>JAWNLL010000473.1:1200000-1904127 GCA_035042425.1 Drosophila flavopinicola | reverse complement strand
GAAAACAAATTGGAAGTGGATTTTTTTTTTACTGGTTTTAGTTAAAACGAATCAATTCATTGAAAGTTTTTCATAATTTGAATATTCGCTTGGGCTAAAGAAAACGACAAATAATTAATATTGCTTTAAAAAAATCGTTAGCCTTAATGTGATTTTTTTAGTTGAAAGATAGTATGGAACATCGATTTTCGATGAGTTTTGTTCGGCCTTGGGGCATAGAGATAGGTGCCTAAAAAGTATATAAATACTTTATGGCTTTGAAGTTATCTGCTTCAGTCTGCTGCACAACTACATGAAACGAATGTGAATGAATATAGGCTACAAGTACATAGATCTATGTTATATACTACATACTAAATACTATATATGTGTATATATTTATATAAAATAAGATAGCCAAGCTAGGCTCTGTTCTGCTGGGCGTTGAACTACCAAAGCGCAAATAGAAAATAGCAAATGGCAAATGGCAAATGGCGAATAGCGAATAACAAATGATAGCTTGCAGCAAGTGGCATCAAGTGGCTGCCGCGGTTGGTGGCAACTGCGCCTAATGGCCGGCCAACGACTTGGGGCACATTTGCATTTTTTACAAATCGTCGTCTACAACTTGTAGCACTCAGAATTGAATTTGCACTGGCCAACAAAACCAAAATAAACAAGTAAGTGTGCTCTAGGCGGGAGTGCCCGACTACGAGATACCCTGAACTCAGTCCTTACAATCATTCATACTAATCTAAACACACACATGCTGCACTACAAGCAGTACAAGCAGTGCAAGCGGTTTTCGCTGAGCCCCACACAATGGAAAGTTAAATCTTAAATAACTTCTGTGTTTATTGTCCGATCTTATTGAAATTTTTGGGGCAAGCAACTGTCGATAATATGTGTGACCAACCCTAATTGCAAGGTCGTACCTTCAAAAATGCGGGGCTTAGGGGGTGGTATCCAAAAAGTGAAATATTTGTTACATGTGTATGCTATTCGAGATTATACATGCCAAATTTGGGGCCTCTAGCTCTTATAACTTTAAAGTTATGTCCTATGTCCCAAAAACTCTAGTCTGAAATCGAAATTTATCGATAACTTTAAAACGGTAAGAGTTATCGATAAAATAAAATAATCTTGATCTGTCCCGGGATTAGGAGAACTTATGTTCCAAATATGAAGTCTCTAGCTCATGTAGTCTCTGATATCTGTGTGTTCATACAGACAGACGGACAGACAGACGGACATGGCTAGATCGACTCGGCTGTTGATACTGATCAATAATATATATACTTTATATGGTCGGAGATGCTTCCTTATGCCTGTTACATACTTTTGTACAACTTCATTATACCCTTTTTACCCATTTTTAATGGGTTCAGGGTATAAAAACAAATTCAATTTCATGTTTGCTCCGTATTTTTTTGTTGGCTTTGGTTTTATTCAGTTTTTACAAACGTCTTGCAATTAATTGTGTCTTGATTTTTGTTTCACACTTTGAAATGGGTTCGCAGCCTTTTTTTAGTGGGCAGGCATTGCAAATGAGCGACGAGTTGCTTTTAATTGCCAAAGTTTTCATCGGGGTTGGGGGCCACTTTCCAGCTTCTACTGGGCTAATTTTCAAATCTGGCTGACATATCGGAATTCACCTTGCATAAACTGATTTAATAGCCAATACTTATATATAGCACATTTGTGTGATTAAACAAATTAACACTGCTGTAAACATTGGAGTGAACTCATGTATGTATATTGAATAAATGTCTAGCTAAAAGCCAAAAATGATTCGTAAACATTTCGATGTTTGTTTGCCCTTTACCAAACATTATTTTTGTTAATAATTTAGTTTTTGTAACACATTTCAAATGCAATCTGTTGACTTTTATTTGTTTTACTGATGCACACAACAAAATTTGATTTGAACTTGATTATAACACACATAACAATAAATTTAACTTGAAATTGAATATGTAAACAAATTTTTGGAATTTACTACGAATTTACTGAAAGAGTTTTTGATTAAAAAAAATATACATATTTAAATAACAAAATTGATTAATCGATGTGAAATATATTTTATTAATTTCAGCTTTGCTAACATTAAATTTCTTAATTTTTTATTTTTAGTTCAGTTAAAATTGTACAAATTTCAATCCAAAGAAGTAAATTATAGTTTGCTATTATATTTTCGATTTTATTTATAATAAATTTTCAAAAAATTAATTACAAAAATAATATTTAATTTAAACGCAAATTGCTTTCCAGCATAGCCTAATGAAAGTTAATTTAAATATACAAATAAAAATAAATGCAGTAAATTATAGCTTAATTTTAAAATGTTATGGCAACCTTAAATAGTTGTTGTTTAAATTCTAAGTTTCTTTCAAAATACTCAGTTTCATTGGAGTACTATATGGCATTGATTTAACAATGTAGGAATATTTCTACAGCTACGCGAATATTTCTTTCTGTTAAATTAAAAATGTTGACAATTATATAACTTAAATCAAAATTGCTTGCATATTAACAGAATACCAATACTTTTTAATTGTTTGTTTGGTTGGATTGGCATCTCTGTGTTTTTCCTAATGCGTGCAACAAATGTTGCAACTATAACTAAAACTTTATAGTTTAAATTTAAATATTATTTATACTTTGTAACTATTGTATAATTTAAATGTAATTTTCTGTATCGACTCTTACTATTGCCGGCTAGTATAAATGAATAAATAAATAAATATACAACCGGTTATTTCTGGTTTAATTTTAATAAAACACTGAACTTCCCAACAAAAAGAAAATCTCCACTGGGTTTAAGTAAGCAAGTGTGTGTGTGTGTGTGTGTGTGTATGTGTGTGTGTGTGTAAAGTACTTAGTAACGAACTCGCGCGTCGTTTTGAAGCTAAACTTTTTTATAAACATGTGTTGCAAAAGTGGCGGTCACTTGCCACTTGCCACTTGCCACTGGACGCTGGACGCTGGCTGCTGCGGTCGCATGCTCTAAAAGCTAAAGAACAGCCACACAGCCAACACCATCGTCCTGGCCATGAGTCGCATCAATTAAGATACCCAAGGGACGTGAAAACCGAATGCATACAATTTACAAAATGCCAAAGCTCTCTCTGCCTAACTGAGTGTCTGTCTGTCTGTCTGTCTGTCTGACTGTCGCTCTGTGCAATATTGCGGTTTGGCTTACAGTTTATTAATGCACATTGCGTATTTGTTTTAAAGTGCGCCCAGTGCGTGTCTATCTGTCTGTCTGTCTGGCTGTCTGTCGTGTTGCACGTGGGGCAAGTAGCTTATCATTTATGGTAGCTCGATTCACGTTTCCAATTGCTGCCACATGCTGGGCAATTAATTTGCATTTCATTGATATGCACACTCACACTCTCACGCACACTCTCACACACACAGCCAGACTGACAAACACACACACACACACACACACACACAAACACACACACACACACAGACACCGCTCTCACGCGCAGGCAGTCCTTATATTGCAATATTTGTTTAGGATTATTATCGGTTATTAATGTTGCTGTAATTGAAAATTATTTTCACTTTTATGCTTATCATTATCAGTGGCCATTACAACTGCCAACTACCAATGGGGCAATGCAACGCTGCAACGTTGCAGCGCGCTTAATGCATTCTCACATACGATTCGCATTCGCATTCGCATTGCGTTATTATCACTGGGGAATTATTGTTTACCGTGATTTAAGCGAACTCTTTTCTGTGCCCATTAAGAGGCTATTTTCATTTTATCATCAGCAATGCAACGCAACGGAGAACCATCATATGCTTGTGTACTCTTTTGACCATACATATGAAGAGCACGTTGCGTATGCGTAATCACAATTACCCAATATTGCTGGAGATTTTTTAAAATTTGCTTGCTTTGATTGGCTACTTGGATGTCGATGTGCTACAACTTATTAATCATTACAATTTTTAATTGTGCACGAGAACTTAATTCTATCTTAAGGCTAAAGCAACTTAGGACTTTTAGCTTGTTATGTGTATATTAATATTATTACTTGTATGAGCTATTGCACAGCGCACACTTGGATCTATTGCTATAGTACTTCGTCCCCAGTCCTTTGATCTAACCTATTTCAAAGCCTTTGCTTCTATGCTCTTAAGGGTGTGCGACGCCAATAAAGTCCATGTTCTGCAGTTTTTTAACATTCTGCACAATTTTTAGTTTGTGTAGATCCTCAGATAGCCTCTTACAATCCGAATAGTAAGTTATATATAACTTATGCAGACGTTCAGACAGTCATCAGTTCGTTTCTTACCATAGCTGCTAAGAAGTATAATAATTCGCACTCTCTTATCTTTAGTTGTCTGCTATAGTTGATATAGCTTGTGAAGCAAAACTCACAATTTGTTGGCTCCGATATAAAAAAAAGCAGTTATGGCACAAAAGAAAGAATCACTGTCACTTACGATAAAATAAATTTTGTATAAGCTGCGTAAATATATTAGTTATCGTTATAATATTTTACTGTTAATAAGTCACTCAAAGAGTAAATTAAAAAGAAAAAGAAAATCTGATTCGTATTTTGTCTGCAGCATTCATTTAATGTAAAATTGGTGTCTTATATGAAGTACTAGCCAAATATTAAGATTAAGTAAATATTAATTAATTGTCGACTATGGTCATAATATTAGATCAGGTTATTTTATCGCACAGTGTCCCACAAGGGTATTTATTCCTCGGCACTTCATTGCAAATGCTTGTTTCTTGTGCATTTTGGTTGCTGTGCACGCATCGTACATCATAAGTATTTAAATACATACTTTACACAACATTTATATATGCACATACATATGTATATTTAATATTTATGCACTGCCCAACGCATATTTTGCCATTTGCCTGTCCATTTGCCAATTATTCACATTCCGCACTCTTTTTTTCATTATTTGTTTATGCTATGGTTGTTGTTGTTATTGCTGTTGTTGTTGTTTTTTATCTAAAAGAGCAGTTAATTGAACATGATTAAAGTGCTGATTACAGCGCACAGCATTCAATGGCTCTTTGTTAAGTGAAATGTGCACAAAAAAATCAAATTGACTTGATAATCTTTGTTATCAAATTAGCACACATTCTGAATGCCGCTTTCAAAAAGCACAGCATGAAATTAATTTGTGATCGGCTTTTGTTTTATTTGTCGACCATTCTACAAAGATATTGTATAGAATAGAATTGAGTAAATACATGAGTGTTATCCACAACATATTATTATTTACCCTACTCGATCACTAGAGCACTCTTGCTCATTTTAGTTACATATATACATTTTTTATTTTATTCAGGCTAACTTTGAATTGACACACAATTTCCAAGACCAACTACATCTCAACGCAGAATGGATGAAAAATGTTGCTAAAACCACAGTTCTTCAATAAATTTGTTGCGACTCAGTCGCCTTCAGTTGAAACATCTGCAATCAAATTCCATCTCCATACTGCTAAACATTATAATAATCTATTCTTGTACTCTCACTTAAAGGCTTCAAGCCCTAAAGCTTAAAACCAAAAACTATTCACGAATCGTCGGAAGGTCCCTCGAACACTTATGCCACCGGACAATGCGAAGACAATCTTGATGAGCAATCAGCGCAAAACGACATTGATCTTCAATCCAAGATGGCCAATACTGAAGAGCCCGATTATAACTTCCAATTAGCATATCGACAATTTATCTGTTTGATTGCCGCTATCATCCATCCGGTAAATAGTCGCAACACTCCCGGAGAGATGATAGCAGCAGCACAATGCAAGATTGTTTTGTCTCAGAAGAACACGTATGTATTTATTAAAAATGTGCAGAGCAATATAATTGCTCTGCTGGCCTTACAAGGCCTCACTCTGGCTCAAGTCCACAATTACACGTAAGAATCAAGCAATGGTAGGTAGCAAGATAATAGACCCGCGATATTCCGAATACCAAGAGGATATAAAGCGAGTTAATAAGCATAGTTGCATCAAAATAAAAATCTTAAGTCTAAGTGAGCAGAGCAATTGATTGCGCTCTGCTGACGAATCTCATCTACAGTCGGGCATGTCCACACGTCTACGTCAAAACCGTTTGAGAATTATAAGTAAATTTCATATAACATTTGTATTGTTCTTCATTGCCTACTTTTATGTGCTTTTTTTCTTAGAAAGCCAGCTCTTTAGTAAAGGCTCAGCTAATTGCTGCAAGTAATATAAGATTTTGGTCGAATAAAATATGTATATATATATGTATATACTATATTTATATATATATGTATATATATTTATATATATATGTATACATATTTATATTTATATGTATGAATTTGCAAATCGCTGACAAAGACGATTACAATTCAACCCAAAACTAACTTTCGCTTGGCTTCATTTGCTCATAGACACCTGTTTCTTTTAATATTTAATATTTAATGACGCAAATCTTCCCTATTTATGACTCAATTACTTTGGCATTTTACGCATTGATGACTAATTAGGCTATTTAAGTGTACAAGGAATCGCAAGCGAAAGGTATATATGTAAGTTTACAGTTTATTTTATATATTTTATTTATTTAAGTGCTGATAAAAACTTCTGAGCGAAAAAAGTTAGCAAATGTGAGTTAAAAATATATTATGAATAGCATTTTTATTATTTAAATCAAAGGTAAAATATTTAATCAATTGGTTGTACTTCAATTTGTGTCATGAAGCTGTGTTCTTTTAAAAACAATATGCACAAACATGGAAATATTGTAACGAAGCAATCGTTAAAAGATAAAAATTTATGTATGTATTGCAATAAGACTAATAGAATTTAAATAATCAGCTGCTGTACCATTTGTTATGATTACTTTACAACCGCAGGCAATAATAAAAGCCAGGTGAAAACAGAACTTTTGCGCAATTAAATCAGAAGATAATTTCGTTTGCACATACAACTGTTTGGATAGGGATCGGTTCAGTTCGGTTCGGTTCGGTTTGGTTTGGTTTGGTTTGGTTCGGCACATTCAATTGCAGACACCGGACTATGGACTACGGACTACGGACTACGGAATTTGGACTCCGGCCACTGGTCAATTAAATTGCCGTTGAATATCGCTGTTGTCTTCGGTTGCCAGCCAGCTTCTGTTTTTGCCATTCACTTATTTTATTTATTATTTGTGCATGTTATTTATACTGTTTAATGCCAATAGCAACGCTGCAAAGTCCCAACCGTAGGTGACAGACTGGCCAGTGACACTGCATTAAACCCCCATCGGCATTCCTCTTCTTCTCGTACTCTCTCTCTCTCTCTCTCTCTCTCTCTCTCTCTCTCTCTCTTTCACTTGCCCCGTTAAACAACAGAGTATTAACCCGACTCTTTAAATATTTGCCTGCATCATACAATGGCACAAAGTAATAATTAAGCTCAGTTTGATTTAATTGATAAATGTAATTGATATTGTGGCTAGAAGTGTAACAAAATTAGGCGAAATTTAAGTGCTGAACAAAATGATATTCAGCTAATGAATTAATAAGGATGAAATTTCAATAAATGCTTCCAAATTCAAATTTGCATTTTGTTGTTGCATTTTGTAGATATAAATTATTGGAACACTTCAATAAAATGCCTGGCCATTTCAGTATCGTATAAATAAATATTTAATTTTGAATTCCAACGAAATATTGATACTCAAAACGTTTAGAAAGTGCAGTTTTTTTGGTCTTATTCCAGCAGTCACATGCAAATCGTAAATGTAATAAGTATTTAGTTCTCGATTTATATCGATAAGCATCATGTTTTTGACCATTGTACTTTTGGTTAATTAACATGCGATGCTGTGCACAAAATGGTTAAGTCGGGCTCACAAGTTAATTTCCAGTACCGTAGCTGACCAACATTAAAACAATAAAAATTATTCAATCACAACAAACCAGGACTGTTGCCCTCTGACTCGATAGCATTTATTATTTCCTTAATTACAGCGGTATGCAATAATAATTTTTATTTTTGCTATGATAATTTGGTTGTCAACGAGAAGCTATTAAACTTAGAGACAATTCCGGTTGAGTTTTTAAATGCTATCCAAGAATTTCCACTAAATTAAGAACAATCCAATTACTTTTGTGTGTATTTTTTAGTTAAACACTGTCACTTGTAATCATTTATGTATCATTTATTTATCATGTCAATATTTTTACTTCTCAACTTATTTTCAAATACTCCCAATCATTTTAAATCATAAGAATATATGAAACAAAAATTTCTTCAACTGATTTCTCAAAGAACAAACTAAATAGAATTTATTTATTTATTTATTTATTTATTGTCGACTATTGACAGTCGACACAAAAGAATTTATATAAAATTATAAAACATTTAAAAGTATATAAAAATGTACATCAAACTTAAAATATTGAATTGAAGAATATAATGTATTTATAGATAGTTGTCAAAAGACTGTGAATGTATTTTTACTAAAATAGTAAAATAAAAACTTTTCAATGAAAGTCGGTTTGAAACTCACGGGTCGGCTTATATATTTCTATTATATTTTAACAAGTGGTACTCTAAACATACCGTTATTTTATGACTCTCTCGACTCGTGTAAAGGAACTGGTTTTCATTTTAAAAACAACATATATTCGCATATTTAAGTACTGGAATTTAAAAAATATATTTTGTCAAAACATGTGCTGACTAGTTTTAGACCGATTGTAATAATGTCAGGAACCAGGAAACACTAAAAAACAGTAAAGATTTTTGGTTATTCGTAGATGGTATTTAAAATATTTCCTATCAGACATTTGTAAGACACACAGTTAACCATTTTGCAGATATATAATCAAGAATAGTTGAGTCAGGTTTTGGGTATTCGAGTTTGGTTTTTACCTTCGATGAGCGCCACTATCAACAGCAACACGATCAGCATTTTATCATTGCGATTGATGAGCACCAGATAAAAGCGATACCGATGTAGTTTTGAGCTGACTCGCATTTGATATCGATTATTTATATACTTTTCAAAAGTTGTACAAATCTCTTGTCTGAGCTATGACACTATCCGCAGACATTTGGGCTGCAATTCAAGCGATTCGAGCACAAGAACATTTCTTTCCTTCAAGCACACAATATTTGGCACAATATGCAGTTGAGTACATACAACAAAAAACAAAACAAATGCAATTAACACACAAAAGCACACATTTGATAATTGTTTGAAAAACGATAGCTGAACATTGCAAGAGCCGAAAACACGCGCGAAATCGGTGTGTGTGTGGGTGTGTGTCGGTGTGTGTATGTGGGTGCGTGTGTGTGTCTGCCCAGGAGCTGTGTGTGCTGTGTGCTGCCGCCAAAGCCAACTAGCCGATGGTAACGTTGCTGATCAACTGAAGACGCAGCGCCAGCATCACACAGCATGCCGAACGAAACGAGCCGAAGCGCCATTCGGCTGCCAGCCGAGCCAGCTTCGTTGGCAGTCGTGCGCTCAGCCGTTGGATGCTGGCTGCCGAGGCGGATTGCCGAGCGGACGAGCCGTGAATTGTCGCTGCCAATTGTCGAAGTGGATTTTCGAAACGAATGCCATCCACCACGTGCCGCACAACATCCACATGGCCGGCACGTGGTGGAACGCAACGCTCGTGGATGGCGGCGGCGAGGCAACGAGCTGGCAGCATTTGCGGCACATGCGCAGCGTGCCGCGAGGGAGGAGTGTCGGCGCGTGCTTCTGACAAATGGTACGACAATTGCTACAAGCTGTGGTGGCATTTGGCGGCCTGGCTCTGTGGCAAGCAGCGACGCGGTTGGGCGCCCGACTCGGCTGCCTTTCTAGATGGGGCTGCTGGGGCTGCTGGGGCTGCCCCCGCCCACGCTTCGGCAAAGTGCTTCGAGTGCTTCAGCTCTGGTCGGTCGGTCGGTCGGTCGGTCGGTCGGTCGCTTATCACAGAGTAAAGTAGAGTAAAGTAGCGCCGCTGTTGCCACGGCCTAATCATCAAGGACCAAGGTACGACTGCTGCGAGAACTGCGGCTGAAAGCCGGCCATTTAGTGGTTGATTAACTGCCGCCGCAAGTGAGTGGCTGACGTCCCTGCAATCCCTTCCCAGACACAACACAGCACCCATCGCTCATAGCCAGTGAGCGCTCGCATTGATTCAACTGCAGCCGGCTGCCTGCTGCCTGCTGCAACTGCGTTTGTCCAGCGTCAATCATGCAACCGAAATGCCGAAAACTTTCTGCCCGCAACTTGGCCAACTGAAAGTTTTTAATGCGAATTGCATTTTGCAATCAGCGCTCGAGCAACATGCCAAAAACGACGAAAGAGCCAGCAGAGATAGCAGAGAGAGAGAGCGAGATACAATTCATATCGGATAGCAGCATAATTTTCAATTTCTCAATGTCCCCAGATAATGCCGTTGACCGGCAACCGATCAAACTACAAACGATAAGGAACAACGAACTGAAATTTAATTGAACTTCAGCTTTTGTCGTTTTGCCCGCCAGAGACAAGGCCAAGCAGCCGAAAAACATGTCCGTCGCCCAAGCGAAAATCTCAAGTTGCCTTCAAATGAAATTGAGCGCACAGGACCAGCGCCAGGACGTGAGCCGCCAGTGCCACGGACTCCCAGCAAGGATCCGAACGCATCAGCAGGCAGCAGCAGGCAGCAGCAGCAGCATCAACGTCTGTGTCAGCGAGCTGACAATCCAAAGTAAGGCTGTCAAACCTGTCGCAAAGTGGCTTAATTATCCAATAGACGATAGACGTGAAGTTGCCACGGGCTGGGGCATGCAAACTGCGTCTCAGACTCAAACTGGCGGCATTAAACTTGTCAGCGAACAGCGAGTGTCAGTCATATTAAATTACGAATATATTCAGGGCATAGTCTCGACTCTGTCTCCAGCTCCATCTCCAGCTCCATCGTCAGCTCCATCTCCAGCTCCATCTCCATCTGCATCTCGATTGGGGCAACATTTGGCAATAAATGTAACTCAATTAGAAAATGCGGCGCAAGTTTTCTCCCTCGCTGACATCCGTTCATCTGCTCTTGTAATTATGCAATTATGCAGCTGCTTTTTTTTGTCTCCCCAAATGCGATTGCAGCTTTTCTGTTTGGCTTTCTTTATGGCCAAGGAAATCAAATGCGTATGCAAAACTTTGACTGCAATTATGCCAACAACAACAACACACACAAAAGGGTATTGCGTGGGTCGGTTGAAGGTGTGTGCTGTGTGGTGCGGATTCAAACTGACAACAGCGCATATGCTGCTCCAATAAAAAGTTGCTGTGACAAAAGCAGCAAAAATACAAAATGAAAAAAAAAGAAATACCAAAAAACAGCAACAACAAGCGACGAGCAGAACAAAGAAATCAAAAACTTTTGTTTCTAAAACTCATGTTGAAATCCGCACACGCACACACCCACACACACACACAAAGGCTTGTGGGTGAATTTGGGAATTTGGCAACAGCAACAATAGCAACAATAGCAGCAACAACAACATGCTGCAGGTATAATAAGTATGCAGCGGCAGCGCAAGTTGTTGGTTTCTTGGTTGTTAGGTGTTAAAACAGGCGGAAGCTAGAGGCCAGGTGCTCGGAGACGACACTGCAGGTGCTGCCCGCCTGCCTGCCTGCCTGCCTGCCCCACATCCCCCTCCCCATCCGCATTCGCATCCTCATCAGGTGAGCATGGGTTTTGGGTGTGTTTACGTGCACGTGTGCACGCCAGACTCATGTACTCCGTACGTGTGCCAAACTGCTGGCTACAATGTGCCAACATGTGTGTGTCTCTCTCTCTCTGTGTGTGCGTGTGTGTGTGTGTGTGTAGTCACACATTTCAATTTGCATGTGTTAGCAACAAACTTTTGATAAGTGTTACTCGTATTACTCGCACATACACAACCAACAGACAGACACACTCAAACACACACACACACAACACACACACACACATCGCAACTTATTGTCAAAAAGTCTCATAGGCACACACATATATCAATAACTGAGAGTGCATATTGCCACAATTACTTTCAGACACTACGTGCCATAGACCACCATAGTACACACACACACAAAACTTCTCAACAATAATGATAAAACACACAAAAACAGCGAAAATATTTTAACAGTTTGCTCACTAGCAGAATCGTATGCCTTGAAAATACTTGAAACAGAAATACTATTGCGAAAAATGTTTAAGCCGAAATCTATTTGGGTTCCTTATAAACAAAATCCATAATTGGCATACAATCTTTATAGATTTCATGATTAACGTTCGTATACTTTATATGTAATTCAATCGATGGTTTGCACTTTCTAAAATATCTACTATCACAACATGTTGCAGTTCAACATATTCCAGATGGGCAACAAATTCAAATATTTCATTTTTTTTTCTAATACCAGAAACAGAAATATATTAACTTGAATTTAGTATCAGCTATTATTTTAATAATTTGCTCAACTATAACACAATTATATATAATATAATAGATGGATATATTAAGAATAGTTGCTACTTTAGCTAATTCGGAAAGAAATACTACGAAGATGACAACGATGTTCTGTGTTCTTGGGATTAACAAAATCTCCAAAATCTCTGGGGACTTATGGCTTACACCTGATTATATTATTTCTCAAATAAATTAATCAATCAATACTTAAAAAAAATTTACTTTGTTGCGTGATTGTTTCTATAGTCAATATTGCACTAGTTTCTCATTTCAGTCAATACTTTTAATAATATACATAAATATGTGCTCAATTCTCAGGTCCCTAACTTACTTATGATCATTTTGCGCACAGAGCTAAAAGCCAACTGAATTACCTGTTAGATATGTATAGCTATTTACTAAACTATACATTTTATTTTGTATTTATTGCAAAAATATTGAATAGCTACAAAATTTTGCGGGTGAAAAGAATAGTGGAATAAATCCGCATTGATATCAATTTTTTTGTATGATTTGAAACTTCAGCTCTAATTGCATTTATATAATCTTATGTCTTTCAACAAACAAAATAATTGCTGCTCTGCACTGAATTTATGTCAGATTTTTCCTTTGGGAACTATGTACATGTTATAATAGTGCGATTTTATTATTTTTTTGCCGAATCGTTGTCTCAAAAAAACAAAAAAAAGAGTCCTAAGCAATAATTTATTTCTTAACCGATAGTTGTCCGATCAGACCGACTCTAACAAATATACTCGCAACAAAAATCTTATAAGGCTCTAATCAGACAAACAGACATACATACATATAATAAAGATGTTCATACGAAATATTTATGCTGATCGGAAATATATATATATACAATTTAAGAAGTCCGTCAAGTCTCTCTTTAAGCATTTTCAGTCCACATTTAAATACCATCTGCAGGGTCAACGTAAAGTTTCAGAGAACAAAAAATGAGTCTAAAAATTTTTTAAACATATTAATAAAACATAATTAAACACATTAGTTGTTGAAAAACAGTTTAAAACAGCCAAATAACTAAAAACAAAAGAAAATTGCTTTCGACAATGACGGGACTCGAACCCGCAATCTCCGGATCCGAAGTCCGACGCCCTATCCATTAGGCTACACGGCCCATATGTTCTCTGGAATCAAGAGGCTCATTCGAACTGAATCAAACACAGCAAATGTATTGCGAATAAACC
Source organism: Drosophila flavopinicola (assembly GCA_035042425.1). NCBI lineage: Eukaryota > Metazoa > Arthropoda > Insecta > Diptera > Drosophilidae > Drosophila > Drosophila flavopinicola. Next base: position 1,890,490 of record JAWNLL010000473.1, on the reverse strand, counting down.
AAAAACAACAACAAATGTATGTATATTTATGTTATGTTAGATTACCAATCACAATATACATACATAAATATTAGGAGCATATTGATATATTTGTTAATAATAATATATGTATAAACATATGCTACTGCTCTTTAAACTCTCCCATTCAAATCACAAAATTTGATTACTGATTAGTAATACTTAATGATGACATACTGTATGTAAGCAATTGACATAACATTTTATTATTTATTGCATACTAGCAATACAAGCGTCAGAACTCCAAGTGAAAAGTGTGTTTTGTGAGCAACAACTCTACTACAAAAATAAACAACTAACAAAAAAATAGTCAAATATCTCACAATTCAACAAGCTTGGCTGTAACGAAGCGCGAAACGTAAGCCAAAGTGCCAAAGCCGATAAAACCAACTTAGAACAACACACGGCAATTAAACAAGAAAAACGCGCACGCAGTCGCTGTGTAGCAGGACAACGCGAGCAACAACAACAACAACAAGCACACAAAACTAAAAATGGCGACGACTAAAGGTACCACTCGCGCCGCCGCAAGCAACCAGACTGCAGTTAATGCATTACTACCCCTGGCCGGGGTGCGCGGCAAGGGATTGACCCGTCGGGCAAATAACGCAATTATCGATCCCAATGCGGAGAACATGCAGAAGCGGAGCAAGCGCAAGGCCGACAATAGCCCAATAAAAAATGATAAGATCAAGCGCACGGCGCTGGGCAATCTGACCAACAATGTAAAAACGATGACGCTGCATCCCACCGAGGAGGATGTCAAGCAACAGCAGCAGCAGCTGGCCAAGAAACCGACGGCACAGCAGCTGCAGGTGCTCTTGGATGCCCAGAAGACTGACAATCTGAACGTTTTCACAGCTCCTGCAGCCGCACCAGCCCCCGCCCCTGCTTTTGCCCCGCTGCCCAATAAAATAATGACGCGCGCCGCCTGCAAGACAGACGATTCGGTGGAGAACTGTCACAAAGTGCTCGACAAGTTCGAGGAGGCCTTGGCCCGCCCAAAGACACGCAAACCACCTATTGTCGCCGCCAAGAAACCCATGCAGGATGCAGTGCCTCCGCCGGCACCGAAAATGGCCAAGTTGGCTGCACCACCACCACCACCGCCACCGGCTGTCATGAAGCCGATGCGCCGCATATCGAATGAGTTCAACAAGACTGAGGAGAGTTTGTATATGTCCGCTTTGGAGGACGTCTCCAGCTGCGAATCCATGCGCCTGTCCGGTAATTTTGAGGCGGCGCGTCGTCGCTCCGCCAAACTGCAACAAAAGACTGAGCTGGCGTCGATGCAACAGTCGATGCTGATGGCCGCCGCTGCTGCTGCTGTGGTGACGCCCGTGCCTCCCGTGCCCGCCGATGTGGAGGACTTTGATCGCAAGAACTGGGACGATCCGTTCCAGGTCTCTCACTATGCCATGGACATATTCAACTATATGAAATTGCGCGAGCCGGAATTCACCCTTGATGACTATATGCCGCAGCAGATCCACTTGACAACCTGGATGCGTACGCTGCTGGTCGACAGGATGGTCGAGGTGCAGGAGACATTCGAACTGAATCACGAGACGCTCTATCTGGCCGTGAAAATTGTCGATCTGTATTTGTGCCGCAAGGTGATCAACAAGGAGAAACTGCAGCTCCTGGGCGCCGCTGCCTTCTTCATTGCTTGCAAATACGATGAGCGCCAGCCGCCGCTCATTGAGGACTTTCTGTACATATGCGATGGGGCGTACAATCACGATGAGCTGGTCAAAATGGAGATGGAAACGCTGCGCACCATCAAATACGATCTCGGCATACCGCTCTCGTATCGCTTCTTGCGCCGTTACGCCCGATGTGCCCAGGTGCAGATGCCGACGCTCACCTTGGCACGCTACATCCTGGAGCTGTCGCTGATGGACTATGCCACCATACGATACAGTGACTCGCAGCTGGCATCGGCTGCTCTGTTTACGGCGCTACGCATGCACGGCGGCGCTGCGAATGTGCAGCAGCAGACATGGACCTCAACGCTGATCTACTACACGGGCTATCAGCTGGCGGAGTTTGCGGAGATTGTGCCGGTGCTGAATGGGGGACTGCATCGGAAGGCGCGGGCGACCATCAAGACGATACGGAACAAGTACTCGCACAAGATATTCCATGAGGTGGCCAAGGTGCCGCTGCTTACCAACGAACAGATGTTCCAATGCAATCTTGATCTGAACGACAGCAACTTGTGCACCACCTGAGCTGCAGAAGATGAGAGATCGGGCTTTTCGCCATTTAGCCAAATTCGATAATGAGCAACAAAAAAAATGTTACGCTTCACTTAGGCATTAAGACGCTGCATTCGATTAAAAACTTAACACACAGACCAAATCCACAAACAAACAAAAAAGAAACAACAAAAAAAATACGAAAAACAAAACAAAAACCAATCCATTGTCAATTTATATTTTATTATTTAGTTTGATTTTATTTTATAATTGTGTTTGCTGATGATTATTATTGGCTTACATATATATGACTCTTAAATAATTTACATTTAGCATTCTCATTGTTTCCATTCATGTTTATTGTTTACTTTTATGCAGCAAAAACTGTTACGCACAATCCGACGCACCCTTATTCCCTAACCGTATATGCTATATGTATTTTAAATGTATGCTATTTATAATTCAGAACAAACATTAATAAATTTTACACACATATTTTAAGCAAAAAAAAAAAAAAAAAAAAAATAAAGAAATACCTTACAAAAAAGCTAAATAATGAAAAGTAATTGGGTTTTTCCAAATCATTTCACCAAATGTTGCACCCATTTTTAATTATTAATAAATTAACGTAATTTTAACTTTATATCTTTAATTTAATACTTGAAATTTCATGTAAATTTTGTATATATGTACCTTTAAATATTTTATAATTTTATATAAATTCTTTTGTGTCAACTGTCAATAGTCGACAATAAAACAAGTAAGAGTGCTGTAGTCGGGAGTGCCCGACTACGAGATACCCTGAACCCAGTCCTTACAATCATTCATACTAATCTAAGCACACACATGCTGCAGTATAAGCAGTGCAAGCGGTTTAAGCAGTTAGCTTGCTTTTTCGCTGAGCCCCACACAATGGAAAGTTAAATCTTAAATAACTTCTATGTTTATTGTCCGATCTCATTGAAATTTTTGGGGCAAGCAATTGTCGATAATATGTGTTACCAAACCAAATTACAAGGTCGTACCTTCAAAAATGCGTTTTTTGAACTTTTGGGGGGTTTGGGGGGTGGTATCCAAAAAGTGAAATATTTGTTACATGTGTATGCTATTCGAGATTATACATGCCAAGTTTGGAGCCTCTATCTTTTATAACTTTGAAGTTATGTCCCAAAAACGCAAGTCTGAAATCGAAATTTATCGATAACTTTTAAACGGTATGAGTTATCGATAAAATGAAATAAACTTGATCTGTCCCGGGATTAGGAGAACTTATGTTCCAAATATGAAGTCTCTAGCTCTTGTAGTCTCTGATATCTGTGTGTTCATACAGACAGACAGACGGACAGACGGACAGACGGACAGACGGTCAGACGGACAGACGGACAGACGGACAGACGGACAGACAGACGGACATGGCTAAATCGACTCGGCTGTTGATACTGATCAAGAATATATATACTTTATATGGTCGGAGATGCTTACTTATGCCTGTTACATACTTTTGCACAAAACCATAATACCCTTTTTACCCATTTTTAATGGGTTCAGGGTATAACAAGTAAGAGTGCTCTAGTCGGAAGTGCCCGACTACGAGATACCCTGAACCCAGTCCTTACAATCATTCATACTAATCTAAACACACACATGCTGCAGTACAAGCATTGCAAGCGGTGCAAGCGGTTTAAGCAGTTAGCTTGCTTTTTCGCTGAGCCCCACACAATGGAAAGTTAAATCTTAAATAACTTCTATGTTTATTGTCCGATCTTATTAAAACTTTTGGGGCAAACAATTGTCAATAACAATAACAATAAACAATAATATGTGTGACCAAACCAAATTTCAAGGTCGTACCTTCAAAATGCGTTTTTTGAACTTTTGGGGGGTTTGGGGGGTGGTATCCAAAAAGTGAAATTTTTGTTACATGTGTATGCTATTCGAGATTATACATGCCAAATTTGGGGCCTCTAGCTTTTATAACTTTGAAGTTATGTCCCAAAAACGCAAGTCTGAAATCAAAATTTATCGATAACTTTTAAACGGTACGAGTTATCGATAAAATTTAATAAACTTGATCTGTCCCGGGATTAGGAGAACTTATGTTCCAAATATGAAGTCTCTAGCTCTTGTAGTCTCTGATATCTGTGTGTTCATACAGACAGACAGACGGACAGACGGACAGACGGTCAGACGGACAGACGGACAGACGGACAGACGGACAGACAGACGGACATGGCTAGATCGACTCGACTGTTGATACTGATCAATAATATATATACTTTATATGGTCGGAGATGCTTCCTTATGCCTGTTACATACTTTTGCACAACTTCATTATACCCTTTTTACCCATTTTTAATGGGTTCAGGGTATAAAAAATATATAAATAAAATACCTCCAGAACTTAACGCAACTTTATCACTATGTTTTTAATTTAAATATTTCAAATATTATTTATATATTTTAATTTTTTATAATTACTATGTTATTTTCTGAATCGATTGTCGACAATAAATAAAAAAATTAGATCAAATAAATAAATGCATATCTTATTAAATGTAATGAATACGATTTGTATACGTGTATGTATAGTTTGTTAAAGTTGCTCAGGAATTTCTATACATTTACATATACAGAATTAATAAATTGCTTTAAGCATCAAATCCTTCGTTTTAGGTCATCTTATGTATTCAAATGCGAATTCAAGTTGCTCAACAATGAATTCAATAAGAAGCGAATGTTTACAGCAGACGTGATCGAATTGATGTCATGTTATGCAATTTGCGAGTGCTTGCCTAAAGGATTCATGTAATCATAACTGAGCGTATCGCAAGCTGGGAGTGACACTGATAACATGGCAAGGACATGGGCAAGGACAGGGGCAAGGACAGGGGCAAGGACAGGGGCGGGGCGGGGGCAGGGGCAGGGGCAGGTGGGGCCCTTAAGTGAGTGTGACAGGCGCATTGTGCGTTTGCAAAATTATGCACATATCCTGTAAATTTAAGAATGACATCAACTTGTGTGTGTGTATGGACGTATGTATGTGGTATGTGTGTGTGTGGCAGACAAAAGGCAAAAACAAATTGAGCGTTTGGCAGGCATATGCGCAACATATGCGGCATGGCTGGTGGTGTGGCATGTGGCATTGTGGGCAGCTGGCTTGGGTGGCTCTTTGGGTCTGGGTCGTCGGCCACATTTACAGCTGCAACATAAAAATTGTTGCAGCTTTTGCCAGTGCGACGTGTTATCTCGGCTGTGCGTCATTTCACAACGAGCAGGACGACGACGGCGACAAGGACAACGGCAACGGCAACGACAACGACGACAACGAAGGCAAAACACAAAGCAAAATCTGACAATAAGTGTGAAAATGGTTGCGCCATGCAAAACTAAAAGAAAAATGTTTAAATATTTCCTGCTTTTTATTGTGGTTACTGTTATGCGCCACAGTTGCCAACTGTGCAAAATCAAAACGAACAACAAAAAAAATATGGCAACACTTTCCGTGTGTTTTGCTTTTGTCGTCATCGCGCTGTTTACTTTCGCCATTGTTGCTGTTGCTGTTGTTGTTGCTGTTGTTGTTGCTGTTGCTGTTGCAGCACCCACGCGCAAAAATATGAAAACTTTCGACAGGAAACAGGAACTGATAAGGCTATTTTTGCCAGGCAGCCGCCTGTCGACGCTGCTCCAGCTCCTGCTCCTGCTTCTCCCGCTCCTCCTGCTCCTGCTGCTGTCCTTTAGCTCGTGTCATTTGCGTTACTGTCGTTCCCCACTCGCCTTTTGTTGCTCTTGTTGGTCGCTTTGGTCGCTTTGAGCGTTTTGACGCCATCGCCAAAACTTATTGTGCAAGATTTATTTTAGCCCTAACCCCCAACCCCCAGCCCCCATCCCCAGCCCACTGCTGTCTGCTGCCCCAGCTCAACAGCTCCTGGGCCAACCTGTTTCGCACTTGCACCTCTTCCAGCTGCGGATCGTTAAGTTATTGCCACTCCCGCACCCACACCCACACCCACTCCCACTCCCACTGCCAACCCATTGTCCTGTGGCCAACCCGTTCCCTTTATCATTGGAGCATTAGAGATGTGCTCGTGCTCGTGCTCTAGCTCAAATATTACACACACTATTTCTGATATGCAAGTTTCTAATTCTAATTCATCCGAGCACATTTTTTTTAGCACAAATATCATATTCTATTTCTTATAGTTATAAATGAATAACATACTTTTGGCATTTGTCTAATTTCTTCTAATTTATAAGCAAATTATTCATTTCTCCATCCTTGCCTTGTTGTAGCACAAAAGACAGTTATTTATAAGAAATATCTAAATTTACTCAAACCGTAACAGCTATAGCTATTTCTGATATATACCATATAGTCGAACTTTCATAAGTCCAATTCTCTATAAATGCAACCAAATTGAAACGCAATAGCGTTCTTCATGATTCAAGCTTTTTATACCCTGAACCCATTAAAAATGGGTAAAAAGTGTATAATGCAGTTGTGCAAAAGTATGTAACAGGCATAAGAAAGCATCTCCGGCCATATAAAGTATATTTATGATTGATCAGTATCAACAGCCGAGTCGATCTAGCCATGTCCGCCTGTCTGTCTGTCTGTCTGTTCGTCCGTCTGTCTGTATGAACACACGGATATCAGAGACTACAAAAGCTAGAGACTTCATATTTGGAATATAAGTTCTCCTAATCCCGGGACAAATCAAGTTTATTTCATTTTAACGATAACTCGTACCGTTTTAAAGTTATCGATAAATTTCGATTTCAGACTAGCGTTTTTGGGACATAACTTCAAAGTTATAAGAGCTAGAGGGCCCAAATTTGGCATGTATAATCTCGAATAGCATACACATGTAACAAACCCCCCAAAAATATAAAAAAAGAGGGTACGACCTTGAAATTTGGTTTGGTCACACATATTATTGACAATTGTTCGCCCCAAAAATTTCAATAAGATCGGACAATAAACACAGAAGTTATTTAAGATTTAACTTTCCATTGTGTGGGGCTCGGTGAAAAGCAAACTAACTGCTTAAACCGCCTGCACTGCTTGTACTGCAGCAGGTGTGTGTTTAGATTTGTATGAATGATTGTAAGGACTGGGTTCAGGGTATCTCGTAGTCGGGCACTCCCGACTAGAGCACTCTTACTTGTTATCTTTGAAAACGCGAATTTTTATGCAACTGAAAAAAAAGGACAAATTATACGAATTTTGAGCTGAAAATGTCTTTGAGTATAGTTGAAAAATGAATATATCGCTTACTTAAATCGAGTTGGTTAGTATGTTTTGATAAACAACTAAATTGAAGTTTCTAAAGCTCCAATTTTTTTCTCTCAGATAAAGTTTCGAGTTAGGGAATTTCGGCCAAATGTTTGCCTTTGCTGAGTTTTTTATTGAAAACAAATTTATTTCGTACATGTTGTTATTATTTCTTAAAATCATATCGCAATTTCAAATCAATGTTGTACAATTTGTTTTATGTGATTCACACTTTGCCATAAAAAAACAGAAGTATTCTAATGCAGCAATTTGAAAGTTTCGGCGGAAAAATTAAACCTAAATAAATCGAATTCTAGAAATCATGACGAATTTGTTTTATCCAAAATATTGTAGCCAGAAAATTCTGAAATTCTCATATAATTCATGTTCATATCAATCCATTCTATTAATTTAATCGAAGGGAGAAAGCTTTGTAAAAAATATTTCTATTACATATTAGTTAAGTGTGCTAAAGAAATTAAACTATAAACATATTGCAGACAGAGTAGAAAAAAACAATCTTTCTTTTATTCAATTTGCGCTTAAATTGTTAGCAACAAATATAAAGCTTCAATTTCCAAGTTAAGTTTCAGTCCCATCCAAAGGCCATAGTAAAGTGGGTCAATAGTTTAAAACAACAACAAACAAATACTAATAAAATCTAACTATAAACGTTATATGCAATTAAAACAAAATACAATACAATGTATTTAATAACAAGGCAGGCGCTTCATAAATATATGCTTGAAAAATAAGCTATAATATGAAAAATGAATTCATTTACAAAGATAAATTCCAATTATAAATATATTTCTTGTGTCAAATAAATGCCACCTGCAACTCAATATGTAAAAAAAACAAGTGCGGAATATTTATCTTCGGCGTATTGAAGATTTTATACTCTTTGCGAGTCTGTGGATAGATTTGACTAGCTTCTTTTTTACGCTTATGCATATGCGTTATTATAGTTTGCGACTAATTCGGAGAAATCCTTTTGTAAAATCTTATTTCTATCACTGAATTGTTTTGCTATTTTACACATTAATGAGTTGTTCATGTGTACAAGGAAATTGAAGGCGTTAACTTTGAAAACTTGGAATATATGGCAAAAAACGGACTTCCACTTGTATAGCAGCTGTAAGATATAGTAGTCCGATCCGGTTGGCGCCGCCCAATGTGATGTCTCTTTGAATAATAAGTATCAGTGCAAAGTTTCATCGCGATAGCTCATCAACTGAGGGACTAGTTTGCATACATACAGACAGACAGACAGACAGACTGACGAACATGACTAGATCAGTTTGTTTTGTCATCCTATGCATGCTGGAGGTAACTTTTGGGGGAGTTCGGCGCTTCCTTCTATGCATTACACACTTCATCACAAAGTTAATATACCAATTTTCTTCGAAAATAGTATAGAAATGCTGAGGAATCATATTCATTGTGCTTCAATTGGGTATGTAAACGTTGGAGTGTGTGTGTGTGTGTGAGCTCTTATGTTAAGCTACAATATGTGCTATTCAAGCGATTTAAAGTTACATTTAAGAGAGAACGAAAAAAGTAATGCCATGCTAAGAGTTTGATCCCTCTTGACTTTAAATAGATTATGAGTGTCGTGTCACGACACGTGCTCCTTACATGGTTGCCCCTTGGACAATGTTGCATACACCGTGCAGCGATTTGGAAGCCACGTAGTATCTTGGCGAAACTTCTTCTTCTCTTCTTGTTGTTGTTGTTGTTGTTGCTGTTGTTGTTTTTGTGTGTCTTGTTGTCACTCATTCGTTTCGTTGTCGACGCCAGCAACTGTTGCAAGCTGCACATTTTTATGATATCTGTGATACGAGCATGTGTCCTTCTTACTTCTTTTTTTTTTTTTTGGGTAGTTTTCATTCTTGTTCTGGTTGTGATTCAGGTTCTGGTTGCGGTTTACATTTCATCAATGTGCGGCCGCAATTTGCAGCTTTTATGAGCAGTCTTTTGCTTCCTCTGCTTCTTTTGTTTTAGCTGGCTTTGCTGCTGTCGTTAGACTAACAACAATGTGGGGGCAGCTTAGAGCGAGATTTGGAGGGCGCTTTAAAGCCGCAGCTGATTTAATTAAATAAGTCACCCGGCCAATGGCTGGCAGGTAAGCCATACAAAAGCCATTCCATTAGCGCGACCTGCGACCTGCCACAAAAGACAAAAGACAAAAGAAATCTGCTTATTTAGTAAACACTTTAGCGCTGCCGTTGGCCCAATAAAGGCGATGTGGCATCGTCGCGCAACGAGTGCAACATAAAAATACGACCATGAATTAACGTTAAAACATTGCCAAAAAGGCAGACATGGGGGTGGTGGTTTGGCGGGCAGCCAGCCAGCCAGCCAGCCAGCCAGTCAGCCAGAGTCCTGTGCCCAGGACCAGGACCAGGCTCCTGTTGCCCGCAAACAAACACATAAAAATGTTGTGGACGCACCGCATGGCGTGGTCGGCTCTGGTCTGGTCTACTTGGCCTGGTCCTGGTCCTGGTCCGGGCTCTGGCTCTGGCTGGCGTGAAAAATCATTTAATTTACTACACAAACACAAAGAACGCGGCAGCAGAAGTGGCTCAGGAGGCAGGACACGCGGCCAACGGGCCTAACACAATATGAAGTAAGTTTCATTTAATGGACTGCACGCGAGCTCTGTGCCAAAGATGTTCTCAATGCCCAAAGCTAAGCCCAGTTTTGTGGTTGCCTAACACACACACACACACACACACACACACACACACACAACCACACAACACAACCACACACACACACGTGCGCTGTTGAAAGCGAAAGTGTTAAAGTGGTTGCATATGCAACTGACCCCGCAATCAGCTGGCGTTTAATGTGCACTGCAAGAAAAGACCGATTGCCAACTAACAATCATAATATCGTCAAAGTTTGAGCATAGCGAAAAGAAAATGTCACATATTTATTTAATGTCAACATAGATTTAAAATTACAAAATCAATTGAAACATTTTTAAACAAATTCGATTTAAATACATAAATACAACAAACAATAGTTCTATATTGCTCTCTAACTAAATCAATAAGTTATCATATTTCTCTTCAAAAATCTCAATTAAAGGCATTTTTCTGCATTTCGTGAAAATTTTGGCAAAGTAAGCAATGAAACCGTTCTTTGAAAAAGTTTTTTGACTTAGGATTTCTGTAACTCATAATTTAACATTTTATTGTGGTACATATATGTATGTATATACATATATTTAAATTGATACAAACTGTATAATCACAAATATATACATTCACATACTTATGCATAGTATATACATGTATGTATATAGCCATCATTTATAAGCTTTAAGACGATGTCTTCCATAGCACATTCTTAAATGGCTTCTATTATAATTTAGTAGTCACTTCTCAGCTTTAGAAGCTTTAGCATTTTATAACACAATTAAGGCACATGTTCAAGAATTTTAATATTTTTTTAATATATAAATAAATATTCTGTAGTAGCCTACTACTAATTGACCAAACTAAAGATGTTTCATAATGAACAGTTAATAGAAATATTATATTGTGTAATTGTTAAAGGCAATCAACTTTTAAGAATAACAAAATAAGCACACCGTTAATAAATTATACTGTTATATGGAGACAATATTTTGGCATTAGTTTGACAACAAAATTGTCAACATTATGTCAATAAATATATTAAGCTGAAATTCAAATGCTTATACTTTCAAATTGACTCAAGCTAAATACTTGCCAAATCGATGCCCTTCAAATTAAACAATTTTCGACGTACTTTGGAATTCATACTAATTTAATATAATTGACAAAGGGTTTTCAACTTAAGCTATTAATGAATCACAAATTTGTAAGCATTTTACAATTTATTGATATGGTGAATTTATAATATATATTTGCTGCTCTAATGGTCGATTATTACATTTTTTTTCAAATTAGTAGTTTCTGTTTTTTCTCTCTGGGTAGCAGAGCTAGAGAATCTGTTGTTGTTGTTGTTGTTGGATGGGGGCTTACTGCTGGTCGCTGGAAATGCCAGGCTAATCCATTTGATAACTGTTGCTGGCGACCAGCTCACGTGGGTAGAACTGTGGCAGTTGGATGTGTGGATGGTGGTGGTGGATTGGGGGGCAGTTGGGGGGATTGCAAACAGCAATCACTTGCCTGGGCAAACAATAACACAGTGACACAGAGTCTACCTCTGTCCGTCGTCTGGCATTTTGTGCTATATGTTATATATAGTCGTATGAAATACTTATATCAATATTTGCCCAAGACATATCACAGCAGCAGCAGTAGTCGAGCCGTGGAGTTGTGGAGCTGCGGAGCTGCGGAGTTGAGAGTTCGGCTCCGTCCGGGTCTGCCACGCACGCACGCCCAAATACCAAACAAATCCCACGTAACTGAACATAAGCGCCCCGGTCTGTGTGGAATGCTGCATGTTGACGGCTGTTGCGGGTGTCAAGTGTGATGGGGCAGGGGGAGTGGGAAAGGAGTGCGGACAGGGGGGGAGAGGCTAAAGGAGGGTGTTGAACTACCAGCGACTTCCGTTTGAATGTCGGGGCGCATAACCGTTTGCTGCCGGCAGGCTGTGCAAATATTTTAACATTTCCGACATTTCGACGACACGTCGAAAGGATTTACAAAAAATAACACGAGGTGGCAAAGACATTTACGTCACGCCAGTGTGGCTAACGGGCCTATAAAAACCAAACAACAACAACAACAGCAACAGCAACAATAATAGCGCTGTGTGGGTTGACCGATCGCAGGCAGTGTGCCCAATCCATCCACAGCTGCCAGGCAACAAAGCAAACAACAAACGTTGGCCAAATATTTGCACAAATGACAAAATGACTGTTCGATGGCCAAAGAGCAGGACTGAGCGGTGGGCAAGGGGAGCTGGTGGAACGTGTGGCCAGCAATGCGTCGAATATCATGGATTCAATAAACACTTCAAACATAAACTTGACGATTTATTGCGACGCTGTGCGTGTGCGTGTGTGTGTGTCATATTCGTATGACAGTTTTGCCAGTGTCTAGTGGGCAACGCGTCGTATACGCAATGAATTATTAATTCGTCGCCCGAGTCCTTGTGCGCTCTCTGCACGTTACGCCAAAGCATTTAACTGCTGACAAATGATAAATTTATTATTTACCAGCAGCAAACACACACAAAGAGCGAGAGCGAGCGAGAGTGACAGAGAGAGAGGGAGATGACTGCCATTGCATTTGCTAGATTAAAATATGTTTTAATATTTGCTTTCTTTACACTCGAGAGCTACACACGCACACACGCACACCCGTACACACACACACACACACACAGGCACAGGCACATGTGACACACGTAGCAATAAGCATCTTGGTCGCCACTGCGTATGCTTGTCGGCTAGCATGCGATAATCACGCACCTTTTGATTAATTGCCAGCGCGTCGCAGTAGTTGACTTTAAGTGACGCGTCGCGACGTCCAAAACGCCCAACTCCCCATCCCTATGCCCATGCCCAGCCCCCCACGAAGGACGCAGCATTCGGCGAGGGTGAACGGCAAACGGCAAACGTGACGGCTAAGTGCAAGTTCAACAACGCGTTGCAAGTTTTCTTATCGCACGGCGAAAGTAGCAAAAGTTGTAAGTTTTCCTCCGTATACCTTTGTGCGTTTCATTCACTATATATATATAGATGTGTGTGTGTGTGTGTGTGTGCATGCCAAGTGGGCAGCGCACACAGACGTGTCCAAATCGCTAGTCGAGCGCTTATCACGGCCAAAGTATGCGCGAATCCTTAATTACGCGCTCTTCGACTTCAACCGCGGCGTGTGGTGTTTATTTTGCTTGGGCTGCCACACGGCATTTACAGCATTTACGGCATTTACAGCATTTGCAGCATTTGCATAGTTTTGAGTGCTGTCAGCGCCGGAAATCAGAAAGAAGAACGAAACTTGTCCGAAAATTGTGAGCATTTCAGTTTGCCCAAAATACAGAATTTTACGAGAAAATCTAATTTAAATCATATTAAATATGTGAAAAGTAAAGTTCATAGTTCGTTTTAAATGTGCATAACGATTAATATATTAAATATTAGTAATATTAAAAAAACAAAAACAAAATTAACAAGTAAGAGTGCTCTAGTCGGGAGTGCCTGACTAGGAGATACCCTGAACCCAGCTCTGACTTCTATTAATACTTGCCTAATAGTGTGCATACATACAAATACACACATACTGCAAGCAGTGCATGCGGTTTAAGCAGTTAGCTTGCTTTTTCACTGAGCCCCACACAATGGAAAGTAAAATCTTAAATAACTTCTGTGTTTATTGTACGATCTTTCTAAAACTTGTAGGACATAAAATGTGTGACCAAACCAAATTGCAAGGTCATACCTTCAAAAATGAGTTTTTTGAACTTTTAGGGGGATTGGGGGTGGTATCCAAAAAGTTAAATATTATTTACATGTGAATGCTATTCGAAATTATACATGCCAAATTTGGGGCCTCTAGCTCTTATAACTTTTAAGTTGAGGCCCAAAAGCGCTAGTCTGAAATCGAAATTTATCGATAACATTTAAACGGGACGAGTCATCGATAAAATGAAATAAACTTGATATGTCCCGGGATTACGAGAACTTATATTCCAAATATGAAGTCTCTAGCTCTTGTAGTCTCTGATATCCGCGTGTTCATACAGACAGACGGACGGACGGACGGACGGACAGACAGACAGACGGACATGGCTTAATCGACTCAACTGTTGATACTGATCAAGAATATATATACTTTATATGGTCGGAGATGCTTCCTTATGCCTGTTACATACTTTTGCACAAAACCATAATACCCTTTTTACCCATTTTTAATGGGTTCAGGGTATAAAAGCAAGTGGGAAAGGATTATCTTTGGCGTGCCGAAGATTTTATACTCTTTTTCGAAGCTTTAAACAATTTTCACTCTGCCAACAGCAGCTCTTACATATACTGTAAAAATTCGTTTTATAGCGTGGCATTTATTTGTTTTGTTCTAAGAATATTTAATTTATTTCCAGTTGTATGACAGCTATAAGATACAGTGGTCCGATCCAGCCGGATCCGACCAATTTGCTGTCCCTTTGAATAATAAGTCTCTGTGCAAAGTTTCATCGCGGTAGCTCAAAACCTGAAGGACTAGTTTGCATACATACAGACAGACAGACAGACGGACATGGCTAGATCAATTTGTTTTGTCATTCTAGGCATACTGGCAGTAACTTTTGGGTGTCTCCGACGCTTCCTTCTATGCGTTACAAGCTTCAGCACAAACTTAATATACTATTTTCTTCGAAAAGAGTATACAAAGATAGAAAGAAAACTCGTTCTCAAGTGCACATCGACAATTTAATGGAAATATTATACAAATTGAAGAGGTTTCCTGTTCGATTTAAGCTCCTTTGACTTCTGTGTAACCTTGGCTTGTGCGCACAAATTTAAGACAGCGGCAGCAAAAAGTCATTGCAATCATTGTAGTATGCTCATAATTGAATTTTAAAATCTATGTTTAAGCATAGAAAAGAATCGAGACGAAACGAAACGAAATAGTATAATATGAAATGAAATGAAATGAAACCAGATGCCCCCGTGGGCACCCTTTCCACAGCGCCAAAGGCAGTTTTGTAGCCGTTATCATAAAACGATTTTCTCATTTA
Organism: Drosophila flavopinicola; assembly: GCA_035042425.1. Taxonomy (NCBI): domain Eukaryota; kingdom Metazoa; phylum Arthropoda; class Insecta; order Diptera; family Drosophilidae; genus Drosophila; species Drosophila flavopinicola. Next base: position 1,875,322 of record JAWNLL010000473.1, on the reverse strand, counting down.
TAAGTAAGTAAGTAGAAACAAAGCGTCGCCGTAGCCGTAGCCATAGTCTTTGGCATCGAAATTGCCATCGGCATTGGCATCGGCTCACCAGAACGTGCGGCATTTGGCTAAATAACAAAAAACCAAAACAGAAAAAAAAAGAAAATACAGAGAAGAGAAACTTAAATTATGGCAAATCAATTGCCAGGGCGCCGGTGCCGCTGCCGTGGCAAGTGGTAAAGAAAACATAACCAGGCCAGCAGCCAGGAGGCAGCAGCCAGGAGCCCGTGGAACCAGCTGCTGTGTTAGGCGAAAGGACCTTTCGCAGCAGTATCAACAAACATTTACTTTTGGCCCCTGGAATGGGTTGTGCCCGTGTCTGCCTTTTGCTTTCCTACTCTGTTTTTGTTTCTTTTCTTGCTCCTTTTTTTTGCCATAAAGCACATTTTATTGAGTTGTCGAACTTAAGCACCAAACAGCCAAAAAAAAAAAGAAAAAAACGATATGAAAAAACGAAACGAAACGAAGGAAAGAAAATGCCAAGCTGGGGCCACGGGCAGCCCAAAAGTGTGGGGCAATGTGTTGCATAGACGGCTCAATAATGTGCCACCAGGCGGGGCGGGGCGCACACACTTTGGACATGTGCAACACACAAAACGGGGTCCAGGCAATTGCCAACACCCACACACACACACACACACACACACACACCGGCAACATAAGGACTGATAAGTATTTGTATCGTCCCGAATCGCGACAGTCCCCCTCAATGTGTGTCTCTGTGTGTGTGTGTGTGTGTCTGTGTGTCTGTGTGTGTGTGTGCGTATACGTAATCGTTTACAGCTGCTCGAATGCGCAAATAATTTGAAACGAATGTGCTCAAATGTTCATACGCAAAAGCTACTAGCATTCAACCATTTACCCATGCAACGCAATAAACTAAGCGACCCACTTACAGTGGTGCCAAATAACGTATTTACAGCTCAAACTCAAGAGCTACTAATTTCCTGTTTGATATTGAAAATTCAGTAAAGTAAATCAGTAGTTAATTTATTTACTTAATAATTTACCAATATCGTTGAGCAGTTTTTTAGAGTCCCAACTTGTTTTATTTGTTATTCATTATAGTGTTGAGAGCACTTGAAATCATTTTTAAAATTATTTGATTTAACTTTGGAAATTCGTTTTTATAAATTTGAAAGATTTGAGATTTGGTTGAAATTTTTAGATTATTACACATTACTTTCCATTCCCTAGTTTTACACAAATTAATATTATAAAATTACTATTTTGTTTTTATACAAACAGAAAAATGGACAATCAATTAATACGTTGTTTTTAATAATTTTTCTATTTTTAGTCGACATTTAATGAATAAACAAACTTTTCAAAGAAATTTGTGAAAGCAAAAATAGTTGCTTAAACAAAAAATTAAAACTTGACGAATTAATAAATTTTATTTGTTGTTCAAGTAAGGCCTTGAGCTTATAAAATTTTATGGTCGGAAAATGAAGATTGCTGTGAAATTCCTTTTTGAGTCATATAACAAAATATTCACAACTTTATTCAATATTAATTACTTTCTCTATTTGAATGTGTGACAAGAAATGTGTTGGCTAATTGCAACCATAAAGTATACGCAATGGGTACACAGCTAACGCAATGTTTGTGCCACTGTGCAAGAAAGTATGGCCTTGTGGGAGTCTCTGTTTTTGTGCTCCAGTTTTCGCACTCCTTGACTGCGTGTGGCTGTGTGTCTGTGTGTGTGTGTGTGTGTGTGTGTGTGTGTTGTGGGTGTGTGGCTCATTAGTACGAGTACTATTACAAGCACATTGCTTCGTCATAAATGACTGACGCCATCCCCGAACACAAACCCGAACGACAGCTTGTCCTTTTGCCCGTCTAAAATTGCCAAATGGCCACCCACCCACCCCCCGCCCCGCCCACACCCCTGCCACTGTGCCGTTACTCCTCTGTGGAGGGGAGGGGGTGCTATTGTTTTGTCATATTTAAAAATGAATTTACGTTTTTGTTGCTGCCCCCATCTACTGCCGACATAAGCTATCAATAATTTACTTTTCTTTAATGCGCAGCAGCCAATTATGACAACAACGACAACAACAACAACAATGATAACAACAACCATTTGGCTACCTGGGCACACTGGTGACTCACATGTGATACGCTTTAAGCTCGACTCTGTCGTAAATATGACACTCGATTAATTACTGTTAAACAACTTTACATAAACTTCCAAATGGGCGACGCAATTAAAATGCTGCCAAAAAACTTTAACTTTTACTTTGCGGCTATGCTCAGACTCAGAGGGTCGCTGTCAAGCGATACCGTTGTGATTGTACCCTGTTTTCATTTTAATTGCGCCATTGGGTGCGGTGCGGTGGTCAACTTGACGATAAACATTTAACCAACTCATAAAAGATGAACAAAAAATGTGGCACAAGCTAACGCCGACCTCAGTGTCAATACCCTATCTGGGGCTGCTTTGGATTCCAAACTTAATGTATAAGGCATATTGAGGCCGAGATTTTCGATAAATAGATCGATAATTAAGTCTATCGAATATTTTATTTTATTATTATTTTGTGGAGATTGATTGAAGCATTCTACTTAGAACAGCTAAATTAGTTATTGTCTTGCGCTTTACATTTAGTTTGCTTCATTTTCTTTGAAAAGGTTTTGAAAACTGATTATAGTAAAAATACATTATTATAATTATTTATTATGCGTTACAAGCTATATTATGGCACTAGTCACAAAGTTTTAGATTTAACAAAAAAATGGTATGCTACATTTACTTTGAGTATAAAAGCTATTATTATAAGTTAAAGCTAAAGTTTTTGTCTTGTATCATTTTATTTTTGTAAAATATGTATATATATATATTTTTAAAAATTTTTTGTTTTGCTTTGCAGATAAGTTGGCTAGCAAGAACGCCAGAATTGAATCCAGATTCTCTATTATTTAGCCAGCAATTTGATTAGTAATCAATATCATAAGAGCTTTTGCTATAGCACACTGGAAATAATCAAATTTTCATTCACCAAATATTTGAAAGTTGGACAGTAAAAAAATTTGATGCAATCACAGCACATATCCTTAGATAAGGTAATTTTCCCTATTTGTTTATGATTCTACAATCGAAACAGAAAGCTGTCGACAAAACTGGCAAAGTTTTTGTCTATGAATTTTATTTAATAATATAAAAATTATTCAAAGCTTCCAAAGCAAGACCCTTAGGATAGCGGCTCAAGCTCACTTTTTAACTACCAACAAAGAGCTACACAGGGAGCTCAAGATTCCTTGGGTGGTGGATGAAATAAAGCGATTCAGCCATAAATATATAGAAAGGTTGTCAGACCACACGAATAACCAGGCCATAAATCTGCTGGACAACACCCAAACAACAAGACGTCTTAAGCGATTCCACCCTCTAGACCTTCCTTTCAGAGACCCAGGCTAATTTCTATCCATACCATCACATACAGTCTCATAAAATAGTTTAATGTCAAGGAACACCATAACATTTAATGATTGTCTTTATAGACAGATTTTAAATAAAAATAATAACAAAAAAATGAATTTTATTTAAATTTAATATTTAATATCTTTTACGACTAATTGGGCTTGAGTAAAATGCTACTAAAATTGTAGAAAGCTTTCGAGTAATTTGAAAAATATACCTAGGATATTATACGTATTCCGATTGTGAAAAACATTTCTAAGGACAAAAGAAAACCAAATTTTTTAAAAAAAACTGATTATTGACATTTAATTTTTTTTCAGGCTTAAAAACAAATTGTTGAGATATTTATTTTTATAGATTTAACTTACTTTTCCAAAAGGAAAATTCGTATTCAAAGTAATTTTTCGCACAATAAGTTATACAAGAGTATTTCAATGTCGGACATTCGGGCAAAAAACGCCTCAAGTCTGTATTTTTGCTTTATTATGGATTACCAGATTACCAGACTTACAAGTTAACAAGTCCATTTTGTCAAGCAGAGTGGTGGGAGGGGGGGAGGAAGTGGGGCACTTGGGCAGGGTGGGTGGTGGGGTGTGGGGTTGCGGGTAATGAGCTGCGAAACGCATTGGAAACACAAACGTTGGCCTTCCAAATCAATTGCAACAGATTTTAGTATGCATCAAACGTTTTACAACTATTTTTCTTAACGCATTTTATTAGCGCTAAGGGAAACTGCGACCGGATCGGCTGCCCGCCGCAAGCCTGGGGGGATGACCACGAATGGGGCTCGTTGTGTGTGGGGGGGGTGTGGATAAGGGGATCTGGGGGGATGGGTATGGGGATGGGCCAAGGCACGTACTCATTTAAACCGACGCGCCTGACGAGCTAATGGTGTCCGCTTATTGTTGCTGTTATTGTTGTTATTGTTGTTATTGTTGTTGTTGTTGTTGTTGTTGCTGCTGTTCATGGCAACCATTGTCATATTGAAACCGCAGTGACGAAAGCAAACTGAAGTGGCTGCTGGAAATGGGGCTTAGGGGGATGGCTGATGGGTGGGTGAAGGGGATGGGGGGGGGAAGAATAGCCGAAGCCGTGCATAGCATTTTCTATTAACAGCAATAAAATGTAAGCTTCACTGTAGTGGGGGGCAGTGGAGGGCAGTGGGTGCTCCAGGGAGCAGGAGCAGAGGCTCGCTGCTGCTGCTGCTGCTGTGGCGAGTTTATATTTTCCCTTTTTATTGTTATTGGGCAGCCAATTTGACACGACACTGGCTGAGTAAATGAAGAAAGGCCCCAGCCATAGCCTTGGACAGACACAAATAAACAGACACGCTCATGGAATGCTCAATATATATACAAATATACAAACATATATATATATATATATATATATATATATATTAGTATGTGCTACTTATGCAAGCGCATATATTATTGTTGGGTTTTACAAGCGATGCAAAACAAAAGTCTTGTTGTCTAATGACAAACAAAGAAAACAAGTGGGAAAGGATTATCTTCGTCGTGCCGAAGATTTTATACTCTTTTCGAACCTTTAGACAATTTTCACTCTGCCAACTGCAGCACTTTCATATGCTGTAAAAATTATTTCCATCGCGTGGCATTTGTTTTTTTTTTGTTTTAAGAATATTTAATTTATTTCCAGTTGTATGGCAGCTATAAGATACAGTGTTCTGATCCGGCCGGCTCCAATCAATGTGATGTATGTTTGAATAATAAGTATCTGTGCAACGTTTCATCGCGATAGCTTTGAAAACATGGGATTTATGGCCAAAAACCGAATTCCAGTTGTATGGCAGCTATAAGATATAGTGGTCCGATCCGGCCGGCTCCGTCCAATGTGCTGTCCCCTGGAATAATAAGTGTCTGTGCAAAGTTTTATCTCGATAGCTCAAAAACTGAGGGACTAGTTTGCATACATACAGACAGACAGACAGACAGAAAGACAGACAGACAGACAGACAGACAGACAGACAGACGGACATGGCTAGATCAATTTGTTTTGTCATTCTAAGCATACTGGCAGTAACTTTTGGGGGTCTCAGACGCTTCCTTCTATGCGTTACAAGCTTCAGCACAAAGTTAATATACTATTTTCTTCGAAAAGAGTATAAACATATTGCTATCATGTTCTTGAATACGCTCATAGTTGTAAGTATTCGGTATTCATGTTCTAAATTTTGCAAATATAACTAAAGCTCAAATCATTGTTTCCCAATTAGTGAATGCATTTTATGTTCAGTTAAGAAACCCAGTGTAAAATCATTTGAGGCTTTTCATAATGTTGGTGGAATTTAAAAGCACAAACATTTTGATAAATACTACAATTGAAATATTTACAATGATCAGTCGATTCATAAAGATCAAGACACATTATAAATATTATAAGTATACATCCAAATGAGCAAAATCAATATTATAGCAGTGATTTTTTTATTTAATGGAAATATATTCATTTTGTGGAAGCTTCCCCGGAATTGGTTTTTTTATTCAAATCCAAATATGTTTCTTGGTAACCAAAATCGTTTTTCTCTGTACATATACAGTTACTATAAATATTATTAGTATATGCATACAGGCATAGTTGTGCAGAACCTTTAACATGTATGTTTAGATCTTCAATGTATTCAAAAGGATTTTTGGAAGCAGAAGAAATTATGATCTTCTAATTGCTTTTCAAAGACTGATTTTGAAGCCTGTAAGCCCCCCATCACTGTCTTCAATCATATTCGATAAATAAATAGGCAAAACAATTTAAAGCAACTATTCATAAATCATGTAAAGAGTTGGAAATATATCAGAGCTGGTACGACCCAGATTGCTCTGCCTGGCTCCTTTTCTGTCTTTTTTGCGACTCCTTCTATAAAAATATGAGTATAAGTAATACTTTTGTATATGCTGGGAATATTTATGTTCGGGAACGTGTTTGTAATGCATAAAAGCTGCTGCTTTTCAGCAAATTAGGTTAAATGCAAACAATGACAAACTGACAATTTGCCCATTTGGCCATTGTACATTGTGAAAGTGTGTTGGGGGAGGGGGGCGCCTAGGAAGGGGTACAGTCTAGAGGGTGGGGCAAACGGGTGGGGGGGGGGGTTCACAACAATACTGCAATTAAATAAATGTTTTTGGCCGGCTGATGCACAAAAAAAAAAGGCAAAGGACTTGAAACGGTTTTATGACGCGCGCTTTACAAAGTAACAGACTACAGGACTAGCAAAGGACTAAGGCAACAGGCAGCAGGCAGGAGGACACTCAGCCAAATGCAGTTGGTGCCAGGCAGTCCGCCAAATAGCGCAACACACACACACACACACACATACACACACACACAAAAACAGGCAAAAGAAATAATTTAGCTTAATTCAATGCAAGAAGGAACAAGGAGACAGGGAGACAGAGAGACAGAGAGAGAGAGAGGGAGCAAGTGAAAGGAGTTACGCTGCCGAGTGGCGATGTGGAGACGCTTCCTCTGTCGCAATTAGTGCAACATTGTTGAGCATGCCACTCCTTTCTTTCTTACTCTCTTTTTTTTTACTCAGCGTGGTTTTCGCTTGTTGCTTATGCGCCTTTAAGTACAGCTCTATGGCCAAGAAACAAAGCAAAGGGCAAGTTTAAGCGCAAAGTCAAAGTGGATTTGGGACACAGTTTGCCTGCTCGCTTTTTTTCCACTTCTTCTTCTCCATGCGCATCAAGTGGCAACCACCACCCGAAGGCAAAGGACGAACAAAAAACACCGCTTTCAAGTGAAGTGCGGCCCATGAATGAGAATGTGTGTGTGCGAGTGTGAGTGTGTGTGTGTGTGTGTGTGTGTGTGTGTCGATGATGAGAATGACGGAGTTAAGTGTTGACGGGCCCCGTGCTTCACTTTTAATTTCTATGCGAGGTGCCGTCACTTTTTTCGCCACTGTGTTAGTTGATGAGGCCATTGTAAGGACTATATACATATACACATATACTATATAACAGTCAACGGGCAATGAAGCAGAAGCCAAAGCGAAACCAAACCACACCACACCACACCACTCACTTACTAAATCGAAATATATGTACGTAGATATATTTAAAGCCTAAGCTTCTCAACAACATTAAAAACGTGTCTGTTTCAACACTGAAGGGCACAAGGATGCGACCATATAATATACATTCTTGATCAGTATCAACAGCTGAGTCGTTCTCGCCATGTTTGTCTGAAATATCAGAGGACTACAAGAGCTAGAGGTCGATAGTTCGCACCGCTCAGAAGTTATCGATCAATTTTGTTATCACAATAGGGTTTTTCGAACATAACCTAAAAGTTATAAGAGTTAGAGGCACCAAATTTGATATGTATAATCTCAAATAGTATAGACTCTTGCAGGTATGATCTTGCAGTTCATTTAATCTCAAACTTTATGCTTTTGTTTGGTAATCCCGAAATACTAAAATACATCCAATTGGCTTTAAGTTAATTTGGTTAATTCAAATTCAATGCAAGTAAGTAAGTAAATCCAGATAGAAATATTCATTATATACTTATATATATATATAATAAGTAACTCAGGTATTCAACAATGTTAATTGAATATTGTAAATTTGGTTCTTTTGCATATTGTAAATATACAAATGAAATTCAAACCAATTTGGCAGTCTTAAAGGTATGCAAAAGTCCTGTATTTCGTGTAATGTAGCATTCTTATAGACTGCAGGGCTTGAAAGCAATCAGCCGCAACAAAAGAAATCGAACGAAAAAGGGTCACAAGTAACGAAGACGAAATTGCAAAAAACCTACTTCAGCATAAGCAAAACAAAAGCGAAACAAATTTGTACTCCTGTGCCAAACAAAAAAATAAAAAAAATGGGGCAGTTTACAGGCAGCTGCTAAAAGTGTCTCGCACATGGAAAGAACTCGGTCAAAAAACAGATTAATAGACAAAAACCTATAAAGGCGAATTGAAATAAAACATTTCGGTCGGCTAAAATATTGCTACGAAAATGGGGCAATAAAAATAAAAATAAATCCTCATAATTCAAAGTTCCTCTAAATGAAATTAGTTGATTTGTGAATTGCATGATAGAAAAAACAAACATATTTTCAAAATGTTTGTATTTTAAGAATTTAAACATTAAATATATTTTATAATATAAAATATCGAAAATGAAAATAAAAATAAATCTAAATAATTCAAATTTCATCTGAATGAAAATAGCTGATTTCTAAACTGAGAGTAATAACTAATATTGAAAGTAAAAAATAAATAAATAAATATTAATTAAGTGAATGGAAAATGTGCAATATTTAAAAAGAAAAGCATGTTTAAAAATTAAGACTGTAAATACACATATAATGAACTATAAATAATGCTAAACAACTTTAGTAAATTAAATTATATGCATTTTGACTAATTGCATGAAAATATTGTAGCTCTAGGAATTTTAAATTAAAATAAATGTTTATATTTTCAAAATATTTGCTTAAGCACAAATTTAAAATAGATTAACTTAGCTTTAAGCCTAGTAATTCTAACAGCAGAACAGAACAAGTTTGCTTCAATTGAATAAACAATGAAATCAAAACTTCATAAGCTCAAAGTCCAATTTGCAAATAAGTAAATCATTACTAAGTGCAACATCACACATTCGCTGCAAAGTGAAAGTAAGCAATTACTCTCTATCCCTGCCTTCTTTCCCTTTCTATTTGTATTTGTATTTGTATTTGTATTTGTAATTGTGTCTGTGACTCTGTCTCTGTCTCTGTCTCTGTCTCTGTCTCTGTCTCTTCGGCCATTAAATATACAAAACCTCATAAAACAAAGTTGGCCAACAAGCATTTTTAATTGATTCCACGCCAATGGCTGGTCACCAGCAACACACAGCCCCCTCCTCCTGCTCCTCCTTCCGCTCCCCTCGCCATCTGCCCATGAACTTGCCCCTTTTGGAAAAGCTGCCAACTCTCATTCTCCAGTGGGGGCCATTGATGTGTGATGTGTGTCCGAAAAGTTTACAATAATTTCTGCACATTCAATAGCCGCAACTAAACGCCAAATGCCAGCGCTGTGCGGTCGCAACAGGACGATGATGCAGGACTGAGGACACAGGACACAGGACGCAGGACGAATAGTGCCCGACACAACTGTGACCGACAGCCGACAGCCGACAGCGATGACCAATGAGGACGATGAAGAGCAAAAGAAAAGTTTTGTTGGCCGGCACAGAGCATTTCTGTGTGCTGGCATATTTTGGAAAAGCAGTTTTCCAAAATGCTCACACACACACACACACACCCAAAAGTTCAGAGTTCAACGCATGATTGTGAAAATGGAATTGCCAAAGTTACGAACGAGGGCGTAAAAAGTTGCACACATATTTTTTTCCTCTATTTTTACTATTTTATAGGTTTTTTTTTTCATTTGTCATTTGGCAAAATGGTCTTCAGTCCTTTCTTTTTTTCCCTTTTTTTTTTTGCATAATTTCCTGTGCTGCTGCTGGTTGGCAACCCTTGCAAAAGGGTGGCAACATTGAATGCAATGCTCAACCCGTAACAGATGAGTCAAGCTAGTCTGGCATACCCCACAACAAAGCATGCTTATAAGGCCTATCTAACAACACAATATACTTTTTGTGTAAATGAGAAGTATGATTTCTAAATTTGTATTTTTACCTTTAAACATTGTGAAATCCGACAATATTTGGAATGCTGTTTTAAAAACAAAAAATTTTATTATTTGATTGATAAAAATAATTTGCAGTTTTGATTAAAAAAAATTAATAATAATTTAGTATTTGTTTTTATTTTTGCTTATAAGCATTGCAAAAACCGAAAATATTTAGAATTGATTGGTGTTATGTATAAAACCAAATTAGCAGTTTTAACTAAGTATAATAAATAAATAAAAACAAGCGGGGAAGGATTATCTTCGGCGTGCCGAAGATTTTATACTCTTTTCGAAACTTTAGGCAATTTTCACTCTGCCAACTGCACCACTGAAATTTCATAAGCTGTACAATATCGTTTTGTCGCGTAACATTTTGTTTTTTTTTGTTCTAAGAATATTTAATTCATTGCCAGTTGTATAGCAGCTATAAGATATAGTGATCCGATCCGGCCGGCTCCAACCAATGTGGTCTCTTTGAATAATAGGTATCTGTGCAAAGTTGTATCGCGATAGCTTTAAAAACATGGGATATATGGCCAAAACCGATTTCGAGTTGTATGGCAGCTATAAGATATGATCGATCCAGCCGGCTCCAACCAATGTGATGTCTTTTTGAATAATAAGTATCAGTGCAAAGTTTCATTGCGATAGATTCTAAAGCATGGGATATATGGCAAAACCGACTTCGAGTTGTATGGCAGCTATAAGATATAGTGATCCGATTCGGCCGGCTCCGACCAATGTGCTGTCCCCTGGAATAATAAGTGTCTGTGCAAAGTTTTATCGCGATAGCTCAAAAACTGAGGGACTAGTTTGCATACATACAGACAGACAGACAGACAGACAGACAGACAGACGGACATGGCTAGATCAATTTGTATTGTCATTCTAAGCATACTGGCAGTAACTTTTGGGGGTCTCCACGCTTCCTTCTATGCGTTACAAACTTCAGGACAAACTTAATATACTATTTTCTTCGAAAAGAGTATAAAAATGAAATAATGATAAAATGGTAATTAATATGAATGTAAGCACACAAAAAATGTGTAAAGGTATAGTTTTAAAATTGTATTATTACTTAAGTGAAACATGAAAACTGGGCACTTTAAAAACGATCATAAACTGTTAATTTGCTATAAAATACAAAACACCACCAAAAGTAAGAGCTATTCAGAAATTAGTTAAAACCCAAGATATTTCGAAATTTTCAAAATTATAACGTGCTAGATAACTAACAGGGTATCTGCGCGTCGAGCACTGCCCACTAGCTTGGTTCTTTTTATCTGCATTTCTATTTGGCTTGTTGTCATTTTCAATGACAGCGGCAAACGCTGTCCAGCCCCATTGTGTGTGGCCAACATCGTCATTTTCAATATATATATATATATATATATATATCTATATCTATATCTATATATAAATTATGAGATATATATATATATGAATGTTTGCATTGTGCGATTGGGTGTGTGTGTGTGTGTTAAGAGCACAGATGTTTGCAAATAATTTTAATTTCATATCTACGACTGTGAAAGTTCCTAATTGAAATTGCAAACTGCTTGCTGCTAACTGCTAACTGCTTGCTGCTCAGCTCGACCAAGTATTTAATTTCAATTACAAAATGCCAATTTGGCAATTACTGGAACACTGGACAATGGCCACAGCGACCGACCAGAACTTGAGGCAATCAACAGGAAGAGCTTTCGATTGGATTGGGCGACACTTGACATGCATCTATATATATATATATATATATATAGATATATATATATATAAATATATGTGTATGTGTGTGTGTGTGTGCATACATTAGGGTGAGTCAAAAAGTCATTCAAAAAGAATTTCCAAAACAAAAAACCTAATTCGAATAAATATTATTTTTTTTGTGTTTAAATTGTGCAGTTTACTATGCTTCTAAATATGCCCTTAAAAGGGTTATCTGCTATAACCAAAAAACCAATTTGTTCTCAGACTCACAAATCGGAAGTCATCAAGAATAATACACATACTTTATAAGGTCAACATATTTTTTCTTTTTTTAAAGTACTTATATTCTATCAAATTGTAATTTTAAATTCACAGAATAATTTATCCAAAATATTATTAAGAAGTATTTACGATTTTACATTCCGCCTTTTAAGTTTGATTTTTAATATCTTCGGCTATTCCCATCCTATTAAGACATAAAAGTCGTATGAAATTATAGTACGCATTAAAAAAAATAGCCCATGATAGTCATATAAATATAGATGCCAAATTGCTTTAAATTTTAAAAATATATTGTTAACTATTTTTAACGAAAAGCATTCACTGTAGCATTTAAATCTCTAAAAAAAAAAAACTATTTGCTCAATACATCATAAAACAGTTAAATTATATTCATTATTTTAAATAAACTTATGTTTGTTTTTAGATTAAAACTATTGTGAAAGAAATTCAAAACATTTTTTTAATTGAATTTAGAATTTTAAATTTAAGCCATAAAAGTTGAGATCAATGCCATTAAGTTTTAGAATTTACATATTTTTATGAGCTTGTGGCTTTTACAAACTTTTTTTTAAACATATAAACATTTTTAAAAATTATTTATATTATGTAATTGTTAAATAGCAATAAATAAATACATTTTTGGTGAAAAGTATATTAAAACTTACATATTTCGAATACTATTTTTGATTATAAACATCGAGCTACCGTTTTGAATTTCGTATATGTATATATGTATATATATGATATATGTTAGCTGATAACAGCAAGCAGTCTCTAGTCTCGATACTTTCGCGATGACATTCCAAAGCATTGCATCACACCGAATCACATCACATCACATCACATCTGATCAGGTTTGAACTGAGCTCAAAGCAACCGGCAAAAGGGTGGTCAGCCAATCAACATAAAACAAAAGCGTGAAACGGTGGGCGTAAAGCGTTGGGCAGTGGGCAGTGGGCAGTGGCGCACACAGCACGAAGCTGGGCGAACAACTGTATAAAAATTAAGCTCAATTACCAGAAATTTACAACATCAATAAAATAACTGAAGAGTGCTCAACAAAAATCACCACACACACACACACACACATACATAAAGGAGCCCCTGCACGTGTATGTGAAGTGGTGGCTGCTGCCTGAATGGTGTCGCAGGGGAGGGGAGCTGGTGGTGATTGGGGGGCCGTCTGCTCTCTAGGTGGGGCAAAGGCAAACAAGTGTACGTACAAACTCATCACCGGATGCTGACATATTGAAACACGTACCGACAACATGCTACACCAAAATTATAGTCACTTCCTTGATTTTGATTTTGAGTACTGCCAAAGCGGCAGGAGGCGGCGGCAAGGGGGCGGCAATGGAGGCGGGGCTGGGGGTTGCCTGCGCCTGGCACATAAGCAGCCTGTAAGTGTTGCAAAATATGTTGACTCAACTCATAACATAAAGGCAAAAGGGCGTCGAGCGAACGTTGACGAGGTAGCAACGGTTGCGTGGGTCTACACTCCAACAAAAAAATAGCCAACAACACACACACACACACACACACACACACAAACATCAACAACAACAACATGAAGAAGACAAGTGTAGCGCAGCAGCAGAGGATTTCCTAATGAGTGCTCCATGAATGAATTTCAGCCACAGAATACTAATTCGATGGAAAATTCATTTTTCCACACGATTGGCAATTAAAAGAGATTTTCTACCACACACACACACACACACACACACACACACACACACATGCATATGAGGAGGACGCGCATAGCTTTTGTGTAGTCATTGACTGAATTGACAGGCGAATGGACGAAGGAACGAACAAGGATGCATGAGGGAAAGGGGCGGAGGCGGAGGCGGAGGCGAAGGCAGGCAGGGAAAACGGTTGGACAGATGGATGAGTCGAACGAGTGGCACAGTGGGGCAAACCTGATTTTCCTTAATTTTTCTTTTTTTTATTTAAATTATTTATTTATTTATTGCCGACTTGTGACAGTATAAAACAATTACAAATATATATATTTAATTAAAAATGTAGTTGCGTTAAGTTCTGGGTGTATAAATACATTGGTCCAACACTTCTGTGTAATGCATAGAAGAAAGCGTCGCAGATCTCCAAAAGTTACCTTCCAGTATGCATAGGATGACAAAACAAACTGATCTGGCCATGTCCGTCTGTCTGACCGTCTTTCTGTCTGTCTGTCTGTATGTATGCAAAATAGTCCCTCAGTTTTTGAGCTATCGCGATGCAACTTTGCACAGACACTTATTATTCAAGGGGACAGCACATTGGTCGGAACCGGCCGGATCGGACCACTATATCTTATAGCTGCCATACAACTGGAAGTCGGTTTTGGCCATATATCCGATATTTTCAAAGCTATCGCCTTAAATTTCCTTGTACACTTGAACATCCTTATAACTCATCAATGTTTAAAATAACAAATCGATTCAGTTATAATTAGCAAAGATATGCGTCATTTAATATTTCGGTGGTGCAGTTGGCAGAGGGAAAATTGCCTAAAGGTTCGAAAAGAGTATAAAATCTTCGGCGCCGAAGATAATCCTTCCCACTTGTTTTTTTTAACTTTACTTTTTTATATAAGATCAACTGAAGCTGAACGATACTAGTTACTATAAACTTGCAGCTTTTTAAAGTATTAAGCCAAGTAACTGAACTCGAGACACTCTATTGGCAGCTTTTGCGACCAAAAGGGGGCATTCTGCCCATAGTGCATTGACTTTAGCTTGTTAGTTAGTCAACTACTGGGCACCTACATAATACTGGCTGTCGGCAGTCGGCAATCGACAGTCGACAGTCGACAGTGGACAGTCGGGGAGCGTTGAATGTCTCTCCTTGTCCTTGTAGTGTGTAGTGGGGTATGTGCGAATGGGTGTACAACTCACGCCATGCTCGGATGCAGTGTTCAAGCCAACTTGTCAATGTGACGGCAGTCAAGCAGGCAACCGACAAGCGTTGATGTATTTGACAAACAGCACATGGACACAGGCAGCAAGGGGCAAGCGGCAAGTGGCAAGAGGCAAGAGGCAAGAGGCAAGAGGCAAGTGGCAAGCAGCTGGAGGTAAGCAGCAGGGGGCAGAGTCAAGCTTGTCGCCTCGCTGTCCTCCCCCATTCCGCCCCCCCTCCCCGCTGTAGCTATCAAAGTTGAAGTGATGCAGTGGGGGTCGAGCGGTGCGGCAGCTGTGACGCATCGAAGGCTAATTTCTTTAATTGGTTGTCGCAACGAGGGCCGTTAAAGTGCCTGCAACGATTGGAAAGGCAGCAGCAGCAGCAGCAGCATATCATACACACAGAAAAACTAAATATAACTTAATTTGTTCTTATTTCAAAATTAAATATGAATATACTTTATCCTAATAGATACTAGCTGCCAGATAAGCTCAATTATAAGGATATTCCATTTGCACAATATACTTTTAGTATCCAAAAACACTTTGTCTCAGATAGGATTTATCTGGCACTTCATCCTACATAAAGCCACACTATATGTCGGATAAGTTAAACCAGCTGTCTTCAACATTCTCATTTTTAATTATTAAAACAGCTGTACACCAGAATCGTTGCCATCGTTTACAAAATCCGATGTTCTGAACAATTTGCTGCCAACCTGCCGAAACTTTTGCCTATCGCATGTAAAAGTAACATATACATTTATCAATCGATTGAAAAACTGAAGTAGCTTATGGGGCACTTTATCTGAGATATAAACATATGTCAGACATAACTACACTTGACTTTATATGGACATTTATTGTATAAATGTATCCTGGAAAACAAAACAATCAATTAAAAATATTGGTAATTGTGATAATTAAGGTAAAAGTGAAATGTGAGTTTATTTAAAAACAGAGTTAAGCCGCTCGAATGAGTGAAGAAAAAATTATTGTTGAAAGCGGAAGGAGTAAAATAAAAATTGGCAGAAAATAAAAGGGAAAAATAAATATAGATTGATTTACATACTCATCCATTCTATACTGATTTAAATGATCAGTGCTTGTTAAATAGCAGTCGACATATTATTGTTTTAGGTGGAGACAAAACAAATTTTAATTGCTAAAATTTAGCAACAACATATTTAATAATAATGTTTTTATAATATGACATATTATTTGCTGTGCACATTCAATTAAATAGTTCCAAGTATAATAAATTTATATATATATATATATATATATATAGTATATATATTAATTAATTATATATTACTGCGAATGAAATATGAAAAAACGGATTGTTATGTGGCACACTTTAAATTCCTTCCTTCAACAATTTACAATATTTTTTTTGCCTGTGTTTAGTGTTGTCTGTTTTGTGCGGAGGGGGGGGGGGGTGGTTAAGAGTGGGTGGGTTATGGGTGCAATGGGGAGTTTATGCCAATCAGCACGACCAAAAAGTTTGCAATCTAATAATGCCAATGCCAAACTAAAAAGTGCACGACAAACGCATAGAAACAATAAATTGCACAAACGAAAGGACGAACACGGCTCGAAGGATTGCATTGAACGTCAGCCGTTCGCTTTCAATTTGAGTTAAGCGACATGCTTGGTTACAGTCCGCTCCATAAAGCGGACAACAAACGACAGACAGACAGACAGATAGACAGACAATTCGACAAATCGACAGACAAACAGACTGAAGTGTAATGAAGTTTTGTGTTGCCGCCTTTGTGGCCGCTTCCGTTTCCGCTGAAGTTGAATTGTTGTCAGTGCATCAGCAAGAAAGTACAATTTGCCAGCTGCAACTTAAGCAACTTAAAAGCAGAGGGCCAAGACACAAGGCCCAAACAAAAGATTTTTAATAAGTGCACAGCGTGCTTTTGTTTCGCTGCCTCAAATGTCCCACTTACTCCTTCTCTATTTCTCAAGCCGACGCATCATTTAAAATTTTGATATAATTTGGGCTGCATATATATATATATATATATATATATTTTTAAATAAATACAGTTATATTTGGCATAATATTCTTTGAAATTTTAAACCAACATGATTTGTGAAACAATTCTAAAAAAAATGTTTAATTTAACAGAAATGAGCGAGCCAAATAGAGAGTATGTTTGCATGTATATTTATATGTTTGTGTTATTATTATATTATTATTATAGTTTATTATTATAGTTTAGTGGTCTACAAATATAACAGACCATATATATTTATTTATATATATAATTTAATTATATAATATTATTCTAACGTACCTTGCAGCAATTAGCTGAGTCTTTACTAAAATTGCTTCCTAAGAAAAAAGCTCACATAAGTAGGCAACAAACAGAAGAGCAAATTTATATGAAATTTACTTATAATTCTCAAACGGTTTTGACGTAGACGTGTGGACATGCCCGACTGTAGATGAGATTCTTTAGCAGAGCGCAATCAATTGCTCTGCTCACTTAGACTTAAGATTTTTATTTTTTTTATTTTGATGCAACTATGCTTATTAACTCGCTTGATATCCTCTTGGTATTCGGAATATCGCGGGTCTATTATCTTGCTACCTACCATTGCTTGATTCTTACGTGTAATTGTGGACTTGAGCCAGAGTGAGGCCTTGTAAGGCCAGCAGAGCAACTATATTGCTCTGCACATTTTTAATAAATACATACGTGTTCTTCTGAGACAAAACAATCTTGCATTGTGTTGCTGCTGTCATCTCTCCGGGAGTGTTGCGACTATTTACCGGATGGATGATAGCGGCATTACAACCAGATAAATTGTTGAAATGCTAATTGCATATTATTCCCTAAGCTTGAAACTCCCCCAAAGGGCTGAATGGGCGTGGATTTTGCAAAGGATCAAGTGGCTGCTGCATGGTGAAATTACTAAAGGTGGAGTAAATTATTTTACGGGCTGCCAAGCCGTTTTCACCACGCCGTCGTTGCTTCGTTTTTTTACGAACGAGCTGCCAGTAGTGTGGTATGCTTGTGTATGTGTGTATATGTGCTTATAAGTGTGTGCATTAACGCTTGTAGAACACACACAAGCACAAATACAATCAAGCATTACTGAAAACAAACAAAATTCATCCGCTTGTCGACCTGCTTCAACGACGTTCAGAAGCCGACTGACAAACTATGCAGCTGAATAGATTCACCACACTGTAATTTACTCAACCTTTAGTAATTTCACCATGGGCTGCTGTGCAGTTCACTGATTCAAGAAGAGGAGCAATACAAATAAACAATATTGTGGCAGAAGAGAGCAATCAGCTAATATATATAATTTCAATTATATATTATATAAGTAATTTATGATATTTTGCGCCTAATCGAATAAATTTCAAAAGATATACGGCTCTTCTCAAATTGAATCAGTTTTAGTTTAGTTTGCTGCTGTTCCTGTTAAGGCTTTAGTTTTTCAATAGATTTTGTTGATATTTTAGCCATTTGTTTGATAGACTTATGCGCATAAGTTTGTCATAATCGAGCACCGTTTAAACAAATCACTTAAAGTAAGCAGAAGTAAGTAGTGGATAGTTGGGAAGGCTACGTTAGCACAGTTAAGAAACTGCAAGAGGAAATAACTTAACTCAATTACGCTTAATTATTTCCTAGTTGGTAAGGAATTTCGCTCGCTCACAGACAATAAAAGTTTCGTTTAGTTTTTGTGTGTTACATGCTGTGCAAGGAGATGCCCCCAACTTGCAGGACTAACAGGACCCACACACACACACACACACACACACACACATACGCGCAGTCCACACATGCCACATGTGTGTGAGGGGAGGATGTGTTGCAGGACGAGTGCTGAAGGACATGGAGCAGAAGTAGCAGGAAGCAGACCCAATGCTGATTATTATTATTCACTTGGGCATTTTTACGAGCTGCTTTGGACAAAAGTTCGCCTCGCTCTTTGTGCCAACTATTCAACTGTCTCACGAGACGACGACAACGACAACGACTACGACACTGGCCCCACCCCACCCCCTCCCCCCTCTGCACTCCTTGAACCGCCCACACCACCACCCTCCCCCCCTTCATCTATTGCTATTTTTATGCACAACTCTAAAAATTCAGCCTGTCGACGGCATTGTGCTTTTTTATGAGCCCAGCTGCTTGCTGCTCTGGCTACTGGATCCTGCCAAGGATGGGCTCCTCTGCCATTCTGGGCCAACTTTAGAGCCTTGAGAATTACAAATCAGACTGCCTGTACCTATAAAAAGTACTAATAAGTATGTGTGTGTTTTATTGTAGTCAACTTTATGGGGAACCTAACCTGAACGAGTTTGTTTGTCTGCCCTGCATAACACCCAGCCCCACCCACCATCTCCCCCACCTTGGGGATGTGCTGCCCCCTTCCCCTCTCTCCCACCCCATCATCTGTCGGTTTGAATGTGCGAGCCCTTAAATCTGTGTTACCTACTTAGACATACTTATTTGTGTGTCGTACATTCATTCGATGTGTGTGTGTGTGTGTGTGTGAGTGTGTGTGAGTGTGTGCTAAAGGTTGTCCAGTGTGCTGTATTATGTGCATGTGCATTCATATACAAAATCATGACTCATATCATTGAAGTCTACAACCAACCATATTTGTAATGCTATTATATTCGATTTGTATTAGCATTAAAAGATATTATTTAATTACTATTATTTGCACATAACATTTGAATTTGAAAAATCACCAATTTAACTTTTGTTCAAAGAGAAATCTGCATTTATTTACAATCGTTTTTAAAACTATCATCTTATTTATTTATAAAAACATTAAATTACAATTATAAAACAGTTGCAAAGTATAAAACATATTTTAAATATTAAACTTGAAAATAAAATGTAAAGTTATTAATAAATCAAAATTGGTTTTAGACTTATTGCCAGCATTAAGGATAACCCAGAAAACCCTATCAAACTAAACAACCACTAAATAGTATTAGTATTTTTGTTAATAAGGAAAAATTAAGAGTTAGAAAGCGAAAGAGAAGATAGAGAGAGAGAGAGAGAGTAAAGAAGCAGAAAATAAATGGGAGATATAGCGAAAATACAAATAAATATATATAAGATTTTAATTTTGTGAGAGAGAGCGTTGTAGCTAAAAAACGTTAAATAATTGACTATGGGACTTGTAGATGCATAACTGTGTGAGTATTATTTCTCAGTATTAATTAATAAACATCAAATCAAATGGCAATAACATTAACACTGACATTAAGCTCAAAATTGAAAACGTTTAGCAGCAAACGTTTAATATCCCAAATACATACAAACATATGTATGTGTGTGTGTGTATGTATTTATGTATGTACGTATGTGTGTGTAGGCATACCTACAGGGAGACATCGCACACACACACACACACACACACACACACACACACGTATATATAGTACTAAACATGCACTCAGTGATGATAATAATATTTATGAGCCTCCTCAAGGACACTTTCGAGGACCCCACTTATGTGCCGGTCTTGGGCAGTGCTCGAATTACCCTGGTGGCTACTTGCTGCCCAACTTGGCCACAATTTGCGCCTTAATTTGCCACAGCAAGCAGCAGCAGCAGCAGCAGCAACAACAATAGTAGCAAGTGAAAAAAGTGAAACTTTTTACAATAACAAAAGGCAGCCACAGCCAAAGGCAAAGTGCCCGGCTATGGGCAACAATAACAACAGCAACAACAACAACAGCAACAACAACAGCAACAACAATGGCAACAGCACACACCGAAAATATGCCCCAAGGACTCTCGGTGAGTTGTTGCCACTGCCACATTGTTGTTATTGTTGTTGGCATCACAAATATTGCTGCTCATCATTTTTATTTGTTTGCTTTCACTTGACTGGCAAAGGTGGCCTCCCGGGTGTCCGGCCGCACAGAGCCCCACCACCCCCTTTGATCCTTGGCCCCCCATGTTCTGTAACTTTGTTGATTTAACTCGCCTTCCCACTGACTTTGGTTTTGGCTTTGGTTTCCTTCTTGCCTTTTTTCTCATTTTGTTTTTTTGTTGCTCAAAAGTTTGTTTACCTACGAAATTGAAGTGTGAAATAAGCAAAGTTGAATTATTCCTGGCGGACATGATAAACTGCGGCCCAGCGGCCTTGTGCGGTCTACAATACACACACTTACACACACACATACACATTCATACTCTCAAAGTGTTTGCGTCAATTTGGCTCTTTGACGTCTGTTTTTCTCTTTTTTTTCCCTGCGGGCGAAGAAATCGCGTAAATGAAATTTGACGAATTTTCACCAAAAGTGTTGTAACTTTGCCATTTTTTTGACAACTCTTATAGATCGACAATACGAAAGTTGTTGTTGCAGATATTACATAGAAGAAACATGTATTTTCGATTTACATATTTTGAGTTTATGCTTCAATACAAATATAGAATTGTTGGATTTAAAAAATATAAGTATTATTTGTATTTAAAACAGGTCTAAGAAGGTTTTAAGTTTAACAGAAATTATGGAGTAAAATAGAGAAAGATACCAAAATACTGAATCATAACTAAAGAACTTGCATTCTAAGAAAAAAGCTCACATAAGTAGGCAATAAACACCAGAGCAAATTTATATGAAATTTACTTATAATTCTCAAACGGTTTTGACGTAGACGTGTGGACATGCCCGACTGTAGATGAGATTCTTTAGCAGAGCGCAATCAATTGCTCTGCTCACTTATTTTTATTTCAATGCAACTATGCTTATTAAATATCTTTCTCTTTCTCTTGGTATTCCCAGTATCGCGGGTCTATTATCTTGCTACCTACCATTGCTTGATTCTTACGTGTACTTGTGGAGACTTGTGCCAGAGTGAGGCCTTGTAAGGCCAGCAGAGCAACTATATTGCTCTGCACATTTTTAATAAATACATACGTGTTCTTCTGAGACAAAACAATCTTGCATTGTGTTGCTGCTATCATCTCTCCGGGAGTGTTCCGACTATTTACCGGATGGATGATAGCGGCATTACAACCAGATAAATTGTCAATATGCAAATTGCATCTAATACTCAGGACTCTCGGTCAGTTCAGTATTGGCGGGGTCGGGTGCTTTAGAAAATGGAATCTAAAGCAACTTATGTGTTTATTATCTGCTAGCCGTTATGCATATAGTCAAATAGTTGTTGCTTGAGAGCTTTAGAGAAGGGAAGTTGGGCCCATTTAAGGTGCTCCTTAAATTTGAAACAAAATTGGTTTTTCTACTCATAATACTTGCCTAACATATTCTTAATTTTCCAATTTCTCTGGGATCTGCGTAGACATTTAATGCTTATTTAGCTATTATTTTTTTATTATTTCTTTCTTCTTATTTTTGATTAATTGGTGTACAGTGGGGTCAGAAATAGATGCTGATGCTGTGGCAACCGTGCCGCATGCGCTAAAAACTTTTCTTGAAGTGGCTAATTTGATTTTGGGGCATTAATGGCAAAAAGTCGATTTTAATTAACTGAGATCGCCGCCTAATCGAAAGCAGCGCCAGCTAATAAAATTAACAACAACAGCAACAAGAGTTGCCATGTGTGTGTGGGTGTATGGGTGGGTGTGTGGATTGCCTTTAGGCCTGTCATCACCCATAATTAATGGCAGCGACATGTTCTAAGTGGCAGTCACGATTTAGCTAATTCTTTTATCGATATATGTCGATAAGACGTGCCAACAGCGCAGTGGACAAAACATTTCGGGGGCCAGCAGCCAACAGCTGTGCTCACACGGCTCACTCGGCTCACACGGCTCACACGGCTCACACAGTTCACACAGCAAATGCAATTACACAGAGACACTGTTCGGTTCGTCCTGTTCGTGTGCTGGGTCCTGTGGGAGGAGGAGGAGGAGGCGCCTCTGCAAGGATGTTGCGTTGATTTTTATGATTCTTTAGCTGCTCGGCTGTGTTTGGGGCCAGCAAAATAATTATTGTTGCCTAATTTGCAGTTAAAACGAAATACTCTTGTAGCGCTTTTATTAGTTCTCAGGCAAATCCAATTAGTCAGCATTAGCAGCAGCATCAAAGACGCCGCACGCATCGGAATTTCCTTTGACTTTCAACAACAATTTTATACTCTGGCCCAGCAGACATTTTATAATTTTATCAAGAATTGTGTAACGCATTCGAAAGGACAACAAGCTGTAGCATTACTTTCTATTCTCCCAAGCTTTGAGTTGCCCTATTCTTAAATGACAAGCACCATATCATATTAACAACCTGTAGAAAATAAACATAATAAAATATATATTTTTTTAAATTGCGTTTTTTGATGTTTATATTCTTTTTGAAGAAAATAGTATATTAAGTTTGTGCTGATGTTTGTAACGCAGTAAGCGTCGGAGACGCCCAAAAGTTACAGCCACTATGCTTAGAATGACAAAACAAATTGATCTAGCCATGTCCGTCTGCCTGTCTGTCTGTCTGTCTGTATGTATGCAAACTAGTCCCTCAGTTTTTGAGCTATCGCTATGAAACTTTGCGCAGATACTTATTATTTAAACAGACAGCACACTGGTCGGAGCCGGCCTGATCGGACCATTATATCTTATAGCTGCCATACAATTGGAAGTCGGTTTTGGGCTTATATTCGATCTTTTCAAAGCTATCGCCTTAAATATCCTTGTACACTTGAACATCCTTATAACTCATTAATGTTGAAAATTTCAAATTGATTGACGTATAAATAGCAAAGATTAGCGTCATTAAATATTTCGGTGGTGCAGTTGGCAGAGTAAAAATTGCCTAAAGGCTCGAAAAGAGTATAAAATCTTCGGCACGCCGAAGATAAACCTTTCCCATTTTTTTTTTATTTTGCTCAAATCAAAAGGCTTTCTTTTGAAACAAATGTTAGTCAAACTTTTCAAGTTTAATAGCATTTTTAACATTACAATACATTTTATAATTTTACATTTTATTTTCCGTAATTTACAATTTTAGTTATTTCCTTGTGTCGATTACTTTAGTCTACGTTAAATAAAAAAATTATTGAATATTATTACTACTTTGCATTTATTATGTTAATGACTGCTAAGTGCTCTATCATAAAAAATTAACCCATAAAATATGTATCAAAAATAAAATTGGCGTTTCTTACTTTTCTTTCGATAACAAGCTTAGGTTGTCAACTCAACTGAAAATTATTCGTGCAGGGTATGTAAACTTCGGCTAGCCAAATATAGCACCACATTCTTGTATTAGTTTTTTTCGTTTCTTTGCCTTTTTGCGCTGGACAGCAAAATTTAGTGATTCAAAAGTGCAGTGAGTGGTGGTGGCGTGGGGTGGTGCTAGTGCTGGTGGTGACGGTGGTTGGAGCTGTGGTTGTGGCACATGCAGCTAATGGCCAAGGCAAAAAATGCGGGCGTTGCTTTCTTATGACAAAAGTTTGCGCAAAAAAGTGCGCTATAAAAATTAATTAATGTAAAATGTGCAACTAATTAGCTAGACAGACGGGCCGACAGACAGACAGGCCGACTGATAGACGGATAAAAAATGTGCTTAAAGCCTTAAAGTGCAGCTGGGAGCAGGCTGCTTGCAACATGGAGCTGTGCCGCCTCCGCCTCCGCTGCTGCTGCAGCCGCTTGGCACTTAACCTCAAAAGTGCACCGCAACATGACTAAGCCGGCGATTAAACAACAATTGGCTGACAGTTATTTACACAAGTAGCTGTTAGCTATAGCTGATGCACACAGTAGTGTTCAATGCGGCTGCGGCTTATTGCAGACAATTGCGAAAACGCAGCGCCATTGTGTTCGGCATCGGGATTGGGTTCGCAATGTGGATGGGCATGGGCCCGGAGTTGGGGATGGGAGCTGAGGGCTTGCGATTGTGATTGTGATTGTGTCTGACTGTGCCTGGGCCTGTGCCTGTGCCAGTGCCTGTACCGCCGCTCGATTAAAACACAACAATTTGCTGATTTCTTATTCAGCAGCAACATCAGCAGCAGCCCGCCCGGTCGCCATCAGTTCATCCACAACGTAAACACAGACGAAAAACTGCTAAATCATTGCAATACAAAACCAACAAAAGCCACAGCGTACTCCTCAAGCTCTCCTCGCTCTCTCCTCTCTCTCTCTCTTGCCTTTCTCTCCTCTCGCTCTCTCTCTCTGCCCCCTTCGCCCTTTGTCTCGCTGCCATGATCTGCGCTGCGCAAATATTGAAAATACAATCCGTCTATGCGAAGTATTGATATGCGCAGTCTGTACACACACACACACACACACACACACACACACACACACACACACACAGAGACAGATACGAAAGAGTGCTTTTAACAACGGGCTTCGTTGTCTGTGCAATGATTTATTGACGGGCTCGGGACAGAAACTTCAATGTACTCGTATTTTCACCGCATTTAGTTGCAATGCATCCGCAGACGAGTCTCAGACTCAGTGCCCCCCCAAACCCTTTTCACAGCCCCCCCCCACTTACCCGTCCTTTCAGCTGGCATCATCTTCAAGTCAACGCATTAAGCAAAGACTTTAACATGCTCCGACTAACAGACACCGTATGGCTAATGTAACAAGAGGCATATTAGCTTCTAAGCAAAAAACCTTAGTACATAGTATTTTAAATGTCAAACTTGATGAAACTAGGCTTAAAGTAATTAGCAAGAGTTTCATTAAAAAAAACCCAACACTTTTAAGATAAAATTTATTTTTATATATATTTATATATATTTCGTATTTATATTTATATTTATTTATATAACTTTTGCCATGCTGAGTTTTATACATTGGTTTAACTTAACATTTTCCGATCCAACGAAAACTAAAATTTGTATTTGTTTTTGTATTTTATTTATTAAATGTCAACTTAAATCAGTCGACACAAGAAAATAATTTAAATTGAAAATTGCATAAAACTCAATTTAAAAGTATAAAAAAAATACGGAAAAAATGTTTAAGAAACTAATTGTATATCTAACTTAAATAGTATGAAACAAACTGCTCCTTTGCCCATTAATGTGAGAGTATAATAAAAAGGCTTAGGGCAAGGCATACAGATAAGTAAACGATCTTCTGCACATATAGTCGCAGCAATTACAAAATAGCCAAAACTAATGCAATAAAATCATAATCAATTCCACAAAAACAACACAGCCAACATTACTGGCCACAAAAAACCAAATTAAATAAAATAAAGTGCAATAAGTAACAGCTATAAGCAACGACCATTTCGATTTAGACTAACACCAAATACACTGAGAAAAACATTATATACTTTCATATCGTGCTTGAAATTGCCACATTTTAAAAAATAGTTTCACAAAATAATTTAACAATTTCGCTATTTCCTTTGCGCGTTATTTCAAATCATGAAATTTACACATACTTATAATAATAATATGCATTCACTGAACTTAACAATGTTTAATTTCAAGAATAGCAATAATTTCGTTCATCTAGCATTATCAACTGCTTGAAGTTCTTGATCTTGTCTGAAATAAACCTTTTTGTCTTGGTTGCAAGTGAAAATTGAGTGCAAAATGACATTTTATTCACAATACACAATACATAGGACTTAATGTAATGTATCGAAAAGAAAATATAATCCAAAAGTTGTGATATATTATATATGAGGGGATTTGAAGCAAGAAAATTAATATTTGAAGTAACAGAAAATTTGGTTTTTACTGATTCCTCTTGTGTTAATGCTAAAATATGCACAAGCGAAATATATTCATGATATTTAGACTTCAGTACGTTTAAGTACCTTTACGTATTTCACTAATCATGAAAGCAAAGATTTAGTTTTTGCTCATTACAACTATTACTATTTGAAAGATAACAAGGTATGCATAAATGATCTTAGGGCTACTTTAAAAATATTATTGAAATTAATTTTACAATAAATTATTTTCCCACAAACTGATTGCAGTAAATTCTCAAATTAGTTGCTGTTTGATAATTGATGTTAAGGTTCCTAGAAATTTTCGCAAGTGTACGCGTGGCGGATTGAAAAACCATTCAATTCATTAGCAGAGTGCATTTTCTCGTACAAAGTGAAGAATATTACGGTCTGGGGGGGGTATTACAGGGGTACTCGCCTGGTGCGTATGACTCACACGCAGCTAACGGTTCTTGTGCACAAATAAACAAATGCGAGAGAGCTGGGTTACAATATACCCTATATATTTTGAAGATAAATGGGGAGTGTATAAGTGGGTATGCATTTTATATATATATATGTATATATAATTTTTGGGCGACTAAGGCCTGAAACATGCTGCACAAAGGGCAAAAGTAATAAAGATGTGCTTACAAATCATTCATTGAATTCGTGACAAAAATACTTCTTACCCTGGATTGGATGCAGCAGTAATCGAGGGGGTTGTCAGTTGAAAAATGCGACTGTGAAAAGACAATATTTGCTTGTCGGCAGCCCAAAATGAAAATGGCCAAGTGGCGCTGGCAAACAAAAAAGTGAAATAAGATGGCTGGCAGGAGCGGAGGATGGCAAAGACGAAGGAGACGAAGACGAAGACGAAGAATAAGAAAGCGACTGCAGTCGCATTAAATGGCAAACGCGACAGAAATAATGCTGAAAGGAATGCAAAAAGCAAATGGGAACAGCGACAACAACAACGAGAAAGAGAAGAAGCAACAGAGAGAGAGAGAAAGAGGAACGACTTCTGCCGATTAGATTTGAGCGGTTTTCTTTTATTTTCGTTTCGTTTCTTTTCTTTGCATTTTGTGTTACCCTGTACCCATTAATAATGGCTAAAAGGGTATAATAAAGTTCGTGCAAGTGTCTGTAATTGGCAGCAGCAGGACTCCAACTGAGCCAATATAGCGAAAAATCGTCGACCACAGTGTCAACGAGACCAAATATTATAGATATTCTGTATTAAAGTATTTTGATAGCTAGTCCATAAGTAATTCCTAAAGCAAGCTTAAAGGCAAAATATTTTGTATAGTTATAAATATTTATGAAAGTCAGCTTACATTTTTTTTTTAAATATGTAACCTATTTTCATTTTTCATTAAAGATTTTCCACATTGATATGTAAATTACTTTTCGCAGCAACTGCAATAAATTTTCACATGAATATTATGTAAGGAGATAAAATCCTGTCAAAAGATATACAAACAAGCATATTTGTTGAATCTGTCATTGAGAAGCTTACAAAAGTAGGCAACAAACAGAAGAGCAAATTCATATGAAATTTACTTTTAATTCTCAAACGGTTTTGACGTAGACGTGTGGACATGCCCGACTGTAGATGAGATTCTTCAGCAGAGCGCAATCAATTGCTCTGCTCACTTATTTTTATTTCAATGCAACTATGCTTATTAAATATCTTTCTCTTCCTCTTGGTATTCCCAGTATCGCGGGTCTATTATCTTGCTACCTACCATTGCTTGATTCTTACGTGTACTTGTGGACTTGTGCCAGAGTGAGGCTTTGTAAGGCCAGCAGAGCAACTATATTGCTCTGCACATTTTTAATAAATATAACAATCTTATATTGTGTTGCTGTCATCATCAAGTCTGGAGTAGTCACCGGCTGGACGATGACAGCAAATACAAATAGATTAATTGTCGATATGCTAATTGCATATTATGAGTGAACGGCACCCGTCTTCGGTTGCAGTCGGCAGCTCATTCAGACTAGAGCCGAGACTAGAGCCGAAGCAAGATGAATTCTGCTGCTGATGTTGCTTCGCTTGATTCATGGTGGAATTATGCAAGGTGGCGGACCATGGTGAAATTACTAAGTTAGTAGTTTCACCATCATGGTCTATAGTTTTCTGTCAATAAATTGTATTGTCTCGCTCTCCTCGTTTCGTATATGTTTGAGCTGCTGGCACATGGTGCAAAGTTTTTGTATATGTAAGAATGACAAAGATATATAAAATTTATTCGATTAGGCGCAAAATATCATAAATTACTTAAATAATATATAATTGAAATTATATATATTAGCTGATTGCTCTCTTCTGCCACAATATTGTTTATTTGTATTGCTCCTCTTCTTGAATCAGTGAACTGCACAGCAGCCCATGGTGAAATTACTAAAGGTTGAGTAAATTACAGTGTGGTGAATCTATTCAGCTGCATAGTTTGTCAGTCGGCTTCTGAACGTCGTTGAAGCAGGTCGACAAGCGGATGAATTTTGTTTGTTTTCAGTAATGCTTGATTGTATTTGTGCTTGTGTGTGTTCTACAAGCGTTAATGCACACACTTATAAGCACATATACACACATACACAAGCATACCACACTACTGGCAGCTCGTTCGTAAAAAAACGAAGCAACGACGGCGTGGTGAAAACGGCTTGGCAGCCCGTAAAATAATTTACTCCACCTTTAGTAATTTCACCATGCAGCAGCCACTTGATCCTTTGCAAAATCCACGCCCATTCAGCCCTTTGGGGGAGTTTCAAGCTTAGGGAATAATATGCAATTAGCATTTCAACAATTTATCTGGTTGTAATGCCGCTATCATCCATCCGGTAAATAGTCGCAACACTCCCGGAGAGATGACAGCAGCAACACAATGCAAGATTGTTTTGTCTCAGAAGAACACGTATGTATTTATTAAAAATGTGCAGAGCAATATAGTTGCTCTGCTGGCCTTACAAGGCCTCACTCTGGCTCAAGTCCACAATTACACGTAAGAATCAAGCAATGGTAGGTAGCAAGATAATAGACCCGCGATATTCCGAATACCAAGAGGATATCAAACAAATTAATAAGCATAGTTGCATCAAAATAAAAATCTTAAGTCTAAGTGAGCAGAGCAATTGATTGCGCTCTGCTGACGAATCTCATCTACAGTCGGGCATGTCCACACGTCTACGTCAAAACCGTTTGAGAATTATAAGTAAATTTCATATAAATTTGCTCTTCTGTTTGTTGCCTACTTATGTGAGCTTTTTTCTTAGGAAGCAAGCTTTCTATGAACAAATCAATGTATGTGTAAATTTCGAAAGGTCTTTAATCACCTTTCTTAATTTGCATGGGCAGAATGTATGGTTTTTTGAACAGCAAGATGGAGCAGATGAGGGTACATACTCGATTAGCTTTTCAGGCAGTGTTAAATTGGTGAAGGGTCGAGGGTAACTGCTAATCGAGAAGCTACAAAATGAAAGCGCTCTTATATATTTGGTTTTTTCATTTCGTTGGCCGTGTGATGAATGAAATTATATGCAACATGCAGTGACCGCAGCCAGCGCTCAGCTGGATCGGGGCAAACAAAAGATGTGGCGGCTCAGGTGCAGCAGCAGCAGCAGCAGCAGGCGACCAGTCCAACAGGCGCACAGGATAACAGGATAACAGGCGAGCAGCCAAGAGCCAAAGAGCCAAAATAAGAGCGTCTGCCATTTTTGCAGGTCACTGCGCGCATACAAAAGACAAAAGCAAACGCCGACGACAGTTGGCACAAATCGCTGAATGGGCAGCAGAGGATGGGATGGGAATGGGAATGGGGATGGGAGGAAGGATGGGGTGTGGCTTGTGGCAGATGGAGCCCGAGTCCTTTTGTTGGCAATTGCACTGCAAGTGACAAGCATTTTGCGTATGGCAAAGCGTGTAAATTGTTGGTCGGCAAACTCGCAGGAATCAACTTAGTTTTTAGCCACGGAATCGCGACGTTTTCTCAAAAGCACAACTAAAAACATTACCAATGGTGTCTGCGGAATCATTTTGCAGCCCAGACAAGTCCTTTAGCTACTATGCGAGGACTAAAATGCAGTCCTTGCAGCTGACCTCAAATTAAGCGCTGACAATTGCAACTTGAGGCCATGCGCCTTGTTGTTCAGCTGCTGCTGCTTGCTGTCATTGGTATGCATACACACACTCGCACACACTCGCACACACACACACACACACACACACACACACTCACACACACACAGGCTTCGCACGTGCAGCGGCAGTCCAGTCTGAAGCGTATGTGTCCAAAAATGTGAACATACAGTGAAAACATAATTATAAACACATGTTGCGCCCACACAAGGCACACACTCACACACACGGTGTTGTCCTTTTATGAAGCAGTGTAGTTAAGCACACACGCACACATACACTCGCAGTTACACTCACACTATGCCCTGATCATGGGCAATTTTGAATTTAGCCATCATGTATTTTGTTACATGATTCGAATTTCTGAAAAGTTTTCACTGCACCAGGACCAGACTGACCATATGACCGACCAACCGACCGACCACCGACCAACCGACCGACCGTCCGTCCGTTTAGCTTATCCAATTTTGAGCCTGCAGGACCTCCTTGAGCCACCTCAGCCACTGCCACAGCCGCCCACAGTTTTGCTGGCGTATTGAATTCGACACCTTCATGCGTATGTGTAATCATGAATATGCAGGCTCTGCTTGCAGCTACTATATAAATAATGTCTTCAACAATTTGCAACCTTTTAAATATATATATATATATATACAATATATGAAAATTAGACAAAGGCAAGCCGGAGTTCTACCTTTAAGTTAATAATACAGATTTGATTATTAAACGAAACAAGTAAGAGTGCTCTAGTATGGGGAGATACCCTCAGCTCAGTCCTAATATCCAGTCATACTTACATACACACACACACAAGCTGCAAGCGGTGCAGGCAGTTTAGCCATTAGAACTGCTCTATCATTGAGCTCGACACTATGGAAAATTGAATCTTCAATAACTTGCGTGCTTATGTCCGATATTTGTGAAATGTTTTCGACATGAAATTGACAATGAACAGTGTAAGCTAACTTTTGGGGGGATGAACTATTCGAGATTATATGCTTTTAGCTATTATAACTTTCAAGCTATGGCCAAAACGATGGTCTGAAATCGACATGTATCGATAACTTTTGAACGCGACGAGTTTTCTATCAAATGAAACGAACTTGATCTGAGCAGGGGATATGATAACTGATACTTCAAATAGATAGTCGCTCGGTCTTTTAGTCTCTGATATCCACGTGTTGATACAGACAGACAGACAGACGGGCATGGCCAGATCGACTCGGCTGTCGATACTGATCACAAAAGAATATACTCTATGGGGTATATATTTACAATTTGGAGAGCAAAGATTCGTGTTTGCTGATTGGAATGTGTTTCGAACTCGCGTCCTTTATGCAGCCAGTGTTGTCAGTGTTGTACAAACTAATATTCCAAAACTATTCTGATCTCATTAACCAACACTTGCTTCCAAAATGGAAGATTCTGTATAAGGCCATGAAAGGAAAAGAGTTCAGGGACCCAATCAAAGCCAACAACAAAATTGTCATGCATCCTTCAAAACTGAGTAGACAGAATTCTATTATTTGTTAATTCAATAAAATTAATTCGGAAATATATTATTGCTTGGGCAATCTTTGAAATTGCTATTGTTTTTCTTATTATTTATTAAAGAAAGCTAGACAATGAACTAAAAGCTGATAGCCGGCCTTGCTCGGCGCAGATATTTTTCTTTAAATACTAACTAAAATATTATGCAATTATAGAAATCAAAGCCAGTCACTCATAAATTGTGTAGCATGCCTAAACGAATTATGTAATAAACATCTGCGTCTATTGATAGTTCACATATTTTTGTTGTCCAGATTCCCTTGTGCTGCATGATTTATTTGCTCCGTTTTTTTTTTGCTATTGCTCTGTGCAGAAAGAACTAATTAATTTCAAATAATTTGAGCGCGATTTACCGTTATGATTAATA
Source organism: Drosophila flavopinicola (assembly GCA_035042425.1). Classification (NCBI taxonomy): domain Eukaryota; kingdom Metazoa; phylum Arthropoda; class Insecta; order Diptera; family Drosophilidae; genus Drosophila; species Drosophila flavopinicola. The sequence continues at coordinate 1,842,615 of JAWNLL010000473.1, read as the reverse complement.
TGCGAACTGAACTGGTGCTTCGAGTACGGTGAACACTATTGTGAGTGAACTCGGCTAGAATACGTTTCAATCAAGTTAATACTTTAGACAATTCCAATGTCAAAGATAATTAATTTCAAAAACTTCAAATCTATTTATATCATGCAGGTCATGTCCGTTTGACGAGCCTTCACTGTATTGCCAACTGGCCGAATTGAAATTTATTAGTGCATTTGACAATTGCAGCAAAACGCTGAGCGCACATTTTTCATATTTCAATTCAGACGATTTGTCGATTTTTATTTTTCCTGACATTTTTTTTTTTTGCTTAAATACTCTTACCAAACGGGAGTTGCTAGGCTGTGGGCAAATGTGTGCAAATAAAACTGACGATAAATATATATTTATTATATATTTAGCTATATTTAAAGACAACTCAATATATTTTCAGCCGCTTTAAGCTTCTCTATGCAGTATGATGATTTTGTAAGCATGAATAAGACTTCGATGTGATACTTAAGCACACACACACACACACATAAAAAGAGAATAAGTAAGAACGTTGCAGTCAGACGTAACCGACTGCGTAGTACTCTGATACTTATATAATAATACAATATAAGAACAGTTGAAGTATGCGCGAGAGCGGGACGCCTGGGGGATGTCCAGGTTGCTATCTTTGAGGTAGGTCAATATATCTAACTAATTTAATGCAATATATCTAACAAATTTAATGACGCTAGCCTCAAAATTATGGGAAATATTTAAGATTTATGATGTTTCGACATGTGATCGATTTCCCAGCCTTTTAATAAGCGTAGCACAAAAATCTTAGCACTTTATCTGAAGCAGATAACAACAAGTAAAATAGTTCAAGTGGTAAGTCTCCAACTTCAACAGCGCCAAAGCAAAATGCGTTCAACCGGACAGACAGACATTGCGCAAACTCAATATACTACGAATACCTACGGTACAGAGTATAAAAACACACAGATTGCAATAAGCACCAGCGGGGCTTAGCGTTAGCAATGCAATTCTCACAAATACAAACGTACACGCGATATGAAAGTGTGTGTGTGTGTGTGTGTGTGTGTGTGTGTTTGTAGGGGTGTCCTGCAGAGAAACGAGTTTCCAAGACCCACCCGCCCACTCCAAATCAAAAGGGCTGCCCCAATGTGCTATTTATCTATCAGAGCGCGAGCTTATTGCGCCGCACCGACTGCTGGACTTATAATCATGGGCATGAAATATGACAAACAGCACATCGGGCGAGTTATTACATCGAACGGGCTCAAAATATTTCATTTAGTGTCATGGCAACGGTTAACGGGTATTGTTAGAGTGACTGACTGACTGACTGCGGGGTATGTGTGGGAAAAGCCTTGCTAATGAGTAAAATCGACGCGGCTTACACATACATACATATGCCTACGCTAGTGCATTGGTATTGATTGCAAACAAAGGCGTTTCAAATACATATATGCTTGTATGTATGCATGTATTGCAAATGTATGTTGCATGCATACACACACATAAATGCCAATATGCATATGGAGTGTGCCAAGCAGCTTAATATCTAAATTATAAGCTTTTTTAAATGACGCAATTAAGATTAAAGCCATGCATAGTACTTGCCAGCTGTCAAATCGATAATTATCTCAAATACCCGGCAAATCTGCTTATAAACACATTCTCTATTTGCTTCAAATATGTATTTCGCTGCATTTGTTGGGGAAAGACTGACGCCTTGTGTGCGAACAGTTCCAGGTTCAAATCCCAGAATACGTATTAATTTGTTGTGTACTCTCTTCGAAGGAAGTAATGCATAGAAAGAAGCGTCGTATATTCCCAAAAGTTACCTCTACTATGGTTAGGTTGAGAAAACAAACTGATCTGGCCATGTCCGTCTGTCTGTCTGTATGTATGTATGAAAACTAGTCCCTCAGTTTTTGAGCTATCGTGATAAAACTTAGAACAGAGACTTATTATTTAAAGGGACATCACATTGGTCGGAGCCAGGGACCAGATCGGACGACTATATCATATAGCTGCCATGCAACTGCAAGTCGGTTTTTGCCATATATCCCATGGTTTCAAAGCTTTCGCCTCCAACTTCCTTGTACACTTGAACATCTTTATAACTCATCAATGCATTCAAATTCGAAAAATAGTAGCAAAACAGTATTATATTTTCAAAATTGAACAAAATTTAAATGTAAAACAGATAAAACAAGTAAGAGTGCTGTAGTCGGGAGTGCCCGACTACGAGATACCCTGAACCCAGTCCTTACAATCATTCATACTAATCTAAGCACACACATGCTGCAGTATAAGCAGTGCAAGCGGTTTAAGCAGTTAGCTTGCTTTTTCGCTGAGCCCCACACAATGGAAAGTTAAATCTTAAATAACTTCTATGTTTATTGTCCGATCTCATTGAAATTTTTGGGGCAAGCAATTGTCGATAATATGTGTTACCAAACCAAATTACAAGGTCGTACCTTCAAAAATGCGTTTTTTTAACTTTTGGGGGGTTTGGGGGTGGTATCCAAAAAGTGAAATATTTGTTACATGTGTATGCTATTCGAGATTATACATGCCAAGTTTGGAGCCTCTATCTTTTATAACTTTGAAGTTATGTCCCAAAAACGCAAGTCTGAAATCGAAATTTATCGATAACTTTTAAACGGTATGAGTTATCGATAAAATGAAATAAACTTGATCTGTCCCGGGATTAGGAGAACTTATGTTCCAAATATGAAGTCTCTAGCTCTTGTAGTCTCTGATATCTGTGTGTTCATACAGACAGACAGACGGACAGACGGACAGACGGACAGACGGACAGACGGTCAGACGGACAGACGGACAGACAGACGGACAGACAGCAGACGGACATGGCTAAACCGACTCGGCTGCTGATACTGATCAAGAATATATATACTTTATATGGTCGGAGATGCTTCCTTATGCCTGTTACATACTTTTGCACAAAACCATAATACCCTTTTTACCCATTTTTAATGGGTTCAGGGTATAAAGAGGAAAACCCATGAACAAAATGGTCTGGAACTTAAAAATCGGTTCAGTTTTGCCAAAGCTATATGAGTTTCAAGTTTTCAAAGGGCATTTCTAGGGTACCAAAAATAATTTTACAAGCTAAGTTTTTTGTTATTTTTGATCTGATTTTAGACTGAAAAATCGATTAGCTTATGGATTTTTCTACAAATTGTGACACCCATAATCGATTAAAAATGAAATTTCGCGATTCTATTTTTTATACCCTGAACCCATTTAAAATGGGTAAAAAGGGTATTATGGTTTTGTGCAAAAGTATGTAATAGGCATAAGGAAGCATCTCCGACCATATAAAGTATATATATTCTAGATCAATATCAACAGCCGAGTCTATTTAGCCATGTCCGTGTCCGTCCGTCTGTCTGTCTGTATGAACACGCGGATATCAGAGACTTCAAGAGCTAGAGACTTCATATTTGGAATGTAAGTTCTCGTAGTACCGCGACAGGTCAAGTTTATTTCACTTTATCGATAACTCATCCCGTTCAAAAGTTATCGATAAATTTGGATTTCAGACCAGCGGTTTTTGCATAATTTACAAGTTATAAGAACTTGAGGCGCCAAGTTTTCCATTTATAATCTCATACTCATGTACAAAATTTGTAACTTTTTGGATCCCACCCCCCATTCCACCCAAAATTTGAAAAAAACCCATTTTTTAAGGTATGGCCTTGCAATTTGGTTTGGCCACCCATTTTGTTGCCAATTTAATGCCCAACAATTTTCAATAAGATCGGACAATAAACACAGAAGTTGCTTAAGCTTTAAATTTCCAAAGTGAGGGGCTCAGTGAATAAACGAAATAACTGCTTTAACTGATTGCACTGCTTGCAGCATGTGATTGCTTGCATGTATGTATACTGATAGATGAATGAATGTGAAGACTGGGTTCAGGGTATCTCCTAGTCGGGCACTCCCGACTAGAGCACTCTTACTTGTTATTACTGTTTTTCAAATGCCTCTTGAATGTAACAAACAGAATGTAAGCAAATTGCTATTGCATATACATATGTTTAAAAAGAATATATATTTGGGTAAACAAGTACGGCAAGCTAAAGCCAATTGTGAAATGCAGTTGACATTTCAATGAGACATTGACAGCGCTCCCTATTTCCTCACCCTCGCTATCTCTCTCTATCTCTATCTCTATCTCTCTCACTCTCTCTGTCTCTTACTTCGTTGCTTGCTGTCTTTTCTTATGATGCAGCAATGCGTTCTGTTCCAACTGCGAACTGAAATTGACGTTTAGATTTTGATTATTGTGACCTCACGATGCAGTCTGTCTGGGAAGCTCCGAATCAATCAAAGTCACAAACCGGATATATATTTTGTTAGGAAGAGAGAGGGAGAGAGATAGGGGGAGAGGCAGAGAGAGATATAGTATGTGTGTGTTTGTGATGGAGCTAAATTTGTACAGCGTTTGGCTATAAAAATGATTTAATTGGTTGGCACTTTTTGGCAAGTGAAATTGGTCCGAATGGTTGCCGGCTGCTGATCCACTTGTGCCACAGTCGGTCACAAATCAATAGACAATTTATAAACAACTTTGGAATGGTCACTCACACAACAAGGCAAACAAACAAGATACACGTTCACACACACACACAGAGCATTTAGAAGATAGATCGACCCACCTGCCGTGTGCATTTGTTATTCATGAGCAGCTATCAACACCAAACAATGTCCAACCATGCCTTTTGTTGTTGATAACAACAACAACAACAACAACAGCAACAGCAGCAGCATCATCAACTGGAACAAGTGAAACAACAACAAACAGCTAAGGAGGCACTCGTTGCTTGTCCAAGTCCAAAGCTTGATTGTCCACTGGGTAGCCGAACGTTTCCGCTTGCCAAATGCAAACGGAAATGTCGCAACAAAAAAAGAAATGGGGTTGGGGAAGGTTCGGTTCGGTTTGGTTTGGTTTGGTTTGGTTTGGGCAGGTTGTGCAGGAGGTTTGGGGGCTGACGTTGAGTTTTAGCCGAGTCTGCTGCAATTGCCAACTGCTTTTGTTATGAATGATGATGGAAAATCTGGCAGCAGCATCTCTCTCTCTCAGCAAACTGGGCCGCCAAATTTAAAACGAAATGCCCACGAAATGGAAGAAGAAGAAATGGTAGAAGAAGCAGAGTGTGGGCAGCAGCGGTATATAACAAAAGGGTATCCAGCGTAGCGCCGTAATGTGGTGATTCAATTCAGTTTGTGCAATGAGCAGCCGGCAAAACTTTGAAAAATGGTAAGAAAAATGTGGAACGACGAGGCAAGGAACCGTGCCACACACACACACACACACACACACACACACACACACACACCAACACACACACACACACATAGTGCTATTGGTATTGAAATGCAAATGGTCGTTGCCTGCCGAAATTAAATTATGTGGAAGTAATGATAACCCTTCTGCTATGCGGCCAACGGAGATTCAATTGCCAGCCACAGTGGGACACAGCAGTATGTAGCCCACACCCACTTTATTCAACTGGGCGACGCAACGCCCTTTTTGGCAGCTGTCTTTGGGTCGCTGGGGCAGAAGGGTGGGGGTTGGGGTTGGTGGGGTCCGATTGGCAACTGCACTCACGGCTGCTGGGCCGCTTCAAAATGCAAAGTTAATTGGTAGGTGTGGCGTCAGCAGCAGCTAACAGTAATTAATTATCTGTTCAAGTGTCTATGTTGTAAGTAAGTCAAAAAAAAATCTGAAGAAAAAAACAGTCGATTCTTGAGCTACAATAAATACCGTTCAAAAGCAGATACAATCATTTTAAAACAAGTGGGGAAGGATTATCTTCGGCGTGCCGAAGATTTTATACTCTTTTCGAACCTATAGGCAATTTTCACTCTGCCAACTGCACCACTGAAATTTCATAAGCTGTACAAAATCGTTTTGTCGCGTACCATATTTTTTGTTCTAAGAATATTTTATTTATTGCGAGTTGTATAGCAGCTATAAGATATAGTGATCCGATCTGGCCGGCTCCAACCAATGTGATGTCTCTTTGAATAATAAGTATCAGTGCAAAGTTTCATCGCGATAAATTCAAAAACATGGGATATATGGCCAAAACCGACTTCGAGTTGTATGGCAGCTATAAGATATAGTGGTCCGATCCGGCCGGCTCCGACCAATGTGCTATCCCCTGGAATAATAAGTGTCTGTTGAAAGTTTTATCGCGATAGCTCAAAAACTGAGGGACTAGTTTGCATACATACAGACAGACAGACAGACAGACGGACATGGCTAGATCAATTTGTATTGGCATTCTAAGCATACTGGCAGTAACTTTTGGGGGTCTCCGACGCTTCCTTCTATGCGTTACAAACTTCAGGACAAACTTAATATACTATTTTCTTCGAAAAGAGTATAATTACGTAATTTATTAAATATTAATATAAGTGTGGCCAAAAAAAAACTACATGAAATAACTTTTCTTGTAATTTCCAATGGTTCATCCTATGTCCATATGATAACAGAAATTGTAGTGTTGCAATATGTTTCGTCCATAGATTGTTGACTCGAGTAAGTTTATGCTGATGATATATACTTTCAACTAATATATGGAACATATTTTGTATACTTTGTGGTTTGGAAACTGTGCGTGTGTAATTTTTAGCGTATTTTATATTTTTTCTGTTAAATTAGCAATCTTGTTAAAAAACCGTTGAGTAAACATTTCTCGGCTCATGTTTCAGAAAAGAAGGAAATAGAAAAGAAGATTTTCAACTCAGTTGGCAAAGTCCACTAAAAATGCAAGTATTCAATAACTTTTAAACGAGTTATTGGATTGGAGCACTTAGAGATCCAAATGATTATGATTTGCATGCAAGAATTCTCAAGTGGCCGCAAAGGGCCAATCAGTCACCTCTGTTGGTGATGAACCAAAAGTGCTAAATACTATTCAACAGTTAGCAAGTATTGAAATAAAAATTAAATAAAAATAATGAATAGAGCAAAATGTTGCGCTCTGATAACGGTATTCGACTTCAGTCGGGCATGTCCACACTTCAATGCTTTAACCGATTGAGAATTGTAAGTAAGTTTCATATACATTTCCTTTGCTTTTTAATAGCATACTCCTAAGGGCTTTTATCTTAGGAGGCAACATAATTGTATCTGCTTTCATAAACTGTTTGGCGTGTTGAGGTGTTTTTTTTGTATTAGAAGCTTTTGTATTGAGAACAAATACTTGAGCCAAGGAGAATAAAAAGAGAATAAAGATAGACAAAACGTTCGTAATAATCCACAGGTGAATTGCTTTAAATGTTCAACGAAATGTAAGTGCAAAAACAAATTTGCAGTTCAATTAATTTAAACTAATTACTGACCGTATTCTCGAAAGGAAAAAATAAAATAAAGTATCTGACAGCAGTGTCACTTAAAGCAAGTATTAAGGTGTAATGTCCTCGATCTGAACGATCCTGTATATATATATATATTGCTATTCGGCTTTTCTCAACTTTTTGATGTTACATATTTGATTAAACTCACATTGAAATTATCTAGAATATTATATTTATTTAACAATATTCAGAATAATTTAAAATATGTATATTTAAAAGGAACTTATTTATTTTGAAATCGTTCTTAACTGTAATTCAATTATGTAAAGAATACGAAAAAAACTGTTATCCATTTGAAACGATTGATACAAATAATAAATTCATGCGACTTGCAGTGTTGCCTTTTTTTCTGTGTAAACATAGGAAATTCCGCAAAGCAAACCCAATTAAAGAATGCACAAGGACGTGTTGTCCTGTGACGGACTTAATGCAAATAAAAGACGCGATTGTTTTTGAATTTGGCTACGAATTTGGCAATATTTATTGAGGCAGCGCGACAGATAACGAGGTGATTGAATCGAAAGGAGCAGCAGCAGCAGCAGCAGCTGGATCAGGAGCAGAAGCAGTAGAAGGAGAAGGAAAAAGCGCTGTAATCCAGTCAAGGAATTTCCGACTGCTTAAAGGACTGCGACGGATACAAACAGTTTAGGCATGGCGCATAAGGGGGGACCAGGCAAGATTTGGGCCAGTACCAGTACCAGTCCCGTACCGTACCGTCTCGTCCCGGACAGGACATAGATAGAGATGGAGACGGAGATGGAGATAGAGCAATGACGACTGGCCGCCAACAATTCACAAAATTGTTTTCGTGACTTAAATTTTTGCGTTGTGAAGGACGTGTTTGGAAAGCATATGATGTGATTTGCCATCAAATTGAGTTGTCGTCGTTGTCGTTGTCGTTCTTATGCTACAGCTTGGGCTGGGCCAGTCCTGGACGGACAGGACTACCGCAGACCCACAGCCTGGCTGCCTGGCTGCTCGACTGACTGTCAGTCAGTCAGTCATTCAGTCAGTCAGTCAGCTAGCAGAAATGCAATTAAATTTAGAAAAATATCAACAGCAGGCAGCTAGTTGGCAGAATAATAGTTTATAGCCATAATAATAGCAAAGTAGCTGCAGCGGGTAAGGATATGGTTTTGGGTGCGTGGTTCGCTGCGGATAAGGGTCCTGCCAGCCAAAGTGCTTCTTGTTGCCTTTAACTAAATAGAAGCTCGTTTAGTTTTCTCTCTCTATGTGTGTGTGTGTGTGTGTGTGTGAATATTCCCACTGTTGTTTCCATTATTATTGTTGTTGAACAGCTCGTAGCGCTCTAAGTCTAAGGTTTACTTAGGTTTAGGCATTTCCACAACTACAACTAGGCCGCCAAAGGGAGACGAGTCTCAAACTGAAACTGAAACAGAAACAGAAACTGAAACTGAAGCTGTGAAAAGTCTTGAGCAAATTGTATGTGCTCCAAGAAACATGTTGTACAACAACTAAATTACACTATGCCAATATTTGCTTTGCATACATATTTACAGACATATGGCAATGATATGTATGCACGTATGTACATATAACACCTTTTATATGTATCTTTTGGGCAACAATTGAAAGCAGCACAAAACAAAAACTCACTAAACAATTGCCAAAGCACGACACGTCCTTCGTCCTTCCCATATGTTTGTATGTGAGAGTATTTACACATACGTACACATGCACATATATATATATGTTTGTGTGTACACACAATTCACACATTGACAGTGCACACAAAGGACGTTATCAAAACAAACACCAGTCTGTGTACGCAGCATTTGCCATTTAAAAGCTCTTAAATCGAACGTACCTGGACACTAGACTCGCACAATCCTTGAACTGAACTCGCATTCCTGAACCCATTGAAAATGGGTTTGTACTGTAATCAGCATTATAAATATGCAAGGGAACAAAAAAAACGCTTGCAACTGTTTCGGCTAGTGAGCCTGGCTTTTGTTATCCTTGAAACCAGATCTTGGTTCGAAGAATTGGTTCAATCGATTTTTTAAAGGTGATTTTTGGAACCCTAGAAATGGCCCTTGAAGACTTGTAACTCACATAACTATTTTGTTCATGTTTTTTCCTCTGCACTAATTCAACATTTCAATTTGTCTCAATTTTGAAGTTTTCATTTTTATACTCTTTTCGAAGAAAATAGTATATTAAGTTTGTGCTGAAGTTTGTAACGCATAGAAGGAAGCGTCTGAGACCCCCAAAAGTTACTGCCAGTATGCTTAGAATGACAATACAAATTGATCTAGCCATGTCCGTCTGTCTGTCTGTCTGTCTGTCTGTCTGTCTGTCTGTCTGTCTGTCTGTATGTATGCAAACTAGTCCCTCAGTTTTTGAGCTATCGCGATAAAACTTTGCACAGACACTTAATATTCCAGGGGACAGCACATTGGTCGGAGCCGACCGGATCGGATGACTATATCTTATAGCTGCCATACAACTCAAAGTCGGTTTTGGCCATAAATCCCATGTTTTTGAAGCTATCGCGATACATCTTTGCACAGATACTTATTATTCAAAGAGACATCACATTGGTTGGAGCCGGCCGGATCGGATCACTATATCTTATAGCTGCCATACAACTGGCAATAAATTAAATATTCTTAGAACAAAAAAAAAAATGTTACGCGACAAAACGATTTTGTACAGCTTATGAAATTTCAGTCTTGCAGTTGGCAGAGTGAAATTGTCTAAAGGCTCGAAAAGAGTATAAAATCTTCGGCACGCCAAAGATAATCCTTCCCTTGTTTTTTTACATTTTTCAACCGATTTTTAAGTGCACGTAATTCGTTCACGGTTTTTCCTCTAAACTTATTCCACATTTAAGTTTTGTTTGCACAATAGCGAGCTTTCGATTTTCTATTAAAAACAAGCCACAAAAATGTTCCCAATCACTTGGAAATGCAATTATAAGATATAAAACTGCCACGACTCTGTCAGAACTTATTTGATTTATTCACATTCACACAATTGCCAAGCGTATGCCCTAAAAATGTCACAATGTTCTCACAATAAACACAGAAGTTGTTGACGATATAATTTCGCAAAGTGTGGGGCTCTGGGGAGAAGCAAGCCAACTGCTTGAACTGCTTGCGCTGCTTGCATTATGTGTGAGTGTGTCTGTTTGTGAGTACTGGCTTGAGGGTATCTTCTAGTCGGGCACTCTTGCTTGCTGGCTTGGTAACTTTAAGAGTGCATCGACTTTGTGGCATTGTAGTCTGGTCACTATTACGAGACGGCATTGCTAATACTACTTATATTGCTACTGTGTAATTGTGTTGAGAGCGAACATCTGCACACATACCTGTACACATACACACAAACACGTTGCTTGCATGGCGAGAGCGAGTGCGAAAGCGAGAGCGGGAGCGAAAAGCGTGCGGTGCTCTCAGAGAGCAGCGAACTGGTTCTGCTGCCCGTCATCAACATCGTCGTCGTCGTCAGCAAGCGATGACGCTCAGCGTACACTTATAGCTGAAAGCGCTTATAATTCTCAACTCGGTATTCGGCGAGCTGTGCATTTATATATCGCTACGCTGGCCAAGTTGCTTGGGCGGTCGAGCGTCTCACAGCATCAAGGGTTGATCACATTTCCCGACTAATTGTGATATGTGCTTTTGCACACACAACAAAAGAAAACACGTTTAACGAAAATTGAGGAAAAATCAATTATGTATGAATATGAATAAAAGCTTTGATGTAAACAAAGAGGAAACAAAAAACACACAAACAGAATGATGTATGAAAACAAGTTGAAAATAATACGATGTATTTATATGTATCTGAAACACAAAAACTGCAGAAGAGACAGTTTGGGTTATTAATGGAATAATTTAATACAAAGTCAAAACGGTTAAAAACAATATGCCATTATTTATTTAATATACTATATAAAATAAATAGGTATGATGTCCGCCACGAACAAAAAACACACCACTTTTGGGGATAGGTGGATTTTTGTGTTGTGTCGTCAATAAAGAAAAGTATTTGCATGGCTTGCAAAAATTTCAATGCACAGTTACTACTTATACTTATAAACACAACACACACCCCCCACTTGTGTTGTAAAAGCGCCGAAACAATCGGAAAGAAAAAATGATAGGGGTTCCTTTCTTCACAGAAGAAAAACCCAAACAACTTCAATCTCTGAATATATTTGAGAGATGCTACTAAACAAAATCGTCATTAATGAAGAAGATGAAGAAAAACCCATAACAAGAAAAAATCCAAAAAAAAAGAGGAGGGGAGGAGGAGGGGTCCGTCGTCAACACACCAACAACCAACCACAACAACAACAACAACCCCACCACAACACCACCACCACCACCTGGAATGAATATATATAACGACGACGCATACCGGGAAAACAAAAAAACAAAGTCCCCCCACAACACCCGCGCTTGGTGGAAAATTTGGGAGCAGAGAACATCGTACAACAAAAATCACCACCACCACCAAGCGGGGCCAGCCAACAACAACAACAACAAACATAACACTCGACAGACGACAATTGAGGAATTTCAAAAAATAACCAAAACAACAACAACAAAAACACGCTGTGAGATGCTGCGAGGGGGGGCTTAAAACCCCCCTTCGGTATGATCGCTTTTTTGTTCCAATAAGATTATAGATATAGATTCTGAATACAGTTTTGGTAGCTTCTATCAGTCTTCTTAACCACTCTTAAAGAGAGGCCACATTCGATTTATGCTTGAAAATTATACTCAGATTCCTTTCGATTCATATTATTATATTCAAATGTGTGCAGTGCCTGAAATAGCCACCTTAATAAGGATAAACAAAGTTATTATTAACTAAATCCTACAATCTGAAAATGAAGTACCGTTAGACATATTTTTATAAATTTAAATATAAATCAAATCTTGCTTATTTACCATAATATTTAGGTTATTAAACATAATCGATTAGCGATATTATTGAAATACCAAATTCAATGCTATATGCAAGATATTAAATCCAATAATATGTATAACATAAAAAGAGAGATTTAATCTTCGACACTTTCAATTCTTGTCTCATAATCCATTTAGTTAAAACTAATTGCCAAAACGATTAAGCTGCGTGTGACGATGACTACTTATAATCATCATAAGTAGCATACAAACCGAAGGCGCCACAAACTGGAGCAAAAACCACAAAATGATATTGTAGCCACCCAATGGGCTTTGGGGTGGCAGATTTGCGAGAATAGCATCGAATGCTCTAAAACAATTAATTATACATTTCTGTTTGCCAGCAAGTAGCATCAAAACGCAGACATTTAAATAACTCAACAAACACACACACACACACACACACACACACACATAGATACAATCCTATGAAAAGCTGGCAAAAACAAACACTAAAAATGGATTTCCATTTAAGGCGGCATGTTGAGCACATTGTTTTTATTAAGTGTCGCATGATATACTTACATATGTGTGTGTGGGCGGTTGTGTGTGTGTGTGTTTGTGTGTGGCACTCCATACACATAAACACTTCAAGTGGCAACATGGCGTGCAACTAATCCGCTGCCCAAAAAATATGTTACAAGTGGGCTCTATAGCAGCCAGGGAAGAAGGGGTCAGGTCGGGTCGGGTCGGGTCGGCTCGGCTCGGGGTTGGTCAGGGCAGTCGGTCCAGCGGCAGTCTCTCAAAAGCCAAAGCACCATCACCCTGCACCGTGGTTCATGTCAAAATCATTAAGCACATTTAATGAGCTTCAGAAAGTTATCAATTGTAGCAGAGGATTTCAATATAAAGTTCAAAACATATAAAGTAAAGTAATCTATCAGTCAAGTTGCATAGGTCAATCTTAACTGAAAAGACCCATTGACAAAATTGGTTTCTCTTACCAAAACTTACTCAAAATGCTCGCACCAGTTATTTTTTTTTTTTTAATTAAATGAAAAATGAACAAATGTGTTTTTGGTTTTATTATAATTATTTTATGGCTTAAATTATAATATATTGTTGGATCTGGGGCCCCTAAAACGGAAAATACAAAAAAATATTTTTATCTGTAGTCAGACTTTAATCTTAATTTTAAAGTTGGGTGTTTTTTCAATTTGTTGTAGTTTTGATCATAGCTTACATGACAAATTTATGTATGTGTAGACAAAGAATTCAAAGAGAAACATACATATACGACTATATATATTTAAAGTCTTATTAGTGCTCATACAGTCAATCAAACTATATTCTCTTTCGAGATAAATAAAAACAACTTAATTATACAGCTTAGAGCAAAATATAAAATTGTAAAGTCAACAGCTTTGGGTTCACTGTTCATTGGGAATCCGCAGTGGGGCAAACAAACATATCATCATCATAAAAACAGCCATGTGACGAAGGCCAAATGGAAGCTACACTGAGAAAAAAGAAACCACACATAGAGTATGAGAAAAGATTCAGAATCAACATAATAGGGATGGCAATGTTTTGAAAATACTGAAATTGTGCTAGTTAATAGTATTTAGAAATGCTGAACACAAGAATAAATAACTTTTTCTGAGTGCACAAAACGATGCTGCGGGATGGAGAGAGAATGAGATTGAAAAAGCGGGGAAAAGTGAAAGACGAGGTCATATAATGCGCGCTAAATACATAGTTTGAAAATAGTTGTAAACCCTTTCATCAAGAGCAACTGCTGCCCGGTCCTGGACCATCACTGCAAAGCCCCATCCACCCTAAGCACCCGTTCCCATCCCAGGCTTCGCTTAAGCAAGCAGACAAAAACCCATGGGAACTCCACTCGTCGTGGCTTTGCTGGATCCGGGAACAACAGGACAAGGGGACGCGGGTACGAAAGGACGAGGGGAGCCGTTGCTGTCATTCTGGTTTTTGTTTTATTTTTGATATTCGTATGACCTTTTTTGGCATATTTGCAGTAACATTTTGTCAGCAGCTAAACTGCCATTCCAGAGCCATTTCGTCAGCTGGAAAACCAGGCGGAAACTGGATTAGGTGGGGTATAGGGGAATGGTGTGGGGGGGGGGGGGGATTCGACTGGCTGCTCTGGCTCTGCTCTAGCGCTGATAAATAAAAGGCGACTTGAGTCCACATGGACGGACTGCATTCACCACACACACACACACACACACACACTGACTCCACTCTATCTCACTCTTGACTGCTGTATGTGTGTGAATAGCTGTCGAAATGAATGTTGCAACTTAATGAATAAATGGAAATTAGTAGAAATAGCAGAAAAAGGCTTTTCAAGCATATATATATGTACATACGTATGTATGTATATGTACATCATATGCTTTATCCGAGTCAGAGTTGTCATCGTTTGCCTTTGTCTAATTTGCAGTCAACTCTTTTTAGCAACCAAATATTTGTTGGGCATGCTAAGCAGTAAGCATATTAAGTTATTAGTTCAACTAGTTAGAAGCCTGAACATAAGCTCTTATGGTATTGATTGCTTTACAATGTGATTCTCAAATATAATTTTTATTTCTTTTAATCGCTGGACAAGCACAAAGTGTTCGCTTCACATGTGTGCATATAAAACTAGATTAGAAAATAGTCTTTGTCAACCAAATTGGAGCTCTCTTTAATTTCAGCTGAAACTTTAATAGTCATATCACAACTACTATAGACTTCTAAGTCCAGATCTTATATAAGAATTTATGAAAACCGTTAACCACTAAACATCCTTGGTTATACAAATAGTCCAAATCAAACTGAGTTCATCCTTAAGTAATTTATACTGTTTGTTTTACTTGGCTTCAAATGGACTTCTTATTTGTATACACTGCAAAAAAGGGTACACTGAAGTTGTGCAAAAGTATGAAACAGGCAGAAGGAAGCATCTCCGACCATATCAAGTATATATATTCTTGATAATGACTGTTTGTCTGTCTGAACATAGGTAACACAGACTACAAGAGCTAGAGACTTCGTATAGGTTGCATATAAGTTATCTAGGTCACTGTTTCGATCAAGTTTGTTTAATTTCATCGATAACTCGTTCCGTTCAGAAGTTATCGATAAGTTTCATTTTCCCTACAGCGTTCTTTGGCCATAACTAGAAAGTTTAAAGAGCTAATTTGTTATGTACAGCGCCTTAAAATGTTTGATTGATGTTTGATATATTAAAGATTTTGTATTTTAATGGTCAGCAAGAGATGTAATATAAGCAATATTACTCCTGAATAACAATATTCAATGGATAAATACAAATACAAATTTCTCAAGCATATTCTGCCTTAAATGCAAATTCTTATTTTATTTTTATACCCTGAACCCATTAAAAATGGGTAAAAAGGGTATTATGGTTTTGTGCAAAAGTATGTAACAGGCATAAGGAAGCATCTCCGACCATATAAAGTATATATATTCTTGATCAGTATCAACAGCCAAGTCGATTTAGCCATGTCCGTCTGTCTGTCCGTCCGTCCGTCCGTCCGTCCGTCCGTCCGTCCGTCCGTCCGTCCGTCTGTCTGTATGAACACGCGGATATCAGAGACTACAAGAGCTAGAGACTTCATATTTGGAATATAAGTTCTCGTAGTGCCGGGACAGATCAAGTTTATTTCATTTTATCGATAACTCGACCCATTCAAAAGTTATCGATAAATTTCGATTTCAGACTAGCGTTTTTGGGCTATAACTTACAAGTTATAAGAGCTAGAGGCCCCTAATTTGGCATGTATAATCTCGAATAGCATACACATGTAGCAAATTTTTCACTTTTTGGATACCACCCCCCAATCCTCCCAAAAATTCAAAAAACTCATTTTTGAAGGTATGACCTTGCAATTTGGTTTGGTCACACATTTTATAGCCAATGTTATGTCCTACAAATTTTAAAAAGATCGGACAATAAACACAGAAGTTATTTAAGATTTTACTTTCCATTGTGTGGGGCTCAGTGAAAAAGCAAGATAACTTCTTAAACCGTTTTCACAGCTTGCAGTAATGTGTGGTGTGTTTGTATGTATGCACACTATTAGGCAAGTATGAATGGATGTCAGAACTGGGTTCAGGGTATCTCCTAGTCGGGCAGTCCCGACTAGAGCACTCTTACTTGTTTTGTTTTTTTGTTGCTCAAAAGTTTGTTTACCTACGAAATTGAAGTGTGAAATAAGCAAAGTTGAATTATTCCTGGCGGACATGATAAACTGCGGCCCAGCGGCCTTGTGCGGTCTACAATACACACACTTACACACACTTACACACACACATACACATTCATACTCTCAAAGTGTTTGCGTCAATTTGGCTCTTTGACGTCTGTTTTTTCTCTTTTTTTTTCCCTGCGGGCGAAGAAATCGCGTAAATGAAATTTGACGCATTTTCACCAAAAGTGTTGTAACTTAGCTATTTTTTTGACAACTCTTATAGATCGACAATACGAAAGTTGTTGTTGCAGATAGGACATAGAAGAAACATGTATTTTCGATTTACATATTTTGAGTTCATGCTTCAATACAAATATAAAATTGTTGGATTTAAAAAATATAAGTATTATTTGTATTTAAAACAGGTCTAAGAAGGTTTTAAGTTTAACAGAAATAATGGAGTAAAATAGAGAAATATACCAAAATACTGAATCATAACTAAAGAACTTGCATTCTAAGAAAAAAGCTCACATAAGTAGGCAATAAACACCAGAGCAAATTTATATGAAATTTACTTATAATTCTCAAACGGTTTTGACGTAGACGTGTGGACATGCCCGACTGTAGATGAGATTCTTTAGCAGAGCGCAATCAATTGCTCTGCTCACTTATTTTTATTTCAATGCAACTATGCTTATTAAATATCTTTCTCTTCCTCTTGGTATTCCCAGTATCGCGGGTCTATTATCTTGCTACCTACCATTGCTTGATTCTTACGTGTACTTGTGGAGACTTGTGCCAGAGTGAGGCCTTGTAAGGCCAGCAGAGCAACTATATTGCTCTGCACATTTTTAATAAATACATACGTGTTCTTCTGAGACAAAACAATCTAGCATTGTGTTGCTGCTATCATCCCTCCGGGAGTGTTGCGACTATTTACCGGATGGATGATAGCGGCTATACAAATAGATAAATTGTCAATATGCAAATTGCATCTAATACTCAGGACTCTCGGTCAGTTCAGTATTGGCGGGGTTCGGGTGCTTTAGAAAATGGAATCTTAAGCAACTTATGTGTTTATTATCTGCTAGCCGTTATGCATATAGTCAAATAGTTGTTGCTTGAGAGCTTTAGAGAAGGGAAGTTGGGCCCATTTAAGGTGCTCCTTAAATTTGAAACAAAATTGGTTTTTCTACTCATAATACTTGCCTAACATATTCTGAATTTTGCAATTTCTCTGGGATCTGCGTAGACAATTAATGCTTATTTAGCTATTATTTTTATACCCTGAACCCATTAAAAATGGGTAAAAAGGGTATAATGAAGTTGTGCAAAAGTATGTAACAGGCATAAGGAAGCATCTCCGACCATATAAAGTATATATATTATTGATCAGTATCAACAGCCGAGTCGATCTAGCCATGTCCGTCTGTCTGTCCGTCTGTCCGTCTGTCCGTCTGTCTGTCTGTATGAACACACAGATATCAGAGACTACAAGAGCTAGAGACTTCATATTTGGAACATAAGTTCTCCTAATCCCGGGACAGATCAAGTTTACTAAAATTTATCGATAGCTCGTCCCGTTCAAAAGTTATCGATAAATTTCGATTTCAGACCAGCGTTTTTTGGATATAACTTACAAGTTATAAGAGCTAGAGGCCCCTAATTTGACATGTATAATCTCGAATAGCATACACATGAACAAATTTTTCACTTTTGGATACCACCCCCAATTCGCCCAAAAATTCAAAAAACTAATTTTTGAAGGTATGACCTTGCAATTTGGTTTGGTCACACATTTTATAGCCAATGTTGTGTCCTACAAATTTTAAAAAGATCGGACAATAAACACAGAAGTTATTTAAGATTTTACTTTCCATTGTGTGGGGCTCAGTGAAAAAGCAAGATAACTTCTTAAACCGTTTTCACAGCTTGCAGTAATGTGTGGTGTGTTTGTATGTATGCACACTATTAGGCAAGTATGAATGGATGTCAGAACTGGGTTCAGGGTATCTCCTAGTCGGGCACTCCCGACTAGAGCACTCTTACTTGTTTTTTATTTTGCCTGCACAATGTACTGCAAATATTTAAAGCTATCCCATCCAGTCGATCCATTTAGCCCCGCTCATGCTCCCTTTCGCTCTCTGTCTGTCTGTCTCTCACTCTCTCTCTCTCTCGCTCATACATAAATATTATCGCATAATTTGGGACAAGTGGGGAGGGATTGGGGGGGGTTTTATTGGGAGGCGGGTGACGCATTGAAGCGAACGCATATCTATCATTAATATCGCTGCAGTCAGCTGCTGTTGTGCTCCGGAAAGGCTGCTGCAAAATATACTCCACACACACACACACACACACACACACACACACACACACATATGTACATATTTATATGTGTGAGTCATGAATGCCAATACACACACATACACACAGGCTGGCATTGTGTGGCCTCCTCTCTAGCTCAGAGCTCGCTGAGGTTTACTGCAGTAGCAGCAGCAGCAGCAGCAGCGAAAACTGACTGCTGAACTACTGCCAACTGCAATTAATCATTTTTCTATCATTTTCAGATTTTTTATACATACAAACAGCCGGTGCCACTGCAAGTGTGTGTGTGTGTGTGTGTGTGTGTGTGTGTGTGTGTGTGTGTGTGTGTGTGTGTGTGTGTGTGTGTGTGTGTGTGTTACATATGCATGTGACTGGTAAGTTATGATTTTTCCTCAATTGCCGCGTTTTTTTGCTAACCAGAAATGATTATCTTTACTAGCACTGCTTTGCTCAAATATGTTAAGCCTCTAAATATTTGCAATAAAAATGCAATATTTACAAATAGCAAAGTAAGAAAATGCAACTTTAGTTATTTTCCAGCACAGTGATCGATTTTCGCATGGAAAATGATTTTAAGGTCGATCATATGAGAAAGAAAATCGTTATTTAAAACATTTAACAACCAATATTTGAAGGGAAGCTGCGATGTGAACAAATATATGTATCAATAAATGCACTTAAATTTACACAGAAAACTTTTAATACTATCCCAATTGATCTATTTCATATTCGAGATCAGTATAAATATCTTTGATTTAAGAATAAAACATATTCAAAATTCAAATGCGTACTAAAATACATGTGAAATAATTAATATAATATTCAAATCACTAATAAAAATAATAAATTTAATCAATATTAGTTTTTACTATGCGCCAAATATATTCTTATTATATTAAATATAAATAAAATTAAAATTTGCTTTATGCGATAGTAGTTTTATCCAATTTAAAAACAAAATGTTGAATGCAAGAAAAGGAAAGTATTTAATTTAATATTTGTAATTTAAACGTTGTATATTTCTTATTTACTATGGTTCGTGTGCCTTACGGCTAAAAAGTTTTCCAAATGAAAACAAATAAAGAATTTAAGCCATATTATTATTGATTTATATTGCATTTACTATTTCTAGTTTGTCGCAAAACATTTCGTTTTTAGTAGTTTTAAGACAAGAGTTAAATGGCTTTATATGTATTTTTAATTAAAATTAAAGTATTTTTATAATTGAGTTAAAGCATAGACATATTAAAAAAAAATATATAAATAATATATGTATATAAAAAAAAAATAATGGTAAAAACAAAAATTGTGCACTTTAAAAAAATAATAAAATTGCCAATTACCCAGCCGAAAATATAATAAATATGAAAATTCGATGTGCTCACATTTAATTATAGTTTAAAAATGGCAAACTTTGAGTTGAAATTGGCGAAAATCCATTGAAACAAAATATATGCGAAATGAAGGAATAAATTAAACGATTTGCAATGTTTTTTACTGTGTGACATACAGGAGAACGCACACACACACACACACACACACATACATATGTACATATGTATTTGCTCACTGCTTGCAGAGCAAAACGATTTCTAATGGCGCCTCCACTTAGATTAGGTCAATTGGTATCTCTGCTGTGAGTCCGATGTGCCATGGCAAAAAATCTTTCATTTTACATACTGAAGTGCACGCATACACACACACACA
Source organism: Drosophila flavopinicola (assembly GCA_035042425.1). Classification (NCBI taxonomy): domain Eukaryota; kingdom Metazoa; phylum Arthropoda; class Insecta; order Diptera; family Drosophilidae; genus Drosophila; species Drosophila flavopinicola. Next base: position 1,822,082 of record JAWNLL010000473.1, on the reverse strand, counting down.
CACACACCAACACACACACACACACACACATATGTACATATATATAGCATACATATCTGGTTAGAAAGCCAAAGGCGAAAACTTTTTGATGGTCATTGATGGTGATACGTCCGGCGTTGAACTCTGAGGTAAACGGAACGGCACTGGATGCCGGAAGTATGGCAACTGAGGCGGAGATGGGGAAGTGTGGGGCTGATGTGTGGGTACCCACTGCCGGGGCAGTAAAACTGCTAACAAGCTAGCAGCGAGCAACGTTGACAGCCCCATGGGACATTTGGTCGGCTCGGTTAGGTTTAAGTGTTTTATGAACTTGTTTCAATGAAGTCATACAAAGTGCGTGTGCGTGTGTGTGTGTGCGTGTGTGTGTGTGTGTGTGTGTGTGTGTGTAGTTGCAGGTGACATGTGGCAACAGAAGCCATGTCTACGCTTAACCTGACCTGCCGTGGTCGGACTCGACCCGTCTGTGTCTGGAGCATTGAAGCTTTTAATTTGATTTTCGTTCAAGTGCGGTTTTCGTAGCTTTCCCACAGTTCGGCTGCTTCTTCTACGATTACGTATGTACAGCTGCATGTGTATTGTACATACATACATACACACACACACACACACACACACACACATGTAAGTTGTGAACTCAATTCGGCTTTGTTGCTTGCATTGAACTTGAGCTGCCACTGCTGCTGTTGCTGCCACACTTTCGACCAGCCGCACATTGCGCTCTAATGAGCGAGTTGCACACACATCTTAATTAAAGCTAGCCCCAATCTAAGATCCAATTGAGTGCTCGACTTGAATATGCTGTGCTAAAGCTACAGCAGATATCCTGTTTGACACTCATTATCATTAAAGTAGCTCAATAGTCGATGATATCAGAAAGAATTTGTATATATTACTACCATGAGTAAGTGTTCCCGACTAGGTGATACCCTGTACTCCGTCCTAACATGCATTCATACTTACCTATCAGTATATATACATACTGCAAGCAGTGCAAGCAGTTAGCTTAAGCAGTTAGCTTGCTTCTTCACTGAGCCCCACACAATGGAAACTTAAGTCGTAAATGGCTTCTATGTTTCGATCTTTATGTCATAAAATGTGTGCACTAACCAAATTGTATTGAATATAAACTTTAGCATTAAAATATAAATTATTTCCATTGCTGTACATAATTTTCGTTTGTCAGCATAAATTTGCAGCATAATTTTCTACAAATAATATTCATGCAACAAAATAAAAACCGTTTTTTTCCTAGTCTTAGCACCCTATACCCTATGTTATAATATTTCAAAATATTATATGTTATTTACAAATAAATCTACGATCTACTCTATGATTGTACAAATTTTATTTCTTTTCTTATTATTTTAGTGCACATTTCTTAAATTCAAATACTGACATTAGCATACATTATATATTTAATTTTAGAGAATTATTTGTAGGCAATATACAAATTTTAAATCTAATATACATATGTATATGTAAATCTATATAGTATTTATTCATTTATTTTCTTAAATTATATTATATTTAACAAATTTTATGAATGTATTTTGTATACGACTTTTATCAAATATTTCCGAAAATAATCATAACAAGTAAGAGTGCTCTAGTCGGGTGTGCCCGACTACGAGATACCCTGAACCAAGTCCTTACAATCATTCGTACCAATCTAAGCACACACATGCTGCAGTACAAGCAGTACAAGCAGTGCAAGCGGTTTAAGCAGTTAGCTTGCTTTTTCGCTGAGCCCCAAACAATGGAAAATTAAATCTTAAATAACTTCTGTGTTTATTGTCCGATCTTAATGAAATTTGGGACAAACAATTGTCAACAATATGTGTGACCAAACCAAATTGCAAGATCGTACCTTCAAAAATGGGTTTTTTGAACTTTTGGGGGGTTTGGGGGGTGGTATCCAAAAAGTAAACATATTTGTTACATGCCAAATTTGGGGCCTCTAGCTCTTATTACTTTGAAGCTATGTCCCAAAAACGCAAGTCTGAAATCAAATTTATCGATAACTTTTAAACGGTACGAGCTATCGATAAAATGAAATAAACTTGATCTGTCCCGGGATTAGGAGAACTTATATTCCAAATATGAAGTCTCTAGCTTTTGTAGTCTCTGATATCCGCGTGTTCATACAGACAGACGGACGGACAGACGGACAGACAGACGGACAGACAGACGGACATGCCTAGATCGACTCGGCTGTTGATACTGATCAATAATATATATACTTTATATGGTCGGAGATGCTTCCTTATGCCTGTTACATACTTTTGCACAACTTCATTATACCCTTTTTACCCATTTTTAATGGGTTCTGGTTATAAAAATTAGCTCCTCCGTCCACTTAGTTAATTATGATTGACAGGATTTTTAAGAATTTATGAAATACTTTTCTAATGCCGATATTAATTTGTATTAATTCCACAAACTCAATAATGCAGCAATAGCTGCTATTCACTTTTCTATGCCAATAGGGCAAGTGTGCAATCCAGCGAAGCATGCCAGTTGATAACAAAATAAACAAACGAAATAAAGCAGGACTGGCAGGACTGGCAGGACTCGCAAGGAGCCACTTGCAAATCGCCAGCCATTTGCAAAGCTGTCCCCAATGTGGCTGCTTCGTCTGGTGTCGCGCATGTGGAGGAGGCCAGTGCTGGGCAGCGGACAGCCACGGGTGCAGCTTCAGTCAGCGGAGCCCGCATCGATGGCCAGTTGTCGCCGCATCCTGGCGCTAAATACGGATGAATTTTGCCGCAACACTAGCATACACGGTCTTAAGTACATCAACAGTCGCAAACTGCACACAACGGACAGGTAAAAGCACGAAAGAACATTGCACTCGGACGTTACCGACTGCGTAATACTCTGCTATCATTGTTAGAACAGCGGGAGTATAGGCTAGGGCGTCAGTGGGCGTGGCCCTAATCTAGCTTTCAAGTTTGCTGCACTAGCTTTAAAACTGTGGGAGCTACATGCTTCGCAGATTCGTGGGGCAGGGTGGTTTGGGGGCATGGCCAGCAAATCCAGATCGCAATCTTTAGCGGAGATGCACAGCAATCTAAATTCCAAATTTGGTGACTCTAGCTTCAAGTTTGTGCGAGATATACACGTGTTATCGATTTGTGCTATCGGCTTTATCGATTTGCACGATTACGTGAGCTTGATCGGGAAATTTTTTCCGGTATCTGTGGGGGAGGTTAGCAGCAATATATAATCCACATATGTGGACTTTAGCTCTAAAACATTTCCAATTATTTTTGGAGTAGGGCTGGTGGGCGATCTAGTGGGCGTGGCCGGAAATCGTATGTTACAATTTTTTGATGAGGTCTCCAGCAATATAACAACCAAAATTATTTGACTCTATGTTTCAAATTGTGTAAAATATTCCAGTATTATCGATTATAGATTTATAGTGTGTCGAAATGTTATCGATTTCCCAGCCTCCCAGTGGGCGTGGCACAAAATCGGTACAAGCTTGATCTGAAGCAGATAACAACAAGTATAATAGTCAAAGTTTCAAGACAGTCTGACGGGCATTGCACAAACCCAATATACTATGAATACTTGGGGTATCAGTGTATACAAAAGGAAAACTAAAGTCGAATAAAAGGTGTGTAAGCAAGTAAGACTGCGCTGCTCGAGAGTGTTTGACTAATAAATACCCTGTTAAGTGTTAAAAACTTAAAGTAGAAAGTTTTGTGTGTAAACAAGTAAAAGTGCTCGAATCAACAAAGAAAATAAACATCAATCTGGAACTTAACTGAATTTGAGTAAAATTTGATATGTTATTGATGAACCAATTTAGGCGCAAATTGACTTCTACGTCCCTATCATAAACTTACGACAAGTCTTTTTTAACGCAAAATATAAATATATTTTTTAAGTTTGTTATAAAATACAATTTCCGCATAAGATTAGAGGACGAATCCGAACAGCATATGACAATTTGGATGCAGGGCATCGCTTAGTTGGGCACGCTCGACTAGACCACTTTTATTTGCTGTTTCTGTTGCTGTTTGAAATGCAGATTGTTCTTTGGCCTGGCACTGTTAGCCGTACTTTGCTGCGCCGCCTTCTTGATGCACGATGCCTTCTCAAAGTGGAACACAACGCCGGTGATAGTTGGCATCAATCCGGAGCCGACGGACATTACCAATGAGCCGTTCCCGGCGGTTACCATATGCAATCTCAACCAGGCGCTGGCCTCCAAGGCCGCCCACCTGCTCAACGATTCCTCGCAATATGCCATGTTGCAGGTCCTTTGCCGCCGCAGGACCAACTCACAGCTGAGCCGCAGCAACAACAACTGGGAGCAGCTCATCAGCAATGTGCGTACGATTCGCTAACTGTTAATACACTGAGAAAAACGAAACATATTTACTCTTCAATTTATCTTATTGAATTCCACTTTGCATTGCAGATATCCCAACAGTGTGGCGCTATGATCATCGGCTGTCGCTTCGGCGCCATGGATCATCACTGTGAGCGGATGTTCCAGCCCATTATCACCGACGAGGGTCTCTGCTGTGTCTTCAACATGCTGCATCCGCGGTTCATGTTTAAGCAGCAGTAAGTTGCTGCCAATGGCATATGCGTTTGCATTTCTTCTGCACAGGAAAAGTTCTTGTTTGGAATACCCTTGTAAGGCATTTTCATTTTTGTAGCGAGACATCCTATAAGCTACGATGTTAAGTGGGGTAGATTTATTTTCGAAGAAACCGAAGATTTTATACTCTTTACAAATCTTTGGACAGCTTTCACAAGGCAATTGAAGGCGATTGCCTTAAAACATGGGAAATATGGCCAGAACGGACTTCCAGTTGTATGGCAGCTTTAAGAGATTGTGTTCCGATACGGCTGATTCCGACAAATGTGCTGTCTGTTTGAATAATAAGTCTATGTGTAAACTTTCATTGACACAGCTCAAAAACTGAGGAACTAGTTTCCATACATATAGACAGACAGACATTGCCAGATCAATTTGACTTGTCTTCCTAAACATACTGAAGGTAACTTGTGGGTGTTTTCGACGTTTTCTTTTATGCATTACAAGCTTCTGGACAAAATATACTTTTTCTGTGAGAATTGTTGGCTTAGTTGCCATATCCTAATATGATATAGTGGTCTGAAACCCACGAGTGCAGCATAAATAGTACTCGCTGTCAAATATGCAGACAAATGGATTGTCATTCAGGTCTAGTGGTGTTTTTCCTATTTCGGGTTATATATGCATTAAGCCTTTTTTGTAAAGCCTTTTGTAAAGTTGTTCCGTTTCAAGAACACACTAAATCTTAACATTTAGGTCTTTGTTGGTGATTTGGGCTTAGGTGTTGGAAACTATCGAAGATTTGCATGCGTTAATCGCTTATACTCGAATATGATATTATATATTGTATATGATTAACCAATGATGCAGTTCGATGTCTGAGACCTGAAGTAAGGTAAAAACTTAAACAGTGTATGTATGAGCAGGGTATGTATGTGTTCGCACTTACCCCATACATACCATCAAACAAGCCCTCTACATGGAAATGCATATACATACATACATATGTGTGGCATGTTTGGCATGTGTTGCATGTGGCATGTTGCATACTGTTGACTGCTGCATCTTTTGCAGTGTGCCGCTGATGCTGCGCAACGTGACAGTGGCCAAGGGATACAAAGCGATCAACTGGCATGCGGAGCTGGGCTACGGCAGTGGAAGTGGAAGTGGGAGGCAGGTGGACAGCAGCTACTATCCGCGAGCATCGCTGGGCACCGGAGAGTCGCTGGGGCTGTCGCTGACGCTGGACGTGGAGGCGGCGGCCTACTACTGCTCCTCGTCGAGCAGCGTCGGGTTCAAGCTCTCGCTGCACAGCCCCAATGAGTCGCCCAATGTGCGGGAGACCGGAGTGCTGCTGGCGCCGGGCCTGGAGACGAAGGTGCGCATTGAGCCGGCCAAGCTGATGACGGCACCCGATCTGCGCCAGGTGCACCGCAAGTATCGTCACTGTCTCTTCCGCTTCGAGGCGAATCTCAGCTACTTTGCGCACTATACGCAGCGCAACTGCGAGATGGAGTGCATGTCCCGTCTGCTGCTGCAGCGCTGCGGCTGCATCGTCTTCTACATGCCCCGCATCAATGGCAACGACACCGTCTGCAGCATACGGGAGGCGGCCTGCGTGGAGAACGTCCGTCTGCACACCAGTAGCAGTGGCCGGGATGCCGAGTCCTGCCTGGACCGCTGCCTGCCCAGCTGCTTCGATCTGACATTCAATGCCGTCACGTCGGCAGCTCGAGTCTCCTACGGCGACTTTAAAGCCGCCAAGGCAGCCCACATAGTGCGCAACTTTAGCCAGGAGTACGTGGAGCGCAACATTGCCGTTGTCAAACTCTACTACAAGGAGCACACATTTCGCGCCAGCAAACAGACCGAGTTCATCGGCATATCGGACTTTCTATGTGCGTGTCTGTGTACAGAGAAGATTCAGTTTCGCTTCGGTCAGCCGAAGAGCAAATACCCTTACCGATACAACCCAAAACCGATTTTGCCTAAAATTTTGAAAATTACCCTGTTGTTGACCAGAACGCTTGTCCTGGTTTTCTAAAAAAAAAACAAGTGGGGAAAGATTATCTTCGGCGTGCCGAAGATTTTACACTCTTTTCGAACCTATAGGCAATTTTCACTCTGCCAACTGCACCACTGAAATTTCATAAGCTGTACAAAATTGTTTTGGCGCGTAACATATTTTTTTTTTTGTTCTCAGAATATTTAATTCATTGTCAGTTGTATAGCAGCTATGAGATATAGTGATCCGATCCGGCCGGCTCCAACCAATGTGATGTCTCTTTGAATAATAAGTATCAGTGCAAAGTTTCATCGCGATAGATTAAAAAACATGGGATATATGGCCAAAACCGACTTCGAGTTGTATGGCAGCAATAAGATATAGTGGTCCGATCCGGCTGGCTCCGACCAATGTGCTGTCCCCTGGAATAATAAGTGTCTGCGCAAAGTTTTATCGCGATAGCTCAAAAACTGAGGGACTAGTTTGCATACATACAGACAGACAGACAGACAGACGGACATGGCTAGATCAATTTGTGTTGTCATTCTAAGCATACTGGCAGTAACTTTTGGGGGTCTCCGACGCTTCTATTTTCTTCGAAAAGAGTATAATGACAAATGGTTACATCGAAAATTCCAAAAATATTGTCTTAATTTCTACTCTCCAGAAATATATTGGAATGAAATATATCTCTGAAGAGATACAACAAATAAAAATGAACTCAAAATTTCATTGATTAAAATCATAAATGTATAAAGAAAGGAATTGAGAAAAAAAGTATTGCAAAACTTACACACAAACAAAATCTAATTTTGTCATATTTTATCCTAAGTAGATTTTCAATGCGTATTTCAAACCGAGCGTCGAACAAATTTTGTCCGCTCAGAGGGGTGTCCGTTAAAAGAGTTTTCACTGTATTATAAAGTAAAGCTGACTATATTGACTAACGGCTATTCATGCTGATCTGGAAACCAGTTCATTTGTACACGAGTTGCATAGCCCGTCACAAAAACCAAATCACCATCTGCAAGGGTATATAGAAAGATACAACAAAGCCAGAACAAACATGAATTGTTCGACTTCTTTTTTTCCGGCCAGCTAACGTTGGTGGTTTAATGGGCTTGTTCCTGGGCTTCAGCTTCCTGTCGATAGCCGAATGCGTGTACTTCGCCTTCATACGGCCGTGCCGCATCTGTTCGCAGTTGCGGCGACGTAGGCCCGTGTCGACCTTAGAGCTGGCAAAAGCCGCAGTGGGCCCGCAGCTCCAGCTCGTTGCGCCAGTTCCAATTAGAAGAGCAGCAAAGGTGCACGCAAGCTCGATGATGCCACAGGCGCAGTGGCAACGACAGCAGCAGCAGCAGCAGCAGCAACGGCAGCCTCATCCTTTGGGTCATCCTTCACGCATTTCATCCGGCAATTGGTTTAAGGCGGAGCTGGGTATGCAATACAGTCCGGCTTAAAAGTACAGGTAACACGCACAGATTGCTTTTATTACATTATTATTATTATTATTATTATTAGATTCGGCTAATTCTAAATTATATCCCAATATTTGGTAACTATATCATTTTGTGGCAGTCCAAAACTTGTGGGTCGCTCGTAGCCCAACATGAACTGCTTCATCTCCTTTTTCACTTCAGCATCAAAGATCTGGCAAAGATAGAGAAAGAATTAACATTAGTGTTAGAGTTCAAAAAGTTGATTTTTTTGAGCAAAACCCGAAACTTCATATGTATCGTATTCATTGCATGCTTATCAATTGCTAAATATTCGTTTTTCTGCTAATATAATTATCAACTCTTAAGCTGCAATCAATATTAATATTAAGAACACACTTTGTTATTTTAAATGAACGCTTTCAGCTAAACAATTTTTAGCTAAATTAGACTACAGAACTATAGCATATCGCAATTACTTTTTAATTCGTAACAATTGTTCAATACTTTACCTAAATACCAGTAATTTTAAAAAATATATTCACACAAATACAATCCTAACTAAAACATTGTATAAACTTCGATTTTCGCTAGCTAGATGAAAGCTAATTAATGAGTTCCAACGCTTCATATTAAATACAAAAATATAAATTACTAGAATTGATTGCGATTTATAATTCACTTTTGGAACCGATATCATAAAGCTACCTACAACTATTGTAAGAGCTTTGCAATGTGTGCATGTATGTTGTTTCTAAATATTAACTGATATGTAATTTCTTAAATTGAAGCCAAAGAAGAATTAAGCATTTAGAAGAGAACTTCTATTGTAGCCAAAACATTGCTTTTGGCCCACTTACGTCGCATTCCTTCATGTCCAGCAGCGGCGCCAAATCAAACTCAACGATGGGCAAACTCTTCGATACGAAGCGCGCAGCATTGGCAACTTCGGGCACCGCGTGCTTCTGCAGCAGCGACATCTCCCAGAGGGAGCTGCTGATGGCGCCTGCTTTGACCGGGTCCAGTTGCGTCTCGTCGTAGGGATCGGCGATTTCCACCGCTGTAAATGTCACACATCATAAATGAAAGCGTTGCATATACACATATGTATGTACATATATTTCACATTGCTTACCACTTGCGGCGGCCGTTGCACAAATGAGACGTTGCAAGCCCGTGTGGCGCAACAGTAGGTTGCATATGAAGCGTATCATTATAATGGCATCCTCGGTGGGACTCTTGAGCGCGAGTCGCGCCAAACGCTTGACAAAGGCGGCCACCAGATTTTCCGGCAAATGTGTCGAGGTCAGAAATATGTCGGCCAGATAGAAAAGGCGAGCCTTGTACTTGTTATAGAACATACGCGGATAGAACATGTTATATAGCTTCTGATACACGCCCGGGTACGTTATATTCTGCTGCTGCATCAGAGTAAAGATGCCTTGCAGCGCTAGCAGAGCAATTGGTCCATCTGCAAAACGTACATATTAGTAATAAATAATATATATATACTATATAAAAGAGCTTGTCATAATTGAGTCTGTAAATTGGACACTGAACGTTTTTGGTCACCTCAACAATCCGAACATAAAATTATATATATTTTACAATTAGGTATTATTAAGTGATTTTGCCACACTAAATACACATTTAAACAAAATTAAAAAGCAATTACTAATGTAAATGAAACTGTCAATTTCATATTACCTCAACACCTTTTTTGCTTTGTTTTATGCCGAATTTCATGCTCCAAATGACATTTTCATTTCTAGAAACGTTTATCTTATTCATATTCGTTCTCAATTGGTAATACAAAATATCCAAATATCTGGTGAAATGCTAAAGCTATGCACTCTGCAGCTGGCACAGGTATATCTTATATTGATGGATGTAGATTTTCATACTGGAGACATTCAAAGACTTATTTGTCTGAGAGTCATTGCATACAACGATTTTTGACTTAGGACATTTACAAATGAGCATTTCTTAATTTTTCCAAAGCAATTTCAAATTTTAGTGCATTGCTCGGTAATCCGTACAATTGATATTCCAAACACTATCCGGATTAATATGACTATACTGTTCTTAAACAGAGATCATTCCTGTTTTTCTTATACCCACCAAACTGATTCAGTGAATCCATTAAGAAATCCGTCAGCAATATGGGATCCTCCAAGTGCGGCAGTATGCGCTCCAGCAGCACAACAAGCACTTGACGATGCACCTTCTCATCCAGACTGCTGCACTTCGCAATGATGCCAGTCCAAGCAGTATTCAAGAGCTGGCGCGTCTGATCGTAATCAAAGTTGGGACTTTTCTCTGTGCCCGTACCAACGTGATACTGCTGGGCATTCAGCACAGTCTTACCCAAGTCAAGTAGATTGACGATGGCCAGGTAGTTGAGTGCTTCAGTTGGAGAGTCAACGAAACTGTCCGGCACCAATTCCGGCAACAGCTGATAGCTCAACTGCAGCACGTCCAGGCAACGGGCATATTTCTCAAGAGCCACCAGAGCCGCTGGTGGCGACGTCTCCGAACTGACAATGGCCTGCAGCATGCTGCGCAGACGTTCCCTCGGCCAGGCATTATGCTTGGCGTGATTCGCTTCGGCCAATATCAGCTGCATGCACACTTTGAGCGCCACGGCGGACTCTTCCTTGGAGGAGCTGCCCAGGCGGATGAGCAACAGGAGCCAGGCATCATTGTAAAGTGCCAGACATTTCACATTGGATTTATTTTCTGGCTCCGCTTTTGCTTTCGCCTTTGATTTGGACTTTGCTTTTAGCTGTTCCTTTTCCTGCGGTAAGATGCACTTGCGCTTGAGCAGGTTCCGGAAGATGACTTCCAGCACATGCATCACGCCAATGGCATTGCAGTCCGGCTTTTTCTGTAATTAATCTGCGTATTTCATGCTATAAACATACAAATCATTGATATACTTACCAGCAGGTAAACAATTTCCTGCAGCCTCTTTGCATCCACATTGCTGGCATTTAAAAGGGCGTTAGCTTTTTGCTGCAACTCGGGCGGCACATTTGTGCGCTTGGCAGACACCTCGTCCCCATCTTGCTGGGTACGGCCTGATTTTTTGTTCATTGCAGTTTGTTTCATGGCTGCTGAGCTACAGGTAAATTGAACTATCAAAATAAAACGTGCGGCGTGCAGTGCCCGTGCTGCCAACTTGTGTGATTATTTGTTATGCGCTTGGCAAATTTTAGTATATTTCTGTGCTGCTTAGCACATTAGAGTTGTGCCATATAGTTCAGAATAATCCCAATTGAACTATTCACTAAACAGAAGGAGCGAACTTTATTGCTGAATTTAGTCAATCTAGTTGTATCGATCTTTTCACAGTTCACTACAAACCGAAGATCGTTCACTACAAACCGATGATCGATGAACTATATGGCCAAATTAAACGAACTAACCGACTGAACGAACTCAGTAACAGAATAGTTCGTTATGTAAAAATTGAACCACTTATTTTATTCCATCTATTGAACTACAATGTACAACTCTACTGTTCAGCACATGTGTGTGCATTGCGTTTAAATAACAATTTTAAGTGTTTTCAAATTTGTGCACAGTTGTTAAGCAACAATAAACATGAATGTGAGCACTGATTTCAAGCCTGTGCTGACACGTGCCGCTCTGGCATTGAACAAAACTGCACAGAGCTCGGAATTTACTGCTCTCGTATTCCAAGAGCCACAGGGGAAAATAAATGCAGCTGAGGATGTGGATGTGGAAGCTGCCGACAAAACAAAAGTGGACAAGAGCAAAGACCAAGTGGACAACGAATTCGATATGAAGAAGGCGCGCAATGAAGTTCTCAACTTTGCCATGGCCAATCAACGCACAGTGAAAAACAAACGCAAGATGGAAATGTTTCAGCTGATTAAACTTGGCGCCAAGCCGCCCAAGAAGGAGTACAAGAACTACAAGGAGCTCAAGGAGGAGCGCAAGCGGCTTAAGGACAATCGCGAGCAGCGCCAGAAGTTCCATCAGTTGGGCAAGAATCAAACTGGCGCAGCGAGTGTCAAGTGCAACAAAACACAACGCAATCACACACAGAAGAAACGGGCGCCCGTTGCGAATATCGGCCAGCACTACGGCAAAGCGCAGCCGAAATTTAAAAAACGAAATTAAATATTACACAAACCAATTTGTTCAATTTGCATTCAAATATTTCTGGATGGGGGAGATTTTTATGTTGTAAACAAACTAATACATGCACATATTTATTTGTATGCATGTACATTAGAGATGGACTTACGTATGTTGGCAATCTCCAACGCGACTAGAGATGGCATCGGAATAAGAATTCCATGCCGCATCATGTGTTCTGGCTCTATTACACCGCTATACGAAAATTCAGACGAAAAAGGACACTCGAAAACAAACTAGCAGCCTCAATTCGCGAAATGTAAAGAAAAAAAGCAGTTCAAGAAACGAAATAAGCGCAGGTCTAGCGAGATTTGTAAAATAGTCAGGTAGATGATTTACAAGGTTAGGTGCAAATTTGTCGTATGGCTAGCCAAATATTATTCAGATAGTTGGTGAAAAATAAAGTTTGAGTGGCAACCGTGCCTGTGCGTGCCCCATAATATGCAAAGACGACACGAACTCATCTCTAATATGTCTGCACAAATACATAGATAAGTGCTAGCTGTTGATTTTTAATGAACGGCAGCCCCGCTGACCTGCTCAGGGCTGCCAATCTTTTGCAAATCATCTGTTCTTGTTGTTGCTTTTGCTTCTTTTTTCACTTGATAGTTGGTCAGTGGTGCGATTACGTGAATTCTGTTTGCAGTAATATTTGTTTATATTGTCACGTCAAAATGAACGCAGCCCCACGTGCCGCCCTCAAGCAGCTACTACGACGTGCTTACAGCCAAGGGCAAAAAGGAGCAGGTGCCGCAAAACCCACAGGCACCAGCAGAGTCACCGCCACCGCCGGCGCTCCTCCAGTGAGCAATGTAACAGGTCTGAGCAGCGCTTGTGTGCGGCCGACAACAACACCAGTCGGCCCTGGAGCTTCACCCACTAGCGGCTACAAAGTTCCTGAATATTTCTGTTTCAATCGGTTCACTTATGCGGAGGCGGAGGTTGAAATGGCCAAGTTCCGTTGCCCACAGCCATCGGCGGTGAAGAAGTAGTAAAATATAATGTAATTTAGGTGCGAAAACGAAATGTAATTAATAAAAATACATATATGTATGCATAATAAACGGCGATACCAGAACATGTACACAAGAATAGAATTATCAACATACGACATAAATACGTACGATATACAGTGGCTGACAGCTGATTTCGTACAGCTTTAATATAAAGATACAATGTAAAAAGCATACAATCGCTAAATTATAATGGTTATAAAAACAAAAGTAAACGCTGAGAATAGTCTTAAAATATTTATAAGGGAACTTCATTAGGTTTTGTTTGATAGTTTTAATGGTTAGCGAATGTATTATTTTTAAGTTTTGTTTTACAGCTGTACGAAATAAGCTGTGATCCACTGTACATACAGAATTTGATCATTATGCCTACAAATGTGTGCGTGTGTGTATGTATGCATATACATTGGACATGCTACGCAGGCATGCCAACTTGCTAACCAGAGTTGGCAGCGCGTTCATGGTGCAATTACTAAAGGTGGAGTAAACTACTGTGTGGTGAATCTATTCAGCTGCCTAGCTTGCCAGTCGTTTCCTGAACGTCGTTGAAGCAGGTCGACATGCGGATGAATTTTTTTGTTTTCAGAAATGTTTGATTGTATGCGTGAATGTATTTGTGCTTGTATGTGTTCTACAAGCGTTAATGCACGCATTCATAAGCACATATACACACATACACAAGCATACCAAACGGCAGGCAACTGCTGGCAGCTCGCTCGTAAAAAAAACGAAGCAACGACAGCTTCGTGAAATTGGCGTGGCAGCTCGTAAAATAGTTTACTCCACCTTTAGTAATTACACCATGAGCGCGTTACACTGCATCAGTTGGCAGCCCTGTGCTCTCCACTTAATTTTGCACTCGCTCTCTCCGTTTTTCACGTCTATTTCTCTTCACAGTTTCATGGCGAGTGGCAGTGCTATGCTGTTCTGGGTAATCGACATCGAAAATATTGAGCGCGGGAAGTGATATTACCACAGTTTCACAACTAATTTGTCATTGCAAAAAGCAGAACCAAGTAAAGCATCCAATTATTATTGCATTCGTGTTAAATTTAAGTGTGTCAAACGGACAATCAAAGCGGAAAAAACAAAACCAAAACGATTTGTTGCAAGGCGCAAGCCACGGGGTAGCAGCGCCGTTTGTGCGTGTATGTGTGGTACAGTTGGGTAGAAAAACATTGCTGGCCTGGCGGCGCCGCACGAATTTATGAGTTCCACAGCAAAAGCGAACGAAAAGCAACAGAAAAGGCAAGCGAACAGAAAACAAAACAAAGTGGCATTATGCTATTGCTGACTGCTTACCACCGAGCACCACAGTCATTATACTAATAATTAAGCAGCGAATCAATGCAAAATATTGTGCGAATGGCGTTGCCAATTTGCTGATATTATGCACAAACACAGGGACGTCTTCAGTGCAGTGAAAGTGTGTGCGAAACAGCATACACTAAAGTCGTTTATGAGCAAGAAAGAAAACCGAGAAATGTAAAATCATTTAAAAATGTAAGTGCAACCCGCTGATTAAATACCAAAACGAAAAAAAAAAAAATCGAAAAAAATTTAAAGACAATCGCATAGTACGCACATTGCGTACATATATATGTAGTTACATATTAATATTAGCTATATGTGCACATATGTACATACAACTGGCGCGCAAAAATCAGCGTAGTGGCTAATAGAGCACCAAAAATGACAAAAAATGGGCGCTAGAGTTGTCGCGCCATCGAAATAGTGAGGAGCGCGCGACGTGACACGCAAAACTATCGCATAATTTAAATTATGCATTTACAAAATAAAGTCAAAATTTAAACTAATTTTAAATAGTATTTGTGCCTAAATATATTGTTATGTGCATATTAAATATTCAATGTGCGTAATTAGATAAATTAGTTTTGAGCACACTCACGCCTCATCTCTGATTAGGACGACCCGTGTTGCCACTCCGCTATTTTTTAAGTTTTGTTTTGCTTTTTTTTTTTTTTTTTTTGTATACTTGCAACTGACATGTCTGTATTTATTCTCGACAAATTGCAGTGACCTATGAAAGATGCGAGCTAGAAAAAAAACGGAAGCTGAGACAGGAAAGACTCGACCGTGCATAGTATATGTCAAGAATCTAAAAGAAGCGGAAACCAACGAGATAATCAAGGCGGCCGCATCAACCGCAAAGCAACAATCGAAAATAGTGCGCAAAGTCGCAACGGCTAGAGAGAAGGAGAGGGAACGCGAACTGAAGCTGCAACGCCAAGAGCCGCGAGCGACGCGCACCACACGCCGTGCCACAACCATCGCAGACGTCGAGCGTCGGCCCAAGCACAGACCAAACGTTGCCACACCAATTGCGACACGCACTCGCAACGCCAAAGGCAAGCCAGCTACGCTGCCTCGAGCCACTGCAAAAACAACCACACAGCAGGTCAAGGCGGTGGCGACGCCGTTGGCCAAGCGGCGTAACACCGCGGTCACTTTGCCAGTGGAACGTACGTGCACAGCGTTGAGTAAGCGGCGGGAGACGACAACGCGTCAGAACAGCCCGGCTGACAAGTCCAATATGTACAAACAATCCAAACAGTTGACGGCAGCGGCCGCAGCAGCAGCAGCGCCGCCAACAATTGCCGCAAGCCGTTCGCGTCGCTCGATCAAACCGAATCCGAAGTACGCCAGCGATGATATGGTCACGCCCAAGTATGTGGCCGCACTCACACACGAGAGTGCCAAGCGCAATGTCAAGCCTCTGTTCGCAGACGACGACGACGAGGATGAGGATCTGCGCGATCTGATCGAGGAGGATGTGGATGATGAGCTCAACGATGCCGCCTTCAATCCGCAGATGCACAAGTCAACCGACGATGACTTGAGCGAGCACGACTTCGAGCAGCAGCTGCGTCGCGAAAAGGTGCCGCCCAAGCGCGGACGTGGACGACCACCCAAGACAGCGACTGCGGCACGCAGCAATACGCCAATTGGACGCGGCACTGCCGCACAGTCTGGACGTGGCGGCGGCGCCTCCCAGCTGCAGCAGCTGCGTCGTACCACGAGCGTTACCCAGAGTCCAGCGCGCTCGCACATGAAGGTGCTGCCCAGCGGCAGCAACAAGTGCAAAATGCTCGAGGATGCTATCGAGGAGCCGCCCGTTGCACGCAAGCGCCTTGCCACCGAAAGGGTCGGCGAAATTCGCTCCGCGCCCATCATCAATGGCAAGCGTTTGCTGCCCGCGGGCAACGAGCGCCTGCCAATTGGCTTCAACAAAGACGCCGCCACACCGCAGAGACAACGCTCGCCGGCCATGGTGGCGCGTCCGCCGGTGCACAAAGTGCAGAAGAAGCCCGCTGAAGCGGACGATGTGCCCACTTTTACCATTGTCAACATTGACGACATTATCAACCAGGACGATGTGCTCATCTCGCGCTCCTCTAATAACAACAACAGCAGCAAGAAGTTATCTGCAGCTGTGCGCAACAACAACAATAATAATAATAATAATAATAATAGCAACAACAGCAATTCACGCACGCACCAATCCACGTCCTCCGCCAACACAGCAATCAATAGCAGCAACAACAGCAGCAATTTGGCCACTGCTAAGCGGCTTAAAGCCGGCGCTGCAGCAGCAGCAACAACAAAGCCGGCACCATTGCTGGTCAATCAGCTGGTGAACAAGCAGCTGGCGCAATTCATACCTCAAGCCAAGCCGCGTCCGCGCATTCTCAACGCCGAGATGGGTAAGAAGACGCAGACGATGATGAAGCCGCTAATGAGCATGAGCAAGGAGCTGTGCCCCGTTACCGATGGCGCAGATACCGAGGACGAGGACATCAGCCAGGAGCTGGCCGAGGATGACCACAACATGAACGTGAACATATCGCCACCAAGTCAGCCGCGTGTCGTGCGACGCGTGCAGACGGCCAAATTTATGTCCAATCGTCGCAATGTGCTTGCGACGACCAATCAGCGCCAGGAGCAACAACAACAGCGGCAGCAGCAACAGTTGCAGGTGCAGCAGCAGCAGCGCCAGCAACAGCAGCAGCAACAACAACAGCAGCAGCAGCAGCTGCGTCAACAACTGGTTGCTGCCTCGGATCGCAAGCTGACCAAACTGCTGGCGGAGAACAGCGACGATGATGTGTTTAAGAAGCCGGCAAGTCCGTCAATCGCGGCGCCGCAGCAGCGTCGCTACAAGGAGAATGCCGACGATGCAGGCGCAGCGGCAGCAACAGTTGCAAGTGCCGCAGCAACAACAGCTGCCACCTCAACCGACTGCAAACCGCCGAAATACTTTCCGCCGGAGACAACCACATACTGTGAGGAGGACGGCCGCATTGTGAAGAAGATCACATGCTATGAGACCTGGCATGTGATTAGCACGCCCAAAGAGTCGCCCAGCAAGACGCGCCAGCAGCGCACCTGCCTCGAACTGCCGCTGGTCCAGCTGGCCAATATCGCTGCACGCCTCAAGGTGCCGTCCAGCAAGTGGACGAGCAAGGTGACACTGTACAAGCTGTCGCCGTCGCTGATGCAGCGTCAGTCAATGACCATCTTCACGGGCGACCTGAAGAGCTACAACATACCCGAGGAGGAGCGCCACAAATATCAGCCCTCCTGTGTGCTCTTCCGTCGAGCGGTGCTCGATCGCACCAAGTGCCGTGTGCCCTTCGATCGGGCCATCATCTTCAAGAACAAGTGCTTCTATGCGAACATTGAGGGCAAGCATGTGAATCTGTTGGGTGCACCCGAGGTGATCGCCACTCTGAAGGATGTCGAGATGCTGATCGACATCGTTGATACGCTCACCCTCACCAGCGATCTCGTTGAAATGGTCACGTCCAAGTAAGCGGCAGCAGCAGCGGCGGCGGCGGCAGCGGCAGCTTCTCGGGTTTGTCTTGTAATTCACAATTCGTCTCTTCGGGGTGTGGGGTTTGGGTGGAGCGTATGTATGTATGTCAAGGCAGTGTATGCGGGCAGGGTGTGGCGGGTTTCACATTTGCTTAGCACTAGACAGAAGTCATCGGTTTTTTTTCGATTTAAAGTACTAATGCTTTAATCTGTAACTCCCTATCTACCCATAACCCAGATCCTGCCAGCACCCACTGTTTTCCACATACATATCTACAGTATATATATATATATATACACATAAAAGAACGTATGTACGTGTACGTACAATATGCATGCATGCACACACAGACACACACACACACATATATAAATATATACATACATATATATATATATATACACACACATATATATATTTTGGATTACCTAATCATAATCTTTTTTTTTTTATTCGATTTAAATTAGTTGTAATAGTTACTTTAGCGTAATAGTTACTTTAGCTGTTCGTTATATCTACATTTATATAATAATAATAATAAACAAACAAAAACAAAAACAACAAAAAAAATAATGATCGAAACAACACAGAGATGAAAACGATTTCAAGGTAAACTCCACTAATCCCAATTTCGGGTCCGAATCCCGTACTTTTATTTTAAACACACACACACACACACACACACACATGCATACAAGCACATCTATTTGCTTACAACTCCACTAATCCCAATTTCGGGTCCGAATCCCGTACTTTTATTTTAAACACACACACACACACACACACACACACATGCATACAAGCACATCTATTTGTTTACAAGTTTTCAAGCGGGAAAAACATCGCATGCCGCTCGGACGAACGACTCAGCGTAAAAAAATCTATAATTTTAACACATATTTTTACATGATACAATGTAGACATAATACACGTTATGAAAAACAGAATCACTTTTTAATTTGCAATTACATAATTTTTAGTTGATTTCTACTGTATGTAACAATAACTATGTATATAAACTCCACTAATCCCAATTTCGGGTCCGAATCCCGTACTTTTATTTTAAACACACACACACACACACACACACATACATGCATACAAGCACATCTATTTGTTTACAAGTTTTCAAGCGGGAAAAACATCGCATGCCGCTCGGACGAACGACTCAGCGTAAAAAAATCTATAATTTTAACACATATTTTTACATGATACAATGTAGACATAATACACGTTATGAAAAACAGAATCACTTTTTAATTTGCAATTACATAATTTTTAGTTGATTTCTACTGTATGTAACAATAACTATGTATATACACCAAAATACAAGGTGTAGTCAATAAAAAACAACAAAAAAATACGAAAATGAAACCTTAATTTTATTTCTATGTATGTATATCGATGAAAAACTGTAATCAATAAACATATTTAATTTTATTTCTATGTAAAGCGCCATGAAAGGTGTAATCAAAAAATGATTGAAATTTTATTACTAAGTATGTAAAAGAATCTAAATGTATAATTGGGCAAAATGTTTAATTTACTAAGAATTCTCCAACAGATCTCTAATGGTTCAAATCATTTGATGTTTGTTTTTGACAGTGTTGTTCATATTTGCCTAATTCAAAAAATGAAATACTAGAATACGTAACGTTTTTTCTAAAATTAAGAACTTAGCTGCGCTGGCTGACAAATTAACATAAATACATTTTAAATATGTGTATAAATAAAATGTCTTTTATTAAGCTCTGGTTCCGAACCTAATTTTCAAATATATAAAAAGTCGCACAATAGTTTTTTGACTCTCGCCAGTGTGTCCATACTAAGAGTAGTCCAAAATTCGACTGGATTACCTTCTAGCTAAACATGCTTCTTAGTTCCAAATGGGCGCATTTGTAATACGAGTTGTTTCTAGTAAATGCTGAATAATATATGATTTGCTAAACATTCATATGTACATGCTCAGATGAAGAAATATTTAATAAAACCAATCGATGAATGTGTACACAATGCATGACAAGCATCGATATGCTGTGGGTGTGAAAGAAAAACATTCATATTGCTGCAGCAGTCATATCATAACAAAATAGCAGTTTTAAAATACTTCGTGTAGCGTTTGTCCATATATTTGGTTTGTGATATTTGGTCAACGCGAAATGCTTGCCCTCAAATTCACCTCGATAACTATCGCACGAGTGTGGTATTGTCTTTTGTCTTCGCCGAGCGTGGCAGCATCCCTGGTTCGATACGCGTATCGATATCAGTCTAGCGCTGTCAATTATTTACCTATATATATATATTTTGTCTCACAAAAATCATAATTATAAACGCCCAAAAATCGAAAAAACCAAACGTACACAATATTTATTTGCAAAGTGTATGAAAAACGCGTGCAAATGCGCTGACGAGCTGCAACTGAAGGCAGTGCCAGGCCAAAAAGGAGGAGGAGGAGCTGCTGCTGCGGCTCCATTGACAACCCAACCCAAAAAAGCACAAGCGAGAGCAGTACATACATGTAAAACGAACGAAGAGAAGAAAAAAAAAACACGGAAAAACTTCGAGTGTGTGTGTCGACGCCGCAATACGCGTATATGTATAGATATATATATATATATAAATATATATATATATAAAGAATCAGCATTATAATAACGAATTTAACAATGGACACGGAGCGACCCAATGGCCAGGAGACGAAAGTCATCTATCACATTGACGATGAGAGCACGCCGTATTTGGTTAAAATACCCATACCCTCTGCTCAGGTGACGCTCAAAGACTTCAAGCTGGTGCTCAACAAACAGAACAACAACTACAAATACTTTTTCAAATCGATGGACGCCGACTTCGGTGTGGTCAAAGAGGAGATTGCCGACGATGCAACCATACTGCCCTGCTTCAACGGACGCGTCGTCTCGTGGCTCGTCTCCGCCGATGGCACCAATCAGTCGGACAACTGCTCTGAGCTGCCGCCCAGCGAGTGCGAGCTGCGTGTTCGCACTCACCTGCAGCAGCAGCAACAGCAGCAACAACAACACCAACAGCAGCAGCAACAACACCAACAGCAGCAACATCAGCAGCAGCATCAACAGCAGCAGCAACACAAGCTCGGTGCCTTGCAGATGCTGCAACCGCCGCCACTCACATATCAATCGGCCTCGGTGCTGTCGAGCGATCTGGACTCCACGAGCCTCTTTGGCACAGAGTCGGAGCTGACGCTGGACCGCGACATGACCGACTACAGCAGCGTGCAGCGGCTGCAGGTGCGCAAGAAGCCACAGCGTCGCAAAAAACGTGCGCCCAGCATGTCGCGCACATCGTCGTACAGCTCCATCACGGACTCGACCATGTCCCTGAACATCATCACCGTCTCCATCAACATGGAGGCGGTGAATTTTCTGGGCATATCCATTGTGGGGCAGTCGAATCGCGGCGGCGACGGCGGCATCTATGTGGGCAGCATCATGAAGGGCGGCGCCGTCGCTTTGGATGGACGGATTGAGCCGGGCGACATGATACTGCAGGTGAACGATGTGAATTTCGAGAATATGACCAATGATGAGGCGGTGCGAGTGCTGCGCGAGGTGGTACAGAAGCCGGGTCCCATCAAGCTGGTGGTGGCCAAGTGCTGGGATCCAAATCCTAAGGGTTATTTCACCATACCGCGCACGGAGCCAGTGCGTCCGATTGATCCGGGCGCCTGGGTGGCGCACACACAGGCGCTCACCTCGCACGACAGTATTATGGCGGACATACCGGAGCCGATCAAGGAGCGACTCGATCAGAACAATCTCGAGGAGATTGTCAAGGCAATGACGAAGCCGGACAGCGGGCTGGAGATACGCGATCGCATGTGGCTAAAGATAACCATACCAAATGCATTCATTGGCGCCGATGCGGTCAATTGGGTGCTGGAGAACGTCGAGGATGTGCAGGATCGCCGCGAGGCGCGTCGCATTGTGTCGGCCATGTTGCGCAGCAACTACATCAAGCATACGGTCAACAAGCTGACCTTCTCCGAGCAGTGCTACTATGTGGTCAATGAGGAGCGCAACCCGAATCTGCGCGCCCAGCTGCATCCGCTGGGGCATGCGCATGCGCTGAGTCATGCGGACACGGAGAGCATCACCAGCGATATTGGGCCGCTGCCAAATCCGCCGCTCTATATGCCATACTCGGCCACGTACAATCCAAGTCACGGCTACCAGCCGATACAGTACGGCATCGCCGAGCGACACATCTCGTCCGGGTCGAGCAGCTCCGATGTGCTCACCAGCAAGGACATCTCTGCATCGCAAAGCGACATCACCTCTGTCATACATCAGACCAATCAGCTCACCATCGCTGCCCATGGCTCCAATAAGTCATCGGGCTCCTCGAATCGTGGCGGCGGCGGCGGAGGAGGAGGCGGCGGCGGAGGGGGTGGCAATACCAACGATCAGGATGTGTCCGTATTTAATT
This sequence comes from Drosophila flavopinicola, assembly GCA_035042425.1. NCBI lineage: Eukaryota > Metazoa > Arthropoda > Insecta > Diptera > Drosophilidae > Drosophila > Drosophila flavopinicola. Next base: position 1,799,602 of record JAWNLL010000473.1, on the reverse strand, counting down.
ACGTATTGTAGAAATTTTTTGCAATGAAATTGTGTGTTTATTATTAATTAATTAATTAATATAATTATTCTTTTTATACATATACGAGTATACAACAAACAAACAAAACAAAACAAAACAAACAAACAATATAATATGTATATTTATAAGATGATGCAGAGATCATAATAATGATGATGATGATGATAAAGAAGAGTTGATGATTAGCTCGAATTGCGTCTGTGGCTGCTCGGTGACCGCAGACAAGATGAGAACGTTGCATGGATGAATGTAAGCCAGTTAAAATGAGTATAAGAATGAGATGATAATTTTGAATAAAGTTCTAAGAATTTAGTAATCAAAAACAAATAAAAAATATAATGAATAATTGTTGTCGAATGTCTTTATGCGCACACGAGCCTCTCGGTTTCCGGAGTGGCTCTAATTTGGTTTTTATATAAGTTGAATTTTCTGTAAAAAAATTAATATATATTTTGCTGAAAATATTGATGGTGTGTAAACCAAATATCTGAGTATAGTTTAAAACTGAATGTATCGCAATTTGGTGAACTTTGTTAGTATATTTCTGAAAAGAAAAAGTTGTTCATCCAATAGTTATGTGTTTGACTGACAAACTTTTAACTAATGGATGTTCTCTAACTAACTCTAAAGCAAATAATGGCATATAAAATTCATTGCGGACTAGTTATGTTGAAAGTCTTAAGGCATATGATTAATTGGTTGCCATTTTATCTGGCATACATGCCAAGTTGCTTCGCCGATTGATAAAATTTCTGCGAAAATGTGCGATAAAAAATAACAACTGTAGTATATAGCGATACAACTGATTGTACTGATACTAACTGATACAAGTAAATGAACAATGATTGCGATTGCCTTTCAAGCTGCGCGCCAACTTTGATACTTTGCAACACTATAGGCTTGGTATCGACACCGATAAATTGCCAATTATCGAAGTGAGAATTGCGGCATATTGCGGCTAGAAACGGAGATTACAGCGTAAAAAACAAACATGACAGAGGTAGAGACTGCCACAGCAGCTGACAAGTTCTCGGCCAACGCTGAGGAATTGGAGAACTACTATTTAATGCTGGAAGCCGGTAACATACCAGAACTGCAATGGCAATTCCCTGGACGGCGAGCACCCTCACCAGACGCCAGTGCCGGCGGCAACAACAAAGAACTGGAAGCTGCCACCGAAGCCGTCGAACAAGAGTGAGTAAATATCAATTGCTAAATGAACGAACATTGCACTCAATCTGGTTCTATGGATCGCAGGCCACAAAAGGCAAACGATTTCGATTTCAGCGACGATGTTGCGCCCACGCAGATGCGCGTTAGAAGCCAGACCTCCACGCCAAAATCGGCCAAGAAAAAGACGGCCAATTTCGCTGGTGTTATGGAGACACTGAAAAAGAAGAAAACCGAGGGCTCATAGCAGACAATGGGTCTCGTACTACGCTGAGCAACATATGCAGATTGGTTAAATTCTGGTGAATAGCAGTTAATCTGGAGAGATTATTAGGGAATTGCAGACAATACACGACTATCTATGAGCTAGTTTTAAGACAATTGTAAACATTTACGATCGCGAAATGATTTTTTTTTTTTTTTTTTTTTTTAAATTTTTATTTGGCAAGCTACATAGGGTGTTTACCCTATTTCCAGGCCGGTATAACTTTAAACTTTAAAACCCAATCCTCAGTGGGGAGATGACGCTGTTGTCAGCACGGGAGAAGATGTTCGACCTCCAGGGTCTTGCCAATGATGCCATTGGCGTTCCAAATAATGATGTTCAGACCATAATTAGACATCGCGATGCAAAGACGTTGAAATATGTGCACCATTCGTCAGTAGGGATCGCATCATCTCTAAAGTAGATGTCATTATCGACATCATCTGGTCAAAACGCGATAGCAGCTTGTCAATCGCAGCCGCTTGTGTTGAAGCACTAGCTTCCTGCTGTCTACGTAGTTCGTCAATGAAGCTATGTAGTCTGTCCTGAGCAGGCTGAGTTGTGGAAACCGAGGGCAAATGTCCAGGGATGCTAGAACCAGGGACATTAGGCTTCCTACTATAGCCCGGTGTAGGCCAGTGGCTTGAATTTAACACCATCGGGGGTGGGACAGGCAGATTCGAGGTCTTTGGGGGCAACTGGGTTGCCGACCAAGCATTCCGAACTGAGACAGGAGTGACAGACTTCCTTTGCTGTAGACTTCGTCCAGTGTTGTTACCATTGCGCTTTGTTACACCACATCTGCATGGGTTCGTCACCCATGGGCCTCCAGGTGCCGAACAGAATCGGTTGCTCACACAGGAAAAATGAGCTGGTTGACTGCCATATATTTTTAAAGTACATTGAAAAACCAAAAAAATTTGAAACGCCAATATGGAAACATATATAAACTTAACAATCAAATAAAAGAAGGAACAAGATTTTTACAAATTACATACTTACATAATTATGTTAAATATTATGTATTACAAGTCTGTCGCTTTTCTTTCGAGCAGTTAAGGGAAAACGGCTCACAATACAGTCACTATATTTGAAGTACTTTAATAAATATAGTGAATAGGTAAAATATTTCGCTCGCCTTTGACCGTTTTATTTGGCAAATTTGCAAATGATCTGGTAAAATATGGCGATAATCAATATACATATTTACGGTGATATATTACAGATGTCATTTTATTTAATATTTGTAAGGTGAAATTTAAGTGTGTAGTTTAGTTAAATACAAATATTTCCAACAAAATAATTTTAATAATTTTTTTTTCAAATTTTTGCAATATGTACAAAAAAGCCGACTTTTAAAATGTGATTTTGGTATTATACGGTTGTGTTGCGTACAGGGCTAATTTGTCTTATAGTGGACGTTTGGAAATAAAATATTGGAATTATTGGCAAGTAGAATTAACTTGAAAATCAAGCGATTTCGTCATAATTTGACTGCATAGTTTCTTTAAAGCTATACATTTTAGGCGCGTTTTCTAACTTCCTTAGAGCTTAAAGTTGACCGATCGTGCAAATTAGTTTTGTCAAGTTTATATCCAGTTTATCTTCCCTTCCAGTTAGTTAAAGCAGCTGAAAGACCTTATATGCAACATTTTCAACATTTAAGGGACTTACAAATATAATAAACTTTAACTGCAACATGAAAAAACGGGTCTTAAACTATGAACATGTAAGTCTCTAATCTAATAATCTTTAGATTTGAAACGAATAAGACAAGAAAAATATATTTACACATAAACAAACAATTAATTCATACATTCCTGTTGCAATCTAAGCTAGGGGCGTCTCTTTTTAATATGTAGCTCGCTCTCTCTCTCTCTATCTCTTTCATTTTGATGCGGACAAAAAGCAAATGTGCCCGGCAGGCGGGTTAAAATAATCGCAAGAGCTAAATGGGCGTTGTTAGTATAGTAAACAATGTGTTTATGATTGTATATGGTCAATTGGTTTTTATTGATTTAAAATTGCTATATAAAGTTGAATTGACCGTCAATAAAATGTTGTCAATTTGATTTTTACATATTATACATATACATTATCTATATGTGCACATATTTTTTGTTTTGAGTACTTTAGCTTCAAATAAAATACGACTTATTGATTCGCTTGATTAGGATTAAACATTCATATGTAAGTGGTTACTCATCATGCATCGTTTGTACACTTTAGTACAGAACCTTTTCAATATCGTACATACATAAATCAAGGCTAAGCAATATTTAACAATGTTGTCTAAAAGTTATAACAAATTAAACAAAATAATTGTATAGACGATGTCAAAGCGAACTGAACATTTAGTTTCGTAAAAGAATAATTTTCGAAGCCTAATTTAGGCAGAGGATCGATATGAGATAGGCAATAAAATTAGCTTAATTCCAAGCAAACCTTAGTTGCTGTAAAGCACGTGCACTCCACGTTTTAAAAACGTTTGTGTTATGTGTGTGTGTGTGTGTGTGTGTCTGTGGGTAAGTGTCAGTGGTTACGATATAAAGAATAATAACAAACTTAAAATTATAATAAAAAACATCAACAATGCAATACTCATGCTGCTGTCATCCTAAGCCGACCTATCCAAAGTATTTGGGTATGGGCGTTTTATGTGCTATGTGCTCACTACTACTTAAATAATGCATGCGTTTCGCCCTATTCGTCATCTAAAGATATGCTCCGATTCAATGGCTGTTGCGGCAACTGCAGCTGATGCTGCTGCTGCAGCTGTTGCTGCTGCTGCTGCTGCTGACTTCCCGCTGCGCCAGCGATATTATCGCCAATTTCTCGCGTTATGATTTGTATGATTTGCTGAAATGATGGACGCGATTTGGGCGTTTCATGCCAGCAGGGTTTCATCAGCTCGTTGTACACAAAGTCCGAACAGAGCTCCGGCTTGGGTAAGCTGCAACAACAACGAGTGTGCGATTAGAATGTACAATAGTCGAAAGTAATGAGCAATTGACGTACCGTTCGCCTTTGCGCAGGCGATTGAGAAACTCTTCCTGCGTCAGGTCCTGGCCGGGCAACAAGTTCGGTATCTCGCCGCGTGAGAACATTTCAAAGAGCGTTACGCCATAGCTCCACACATCCGAATACGATGAGAATTTACAGGTTTCAATAGCTTCCGGCGAGTACCTGCAAAGCAATTGCATTCAGTAAACACAAATTTCTTGTCGCTTACAATTAAGGAACTCAACTCAATGAGCGGCTGAAAAGCTATAAGTTTTGGCTAATTCGATGACCTTATCTGCTATTCTCCAAAGGAAATTGATCGTATCAAAAATATGTTTGGTCTGATACGAATTGGGACGGTGCGCCAACAAGAAAACTGAACAGGGATACTCTCACAAATCGGACAGAGTGCAAAATTATCAGTCTTCATAAAATGTGTAACTTCATTCAAAACCTATCGAAAACAAGTGGGGAAGGATTATTTTCGGCGTAGATTTCATACTCTTTTTGAACCTTTGGGCAATTTTCACTCTGCCAACTGCACCACCGAAATATTTAATAACGCATATTTTTGCTTAAATATAACGGAATCGATTTGAAATTTTAAGCATTGATGAGTTATAAGGATGTTCAAGTGTACAAGGAAATTTAAGGCGATAGCTTTGAAACGATCGGAAATATCCCCAAAACCGACTTCCAGTTGTATGACAGCTATAAGATATAGAGGTCCGATCCGGCCAATTCCGACCAATGTGCTGTCCCTTTGAATAATAAGTCTCTGTGCAAAATTGTATCACGATAGCTTAAAAACTGACGGACTAGTTTGCATACATACAGACAGACAGACAGACGGACATGGCTAGATCAATTTGTTTTGTCATTCTAAGCATACGGGCAGTGACTTTTGGGGGTCTCCGACACGTCGTTCTATGCGTTACAAACTTCAGCACAAACCTAATATACTATTTTCTTCGATAAGAGTATAAACAGATTGTTGTTGTCGTCCGGTGAATTGAGATGACCCGCTTAAAGTACTCACCATTTGATGGGTATATCACGCTGACTGATGCCGTAGTAATAGCCATCGGCATTGGCAAACTGCGCCAGGCCAAAGTCTGAGATTTTGACACACGAACGATCGACTAGAATGTTGCGGGCGGCCAGGTCACGATGTATGAGTCCCTTGCCGGACAAATAGTGCATACCCTGCAAAGAACAATAGCATATAAGATAGTTGGCCAAGTGGAGCGTGCGGTCGGAGGCACTTACGTGGGCAATGTCCAGGGCAAAGGTGAGTAGGCGGGCATTGGTGAGGCTTGGCTTGCGTGAACTCAAGTACACAATGAACGAGCCAAATTCGAAGTATTCCATGATGATGCTCAGCGACTTCTCCGCCCAATACTTGAACTTGACCACATTGGGATGATCGAGCTTGCGCATGATGTCGATTTCGCGAAGAAAATCATTGGTGACCTGCACGGTCTTCAGCTTCTTGATGGCCACCTGCTCCTTGGGCCGATCCTTATCATGATATTCGAGTTCGCCCCGATAGACGGTGCCATAGTGGCCCTGGCCAATCTTGTGCTTCTCACGATAAATGACCTTGCAGTCATATAGCTGCATCACCAGCGGCAGATCGTGCGAATTGGCAAAGAACTCACTGCTCAGGCCCACGGCCCCGTTGCACAGTGCTAGGCTGTCCGTGTCGAGGACAGCATGGTGTCGCCCATTCGGAATGCCGTAGCCGTTGATCAGCGCATTCGCCTCGCCATTGCAATCGGGATTGTCGTCTTGGCAGTGCATGTGGTCACCCGAGTACTCGACTACATACAAATATATATTGGGGCGCAATAATTAGTATCGAGAGGAACGGATATTTTTGGCGCGCCTTGCTTAAAACTTAATTACACTGTGCAAGCTGTTTTTCCTTTCGTTTCAAAACAAAAAAGACGATCCTGGCATAAGCGGTTTTACCCTAATTCGGGTCGTAGAAATCCGCCTGCATCATTCATTGTTTTTTTTAGGTATTTTAATGCATTCATACCCAAATTTTGTTTGACTTTTTTCGAAATCTTAAAAACTAAAGATGCAGTTCGATTTCAGAGGCCCCAAGTAGGGTAAACAAAAGCTTATTCCAGGCATGTCATTTTCTACGACTTACACAGCGTTATTAACTATACATAAAAAAAAATGAAAACAAGTGTGGAAGGATTATCTTCGGCGTGCCGAAGATTTGATACTCTTTTCGAACCTATAGGCAATTTTCACTCTGCCAACTGCACCACTGAAATTTCATAAGCTGTAAAAAATCGTTTTGTCGCGTAACATTTTTTTTTTGTTCTAAAAATATTTAATTCATTGCCAGTTGTATAGCAGCTATAAGATATAGTGATCCGATCCGTCCGGCTCCAACCAATGTGATGTCTCTTTGAATATGTGCAATGTTTCATCACGATAGATTAAAAAACATGGGATATATGGCCAAAACCGACTTCGAGTTGTATGGCAGCTATAAGATATAGTGGTCCGATCTGGCCGGCTCCGACCAATGTTCTGTCCCCTGGAATAATAAGTGTCTGTGCAAAGTTTTATCGCGATAGCTCAAAAACTGAGGGACTAGTTTGCATACATACAGACAGACAGACAGACAGACAGACAGACAGACAGACAGACAGACGGACATGGCTAGATCAATTTGTATTGTCATTCTAAGCATACTGGCAGTAACTTTTGGGGGTCTCCGACGCTTCCTTCTATGCGTTACAAACTTCAGGACAAACTTAATATACTATTTTCTTCGAAAAGAGTATAAAAAAAACTGGAACTCGATATCGAGCAATCTTTCCAAAGGCAGCCAAAGGACATATGGTCCGATATCCGTTATTGTTAAGTGTTTGCCAGAATATTAATTAGGATAGCCCGATGTTGATGGGTAGGATATAGAATGTAAAGAGTACTAAAAGGGTTAGTATTGCTACATTCAAAATACACAGGTTTCAACAACCTGTGATCTATCATTCCTATGGCAGCTACATATGTATATGATAAGCTTGTCCAATACTGACTGTATCGTTTTGATCAGGACTATATAAAGTGTAAAAAAAAATGTTTGTTTAGTTTGGTTTTGCCTGGGTTATTTCTTAATCGATGACCCATAGCCTCAATTATTTGAGTGCCATATTACACTTTTCTATAGCAATATCTTGAGGGGAAGCTGAGGACTTGATGTTTCAAAGACAAACAAAAAAGTTACAAACAGCACAATAAATTTGCTTTTCCAAATGTTTTTAAATATTATTATCGGAATTTTCTCATCAAGTTTTTGGTTGAAACAAATTGAGATTTCGTTTCTATAAGGGGTACAAATCAAACCGAGATTCTTAGCCTTATTACAACTATTTTTTTTGAAACGGACCATTTATTCTTGAGCTTTTATAACAATCATACCGATAAACCGTTTTTTTTTTTGCTTTCAATTCAAATAAGAAAACAAGGATGAAGTCATATAACTTTGATTTTTTGCCCAAATTATGATTTTCTATAGGGTCATCGATTATCAATATAGAAGATACACAAAAAAAAAAAAATGCTTTACATCTGCTCTAAAGGGTTAGAGGTCACGCCTGCTTCCCGTTTAAAACATTTCTATACACAAGATTGTTAAACACTCATTTATTATGAGTAACATTTGAACACTCACATGACTCCATTTCTGTTTCAGGCACATCGTAGTTTCGTTGCAAGCGCGTCTTGATTGCATTCAAGCGGGTGAATATATCGTGATGACTGAAACGCTTGTCGGGATCATCGCTCCAGCCGTCCATAATGGTGTTGTACATTTCCGCCGGGCACAGGCGCTGATGCAGCGGCTTCAGTATGCCGCCATCGATGGAACGATTGCGTATGAGGTCGCGCTGCTTCAGCTGATCCAGGGCAAACTGGCCGCGTGAGAATATCTCATAGATGGTGGTCGCAAAGGCCCACAACTGTGTGCTCGAGTCCTGCTTGGCTGCCTCCAAGTTGTTGTAGTACTTGATCGGTATCCAAGGCGAGCTGCACAGACGGCACAGAGGCAACAACAAATAAGCCAAGAGCTTAGCGAAAGGCATGGGCATATAATCAATATATGTATACTCACTCTGACTGCTTGTAGGGTCGCGGATATCCTGGATCGCTGATTTTGGCATCGAGCACATACTTCTCGGGCTCGTATTTGGTAACGTACAGGTTCGCACAGCGTATGTAACTGTGTATTATCTTATTATCCTCCAGATAGTGCATGCCACGCACCAGGCCATGCATCACGTCCAGCAGGCAGTACATGCTGATGTCGCGATGCACCTGCAGGAACTTATTAAGCGGCCCGTATTTGGAGTACTCCATGACCATTGTGTAGGGGACGGACAGTGTTAGGCCATACAGCTTGATAAACTGTGGCGATTGTATAAGGCTCCATGTTTGTGCCAGTTGCATAAACTCCTGAAAGTTCGCATCATATTTTAGCATTTTCATTGTGACGGGCACATCCTTGAACGAGCCCTGCTGTATCCAGTCGCCTCGCATTGTGAAGACCTTGTCATCATCGCTGTGATTAATCGAGTCTGCATTGATATGGAATAAGAGATTGCAATTAATGTGTCATTCGATGATCATTAATAGCAAATATTAAACTTAAATTATCCTTCATTTACAAACAGAATGAAATGGTTTCTATTCAAATAATCGCAAGAGCTAAGAGTACATTGTTGCATTGTGTGATTTGATATAGAGCACTAACCTCGATACCATTGTAGGTCGGTTTTCGGATTGAATATCTGTGGATTACGACGCTGTAAGTCCGCTTCACTCAATTCCGCTTCAGTCTTTTTGGTTTTCAAATTTTTTGGCAAGCAGAGCAGCAGCAACGGCGGCTTATCATACTTGGATGCCGGAATGCGAATGCGATCCGTGCTGTCTGTGCGTATAAACTGTGCCAGCTCCGGCAGTTGGTCAAAGATGTGCTCGTCGCTCTTGTAGGCCAGCTTCCATTGCTTGTCCTTGCGCGTGATCTTGAATGTTTCGGTTTGGCAACGCTCATGATCGCTGTTTCTCGCCACGCTACAACGCAAAGGAGACGGATCAAAGGATATATATATATATAATTTGTATGCATGTATGTAAGGTGCTATGTGTAGTTATCTGAATAGCTTGCGGTTAGTTAGTTAATAAGGGTGCTGATTGTATTTGCGTGACATAAAAACATCGCACATAGCTTACATTCTTGTATTGATATCTATATAGTATGTGTTATACTCTCGATCGCACTGCCTCACTATATAACTACCGCATTTGTCGCCGTTCTCGTGCAGTTTCATGAATGAGTATCCGCCGCCGATTGGCCCATGGCAATACAAACGATCCAATTCCTCCAGCGATGGTGTCTTGTACGATGGGCACAAGTCCTGCATCCATTTAACCGTTAATCTAAGTCCCGAACGGTAAACGGTAAAAGTGTATTAATTGAAAATGTTTCGGTTTCAATTGATTGCACTTACCTTATATAAATGCCCAGATAGGAGATGAACGATTTCATTTCGTGTTCAGTTTCGAAGCGCATGTGATATCCTTTGGGAAAGCCAACGATTTCCAATCGCACCACTTGCTCGCTCTCCTTGTACACAGAGAATATGTCCTCGACAACGGCAACGAGGCTCCACTGTAAATTCAAATTAGAGGGAGACATTTGAAGAGGGTGCCAAAAACAAAATGGGTCAGGGATAACAGGTGGCTTTTAACTAATGCAAACCAAATGATAAAGGACATCGATTTAGATAAAACCACTGCAGATAGATGATAGACATAGATAGATAGCTACATATTGTGGGCATTTCCACAATGACCGAAATCACAGCCTCTTTTGTAATGTAAATTTGAAGAAAAGTCAAACAATTACATATAGCATATATTTGTGATTATTGCTTTTGGGGGCTTTTAGAAAATGCTGACAAATCTGTAGTTAATGTGTAATGGACTTGGCATTTTTATATATTTGACTGAAAATTGTTCACAATTTTGGCTCGAATTATGGAAACAAAGTTGTTTAAAATTTATACTATGAAAGCTTTTGGCATTTAATTTAATTAGAGCTACTGAAAATTTGACTTATGGCATTTCAAATTAGAGAAGCTCGACTGTTAATGTTATACAGATCCAGAGGGGTTAAGCATTCTAAGGATATTATCTTTGAGAAATCCCCAAGAATGCATCAACTATATATTATTATATATGTCCTTTGTGTCGCCTTTTGACCCTCGAGGTATATTGTTGCATGGGATTTGCTCTAAATGTAGTCAACATTTAAGTTGCATGCGCTTTGAAAATAGTGGGAAGCACTAGATAATAAGCAGGCATGCTCGTACTTCCGAATCCACAAATAAGGATTCTGATTTGGCATTTGTAAAGGTCGTCAGACAGAAAGCAAGACTTGAATGCCCCCTGCCAGGCATGAATTTGTGCACGGACTTGCATATCAGCGTAGCTAGAGTCACGTTGGCTGCGCATGTGGAAATGCGCACACAATTGTGTGTCGAATGGCCGACGTCATACGCACCTTGAGGGTTGCCTCCGATGTGACGCGCGCCACCTTGAGGCCCGGTTCGGGCGAATCGTGATACCAGAGTCGCACGTAGACGGGTATGCAGTTGGGCTGCTGCTGCTGTTGCGTGGGCCTGCTGCGACTGGATTGCGCATGCTGTGGGCCGCTGTCGTTGCGAGGATTGCCGGTGGCCGTCGTCGAGAGTGTGGCGTTGGAGCCGGTGACTAGCGTGGTGGTAGAGGTGCGCGTGGAGCTGCTGCCAATGCTGCCGTTGCCCAGCGGTGGCGGTGGTTCCGTTGTCGACTCGTTCGGGAAATATTCAACAGTGGCCTTGAACTGTTCCGTCAGATAGGTGGGCGCCAGGTGGCATATCTGATGCACATAATGCCACTTGAGGCTGTCCACGTTCGGCTGATTGCTGCTTAGTCTGCGAAACGTGCTGCGTATCTTGGAGCGCACGAAAATGCGATGGGCGCGCCACAAGCTACGCGGCAAATAGCTCTTGTAGGCCTTCTCGACGGCCTGCGCATGCAGCTGCTGCTCCTCCTTGTCAATGAGCATGTCCATGACGGCCAGGCCCATCACCTTGTCCTTGTGCTCCGGATAGCGTATCTCATTGATCTGCTCGTGCAGCATGTCGTAGCGCATTTGATGGTACAGATACTTGTGGCAGTGTCCATCGATCACAGAGAGCTGCCGGTCCAGCTCCGGGACGCGAAAGCGCATGCGAAAGCAGTAACGGATGCTACAGCTCAAATGCTCGCCGGGCAGCTGCCACTTGTGCTTAACCTTGACCGCTGTCGGCTCACTGCCGTTGCCATTGCTATGCTCGCGCATGCCAAAGAGCAACAGAGCCGTGGGCAGTATATCCATATGGCGGCACATTGTCGTGCAGATCTCCTCGCAGTGCATCGACGGCGGAAACTTCTCGTAGTCACCCTTGCGATAGTTGTACACGTGTATAAGGCCATCGTTGGCAATATTTTGGCTGGAGCTGCCGCTCTGCAGTGAGGCCGTTGCCAGGCTGGCGCTGTCCGCTAGAGAGGTGCGTCCGCTGCTGCTGTCGTCCATGGCGGCACTGGCTATGGCTGCGCCGAGGCCCGTACCAGCAGCTGCCAGCTGGCCTGCAGCACGCAGACGCTGGGCGACGCTTGTGCGTTTTTGTGGCTGCGCCTGGGATTGATTTTCTTTTATTCTTTTTCTTTTGTTGCTTTATCGCTCGGCCACAACACCAAAACAAAACAAAGGGTATTCGTTGAGTTTGTTCGCCTATTTGTGGCTTGGTTGGTGTCTGCGTCGCTGCCTCATTAATGTGCCGTTCTATTTGTGTCTTAGTCGCGCACTTTTTTGCAATTTAAATGACACTTGTGCTGCGCAGAAAACAAGTAAATACAGTGCAGTTGGAAAAAAAATATGCAATTTTACCATTGATTGTTTTGTCTAGTTATTTCTTTGCAGACCCAAATATCGATAACTTGTTGCAGCGTTCTCTGAGTTGTACAACACTCTCGGTGTTTGCTGTCAATTGTCTGGCAACTCTGTAGCTCTGCCTCTGTCTTTATATAACCTCAAAACTATAAATTCCAAGTTTTGAGCGAGCAAAAAAAAACTGTTTATTTTTTGTGCGTAATAAATTCACTGAAAACTTGACAAACAGCACTAACCAAACATAGCAGCGATGTCCGACTTTGAGAATCTGTCCGGCAACGATAAGGAACTGCAGGAGTTTCTAATGATTGAGAAACAAAAGGCGCAGGTCAATGCACAGGTAAGCGAAAGGGTGATGCAAAAAATAAGTAAATAAATATATATATATATGTATATAATGTAGATACACGAGTTCAACGAGATCTGCTGGGAGAAGTGCATTGGCACGCCCAGCACCAAGCTGGACCGTGCCACAGAGACGTGCCTCAGCAACTGTGTGGATCGCTTCATTGATACCTCGCTGCTGATAACGCAGCGCTTCGCCCAGATGCTGCAAAAGCAGAGCTCCGGCGGCATGTAGACCTTAAGTAACTCTCCAAGTACCGAACGTGTCGAGCACAACAAAAACAACACAGATCTGTACCTTGAATTAGCAACCAGCTGCATTTGTCGAACATGCTCCACGTTCACTTATATTCTAAAATTTACCTTGTAAGAAGTTGATGTGGCGTGCGGTGCTAAATTTGTATTCTGTGCGCGTTGCTAGCGACAAAACTTCAAAATTCTGAAACCAAAAAGAAACAAGACAAGAACAAGTTCAACTATTGTAGTAGATTTTGTTTTCGTTTTTCTTCCAAGGTTGTATGTTTGATCAAAGATAAATAAACATTACAACAATGTTAACAACTGCTTATTGCTATTGCTGTTGCGCCGCGCTCTGTTGCTTGCGCAGTTGGCGATACAAGTCGATCATTTTGCTGCGCTCCCCTTCCAGCATATTGCGCGTCGCCGCAGGCAGATCCTTGCGCTTGCCTTTGAGCTGTTGCTTTGTCGGCGCTTTTTGTACGGCGGCCTTCTTTTTGCTGACCACGTTGCTTACTGGCAGCGCCTCCTCCTCAGCGTTCATCAGTGACTTGAGCAACAGGTTGGACTTGCGGCCAGGTCGGGGTACAGTCTCATTTTGGGTTGCCTTGCGCGGCAGCGTCTTGATTGTGGGCGGCGCATGCACAATCTCGCCGAATTTGAACACATCGCGCTTGTATTCGACGAGGGGTGTCTCCTACAAATAAGATTAGCTTAAAAGTTGCAATTTAACAATTCCATTCAAACTGCTTACCTCTTGTTGCTCTTCCTCCGCGGCCTCCTTGTAGGCCTGTTTTATGAGCTCCTTGCGCGTCTTGGCATCTATGCCAGGTTTCACCACAGCATTGGGTTTTCTGCGCCCATTCTTGGGATTGTGGCGTTCCTTTTGCTTCTGCTTCAACAGCTCGTCAATCTCGTTTTTGGGTCGCTTCTGCAGCGTTATTTCGCCCGTTGTCGGATTGCGTAGGACATTAACACCGTATTTAGCCTCGTATTGTGCCTCCCTCACCGAGGCACTCGTTATGCGATTCACACGCCGCAGATACTCCTCATTGGATTCATTGCTAAACTGCTTGATATTCGCGCTCCTTTGACTGCCTGTAGTGGCGGTGGCTGTCTTCTTGTTTTTTGTGCCTGGCGCCTTGGGTTTGTCTTCGCGGCCAATGGTGCCCAGCTTGAGCTTCTTGCCCGCCTTCGTCGCGTCGGCGATCCTTTTGAACTGCTGGAAATTGTGCGAGGCGCGTTGCTCATCGTTTTGCGTCGGTGGATTGTTTGTCACACTGGCAAGCCTGGATTTAGATAAACATAAGCATGCGCAATTGAATAAACATCTGTAATTTACATACTTTTTCTCCCTTGTTTCCAGTTGCTTGAGTGGATCACGTACGCCGTGATGCTTGCGCACTGGTATTTTACGCTTTTTCGCCATTAATAGGAATGTCCGTTAAACAAAACAACGTTGACTCGTGGTCACGTTTACTCAAACAGCAACAACAGCTGTTGGCTGTGCTGCGTATGAGTATCGGCGATATATTTCGAAAACAAATATCACAATTAGACGCAGCGATACATCGCATAAAAAGCATCGAAATATGATTTTTAGTTTTGCTGCAACAAGCAATTTATTTGATGTGCATTCAAATAGCAAATATCGTAAAGTCATATTTGTTAAACAAAAATGCATGATTAGAATCTATTTTCACTACTCTTGATGGAATTATAGCTGAATAACCTATTGATTGAATTTCTATTTGCTCGGGTAGAGGGTATGAGAGCGATGATTAGCCAACGGAAATCGCGGCCTGGAAACATCGAATGATCAACCGCAAATATCGGTGCTGCAAGCATCGATACACTCGATATTCTCATTTGCCAAGGGCCGGCATGTTATCGGAATTGTTTTATGCAAGGATTGAATTAAAATATATGCCGATATACATTTTGTCTATTCACACCCACACAGATCATATCCACGACGCACAATGCATGCCACAAATGTTTCCCAATGCGTATGTGCATACATGCATACAAACAAATGTGCAAGTACATGTGTCGGCTGGCTGCATTCGCCGTGTGCTCGCACTGCAAACGCAACGCGCATGCGCCGAATATACGAAGCAGGCAGTCAGGCAGGCAGGCAGGCAGTCAGGCAGGCAGGCAAGGCAGCCACTGGCAGCAGCAGCAGCCAAGTAACTAGCGAGCTTATAAGAGAGCAGAAAATCGTAATATATTCAACGTGCTTCATGCTAAACGCAAACAGTAATTTATTTATATTTAACATAAAATGCTCGAGGCCTGTGCCAAGCGAATGTCCTTTGACGTGTAAGCGTGTATGTAAACGAAAATGGTGATTTTTTACACTGATAGTGACAATATTTTGTTGATACACACACATGCAATTTGCATTGACAATTGAATGCGGAAAATAGTGTGTACATATGTATGTATGTCATCGCATTCATACATATACATATGTACAAGTCAAAACGGCCCCGTTGTGCGTGCTTCTATTTTTTTTTTCTTTTATTTTTTTTATAGCATAGAATATGTACATACATATATACCATTATATAGATACATGTGTGCATATGTAGATAATTATGTACAGGGGATGTTGTTCTAAAATGAATAGTGATGAGTGACCTGGCATCGACCAGCCGCAGCAGCAAGCAAATAATCAAATACATACCATGTAATACAGATACAGTGCATACATACATATGTATTCATACACTCATTTCGGTGTATGTATTTGGCCGCATATGTATGTGTGTGTGTAACGTGACAGCCGCAGCATCAGCTGCCAGAGCAGCATCAGTGAGCTCATAACGGTGCGCGAAAACGTCAAACCTTTTATCCAACTTTTGGTTCGTGAGTGAAAAAGTTTCATATATACATATGTACATACATACATACATATATACCCCACATACATCGACATATGTACAGCATCGGCACACACACATGCATACGTGCTACATACATACATACATACATTTAATGCTTAAGTATTCTAGGAAAATTATAATGCACACTATCTTACATACATACATACATATGCAAAACACAATCAAACATCGTTTTGTCTCTCTGGCATCGAGAAATGTTTATTAAACTATTAAAATATAAAATATGACAAATACTTGTAAAAAACCACAAAAAAAACATTTAAATAACTTTTTTGACAGCCTACATTTAGGAGCTAGCCCAGCATTTTAAAATCCCAAAAATATTATGCCAACGATAATAATAATAACTAAATTATTATTGGCAGCCAGAACATAAACATTATTGATACAATGTACATAGGTATGTAAGTATGTAAGTATGTATTCGTAGCTGTGGGCGACAGGGGCTTTGGCGGCAAATTCGGCAAATGTTGTTGGCAAAACTTCATAATAATACAAGAAAATACATGTATGTGCATACATATATAAACATTAAAATACACGAGCGTTTTTCGTCGTCGTTTCGTAGCATCGCTTTTTCGGCCGCCTTCCCGTAATGTTTCCCAAACATAAATACTTACATACAGACATACATACATACATACATACATTTGCATAGACATTTCGGTCGGTTTTTCTAAAAATACCGCCCATAAATTCAAAACGAATATAAATACAATAAATGTTGTGCTCGTGCATATATATGTACATATGTATGTACGTATGTACATATGTAGCCTAATTGCATACGTTTTGTCTGCGTGCATACAAATGTACGTACATACATACTATGTATACATAGCTAAATATGGCTTTAATGAACTATCGCCAGCTGTACGTATGTACGTATGTATGTATGTATGTACCACAAATACATACTGGCATAGTTTGCTCACAGTCGCCTAAACAAAATCAAAGCCCAGCCACGGGCGTCAAGGTCATCTCATAAATTTATCGGTGTCGCACGGCACGCTTATAAAAAATCGAATTTGAAATCGAAAATGTACAATACTATCACATACATACATGCAAACACACACACACACACACATATGTACTACTTACAGTTGGCATTTTTTTCTTTTTTTTTAGCATACTTTAATGAGCTCGCCTTGAAACTGTACGACTGCGTGTGTGCGTGTGTGTGCGTGTGTGTGTGTGTGTGTGTGTGTGTGTTTGCACGTGTAACCCACATATGTGTGTATGTAGAATGTATATGCAAATGTAAAGCACACATCAGTGGTAATGATTATACCACAATCTATGCATGTGTGTATTTGGTTGGCGTCCGACCACTCGATATGTAGCCGTGGGTCCTCAAATTCAGCACCTAGCAGTATAAACGTTCATATCGAAAGCATTTCATTGCGTGTATCAATCAAACGTCACGTGTAATTACAGTAATTGGCACGCAGCAAGCATAAAACCAAGAAACACAATGCACCATTCGCAACGAAATGGGGAATTATTGAAAGCACGCTGGCAATTAATCGTCTTTTTAACGAAATGACAGGGATAAGATGGCAGTAATCGGCCTGTAATGCCAGCCAGCCCACCAGCAAGAGGTTACTGAACCTCGCCGGTAATGCCACTTTTGTCACACACATACATATCTATACATGTACACACACACACACACACACACACACACACACACACACACACACACGCGTACACTCGCCCACACATAGAGGCAGACAAGCTCGCATTTGCGCTCTCGCTCGCTCACTCGCTCGCTCTCGCATGTCGGCCTTTTTATACTCTTTTCGAAGAAAATAGTATATAAAGTTTGTCCTGAAGTTTGTAACGCATAGAAGGAAGCGTCGGAGACCCCAAAAGGTGCTGCCAGTATGCTTAGAATGACAATACAAATTGATCTAGCCATCTCCGTCTGTCTGTCTGTCTGTCTGTCTGTATGTATCAAACTAGTCCCTCAGTTTTTAAGCTATCGTGATAAAACTTTGCCCAGACACTTATTATTCCAGGGGACAGCACATTGGTCGGAGCCGGCCGGATCGGATCACTATATCTTATAGCTGCCATACAACTCAAAGTCGGTTTTGGCCATATATCCCATGTTTTTTAATCTATCGCGATGAAACTTTGCACTGATACTTATTATTCAAAGAGACATCACATTGGTTGGAGCCGGCGGATCGGATCACTATATCTTATAGCTGCTATACAACTGGCAATTAATTAAATATTTTTAGAACAACAAAAAAAATGTTACGCGACAAAACGATTTTGTACAGCTTATGAAATTTCAGTGGTGCAGTTGGCAGAGTGAAAATTGCCTATAGGTTCGAAAAGAGAGAAAATCTTCGGCGCTGAAGATAGTCCTTCCCCGCTTGTCTTCTTTTCTTTCACTCACTTTTGCATTTGCTTTGCTTTTCATTATGGCCGAGTAATATGCATATTACTTAAAAGCAGAACACCGCTAATGCGGCTAGTGCAAATAGTCGAAATGTGCTTTTAAATACAGTGTGCAAATATTAGTAGGCACCTAGTACAGTGTGCCCACTAATTGGTGCACTTTCTGCAGAGTGAGCATAGAATTTCTAACATTGTTCAATTATAAGTGTTGTCAGTTATTACTTTATTATTTATTTCCTTTTACGTCCTAGCACAGAAATAATTGCTTACTTATTAATTAATATATTAGTCACTTCAAAGTGCAATTAGTTTTAAGCAATAAGAAACTAAACTTAATTAAATTAATAACAAAAATTATATATATATATATATAATATATATATGTATATGTATATGTATAAAAGACTTTATATTTGCAATTTAAGTTAGTAAATCCTTTTTACGTTTTTAGCTTCTAAATTAATTAATAGTTTTGTTCAAAATAAATATAAAATGTAATTACTTGTTAATAAATACATTCGATTATTGAAGTCTTCAAATTTTGTTTAATATCCTGATTTCCTATTTATTTTAATCGTTAACTTCATTGTATTGTGAGCACTCCTGGTTTCTATGAGTTGCTTCCTGTATTGAGCGTGCACTGTATTAGGTATAAAATAGACGAATTTTGGCAAAATAGTTGCTTGCCTTACTTAATTAGCTTGGCATACTTTTAGGCTTACGCAATTAGGTTGAGTCCCTAATCCACTTCTTTGATTGATCAGTTCAAGTTTTCTTAAGCTTTACTATTCGAGTTAAGCTATTTTGCGTGTTGATCTAATCTCATGGAAACATTTAGCAGCGATTTTACAGACAGCAATAAAGCAAAAAACGAAAAAAGGGGGAAAAAAAACTCATTCAAATGAGCAACTGAGAAATGAACGATCGTTGAGTACGCCGCTCTCGAACAGTGTTGCCAAATATTGTTTTTATTTTCCATTGAGTTTTGTGGTATTTTTTAAGGGTTGCATTTATAAATCAAAAGTAAAAGTACTAAATAAATACATAAAATAAATAATAAAGATTGCAAGTGAAAACAATTTGATTGCACTTGAGTGCTTTGCTTTGATAATATTGCGAATTTAAGTGCAGCACTTGACAACACTAGTAATTTCAAGGGTCTTGCTCTCACGCTCGCTCAGTTAGTTGTTGTATTGTGGGGGAAACGGGTCCCAAGCATGTGTATCGTAGTATTCCTGCAATGCTCAGACAGACTCAGCGTGAGCCAATCAGTTATAGTTCGTTTATTAAAAAATTAGACGTATCTACGAAAGAAATGTTCTTTAATATCCACAAAATATATATTCGCCATAGAGTATAATTTGCATGTTGTATGTGCGAGCACAGAACAACTAAAGCCGAAAGAGAATTTGCTGAAATAGCACAAAAAGAGGCGCATGTACATTTATATATATGTATGTGTATATGTATATATATTTATATATATATATATATATCGGACGGCGGACAGCAGATACCGGGAATCAGACAATAGCCACAAACATTTTGGGCGACAAAAATTTCGACATCACAATTTTTGCTCGTATTCATTTGACTTTTCTTGCTTGACTCGAATTTGTTTTCGTACAGAAATCTAGTACAAACGCAATTGAGCGCGTGTGTGTATGAAACAGCACCTTTTCCAAATATATTCTTTTCAATTGGAAAAAGGCAGAGCAAAGTGAATAAATCAGTAGAAACGTCGATAACACAAAAATCATTTGAGAATTTTCAATAAATTTTTTTTGGTTATTTTGTTTGTTTTTGTTTTCAGATGAGCCGTCTGCAGCAGCTATCAATTTGAATTAAACAGCGAAAAATGAAATGAAATCGGCTCGTTTTGAAATGATGTGCACATGCGTGCCTAGAATTAACACACACAGCCACACACACCC
Organism: Drosophila flavopinicola; assembly: GCA_035042425.1. Lineage (NCBI taxonomy): Eukaryota > Metazoa > Arthropoda > Insecta > Diptera > Drosophilidae > Drosophila > Drosophila flavopinicola. The sequence continues at coordinate 1,779,301 of JAWNLL010000473.1, read as the reverse complement.
GCACACACATGTGAAAGCATGCGTCAATCATAGTGAATAAGTTGAAAAGTTTCGTGACGTTCAAATCAAAAATTGAAATTAAAATTAAAAATTATAAATGTAAACGACAACTGCCGACAGAGAAAGAAGAACAAAAGCCACACAAACGAATTGCAGACGCCAAATTATTTACGTAAATATATATATATTTATATATATGCATATATATATATATATAACAAATCGAGTGCATATATATTTGAGCTAAATCAAAACAAAATTCACAAAGCATAAAAACAAATACAAATCTCGAGCAGAAACCCACACACATACATACATAATAGTAAATGTGTATGTATTTGTATATGTATACGGTTAAAGCGACACAGACTAGCATACATACAAACATACTATATACCATAGTATATATGTACATAGAAGAAGGCTTATGAACAATAAATGCTCATATAACAAACAAAAATATTATAGCAAATCCGATAAACATACAGTGATACATAATATATAGTGTTTAACGACATTCAAATACACAAACTGCGGCAAAAGCAACTAAAACAACAACAACAGCAACAATCATCAATAAAACTAAAACAACAACAACAGCTACAAAATGCCAGTGAAAAAGCAAGGTAAGCTATTTCTCAAAAAACATATTCATTTTACAAAGTTTTTATTTGTTTTTGCATTCAAATTTTGTAAAATTTGCGGTTCAAGAAATAAACAGTTTGGATATTTCTGTGCTTATTGTTAAGACTGCATTATTTACAGACTTCTCAACTAAAAAAGTTGTTTACTTGTCTCAGACTGTAATGAAATGTTTAATATTTAATATTAATATTGTTCGTGCTGATACATTATTATTATTGTCAAAATGTATGGGAAAAAGCCAATTTTTCTCTAAACTTTTGTTCTTATTTTGAACTTACTATTGTATTTATTGTTTAATTCTCTTAGACATTAAGACTTGATTTCAGTTACACAACTTTTCCAATCATGGAGGGATTTATATAAAATTTCTAAATTTTCTGAAACTGTAGTGTCTATAGCTACACTTTTTCCTTCTTTATAGTATCTGATATATGCTAAATAAAAAAGGGCTAGAAATATATTTATGTATATTTAATATATTTATTTAAAATAATTCTAAATTATAATTAGGACAACATAAAATTGATTGCATACATTTCGCATATTATTTAATAAATAACTTATATACAATTTCATTGTTTACATTCTCAGTCCTATTTTAATTTGCCCAATATTTTATTATATTAATTAAATAATTAATATTTTTATTATTTAGGAGCTTTGAATTTTCGATTAACTTTTTTAATGGTTTTTATTTTTTTGATATTATTGTATTGTTTGTTTGTTTATATATATGTCTTATCGAATAACGTATGTCTATCTGAGAGATAGATTTGACTCTGATATAAAGATAAAGTACCTCTCTTACATTCATGATCAATTTTGCTTCTATTTTTAATAATCCCATTAGGTATTTTAATGGTTTTGCCTGCTCGATTCATGCGACATCTAAATTACCATTAATTATACAAATTAACATTTTTATGATTTTTTTGTTATGAACGTTAAATTGTTCGAATCATTGCGTTCATCAAAATTGTAATAGGAACAAAATGTCACATCTTTACCTGATGTACATATGCATGTATGTATATATATGTATATGTATATGTATATGTATATATGCATAAAAACACCATAAGACAGAAACGATGCCAAACTTTTTTGAAATGGGCAATAAATGAAGGTCATGTGTGTAGACGCAAAGGAAATGCATGTAAGAAGTGATGTGTTTGTGTGTGTATTTATTGTGTATGTACATATATGTGTGTAATCAATTTGTTGGCAATGTCAACCAGGTTAGCTGTGCGCTGACCCCAAAGATGCATAAAGGCAAAAGCATAAACTGAAAATGAAACTGACAAAGCCAAAGGCAAAGGCAAAGCAATAATAGTATCGTAGTTGGGACAGCTTGTTAACAACATACGCCCTGTTGGCTGCTAATTCCGTTTGTTGTGTGTGTGTGTGTGTGTGTGGGGGGGTTCTTTTAAGTCAATCTTTATCGATTTATTGAACTGAGTGCCCCACACACACGTTGCAGATGGGTTATTAGAAAGCAGTACGACGCCAAGTGCTGACGGGTCAAAAGCGTGGCCAGAATGGACTCCGACACGGACTCGGACAGGGAGAAGAGCAGCGATCCCAACGAGGAGCTGCTCAGCAGCGATGGGAAGTCCTTTCACGACGACGACGACGACGACGACGATGAGGCGGACTCGTCCCCAGACGATGACCCAATCAGGCAAATCGATGCGGCCCAGGTGCAATCCACAGCCGAGCAATTGCTCGTGGTGCTCATGCAAGCGGAAGCCATTGAAATGCAGCAACAGCAAATCGATGCTGATGTCGATGTGGTTGAGAATGTGGCTGCCAGCAGCACAGCTGTGCTCCCCGAGGAGCCATCATCTATGCAAGAGCAGCCGCCGCCGCTGTCTGTCAAGCTGAGCGAGAATGTGCGCGAGTCCGTTGAGTGCTTCTACTCGGCACAGGATCTACTTGAATACGGCCACATGCTGTCCTCCACAGCGGAGCAGCGTACGCCAGATGTGGAGTCCGGCTACTTTGACAAGTCCGAGTCGGATGATGTCTCGCGCGACGAGTTCGAGGCGGCACAGCCGTGCAGCCTGCGCAGGCCGAGAGGTGCCCAGGGATTGGTAGTTCTGGGCAGTCAGGCCCTGGCCTCAGCCACGTCCAGCAGCTCGGAGAGTCTGCGCATTGAGCTGACTCGCTTCTGCAGCACCCTGGAGGTGGTCGAGCAGCAGCAGCAGCAGCAGCAGCAGCAGCAGCAGCAGCAACTAGTAGAGCAGCCAATGGCAGCTGTGGCAGCTGGCGAGGATCTGCGATTCAATGATAAGCAAAGTGAGCCGTATATATTATGCTAGCTATCAAAAGACGACAGAGCGAGAGAGAGAGAGAGAGAGAGAGAAATCAAGCTTAATTTAGACATCAATATTCCACTTATAATAGTGCATTCGAAGAACATTGCAAATTACTTTCAAGGCGGATAAAAACTTAACTTTTTACCAGAAGACATTAATATTTACATAGATTGGATGACAAACAAGAAAGTTTCAGTTGATCAGTTTCATAACACAGCATAAAGATTTTTTAACATTTAACATTTCACTAACATAACTTGTTTTACATAATCTAATTGGGGTTTTTCGATTAATTTTCGAAAACAGTATAATTACAACAATTTTAACCCTCAAAGTGATCTTTTGCCCCTAAAAATGGCATTTCACGACATGAAAATCACACAACTTTGCCAAAACTGAACTGATTTTTAAGCTCGAGAGCAATTTGTTTACGGCTCTTCCTCTTTATTTATTTAACAGTTTAGTTTTGTTAAATTTTTACTTTTTTCTTTTTCGCTATTTATGACTATATCGTTTTGCTATGTAAAACATTGATGAGCTATAAGAATGTTCAAGTGCACAGGGAAATTGAAGGCTAGCTTTAAAAGACATAGGATATATTGCCAAAAACGACTTCCAGCTATATGGCACTTATAAGATATAGTGGTCCGATCTGAACGGTTCGGACAAATGTGCAATATCTTTGAATAATAAGTATCTGTGTAAAGTTTCATCGCGATAGCTCAAAAACTGAGGGACTAGTTTTCATACAGATAGACAGACAGACAGACGGACGGACATGGCTAGATTAATTTGTTTTGTCACCCTAAGCATACTGGTGGTAAAACTATTGGGTATCTCCGGCGCTTTCTTCTATGCATTACACACTTCAGCACAAAATGAATGTACTATTTGCTATATATTATATATGTATATATACTATAGTACTACATATATTCTATCGTACTACATCCTGTGTAATCTTGATCAAAAAAAAACGAATTCAGCAGAAAATCCTTTCATGAATTCGATCAAATTGCTGCTTTTAAAGAAATTTCCTATTTTGCATAAGCTTATTATTCGTGAATAACATACAAATCAAACTGTATTATAACCACCTTGTGTTTTCTTTATTGCAGAAGCTCATCGAGCCCTTGAACTGCTCGAGGATTATCATGCACGCCTGTCGGAGCCACAGGATCGTGCCCTGCGTATGGCAATCGAAAGAGTCATCCGCATTTTTAAGTCTCGCCTATTTCAAGCGCTACTTGGTAAGTATTTGCCAAATATTTCTACCCTCGAGCTCTGCTTGTAATCATAGAGTAAGATTATTTGTTGAAAAACAAATACGCAAAAGGAGTTCGACTTGAAAAATCTCTGGATTTTATTATTGTTTCGTTTTAGTCTTAATATTATATTCATCATTTACAACTGCTCCAAAAATCCTTTCACCACCTTTGAACTATGCTTAAGAGTTCCTGAATCCATTAAAAATGGGTAAAACGGGTTTAATGAAATTGTTGAAAAGTATGTAAGAGGCATAAGAAAACCTCTACGACCACATAAAGTGTATATTTATACTTAATCACTCTCAACATACGACTGGTATCTAGTCATGTCCTTCTGTCTGATTGTATGAACACGCCGATATCAGAGACTATACGGGCCTATGGAATAAAAACTCTTATATGTATTCCCTGGTCAGTTCTAGTTTGATTTATTTTATCGATAGCTCGTCCTGCTCAACAGTTATCGATCAATTTAGATACCAGTCCAGCGTTCTTTGACCATAACTTGAAACTCGAATAGCAAACACATGTGTCAACATATTTTTGAACGTATGTCCTTCTAATTTGCTTTGATCCCACATTTTATTACCAATTGGTTGTCCAAAAATTTAACGTAAAACATAGAAGTTATTGAAGATTCAATTTTCCATAGTGTGCGGTTCTGTGAAGAAGGAAGATAACTCCTTAAACTGCTTAACTTAAACTGCTGAATCAAGTAGTGCATCATGTGTGAGTTTGTTTGTGTGTACTCTCCTAGTCGGGCACTGCCGACTACAGCACTCTTACGTCTTTATAATTCACAAGTTGGGAAGGATTATCTTCGGCGTGCCGAAGATTTTATACTCTTTTCGAACCTTTAGTCAATTTTCATTCTGCCAACTGCACCACTGAAATTTCATATACTGTAAAGAATATTTAATTCATTGCCAGTTGTATGGCAGCTATAAGATATAGTGACCCGATCCGGCCGGCTCCGACTAATGTGATGTCTCTTTGAATTATAAGTATCAGTGCAAAGTTTCATCGCGATAGATTCAAAAACATGGGAAATATGGCCAAAACTGACTTTGAGTTGTATGGCAGCTATAAGATATAGTGGTCCGATCCGGCCGGCTCCGACCAATGTGCTTTCCCCAGGAATAATAAGTGTCTGTGCAAAGTTTTATCGCGATAGCTCAAAAACTGAGGGACTTGTTTGCATACATACAGACAGACAGACAGACGGACATGGCTAGATCAATTTGTATTGTCATTCTAAGCATACTGGCAGTAACTTTATGGGGTTTCCGACGCTTCCTTTAATGCATTACAAACTTCAGCACAAAGTGAATATACTATTTTCTTCGAAAAGAGTATAAAAATGATAGCATTGCGTATACGTAATACACTTTTTGAAAATAAAACGTAAGCTTTTAGCTGCATCAAATGTATGATTTTGATGGGAAGCTCTTGTTGTTTTAATGGTTAAGAAGCAAACCTGCTAAATCGGTTCTTATTTATATCATCCATCTACTGAAATCCCAGTCGGTCTGCTATTCATTTCCTGCAAGTGGCCAATTGCTGAGCATAATTCTCTGCCTTTCTGCTGAGTTAAGCAAAAATGGTCGAGACTCGCAAACGAAGCCAACAATCGGCTCCATTACATTCCATACACATATGTACATTACTTCAAGTGTCAGATGTTGCATAAACAAGTTGCGCGTAAAACGCAGCTGTTGCTACTTATGTATATATATATACATATATATATGTATATGTATATGTATATGTAAACTGCAAAACATTATATGCCTTGTGTTGAGTATATATCTACATATGTGTCGCCTGTTCCTTGATATCAACATTGTCTGGCTCTAGATATACATATGTATATATTGACGTGTGTAGGAAATTGAATGAACGCGATTTTACATTAAGGCCACTTGAGTTTGGCCATAGCGCTGCATATTGATGAGTGTTCGGGTCCCGCCCACTTTGACCCAAAAACTTTTCATATGCCATTCAGTTGACAGTATAATTTCCGCTGCCACCCAAGTTGGGGGGCGACTTATAAAGTACAAAGTAAGTAGAAATTGTGTACAAAGATATGAGCTATCTTCAGCCATGCCGTAGAATATTGTTTCTTAATCGAATTTTGCAGAATATCAGTTCTCGGCTCTATTAATCTGATGTCTTTAGATTGGCTCCGTTATTGCTCAAAAACAGCATAAATCGACTTGAATATTGTGAAGGTCAGATCCTTGATGTATTATCTCAGATCTTTTAATCTGGTATCTCTAGATATTGCTCAAGAGCAGTATAAATCTCCCTGAATATCGCAGATGTCCGCTTTATGTTTGTTTTATACAATATCATAGTTTAAATATTCCTTTTCCATTAGTTATTTGTTGATTTATATACATATCGCATATTGCCTATAAATTTTCAAGAGTCTAGCAATTTTGAAAAATAATCTACCGAACGTTTGTCAAAGATCTCAGGATAGAAGCAATACAGTTTTTGTGTTTTTGAATATATATCAAACCTATGAGTAAATGCAAACGTTTCTTAGAGCTCGGTATAGGGTATCTAATGGTCGGGCTGGATCACTCTTATTACAAATAATCCTGAGCACATATAGTTACTCGCGAAACAAATACGCAGAACTGAGTTTGAGTTCTTGATATGTGATGGATGTTTAACAAATTGGAAGAACAACGATATTAAAGTTCCGTTATCAGCATACGAAGAGGTAAGTTCTTGCTAGTTATACAGCACTAAACTGTAACTAAAGTTATTAAATTTTATGTTTTAGATCGCATTGGATAAATTAACTGGATAATCTATAAAAAAAATGTCTTCGTCGGCCTAAGACGATTGTGAACTACACAGAATTGCAGTATTTTAGTTTGTGAATTGCCGGATTCGCTAAAATCAAATAAAATATTAACATATTAGCTATAAATCAGCAAAGGGCGCTTTTGAGACCCGATTGTCAGCGAAGTGAGAGCACTAAAGCGGACTTTTGGTAAATCTGATCCGCAAGTGGACGGAGAAAGGAATGCTGCAATCGGAATTAATCGATAACTTTTGAACGCAATGAGTTATCGATCAAATGGAACTAACTTGATTTGACCAGGGATCACGAGAACTTATATGCCAATTATGATATCTTTAATATCCGCAGACTCATACAGACGATCATGGCTAGATCGACTCGGCTGTAGATACCGAACAAGAATATATATACTTTATATACTTCAATACGCCTTTAACAGACATTTGCACAACTTCAATTTATCCTTTTTACTAATTTTAAATGGGTTCAGGGTTCAGTATAAAAAGAATATACTAAATGTATTTTTAAATAAAATAAAAGCAAATTCTGAAAATAATGAAAAACAAAAGATAGTGTTGTTTTCTTAAAATACTACAAATATTGCATATATTATATTGTTTTTCTTTATTTATTAAATCGAACAACTATGACTCTGTCTGTCTGGCTTTTTAACTCTTAATCTTATATACTCACATTTAATTTTTAATATATCTTTATACTCTTTTCGAAGAAAATAGTATATTAAGTTTGTGCAGAAGTTTGTAACGCATAGAAGGAAGCGTCGGAGACCCCCAAAAGTTACTGCCAGTATGCTTAGAATGACAATACAAATTGATCTAGCCATGTCCGTCCGTCTGTCTGTATGTATGTATGCAAACTAGTCCCTCAGTTTTTGAGCTATCATGATAAAACTTTGCACAGAGACTTATTATTCAAAGGGACAGCACATTGGTCGTAACCGGCCGGATCGGACAACATCTTATAGCTGCCATACAACTGGAAGTCGGTTTTGGCCATATATCCCATGTTTTAAAGCTATCGCGATGAAACTTTGCACAGATACTTAATTATTATTTGGTAGAGAGAAAATTGTTTAAAGGTTCGAAAAGAGTATAAAATCTTCGGCATGCCGTAGATAATCCTTTCCCACTTGTTTTAATTGAAATATCTAAAATACTATTTATATTTTGTAATTGTTTTCTAATTTGAAATAAAAACTCTGTGTCGACTGTTAAAAGTCGAATGCAAATTAAATAAATACAAATTGAATATAGAAAGTTATCCTTCTAATATGAATGTTCAACTCTCTTGCAGACATACAAGAATTCTATGAATTGACCTTATTGGATGACTCAAAGAGCATACAACAAAAGACCGCCGAAACCTTGCAAATTGCGACCAAGTGGGAGAAGGATGGACAGGCCACAAAGTTAGCCGATGTAAGTAGAGAAGTGACTGCATTATCGATATGACTGCGTAATACCAACTTTGTGATCTAGTATATAGTAATAATTATTAGCTCGTAGTGTAATTGTGTCCTAAACAATAGAGCTGGAAACGGGACCGAAGCTATTCTAAAATCCGATATAGAATATAGTCGAGCCCTTAATGATGCTATTGATTATTTTCCAGCTCTAGCGTGCAGTTAGTTTTGGTTCGTTTCTTTTACGGATGTAGTTTATGTATCCGACTGCGAGTGGCACTGTTCGTAGCACCTATTAAGTCCAATAAATTATTTATTTGTCTTGTTGTCTCGTGTCTAGTATGCAAGCTAAACCGAGGTAATCGAACCATAGCCAAAAAAGAAAAATAGATATTTATACATATATATATATATATACATATATATATTAAGTCGCGTGTCCAACCTCATTCTCGATGGGGCACGTTAATCTAATTTTCGATTCCTTTCTAGTAGGTACATTTTCAAGTCGCTTAATCATTAACATATGTACATGCATTTGACTCTCCACAAAAGCTATATAATGCCTGCTCTATTTTCTTCTTTATATTTTACAAAACATATATACTCTCTATCTAACATGACGATTTTAATGATATTATTCGCTCCGCCAACAATAACATCTAGTACTCTTTTTCATGCTGCTCTCTCTCTCTCTCTCTCTATCTTATGTCTTCTATTTACTTAACCCACTATGCAGTTTATAAAAACTTCCAATCTCAATCGCAATTGCGCCTATGAATTTAACAACGATGCCACAAATCCCAATCCAAGTTCAAATCTTAATCAAAACTTGAACGCGGCCGCTCATGCCGAGGCCTTGAGCAGAACATTTAAAAATGAATTGGAAGAGATTTTGGTAAGCACATTAAGTCACATTCACATCCGTTACATGATCGTACAACCATTGTCTACATATACAACGTAACACTCAACTCTATAATTGTTTTGGATTGCACATTTCCATAGCATATACATATGGAAGTTTATTTTCTTCTGATCAATTTGTAATGGCAAATATTTTGAGAAAAGAGTAAACACTAAATATAAATATATGTATATTCTTAAAATGTAAGTCACAACTGACCGAATCCGATGACAATATCATATCTACTAATACATGGCTTTTGAGATCTAATTTATTACATATATATATATCTATTGATCTATAATCCGTGAAATACTTTCTTGCTTCAAATGTAGATTAAGTCACGTCTGTTTTATTTGCTTTGGCTACAAACTATAATTATATATCATACATCTACCATAGCTCTAATATGTCTGTGAGGGATATAACTAAGGGATATAACTCTAGCGTAAACAAATTCGAGGCATCGAGAACTTTGAGTTGTAGAAGTTCGAGTTGGAGAAGTTGGACTGTATTGATAATTCTAAATGCGTATTTAAGGCAGATCCCATTTAATGCAAGTGAAATATTCTGGACATTTCGTTCGTATTAAACTGAAGATATTCTTTTAATCGATATTAATCGATAAAACAGTTTGTTAACTGTACAATCTTTACCTAGAGACTGAGCAACGTCCTAATAAAGAATAAAACAAGTGGGGAAGGATTATCTTCGGCGTGCCGAAGATTTTATACTCTTTTCGAACCTATAGGCAATTTTCACTTTGCCAACTGCACCACTGAAATTTCATCAGCTGTAAAAAATCGTTTTGTCGCGTAACATTTTTTTTTTTTGTTCTAAGAATATTTAATTCATTGCCAGTTGTATAGCAGCTATAAGATATAGTGATCCAATCCGGCCGGCTCCAACCAATGTGATGTCTCTTTGAATAATAAGTATCAGTGCAAAGTTTCACCGCGATAGATTAAAAAACATGGGATATATGGCGAAAACCGACTTCGAGTTGTATGGCAGCTATAAGATATAGTAGTCCGATCCGGCTGGCTCCGACCAATGTGCTGTCCCCTAGAATTATAAGTGTCGTGCAAAGTTTTATCGCGATAGCTCAAAAACTGAGGGACTAGTTTGCATACATACAGACAGACAGACAGACAGACAGACGGACATGGCTAGATCAATTTGTACTGTCATTCTAAGCATACTGGCAGTAACTTTTGGGGGTCTCCGACGCTTCCTTCTATGCGTTACAAACTTCAGGACAAACTTAATATACTATTTTCTTCGAAAAGAGTATAAATACTAGAAATATTATACTATATATTGGAAATACTTTATAGAGCAGCCAATCAAATATGAAATATTAGCAAGTATACTCTCGCTATTAGAGATTATAACTTTTAGTTTCTTCGGTAAACTGCTTCGTGCTTCGAGTCGTTAACTTTGTTTTCGATGCGGCAAAATAGGCAAGCGATTACCAAAGTAATCACCATGAATTCCGTGAGTGTGCTTTGAATGGCGCCAACTTCATTCAGTCTAGCTAAACTAAACTAAAATATTGAAGACTGATGCCTGACGACAGATGAGTGATGACTAATGAGTGATGACTGATGACTGATGACTGATGGTGGGTTGGGCTGTTTGGGCTCTTATATGCAGTCTGGCGCCAGTGAGTCTCTAATTTGACAGCAGTATTTATATGATTAGATAGGCCAGATGATGAAATCGCATTTGATGGTGTGTTCATTGGTTGTCATACTCAAAGACAACTAGGGCTAAACGGACAGTCGATTAGAAGCTACGATTGCTTTAGTACAATACAGGAGGATAAGGATGTCCCAGGTTCAATTCGCGATAGTCAGTTTGAGCCACAATCGCAATCAAAATAGATCAAATAAGATGTGCACATACTGCATGCAGTGCAAGCAGTACAAGCAGTTACCTTGCTTCTGCGTTCCACACTTCTAAAATGAAATGTTTCGTCTCTGAGATTCACTTATTCAGACGGACAGACAGAATGGTATAAATATTCAAAAATATGGTGACTCGCAAATTCAAGATCAAAACGAAAGTCTTATTTCAAGAATCTATGTTGTTATACCGAAAATTCTCAATTATTTCTATTGAGAACTCAATTTCTTGAAGGTTTGACCATCATTTTAAGTACAAGCCGTTTACAGTATACTTGATTAAAGAATTCTACTACGGCCATACTTTGATTTGAAATGGGGTTTTTTTCAGCTGCAAATTTGTTCGAAGATAACGTTCAATATGTGTCATGAAAATGTTTCATTCGGGTGACTAACAAAGAATCTATGTTGTTATACCGAAAATTCTCAATTATTTCTATTGAGAACTCAATTTGTTGAAGGTTTGACCATCATTTTAAGTATAAGCCGTTTACAGTATACTTGATTAAAGAATTTACTACGGGCATACTTTAATTTGAAATGGGGTTTTTTTCAGCTGCAAATTTGTTCGAAGATAACGTTCAATATGTGTCATGAAAATGTTTCATTCGGGTGACTAACAAAACATATCATCCATAAAGTCGTGTCACAATTGCTTATTGAGATAAGATGTCAGCAAGACAAAGGACATGTCCTTGCAGGAGTTCAGACAGACGATTTTCCAACTGGGAATATGTACAGTACACATAGAACAAGTAAGAGTGCTCTAGTCGGGAGTGCCCGACTAGGAGATACCCTGAACCCAGTCCTTACAATCATTCGTACTACTCTAAACACACACATGCTGCAGTACAAGCAGTACAAGCAGTGCCAGCGGTTTAAGCAGTTAGCTTGCTTTTCGCTGAGCCCCACACAATGGAAAGTTAAATCTTAAATAACTTCTGTGTTTATTGTCCGATCATATTGAAATTTTTGGGGCAAACAATTGTCGATAATATGTGTTACCAAACCAAATTGCAAGGTCGTACCTTCAAAAATGGGTTTTTTTAACTTTTGGGGGGTTTGGGGGGTGGTATCCAAAAAGTGAAATATTTGTTACATGTGTATGCTATTCGAGATTATACATGTCAAATTAGGGGCCTCTAGCTCTTATAACTTGTAAGTTATATCCAAAAAACGCTGGTCTAAAATCGAAATTTATCGATAACTTTTGAACGGGACGAGCTATCGATAAATTTTAATAAACTTGATCTGTCCCGGGATTAGGAGAACTTATGTTCCAAATATGAAGTCTCTAGCTCTTGTAGTCTCTGATATCTGTGTGTTCATACAGACAGACAGACGGACAGACGGACAGACAGACGGACATGGCCAGATCGACTCGGCTATTGATACTGATCAATAATATATATACTTTATATGGTCGGAGATGCTTCCTTATGCCTGTTACATACATTTGCACAAAACCATTATACCCTTTTTACCCATTTTTAATGGGTTCAGGGTATAAAAAGGTCATCTAAAATAAAATAATTTAATTCATATTGATATGTTTGATTTACAAATAAAACATGTTCAAAGGTCAGATTGAATATTATTTGCATAATAAACTAATATTGAATCATATACAAATTTATTTTAAAACTATTATAATTAAATTAATCGGTATTTCATGGGATCAAAATGCTTCTTTTTTTTTATTGGTAGAAATAGCAATTACTACTTTTAAATTAATTCTAAAAGTTCTGCAAGATAATTATTTTATTCTAATTTTGTTAGATTATGAATACGTATGAGTAATATTCTTATGAGTTGACTTTAAATTTGTAATATTACAAAACAAGTCGAGATACAAAGTTATTTAATTAAATAAAATGCATAAATTGAAATATGCCAACAGTTTGAAATTAAAATGTATTTTAAATAAAATTATAAAGCGTCACACTTTGAATTTTATTAAGCCTCTGGCAAAATGATGGTAATTGGAGTGCAAATTATACGATTTGCACCGCTTTCCTCTGTGTGTATATATATATATATATATATATATATATATATATATATGTGTGTGTATATTTATGTATTTATGCATTGTTTGGCTTGCGTGAGCGCAAGAGCGTAAAGTTTTAGTCAGGAAGTGGCCAACTAGCAAAGTGTCAAAACGTTTGAGGCGGGTCAATTTCACAGGGTTTTACTGTAATACAAGCCATGATTGCTTTTTCTCACCTGCTGCCTCTCTCTCTCTCGCTCTATCTTTCTTTCGTTCCCCCACTTGGGCCTTTTTGTGTGTGGTACTGTGTGTAGCCAAGCAACCGTTAGGTATACCCATACACACACACACACACACACACACACACACACACACAGGCACAGTCGCAGAGCAGAGTGTGGGCGCTTTTGAATGTGATAAGGACTTAACTGTTGGCGTCGCCTGTTTTGTATTTGCAACATGATTTGTGTTGACCCAGTCAGGTTAGCAAAACGGAACGAAACATATTGTTAAGCGATTGTTGTTGCTTTTTTTTTGCTGTGTGGGTGTTGGCGTGTGTGTGTGTGTGTGTGTGTGTGTAGGGGGGTGGGTTCGGGTTGGGTCGTGTCGTGTCGTGTCGTTTGTCGTTTTGTCCTGCGCCGACGCCGGGCTTTTGTTGTTATTGCACAGGGGGCAATATCCAGGCTAAGTTACGTATTGCTGTTGACATGCGTAGTACGTTAACGTGAGAGCGTATAGCGTATAGCGTATAACGTATAACGTATAACTTGTTACTGTATATGCAAATGTACGTGAAAGATTTGCCTATGACCTGATTGCACACTGATAGCGCATAAGTACCCGTAAATCTGTGTGTGTGTGTGTGTGTGTTCGTGTTTTAAGGATGCGCTGCGAGTGCATCAAATACAATATCATCAATTGCTCAACAGCCATGCTTAAACTAGTCCAAGGCGGCACAATGCCCAATAACGGTACAATACCTCTAGCCCTGCCCCGCCCACCCGCCTAGCGACGCCTTTGGCCATTGACGTTGCTTTTCTTGTTGTTGTTGCTGTTGTTGTTCTTGACGCTTGCGTCGCGCGTCGCGCGTGGCGCGTGGCGTGTGTGGCAGTAACAGCAGCGCCGTCGACGTGTCGAGTCGCACAACTTTCGCGTATCCGTCAACCGTCTCCGTCTCCGTTTCCGTCTGCGTCTTGGTCTACGTCTACGTCTACGTCTACGTCTCTGTTTCTGTTTCTGTCCACAGCTTAACGTGTCTGTGTGTGCAAATCGGCCGGCTTTTCAAATTTGCTTGTTGGACCCGACTTTTACCGTTCGTAGCTTTGGGAAATTTGCGGGAATTTATTAGTACTTTCATTAGTTATTTACAGCTACACACAAATATGCCACATTCAAAAGCATATGCAAATAAATAACAGGTTGTGTTTCGTCATTGATAAATTGATAACTAATGCACTTGACAGAGCCCTAATTGGATATTTTCCAGACAAGCATATGGCCAGCAGCTGTTAAGCATCCAATATTGTATCTACACACAAATCACAAACGATTTTGCTCTTCTCTGCTAATTACAACATGTTGCTTTGCTCACTTCAGTTCAGTTGCCACACAGCAACAGAAAACAGGGTATAGAAAGAAGAAAAGCTGACAAGTGTCATCCGCAGCAGGGTCGAAGATGCTGGCAAACTTGAGTGTTGTTGCCATCGTTTCCAAGTGGCTCAATTTGTGTGCTGATCATTGTTTTACCTGTATATATGTATGTGGCCACACTATATACAGTTTGTATTTACTGTATATATTACGTATACGCCTTGGCAATGTTTTCACCAAATATTTCGATGTTTCTACTTGTAGACAGACAACAGCACATATACACACACACACACACATTAACTCACTTGCTTTTGGGCTTTTCATTCAGCTTTTCTCCGTTGGCATTGGGCAACTTATTAAAGCAACAACGCATTATATCTATATGCATATGTATCTCTCTTCTTTTTTTTTTGTTGCTTTCGGTCTTCTTTTTTGTTTTGGCAGCTTGCTTCACTGCCACCCGTCGTCGCTGTCGTCTTTGTCTTTGTCTTTGGCCAGTTTTTCGCGCACATTCGATTGAAGCGCTAAGAAACGCGGCTTTTTCTTTTTGTGACTACAGAATTTGACTGGGTTTTCCAATTTGCTGTGCGCTTAAAGCTTAAAATACGCATATACACGATACACATATTACCGTTATTATGAGAATATGTTTATATTGGCCAAAGTATTGCAATTTTAAACATAGTATGTACTTGTGTTTACATCGTGCGTGTTATGTGTATTTTGTATACAGGAAATAAGCTACAATCCAAACTACAAGTACACACACATAGAAAACACGCTCAGGCGCAGTTAAATATATACACTAGCACTTACACTTTCTATACATTTAATACATGCATATGTACCCCAAAATAAATGCACACTAAAATCAATCATAGTAGTTAAGTTGCAGCTTATTGTATGATCAATTGCAGTGCAAATTTGGAGCTGTACCTAAGCAAATGTAGCAGACTGTAGCTACTCAATACATACACACTACATACATACATATGTATGTATGTGTAGATAAAGTAGTTGCCAAACAGATTTTCATTTGATGTTTTCTTGTCTGCTCGACATGTGAACTTTTCGGCTATTGCAAATATATACAGACTTACATACATATATAGATATATTATATGTATATGTATGTATATGTCTGTCTGTCTGACTAAGCGAATGGATAGCAATATTGCGTGCACGTAACAGCGAAATTTAAAGCAATAAATGTTAAAAGGAACAAATATGTATGTACATATGTATGTATGTACATATTTACTCCAGTTTCGCTTACACACACACACACACACAGAGACTGAAAGGGGGTTGTGTGGGAGCTGGTGTACACAAGTATACACAACTTGTTGCCAGTTTAACTGGAGAGTTGTGCATTACAATATTTACTTAGGCAACGAACAACAACATAAAGCAAACACAAATGCAACAAAAGAGCTAACTTTTTTTGTACGTGCGTGTATGTGAGTGCGTGCGTGTGAGTAAATGCAACGCTGTGGGAAATTTATGCACCAAATAGCCCAAGCGAATTGAAACAAGTACTTCGTACACAATGATCGACTGGGTATCGATAGTGCGGCATTCGCGGCGACGTTTCTCCAATTATGTGGGCGCACGGTCGCCAGTGCGAATGCGTCGACGTCGACGTCAGTTGACAGCGCCGCCGCCGCCGTCGCAGCAGCAGCAGCAGCAGCAGCAGCAGCACAAGTCCCGGCTGCAGGAGCAGAAAGCCAAGGAGCAGCGGGATATCGATAACGATAACGACGGCGACGGCGATAATGGCAGCAGCGGCGGTGGCCGTTATGTCTGCTGTTGTTCCAATGTAAGAACGACTCCTCCCAGGCAGTAAAATACTTATATAAGTAGGCATATAAACATTAGGGCGGGTCAATTTTCATGGGTGAACAAAAAAACTCTAAGATAGTTTGTTCAAGAAACGTTTGTGGGCTGATTGTGCAATATTTTGTCATTTAGAATTTTCCTTAGAGCTGTAATCGAAACGAAATCATCGTAAAAACTTGGTTGAAAAAACTTTAGCCGTAAGTTTTCTTTTTTTTATTTGAGGACTAAATAAAGCTGGAGAAAATTGCACTTACTAAAATAAGTATTGCACTTAAAATAACTGAAGTACAGTACATCAATTTCAAAATGTAAGAGGAATTTCGATTTTATCTTTACAACACTTTTCTTGTTCTTCCAAGTGCAAAGTTTTGTTACGAAGGCACAATGCAATTTTATGATTTTCCATTGCAGGGTGCAAAGAAAGCATTATTCTCTCTCTCTCTCTCTCTCTCTCTCGCTCTCCTGCATGTTAAAGTGCCGGTTAACTTAACGAGGCACTTACAAAGTCTATGTGATAAATGTAGCTAAGTCTGACTCAAGTGACATTATTCAGATGAACTGAGCCAGTTCGTCAAATGTGTGTCAAGTAGTAGTCCTAAAGCACTCGCTCGGCTATATCAATATCTATGTACATATATATATATATATGCATCTCTTTCGCAGAATCAACGCATGCGCATCGAGACGGATTGCGAGAATGCCAAAGATGCCACAGCCGAGGATGCGGCAAGCATGCAACAAGTGCGCAATGCACGCTCACCCCAACAGCAGCAGCAGCAGCAGCAACAAGTGGTTCAACAGTTGCAGCAGCATCAGCAGCAGCATCAGCAGCAGCAGCAGCAACTTACGCAATCACAGTCCACGACAGCTAGAAGCGGGACTCAGATAGTAAGTGGCTGCAATTGAAAGAATTATGTTTGCTCTTTGGCACAGCTATAGCTCCAATAACTAAATCATGACACACTAATATTATTATTTGAGCCCACAAACAAAGACCAAAACGCATATTCAGCAACAAGCAAAACAAAACAAAACAAAACAATACAGAAAGTACGCAACATTCCAACATGCTTAAGTCTACCCAAAGAAAACCGTAAAAAAAACAACAATAATAATCATAATTGTAATAAAAAGCAGCCATGCCTTAAAGACCGGACGACCTTAATCGCAGCACATTATTTGGCTATAGTTAATTAGGCTTAATTTGGCGCTTCATTTGAACTGAACTGAACTGAAATGTAATGAAATGGCTGCCAATGCCGCTTGTTTCCGTTTCCGCTCGCACTGTTGTAGTTGTTGTTGTTGTTATTGTTGTTGTTACACAATTTTACACGGCACCCTGTTTTATTGTTTCCGAACCAGTGCTTAGAATGCCAGTTGATATTGATCATTATTACAATTCTTAGCACTGTTTCTCATTGTTCACTCATTATTCACACTCTTTGCAATCAACAATCAATCAATAAGTTAACAAACTCCATAAATATACCTCATACATGTACTATAAATCTATGTATGCTATATGTACATACATTTGAAATATTTCTTCCAACTGTTTATTTGTTTGAAATCATCTTTAATTTTGGGCATGTCTATGTTCTTATATTGTTATATTTTAAGATATATAGTACGTTTATTCTTATACGAAATTAAAGTGACAATGAATCTAATACATACTTTTTATTCCAATTGTTTGATTTGTAATTTGTATGGTTTGTATAATTTTTGTCACTACTACTCTTACTTTAAACTTCTTTCAGTTGTATATCTATTTTGAATATGCAATTTCATCAGTATCTTTTTAATAAATAAAGAAAAAACAACAATTCTTGCTAATATTTATTATGTTGTTAGTGTCACCCAAATACATTTAGCGCACTGAAGTTGAGATTGTAAATAAATGTAGCTTTTAATATTTGATTTTCTGTTTGTAATTCACAATAGTTAATTTGAATTTGGAAAGTTGCGCGCCCGGCTAAGGATCAACTCTGATCTTCGCTTAAGCAGTGTAAGCCAACACTGGTGGCGACGATCAATACTATCGCTATCGATAGGTAAGCTTGGAGCTATCGATCCTTAGTTCCGCCACTAGCATACCAAGCGCAAGCGTCACTCCCTAAATAAAAATGTAAAAAGTAAACACGTCGCTGCTTACTAGTCGTGCATGTCAATGTGCAATCGTATGTAAATTAAAGCTAGGTAAACGCGAATTGGTGATGACAGGGCCGACCGAATAGTGTCAAGCAATTCCACGGGCTGTGAACTACAAGCGCACGGTGTTGCCAGTCGAGACCATAGAAATATAAGCGGTAATATAACCGGTTACGCATACCACAACATCGCGACGATAGTTTTGTGTTAGCATGCTAGAGATGGTCGGCTGTGTGGGCTTGGCAACAATCGAACGGTCATGCAGCTCTAGTCAGTCGCTGGCTCGCTAGAAAAATGCCAACAACACAACACGGGAAAAAAAGCAGGCATCGCATAATTGCGGCGTAAACGCATCGAAGAAAATCTACAACAGTCTGTGAAAATCTGCGCCGCGAAGCCCATTAACCAAATCAATTTGAACGTCGAGTGAAAATGTGCGTGCTTCACATAGAAATGTGCATGAAAGTGAACTGAAAACTAACACAAACGTTGGGCATGAAATTTTGGTGTATGTATGTACACAATACATACATACATACGCACAACATACCAAAACAAAGTGCAATCAATGAATGCTTGCTTCTAAAGAAAGCAGTTGGATTAAATGAATGTTTTAGAAGTTTGTGCCTTTTGCTTGCGCTACATTTTTTACATTCGTCAGAATCGCTTATATATGTACACACGCATATACGTACACACTCGTATGTCTGTATGTGGGTTATACACATGCAAGGCGTAGCGCAAAAAATACCAAAATAGTCGGCGTTGACACTGAGAGAGTGAGAGCGAAAGAGAGAGAAAGAGAGTGAGCGTGAGCGTGAGCGTTTGTTTTTTTGCCATTCTCTGCGGCAAACAATAAATGAATATGTTTGTATGTATGTAATTTGGAAAGCATAACTTATACGTGCATACATATGTATATTTGTGTGCGTTTAGAAGATTCTCTCACGCTCGGGAACAGAAACAGTGTCTAGCTAACTTTTAGCGATAGTTGTAGTTCGAACTCGCTCACGTTGGCAACGCGCCGCTTGTTTCTGATGTGCGTACATATTTATTAGTTGTTATTATTTATAAAATTTTTTTTTTTGTGTAAGACACTTGTTATCGTGAGTCACGCGACGCGAGTGCAAGTAACGTATATGTACATATATGCATATATAAGTGTGTGTGCACTTTGAAAGTAAAAAAAGCTAAAGGGAAATTTATAACATTTTGTTTGTTTAGCGTGTGAGTGAAACGTAGCGACAATTTACGTAAACGTTTACGCAAACTGCAACGTGACTGCAACCGGCTTTTGTGTTTCGTGATTGTGTTGTGCTACGTAGCGTTACGTTAAGCGAGAAAGAGAGAGAGAGAGCGAAAGATAGCGCGCGCGTTGTGATAATAATAATAATAATACAAATTAAAATATGACCACACGTAAAAAGAAGCGTCAGGATGGCAGCGGCAGCGGCGGCGGTGGCTTCATTAAGAAAGTCTCATCATTATTTAATTTGGATTCGGTAAACAAAAAGTGTTCAACTACAACAGCTCTAAACTTACACACATATGTGCATACATATGTATATTTGCATGCGATTAAAAATGTATCGAACTAGATAAGAATGCAGTTCGATTACTGACATTATCGATTAAAGTACCGCCCACGACAAAAGCGATTTATGCAATATCCGTTTTTGGCAGCCCAGCAACAACAATCTGCTCTTTTATACACATACACACATTCTCAATGATGATTCCATGGTTTATTTTTAAATTCCGCCACACACATAAAAAGCTGAACAACAACAGAATGCTTGTGCGCTCAGTGAGTGCGTCAGTTTGTCATCATTTGCATTGTATGTCAAATTTCAGCAAGCGTCTCTTTTACGCATGCGCAGCGGAATTTCTTTCATCGCACACACACATATGCAGATGCATATGCATGCATGCATGCGAGTAGACAGTAAATGGGCGTGCATTGTAAAATTTGCAAAAATTTACAGCTATGTACATCTCTTTGCTCCTCTCTCGCACGCTGTCACGCATAATGTCACCTACTTGCATGTGCATGTGTGCATGCTGTGCGTGTGCGTGTGCGTGCGTGTTTGTGTGTGTGTAAACAGTGCTCTTTCTATTTGCTGCTCTCATTACTCCCCTCGCTGACCCAACAAGCACTCATCTATGTATGTACTCGCTCTCTCCCTCTCTCTTTCTCTGGATCGCATAATTTGCTCGAAATAGATCTCGCTCTAGTCTTCAGATATTTATCCGCTGCCTTGAGCACCACCCAAATGATGCACCAGTATTAATATTGAAAAGCTCCGTGAGCTCTCTTTTTACTGTGAGTGCTTAAATATACTTGATGTACATACATACATACATACATACAGACAGACATATGGATCGTACAGTGTGCGTTCGATATAAACAACAGTTCTAATTCTAACTTCAAAGTTTCTTAGCTGTAAAAAAAAACATATCTATATTGAAAGCAACTATTATTATATACATATTATTAATGCAGTACAAAGTTATTTTCAAAGCAAAAAACAAAAAAACAAATACGTCGTCTTAGAAATATCTGTGGACAGGGGACTTAAACCACAAAACCCCCCTCTGTATGTATCGATTTCAGTAATATTAATCGTTTTGGAGTCAAACTTGGACTATCAATTAATTGTTTACTTCAAATATTACTATTGTATACAATATTCGCATATAAATAAATGGATTAGTCGACTGATATGTAACTATAAATAAAAACTTTGTTTAAAAAGAGTTGAAACTCCAGATTTTCGATATCGATCTTCGCATATTGATGCACACAAATATTGATTTCAAAAACTGTAATTTTTTTTTTGGCATAGTTTAGAAACGTTCTCAATTGGCTTTCAAGAGAAAATAAAACCACATGTGCTAAAAATTGATCCCAATTCAGAGACAAAAATGGAACCCATAAACAAAATACAGAATTTCGAAATTATTACCTAGACAAATTGTTAAAGCAAAACACGTCTGCTAATTTGTAAACGCATTGAAATTTATGTGGCCTTTTGTGGCTGCCAGACTGGAGGACAATAAAGTGTAGTATATTGAACCACATTTGGCGCACATGCGATATGCGATGGTTCGATATGCCTTTTGCCTCCGATGGGTGTGCTTGTGCAGGTGTCGATTTATACACACATACACATACACATACACATACACATAAGCATAAACATACACATGCATATGTATGTACATACATACAATCCTCATTGTTGTCATTGTTTATATGCGCATGCAGTTTTGGCTCTACGTCAAATCGTCACTCTTTCCAATCAGACAGCCAGACGGAGAGCGACAGAGAGACAGAGAGAGAGAGCGGGACAGAGCGAGAGAGAGCGTGCGAGTGAGTGAGCGATCGAGGGGGGGGGAGAGTGAGAAGGAGAGCATTTAATCCATTCGTTCTCATTTTCACATTTGGTGGCAATTTGCCGAGCCATATTTGGTGCCTATGTAGTACTACATACACCAATGTACACACTAATAGATGCATCTCGATACAAATATGCCCAACAAAATTATTCTACTTTCTGAGCGTGTTTTTTATACTCTTTTCGAAGAAAATAGTATATTAAGTTTGTCCTGAAGTTTGTAACGCATAGAAGGAAGCGTCGGAGACCCCCAAAAGTTACTGCCAGTATGCTTAGAATGACAGTACAAATTGATCTAGCCATGTCCGTCTGTCTGTCTGTCTGTCTGTCTGTCTGTCTGTCTGTCTGTCTGTATGTATGCAAACTAGTCCCTCAGTTTTTGAGCTATCGTGATAAAACTTTGCACAGACACTTATTATTCCAGGAAACAGCACATTGGTCGGAGCTGGCCGGATCGGACCACTATATCTTATAGCTGCCATACAACTCAAAGTCGGTTTTGGCCATATATCCCATGATTTTTAATCTATCGCGATGAAACTTTGCACTGATACTTATTATTCAAAGAGACATCACATTGGTTGGAGCCGGCCGGATCGGATCACTATATCTTATAGCTGCTATACAACTGGCAATGAATTAATTATTCTTAGAACAAACAAAAAAATGTTACGTGACAAAACGATTTTGTACAGCTTATGAAATTTCAGTGGTGCAGTTAGCAGAGTGAAAATTGCCTATAGGTTCGAAAAGAGTATAAAATCTTCGGCACGCCGAAGATAATCCTTCCCCACTTGTTTTCTATTTCTTTATGTCAGATACTTTACTGTTTTTTTTTCTTGCTAATAAATCTATATTGTTTTCCAATATTTAAAATGGCATATTAAACTTAGGTTTATAGAATATGTAAAAAAAAAAAAATAAAGACATTGCTGGCAGTTATTATTTCCGAATGTTCTATTTGCCGAGCGTTTACTGTACTTAGCATTAGTATTTTAAAATTGAAACTTTTACAATTTTTGATTTTAATGTTTTGGAATTTCCAGGGTTACGAACGCAATAGTTGTGTGTTTTTGATATCGATATATAGAAAAGCAAAGAGAATATAAAATGTGTTTGGTTTGTTTTGATTTTTGAATAGCCGCCTTTTGAGCTTTAACAGAAACTGTCGGAAAAAAGTACATATATGTGTGTTTGTCAGATTATGAATTGGAATTTCTTTGATTTCAAACCCCAAAAATAATGGGGTTTTTCTTAAAATATTAAAGTGTTCTGTGTCTATTCTTTTATATTTCTGGTAACTTATTTAAGTTATTTTTGCTTTAACTTTAACTGAAGCTACCTATATGATGTGGAAGTTAATGTTGTTATTAAGTAATTAGTAGAGGACCAGCTACAGTTTTTTATATACTACAGTTATAGAGCATCAGTAATAAAGAGGAAATGTAAACTCAAGGGTATCTATTATTGTGTTGATGTGTGTTTGCTGTTTACTCATGCGACGTTAGCAAGTGCTACTTTGAATCTTGTATCTTGTATCTTGTATCTTGCTAAATAAAGAAACGAAAATTGCCACATTCTGGACGTGGAAAGATATGTGTGTGTGTGTGTGGTAACCCAACCCCAATTCCAATTCCAATTTCCATTTCAATTCCAACTGCAACCCCAACTCCAAGTTGGAGCATAGTCGAAAGCATATGATTCTCACTGATAAGATAAGTTAACCAACTGATATTGTGACTATGTTGCCATTGTATGTACATACATATGTACATATATGTGGCTAAAAGCAAAACCACAACAGTTGAAAATACATTTGCGGTTGCCATTGTTGTTGCTTGAGCAAATGCCGCAATAGTATTAGTAATAGTATTAACAACTAAGCGACCTTCGTGTACAAAAAGGCTTTAGTAAAAATTCCAATTGTTGACTTATGATGTAATTGTTTACATAAGACGGGTCGCTAGCCAACCACCATTAAATGTTAGCTCAATTCAATTGAGCAAACTCATATGAATCTAATCAGTTGTTGTTGCTGCTGCCTCAGGTGCTCAGCATTAGATCTGAACTATTTATCAGGTGATTGAACTGCTGGGTAAATGCAAGAAGCGTTTTAGATTTATTTATTTATCGCGCTGAATGAAATTGCTATCCCAAATTATAGACACATTGAATACAAGATTGAAAAACAAAAGTTCTGAAACACAAAATTTGACTCCATTTGGATGTGCCCGGAAATAGGATCGGGATAAGTCTTCGATTGATCGAATTTTTTGTACATTTTCTTGCAATACCAAAAAAAAAAGAAAAAAAAACATTTTTAATATTTTTCTTTATTTTTTTTTATAACAAATAGTATGGTCAGTAGTAATTTAATGATTTTTGAAATACATGTCACAGTCATTTTATGGTTTTTACCTCGCCTCTAAACTGCCAAGATAATAATAACTTTAAGTGTAAATAGTCTTAAAAGTTAAATTAATTTTTTAAATATTCTATATATTTTTTAAAAATTTTATTTTGTTTCTTGCAATATTTAATTTGTTTTATTACATTATTGCGTCTGTGTCAATTGTATTTATTCAAAAATTTGTATCTTTGGGGACATATAAAATTATTATGTTATTATATGTAATAAGTGTTGTATGATAAATGGGATATTGGGAGGCATGAATACAACTTAGTCTGGATCAAGCGGAAGCGAAGATCTAGAAGGTAGAATCGCTTCGGAATGAAATGAGAAACCAAAATATAGTCAAATGTGTGCATCAGATCTCAACCCGAAACTAAAGTACATACTATTTATTTGTAATTCCATCTCTAGTGCAGATATACAAACACACACACACACACACACACACACACACACACACACACACACACACACACACACACACACACACACACACACACACACAAAGACTTTCCCACCGGCTGCAAGTAGTTGTAGCTTTGTGGCTCCAGTTGGCAGCCAATCTTGGCATCTGCTGAGCTGAACCCGCGGCACGTAGCTGCCGCACACTTGACGTATTGACCCGGCCAACGTCAGAGGTTAACAAGCTAATAAGCGACTCGAATGCCGTCGAGAGTCTCTCGCACGTGAGCAGCTTAGCCGACAGATGAGTCGAGTTTTGCATTCAACTCGGCTGCAATTTGTTTTTATCTTTCTCTCTCGCTCCCTCTCTCTCTGTGTGTGTGTGTGTCAGCTTAATGAATTCATTTACACTCTGCTGCTAATCAATTGGACTCGTTTTCCACGCGGGCGGCTGCATGTGTGTGTGTGTGTGTGTGTGTGTCTCTGGCTCTGTCTCATGCTTGTCTAAATGTTGCAATTTTCACATATTCGAAAGTTGTAACTTTTTTATGTAACTTGACATTCCATTGATGTGCGCATCTTGTGCCCGTTATTACACACACACACACATACACACATATATTCAAAATGACAAACGTTTCTATAGATTGATTTTGGGTGTGGCACATACTTATATACATACATATGTACATACGTACATATGTAAATATCGCTTGGGTTGGGCGACTGTGGCGAATTTCGATTCCGTTTCGGAAATTCAGTTTGGTTCCGCTCTGTGCAATTTAAGTCGAGCTTAAAAACACTTTAATTTTGGTTTATTTGTAGTTTTTTTTTTTTAAATCATATTTATTATTTTTGATGGAAAACGTTTTATAGTTTAAAATAAGTTTCAATATTTTTAAAAAATGGTTTTTTAGTCATTCAGCTGCAAGCCAAATGAACACCAGTACAGTAAACGTTCGAAAAAAAGAACCTCTTGTTTTCAGGAGTGGTTCGAATTTGTGATTATAGTCTTCATACATTTTAAGGAATATTGTCCCATATTTTTCGATTATTAAAAAAAACTTTCTACTTACATATGTTCAGTTTCTAAAACTTTATACAAAATTTAAAAGCATTCGTAATTTTTGAACGATATGGCCAAATGTTTTAATTTCCGAGCTTCCACTGTATATTTTCAAATAGTATTTATGTTCTAAAAAAAAGGCAAATATGTGCATAAGATTTATAGTAATAATGTAATAGATAGTAAAAACAATACTTTTTTTTCGTTTTCTACCTTGAAAATTAGCAGCAAAAGATTTTCTGCAAACCCAATTCTCATGAAACTGCACACTTAATGTATAATTGTGAAATATGCAAATTAGTATATATGTTGTTACTGTTGTTGTTGTTGTTGTCGACTTTATGATAATTTACTCACAATTTTAAGTTTTCTCTGGGCCCGATCATTTTCAGCTACACAAGGCATCCTCGACGAAGGTAAGCAGCGCCCAAATGCAACTCTGTGTTTGTATGTGTTGAGGTCCTCAACTGTACCTATTTGTGTGCTAATCAATGTCACATGTCCATTGTATCGTTTACTTAACAACTAAACACAATATCAACAACTATTTGTAAGGCATAATGAATGCCAAATAATCACAATAATAATAATATTAGTAATTGATCGCTGCTCATCATGGGGCTATTGTCCTTTGTCCTTTGTCCTTTGTACGCCAACATTGCATTGCCAAAAGCAACATAAATAATACCTGTAAACTGTAAAATATGCCAATTACAAACCATTTCTAATACAACTCTCTTTGTCTGCAGGTAAATGGCGACGATAGCTGGTATTATGAGGACATACAGCTGGAGCGCGGCAACTCTGGCCTGGGCTTCTCGATTGCCGGCGGCACGGACAATCCGCACATCGGCACGGACACATCGATATACATCACGAAACTGATTCCGGGCGGCGCTGCGGCAGCGGACGGACGGCTGAGCATCAACGATATCATTGTCTCCGTCAACGATGTGTCCGTCGTCGATGTGCCCCACGCCTCCGCCGTGGATGCCCTCAAGAAGGCCGGCAACATTGTCAAGCTGCATGTGAAGCGGAAACGTGCAGCGGCAAGTGCAACAGCTGCCACTGCTGCCACTGCTGCCACAGCCGCCACTGCTGCCCCAACCGATGTGCATGACAATGCGAGCGGAGCGACTGCAGCGGGGCCGAAGGTGATCGAAATTGATTTGGTGAAGGGCGGCAAGGGACTGGGCTTCTCGATTGCCGGCGGCATCGGCAATCAGCACATACCCGGCGACAATGGCATCTACGTGACCAAGCTCATGGATGGCGGAGCGGCCCAGGTGGATGGCCGACTCTCCATTGGCGACAAGCTGATAGCGGTGCGCACCAATGGCGTAAGTACAACAAGCGGCCAATGTCTATGTTGCTAGATCCGACTCTCCAACATTTGCGGAAAGAAATCCGCGATGCTTTTTCTAATAGAAAACATGTTTCCATTTCCATCTCCAATCTTATGGGCAAATCATATTTAAGCTTTGTGAAAAAGTGTATATCTGAGTTTTTGCACAATCACATCGTGATTCTACAAGGGGAAAAGTTGTGAAAAGTGGTCTGATTTATCGAAGGGGCTTATTAATATATTATATTAGGCACTCCTTCTTCGGATCGAAAAAGAATTTTTCATAGAGCTCATCCGCTTGAAATTAAAATGTTACCAAAAATACAATAAACTCAGTTTTTCCGATATCCGGAAAATAAGTGCTAGTTTGCATAGTTTCCTGAACTTTTCTCTTCTTTTTATACCCTGAACCCATTCAAAATGGGTAAAATGGGTATTATGGATTTGTGCAAAAGTATGTAACAGGCATAGGGAAGACTATAAGAGCTAGAGACTTCATATTTGGAATATAAGTTCTCGTAGTCCCGGGACAGTACAAGTTTATTTCATTTTATCGATAACTCGTCCCGTTCAAAAGTAATCGATATTTTTCGACTTCAGACCAGTGTTTTTTGGCCATAACTTGAAAGTTATAAGAGCTAGAGATCCCAAATTGGGCATGGATAATCTCGAATATCATACACATATTACAAATATTTCACTTTTTGGATACCACCAATCCACCCAAAAGTTGAAAAAACGCATTTTTGAAGTTATGACCTTGCAATTTGGTTTGGTCACACATTTTATAGCCAATGGTATGTCCTAAAAATTTCAGAAAGAAGTTATTTAAGATTTTACTTTCCAATACATGTATGTATACACACTGATAGATTAGTATGAATGTAAGGACTGGGCTCAGGGTATCTCCTAGTCGCGCACTCCCGACTAGAGCACTCTTACTTGTTTTCTTTTACAACTTTTACTAGCCATTATAGACATTGCCCATAAGAGTTCACCCTTGAATCACAAGCTAACAGGATTGAAACGTGTTTTTTATTAGAATGATCAAAAATGCAATGAGGATTTCTCTTCTCTAGCAAATTTTGTAGAGGAGGTGCTACTAATAGGCATTTACCCAGCAATCTATCTATCAGCCAAAGCTCACTGCAAACTAATCGACAATTCTGCTTTCCACACACACACCCCACAGAATGAAAAGAATTTGGAGAATGTGACGCACGAATTGGCTGTGGGCACACTCAAGTCGATTACCGACAAGGTGACGCTGATTGTGGGCAAAACGCAGCATCTAACCAGCAGTGTATCACAGTCGGGCGGCAGCGTCGGCGGCGGCGTCAGCATTGGCTCCCAACTTGGCCAGCAGTCGCAGACGCACTCGCAGTCGCAAACCCAACTGGCAGCCACACGACAGCCGCAGCAGCAGCAGCAGCAGCAGTTGGTGAATTCGGAATCTGCAGGTGCGCTTAACAATGTTGGGCAATCAGTTGTTGATTCATCCGTGTCAGACTCAGTCATGATCAACTCCACCATCACGAACACAAACACCACTACTACCACTTCCAATACCAATATCAACAACATCAACTCCACCACCATCAACAACACCAACACCAACACCAACACCACCAATTTAGGCTCAAACAACATACTGCAACATACAACAACTACTGCTGCCGCCACAGTCAGCAACAGCAGCGGCAGCAATAATAACAACAACAACAGCAGCAGCAGCAGCAGCAACAACACCAGCAGCAGCAACAGCAGCAGCAGCAAGAGCAACAACTACAATAACAACAGCAACTTAGTAGCAACAGCTACCACAGCTACTACAGTCACAGCAGCCACAACACAAGCACCACAAGCACCCGCCTCAGCCTCAGCCTCCGCCTCTGCCTCCGCCTCAGCTTTAGCCCTTAATGCTAAGCTTGCAATGCCAATGGCTGCTAGCAGCGCAGAGTTCAGCCGTTCCCAATCACCCTTGCCAAGGCGTAAGCGAATCACATTTGATCCTCAACTATTAACACTCGTATTAACATCTGACATCTGTCTACAAGAGCCCCACATTCAGCAGAGCTAAAACGTCCTCGAACAGCATCTTTCTAACTAGTCTCATTCTAGAATATGTTTCACAACCAAATTCACATAATCGTTCACTTTAATATATATAGTGTATATACATATATATATAGTGTAAAGACAATGCAATTTACTTGCGGCAGTTGCTGAATCAAGACTGGGCTCTCTACTAACTGCTAATCTCCTACGCTGCTATCTCTCTTACCCTCTCTTTCTAACACTTATACATACATATATCTCTTTCTGTCATATGAACAGAGCTCGATTCACGATTCACGTAACGCGATCTCTCCTGATCACCTGAGAGAGCTTGCACGGCCTTTGCTTGCGTGCTTGCTAAGCTGCTCGTTTTCAGTGTTGTTTGTTAGCCACCATTTTGGAACACTGGCTCACAGAGCAGTTCACTCCAGTCGCAACCAAACCAAAGCGCAACATTTGACCGACTGCAAATGTACCCAACCCAACCCAACATGGCATCTTCTTAATATGCATGCATATATAACTTTGTATTGTATTTAGTCCTTGTCTGTTTTGTGTACTTACCATATAAGATCATCTTCTGTTTTTCACATTCATATATGTGTGTATTGTATTGTATGTGTGAGCTGGAAAGCAAACGAGAACACTTTTTGGTTACATTTTTATACTCGTTTTGTGTCTCTGGTTTTACTATATTTCTGTTAGCCGAAATATACTATATATTAATATGTATGAGTATACAATGTTTATAGGAATGAATGGAATTTCAATTTCAATTATTCCGATTTTTTCTTCCTTATCGAATTTCAATGTTATCGTTTTATTCCAGTGCGACTGTGTTTTGTCCTTAATCGTTTCATTGCATTCTAATTGTTCATACGCACACTCTACATTCTTAATTGAACTTAACTAGACTTCGTATTCAAAACACAACAGCAGCACATTAATAACTTTACGTTTCTTATTTATGAGCAAATACTGCTCGGAGTTTCAGTTTTTTCCACCATACTTTAGACATATTTTCGACAAATAAGTCAAAGTGTGAAAGAGCCGCGTATGTTTTCTTTTTAATTTGTATTTACATTACGCCTATTGTGAACTCGATAAGAGATAAACCATTTGATTTGAATTCTAATACTTTCTCACTTATACGTTTTTCTCTCTTTGTTGATACTATTATGTGGTTTCTCTTCTAAGTTGCTGAAACGTTTTCCCCTTTTTCACACACCACTCGTGAGAGATTCGATTTGATTCTCTTGTCCTGTGGCTCTATTACTACTTACTCACCTATCAAAATATGTGAACTCGCGACCTCCACTAATTACCCTTACCCCTCTCTCTTTCATGTCTCAATATATGCACGTGTGTGCATTACTTTGTGTGTATGTATGTAAACGTTACCGTTACCGTTACACGCGTTGTGGTTGTTAATAATGATACGATACGAAACGAAAAAAATAAAAAAAAATGTTGGGAATTTATGATATGCATAAATTTTGCCAAATAAACAATATATATATATATATATATATATATATAGAGCCCGGCTCAAGATACGCATCGACAAATGTCCTGGCGGCCGTGCCACCGGGCACACCACGCGCTGTCAGCACAGAGGACATAACCAGGTGAGTTGTGCACCCAAGTCGCATATGCACTTCAGTACTAGCGACTTTTCTACTGGTATTTCCCATAGCATTGAACTCGAAGCTCGTGACTAATTAGTGACTTTCTGTTTGTCCATTGCCCGCAGAGAACCACGCACCATCACCATACAAAAGGGACCTCAGGGTCTGGGCTTCAACATAGTCGGCGGCGAGGATGGCCAGGGTATATATGTGTCCTTCATCCTGGCCGGCGGCCCAGCGGATCTTGGCTCCGAGCTGAAGCGCGGCGATCAGCTGCTCAGTGTGAACAACGTCAACTTGACGCATGCCACGCACGAAGAGGCGGCCCAGGCACTAAAAGTGAGTAGTGCCACTTCAATTACACTGTGCAACTAGAGAAAAAAGACATGTAATCATCAAAGTACCAAAAACCTTTAATTTCGCATTCGACTTCTATGCATCGAAGTACAATAAGATCGCCTATTCGGGGCATGTCTATTTGGTGTTGTTAAGCTTGCACAGCTACTACTATTATACTGCCATATACTTATATGTATATATTTGAATCTATTGTAGACATCGGGCGGCGTTGTCACTTTGGTGGCACAATATCGGCCCGAGGACTACAATCGGTTCGAGGCACGCATCCAGGAGCTGAAGCAACAGGCGGCGCTTAGCGCCGGCGGCTCTGGCACCCTGCTGCGCACCACACAGAAGCGTTCACTCTATGTGCGCGCCCTGTTCGACTATGATCCAAATCGCGACGATGGCCTGCCGTCGCGCGGCCTGCCCTTCAAGCACGGCGACATTCTGCACGTGACCAATGCCTCCGACGATGAGTGGTGGCAGGCGCGACGCGTGCTCGGCGACAACGAGGACGAGCAGATCGGTATTGTGCCATCGAAGCGTCGCTGGGAGCGTAAAATGCGTGCACGTGATCGCAGCGTCAAGTTCCAAGGACATGCGGCGGCCAACAATAATCTGGATAAGGTATAAATCAATCACTGAAGCATTGAGTTGGCCTCATCAACTGTGGTCCGAAAAGTTGACGAACTTTTAGTTATCTGCTGTAGCAATAGCAAGAAGTCGTGAATGTATTTAATAGGTGCTTTATCTCTATCTGACTCAATAATAGTCTAACGTATAGAATATGAAAGAAACTATCAACTTATAACCTATAGCTAGGCCAGCAGATATATCATTTGGACCAAAGCTTTAACAACCTCTGTCAGTTTTCGTGACATAGTTAATTTTGAAAAATTATATCTGCAGTTGAATCGGCCAACTTAATCATAATTATAGTTCTTTTCGCCTACATCACACTCAGCACTCTTTGTCTCTGTTATTTGCAGCAATCAACTTTGGATCGCAAAAAGAAGAATTTTACATTCTCACGCAAGTTTCCATTCATGAAGAGTCGCGATGAGAAGAATGAAGATGGCAGCGACCAAGAGCGTAAGTAGAAAAGCTCCAACGTCTGACGTCCAGCAAAAACAAAAACCAAAACCAAAAGCAAAAACAAAACGTGTTAGCAGCATTATTAACAACAACAAGAACAACAATAGCATCGACAACAAACTGTTCGAACATCTTGAGCGACAGAGCAACAATTGATTTAGTTCATAATTTGTTAAATGCTCTTTCACTTTCGTTACTTAACTTACTACTCTCTGTCTGTTGAATGCTTATCGTGTGGCATCTATTTGTGTGTGTGCGTTGTCTAATTGTAATTGCAATAAGTATCTTCTCTGTCTGTGTCTGTCTGTCTGTCTGTGTGTGTGTGTGTGTGTGTGTGTGTGTGTGTCGACACTGAAATTTTGCATTGTTTTAAGATTTCACATAATAATTATGTATATATTTTTTTCTGTAATTTATTTTAGTTGTTAAGTTGTAAAGTTCTTTTTTCTGTCGAACATATATGTATGCTTTTAATATGTTCTTGATCATGTTAAATAAACAATTTTGAAAGTGTGTGTTTTCAACTTGATTTTCGACTACGAATTATGTACACACACACACACACACACTCAAAATCACACACACACACACATCCATCCGCTGAATCCAGTGTTCCGAAGCACTCGGAAGTCTGTCCAATCTTGTTTTTACTCATTATTCCATTGTCCAACATAGTTTAAGCGAAATTCGGCATTGATTCGAATATGCACATTTGCAATTTACTCAATTTATGGTTATATTTTTAAATGGTTTGTTTTTTCCTCTTATTTTGTACATCGTTTGTTTTTGTATTTGAGCAACAATTATTTCATGCATTTTACGTATCGTTTTGTTTATTTTCATATTCGATTGTGCTGTTGCCCACACTTGTGCGATGGTCCTCGGCGCATCCAAACCAATCCTTGAACGAATCATTCACACACACTAAACACACACCAAACACACACCAAACACACTCTCACTGTGCGCGTGGACTACTGCATCTGCAATTCGGTTGTGTTTCTCTTGTTGTGTGCGTGTGCGTGTGCGTATATGTGTGTGGGTGTATAAAATGTAAACTTTTGTGAACAATCATATAGCAAACGGATTTGTAAACAGCAACAGTGAAATCGATGTTAACAATGTTAATAATAATCAAGCAAATGAACCGCAGCGTAAGTGTGTGTGAGGGTGTGCGTGTGTATGTGTTTGATATATATATATATATATCTATACACACATACGCACACACCTTGAAATTGTTAACTGTTACATGTATTTTCCTTTTTTTTACATATATATATATATATAAATGTGTGTATGTATTTATATACATGTGTATATTGAATCTATGTATACCCAGCTTTTGGCATATGTCTATGTATGTTTATATACTCGAACTATATATATATACATATATACCTATCTATATATATTGGTTTTGTTTAAACATAAGTTTGCACATGGTTTATGTTTTAGACTGGTTTGAAAAGTGCTTTTGGAAGCGGGTCTGTCACACACAACTCAATCAATCAATTACACCTGTATACGACATTCTCATCACACGTAAAACATAATTGGAACTCTACTAACAATGCACACATACTATACATATACTCTTAAGATCGAATTATGTACAACTATTTAGCGTGAATGTTTCAATTACTTGAGTATGTAACAACACAACCAACTATCAACGTGCTTCAGCGTTCGCTACAAAACAGCAACAACAGCAACAGCGACAGCAACAGCAATAAAAACAAACGAAAAGAACTAGTCATATAATCTCTCTGTCCATTCCATTACTATTCACAAGTACTTATGTATGTACATCCTCCATATACATACATAGATCATATACAAATTGCTCGACGTGCTCCTGAAACAGGTCCATAACGCTTGTACCTGTATTTCTCATAGACCAACTATTGCTATAGCTAAACAAAAACTTGTACTGCTACTGATAGCAAATGATAAAGAAAAAAAATGATAATACTATTCATCAAAATCAAATCCATTCTCTCTTTCATGTCTCTTTCATCACAACTACTCGCAAAATGTGTGTAAAAAAAAAACCAAAACACAAAAAAAAATTTTTATAAAAACAAACAACTTGTCATCTTTCATAAATACATAAACTACAAAACTATTTTAACTACTATTCTTACATATTTATCTAATTTTTAACTGCTATTCTGTTTTAAACTGACCAAAACGTATATCTTTTTCGATTCTCTTTTTGTTTTTCTCTTCATTTTTCTAGCTTTTATGCTTTGCTACACACAAGACGATGCCAACGCTGAAGGAGGTATGTACTTGACTATAAACTTGAGGCTTAACTAGAAGCCAATACTCACTCACTTACTACTACACACATAGAACACACATACACAGTATACATATATACATATATACATATACATTTATGTGTGTATACATATATTATTATAGTCACTCACGCAAACTAATTATATATGTTTCGTCAAAATCATACATACATACATACATACATGCGCGTACATAACATACATACATACATACGTGTATTTTTTGTGTACTTGTATTTATGGCCAAACACGAAATGATTGAAGTTACATACTTACATGCATACACAGACACAGTTACATAAGCTACATAGACACTAACTCAATAATCACTCAAACTCAACTCTTAGCATTTAAGCAACTTTTCTTCTATATATCTAGATGAATAGTATCTAACTGTCAGTTCATTGCATACATACATATGTACATCACACTCTCTCTTTTCTGTTACATACATACATACATACATACATAATTGGATAAGTCACATGAGTAACAAGTCACTTATAATGATCTTTATTATTTGGCTTAAGTATTTCGGTTTGATCACATCATACTTTAGTCACATACATTTTACTATTTTTCTTATTAGTCCTTTCTTACCTATACATAAGCATTAACATACATACTTAGTACACATATATACATATAAGTCCTATATAGTTATTTTTTTTTTGGTTTTTAAACAGACCCAAGACAATTTTCGATGTCTTTCGTGTATTTTCTTTGAATAATCTTTTTGAAGCTGATCAAGTGATCAACTGATGAAATAGATTACATTATTTAAACAACAATTAAATTTGGTATGGAACATATGAAAACAACATACATATATCCGATCAAAATGATCTCAAATAAAAATATTAGTTGCATCGCACTATTTGAATTTTCGATTGTTCTTTATGCGATATTCGTAAACGTTGAACTATCGTTTTACATCAAATGTAGGAATAATAAGTATAAAACGAAATTCGTTTGTGGATTCGAATATGTTTTTTAATCCTTTTTGTTAATGGACTTATTCGCCCCATGTAGACACTTATTCATACATACTTGCATATGTAAATATTGATATTATTTAATTGTGATAATATTCTCTGTTCCATATTATATATATATATATATCTCTGTGCATATGTATATGTATGCATAACAAATAAGAAATACAAATATATATATGTGTGTATTTTGTGAGAAATAATTCGTAAGACCCATTTCACATATACAGACATACATAAACGCATACTAACGTAATCCTTACATTACTAGCTAGTCAAATGATATCTTTATATATATATATATACATATATATACATACGTATGTATATATTTATATACTATGCATATTACATGTAACTAGTTTCTTGCATATTAATATTTATCGTTTGAATTCCATTTGTTTAGTTATTTGGTACTATTTAGGGTTGTACTCAATTGTTACCCGAAGAAGTGTATGCATACAATACATGTATGTACATGTACATATGTATGTGCTACACATACTATCCTATAATGCATATATGTATGTGTAACCAACTAAAAACAAATTGCGAACCCACTTTCGAAAACTCAATTGTAATTGTTTAACTTGTACGCGATTGTCTCTTAATGTTTGTTTTCTTGCTAACTCAAATAACTATTTACAAATTAAAACCAACCAATTTGTATGTTAAATAACACACTTGAGAGGGCCTTAAATGAAATTGTAATTTTAGATTTTGTTGCTATCTTCGATCTGTTTAGGGATTGACAATATGGCACACAAATACACAATTCAACATCAACTATACATATGTACATACAAGAATCAATCTGTACATTATTACATTCCTGTACATGCTTACATATGTGTGCGTGTGTGTATGTGTGTATGTGTGTGTGTCATCTGTCAGTTATTGTTGTTGTTTCACCTTAAGTTAACGAATAAGTAAGTGTTTACTTATTAAGTACTTGCATTTACAACTGTGTACACACTCTTTGGGCCTCGTCAATTTATATACATACATTATGTATTCGTACTACCTATGTGTATCGATTAACGTATCTAGTATCTAATGCCTATTATTTTATGCGTTATTCACATTGATGATCTTCAACACGACTGAAAATTGTACAATACGTGATCTGATATGATTTGTTTTCATTTGATTTATTTTCTTTGACACTCGCATTAGTTCGCTTTCACAGTCGCTTAGTTGTTTATCGATTCAATTCGATTCCGATTATTACTGAATCAGTTGTGTAGACTAGAAACCGTTATACACTGGCCTCATGTAAATATTCACAATGACTCCATGTGCTTTTTACATTTACATACATACATGTACAAGCAGCACAGCATACATACATACATACATATGTATTGTGTAGAGGCGCTTGACTATATATGTATGTGTGCATACTCAAATATCCTAGATGAATATAGTACTCGTATATACATTCGTGGGTTGATATGCGACTCAATAACCCGATATGCGAGAGTCGGTTTATGTCACAGAAGAATAAGAAGAAGAGTATCAATTTATTGTTTGCTTTTAGGATTTGTTGTTTTGTTTTAGTTAGTTTTTTCAAGTCACCAAGACATAACTACGTACATTGAACACGCACATTTACAAACAAAACAAAACACATACAGACACACACACAAAAAACAGATTGTCTTCAAAGATCATTTCGATTTTGCAGGTTAATATTAAAATATATATACATATATATATATATATCGATGATTAATTTTGTTTATCTCTTTCTTTCTTTTTCTTTAATAAATGATTTCCTTTTGACTTAACCTTTGTGTGTGAACTGTTTTGAATTTTTCGTTCAACAATTACAAAACAAATAAAAACCAAATATATTTACCAACTGCTTCATCTACTTTCTGCTGCCTACTGCTATTATTCGACTCTACTACTTCTATCACTACTATACTACTATTACAACAACAACAACAACAACAACAACTACTACTACTACTTAAACTTTATACTGTGTGTTATCGATACGACATTGTTATAATTTCGTTACGTTTGATAATTTACAATTACATATACTATATATCTATATATATATCTACTTAAATACATATTATATCGTTATAATCAAAAAAAAAAAAAAAAACCAAACAAATACCACAAACAACATGAAAAAAAAACCAAAATTTATATATATATAAAAACAATTTGTTAACCTAATGTTACATATATTCTTGTTTTGTTTTCCAAAAAACGTTTCCTATTCATTTCTTTTTATTGTTGTATACAATTTTCTTTTGAAAATAATCAATTGAATCAAACAAACTTTTCAACTGATTGATGAACTCCGTTATACCTATCAATATATATACATATCACAATATATATAAATAAATATTTGTTACAACCATGCGCTCGTTCATGTACTGCGACAACAACAACTACTAAATTAATCAACTACTATTCAACCCCGTACATCACTACTACCAACCAACCAACCAAACAACCAACCAATCAACCAATCAATCAATCAAACGACCAATCGATCGACCTATATCTGATATATATCGTACGTATGAAAACGCAATGCGCGCAGGCGAGATTATCTACAGAGTGGAATTACCCGATATGGAGCAGATAACTTTAATCTACTTGGAGAATAATGATGCTGACTATCGTAAGTCGAGCAACTAAGCAACAATTTTTGTAAAAGAACCAAACAAACCATATAAATGCAACAACAGCTATAAAGGCCGTAAAATATTACAAATAAATTCATTAAAGCTTACGTTTTTAAAACAAAAATAGGTTTAAAATTCGAACAATATCAAGAATATATATATTTTTGTTCCCTTACGTTTTTTTTTTTTATATAAATAATTTTAGTTATCAAACAAAACGAAACTGCAAGCAATTTTCCTTTTTAAATGCCGGTTACCTGGTTAGTTTCCTATACCTCTTGCACACACACACACACTCTCTCTCTCTCTCTCTCTCTCTCTATAATATATATATATATATAAATATATATAAATATATATAAATATATATAAATATATATAAATATATATATATAGATCTATCTTTATCTCTCTATATATCTCTTATCAGTCCATCACTCATGCTCTTCAGCTCGTTCCTAAAATATAGTGAATTATAACTCCGAATCGTCCTTCATTATTGCAAGCAAAGATTTAAGATTTCATAATAGAAATTTCCTAGCTTGTTTTATACAGCTTCATATTGTAGAAGAATATTATATTCTTTGTTATTACGGGTATTCCATAAGTTGACATGTTTATTGCGTGAATTATAGCGCCAGTCACATCTCTACACTCATCAACGTTTTTATTTACCCGCTCATAGTACTTTCGATTCGATATTCACCATTCCATGTGATATATAGGTGCTTTTAATAGTCGTATCCTTTTTCGAACCAGTCTAAGTAGCCATTAGAATCGTATGAGAATCCATCTCATTGCAATGCAATTCCATGAACGATATAGAAGAAAACATGATTAGATACACTAGTTGTCATGAGTTCTTGCTAAATTGTATACATAATTTAACAATTCCAATTTCTTTAATATCCAAAACTGAAGCGCCGATTACCCTTAGTAGCACTGTCGATAACTTCCAAGATATATTTACATTTATTGGTAAAAAATTGCGGAAATCTCAAGACACCATCGTTTTACTCTCTTATACAGTATTTTTTTTTTGAGGGAGCCACAATATTTGCGATGGTAGAGTTTAGTTTTAGTTCGGTGCATTGATGCCTGTTCTCTTGTATATTTTCCGTTTTTTCGCTATCTCTATTACTTTCATTCCTTTAAGTATGTTGAGTCGTTTACTAGTATATTTGCTTAGTTCCATGCTGTGCTTTATCAATTTCACTATTATTCATTTCGAGCAATTTCCGTAGCGATGCAATCGTAAAGCAAAATGTTAAAGGTTGAAATTATCCATCACTGATAGATGTATTGTTATTGTCATTATCGATATCGTTATCGTTATCGTTATCGTACCCTTTGCACGCACATTTCCACCATTTTAAATTCATTTGTTCTCGAACACAACCGGATGCGAACACCCTTAAATCTCTAAACCTCCAATGAGAATAAGGGCATAAGCCCTCTCTCTATTCCAACTTATTTATATATGTGTATGTTTGAGTACTCGTAATTATTTAACATTAAGGTAACAACGACGACAACGCAACGCAAATAGTTCAATATTATTATAAAATGATGTATTTTAAAACTGATTTGATAACTGAATTTGAACGTTTCTGATGATGAATAAAAGTCCTGTTTGATTTAAGAAGTGTTGTTAATTTATCGTATACGTCAGCGTATTTCCACGATACGATCACAAACATAATACTCCAGAGAGGATCTTTGGATCTTATAAACCCGGGTACAAACTTTGAGCTTCTTCTCCCCATATACATACATACAATGTAATTGTCAATGGTTGTCAAAGAGAGAATATTGGATTGGTTTTATTATTATTAATTTATGTTTTGTCTTAATTTATGTTTGCGGTCTTAGTTTACAGCAAAATATTGGCATAATTTCTTTTAATTCACTAATTAATAGTTATATCTTAACATGAATTGCAAATGAA
The DNA here is from genome assembly GCA_035042425.1 of Drosophila flavopinicola. Taxonomy (NCBI): domain Eukaryota; kingdom Metazoa; phylum Arthropoda; class Insecta; order Diptera; family Drosophilidae; genus Drosophila; species Drosophila flavopinicola. The sequence continues at coordinate 1,738,789 of JAWNLL010000473.1, read as the reverse complement.
ATCCCATGACATGCTGTTACAGAGTGAGTAAACTATGATTTCCAAACTTCAATGTGAAATCGAAATAAGAGTAAACCAAAATCCGATCAAATCAATCAAAAACTACAGAATGTTTTCATCACTAGCCTGTTTCATATATATATATTTATTTTTTTTAAAAAACGCGAACCCTCGTTTTGACAATGTACAAAAAAACAAAGTCGAACCCGATTATTTTTTCTAGGCTAAATATATATATGTATACATATATGTATAGTATAGTATAGCTATATTTAAGTTAAATAATAAACAAATTGCTACTAAACTTTAATATAATCATCATCATTTGTAGCAGTACATATCATTTAGTTCGTTGTGTTTCTGTTTCTTTGTATTGTTACTAACAATTTCTTTATTGATTGTTATATACATTGATCTTTTAAGTTCCTTTTTCTAGTTTTAGTTGGGTTTTGTCTTTTCGTTGTTTGTATTGTATTTGTATTATGTAATGTGTATGCATCAGTTTAGTGCTTTACACTACTAATAAACATAATGTTTAAACCATATCTGAGTACTCTGAATGCCGCAGATATTTGGCCAAAGTTGATGGTGACTGTATTGTGTATTTGTTGCTCGTCTAGATCGTATAGCACTTTCGTAACTGTAACTTTTAACATAATACAACCACTATGTATATATGTATGTAATACTACGATTTCAAACCCAACGAAATCTTAATCTTGGATACTCGCATTATTTCTAAAATATTGAAAAGCAGTTGATTTTTGTTATATTCTTATATATTTTTAACCATCTTTCCCCCCACTTCCTCACAGCATTGAGATTATCAAACAATTGTTTTGCTTTAATTAATTCTTTTATTATTTCTATTCAAATAAAAGCAGTATTTGCGTAGATTACATTTTGTGTTTAAACACTTCGTTGAGATTCGAGAAACACTTGATTTTCTTATAATATATGATTTTTTGTTGTCTTTTTTTCTCTTCTGGTTTAAATAAAGCGCTCGTTACACTAAAATCTAGTTGGCTAACTACTTAACTATTCGCATTTAGCTGATTAATAAAAGCTGAGTGCCGTCGTAAAACATTATTAACTATATGCTTACAAACCAATTAATAAGGACACAAGAAAAATAAAATAAAGAAACAAATTGAAGTTACCTTTGCGCTCTCGCTCTCTCTTTTCTCTCTCTCTCTCTCTTGATATATCTATCTATCTCACTTTATTTCTGTTTCCTTGCATATTATATTATCAAAATTGAAAATTATAACTGTACACCTTATGTGGAAAAATAACTCTGTTTGATTTCTTACGAAATAAATACCAAAACTACCACCAAACCCCCCACCGCCCTGTCCTTATTCCCCAGGACCTAATCCATTCATTCTGTACATTTTGTTTTTGCACCCGCACAAAACCTAATACCGTTGCCTACTATGCTTGCAGCTTCCGAGGAGAACGTGCTGTCCTATGAGGCCGTGCAGCGTTTGTCCATCAACTACACACGTCCTGTTATAATATTGGGACCACTGAAGGATCGTATCAATGACGATTTGATATCCGAATACCCGGACAAGTTCGGCTCATGTGTGCCACGTGAGTATTTCATTTGTAGTTGCAATTCATTATACTCTTTTCGAAGAAAATAGTATATTAAGTTTGTCCTGAAGTTTGTAACGCATAGAAGGAAACGTCGGAGACCCCCAAAAGTTACTGCCAGTATGCTTAGAATGACAATACAAATTGATCTAGCCATGTCCGTCTGTCTGTCTCTATGTATGCAAACTAGTCCCTCAGTTTTTGAGCTATCGCGATAAAACTTTGCACAGACTCTTATTATTCCAGGGGACACCACATTGTTCGGAGCTGGCCGGATCGGACCACTATATCTTATAGCTGCCATACAACTCGAAGTCGGTTTTGGCCATATATCCCATGTTTTTGAATCTATCTCAATGAAACTTTGCACTGATACTTATTATTCAAAGAGATATCACATTGGTTGGAGCCGGCCGGATCGGATCACTATAGCTGCTATACAACTGGCAATTAATTAAATATTCTTAGAACAAAAAAAAATGTTACGCTACAAAACGATTTTGTACAGCTTATGAAATTTCAGTGGTGCAGTTAGCAGAGTGAAAATTGTCTAAAGGTTCGAAAAGAATATAAAATCTTCGTCACGCCGAAGATAATCCTTTCCCACTTGTTTTCTTTTAATGACAAGATTTGCTTCTTAGAAATAAATTGCTAGTCACTTTGTAGTAGATTAGTTTTAAGCAATATGCAACTTAACTTAATTAAAAGAAGGGACATTTGAAGACGATAACTTAAAAAACATGTGAGATATGGCCAAAACCCACTTCTAGTTGTATGTGCAGCTTTAAGATATAGTGGTTCGATTCGGCCGGTTCCGACAAATGTGCTATTCCTTGGAACTACAAGTCTCTGTGCCAAGTTTCATCGCGATAGCTTAAAAACTGAGGGACTAGTTTGCATACATACAGACAGACAAATAAATTTTTTTGTATCATCCGAATACTGAAGGTATCTTTTGGGTGTCTCCGACGTTTCCTGCCATGCATTACAGATTTCAGGGAAATATTAAAATGCAAGACAATCTTGTAACATATTTTTATTTGATTAGTTCTAAGTAATTAGAAGAGCTATGCTATTGTCTCTGCATTTGACTTGCAAACTAATTGCCAATGCTAGAAATAGTACATAAATGAAATATAATTCACATAAACCTTTTCTCACAGATACAACGCGGCCAAAACGCGAATATGAGGTAGATGGAAGGGACTATCATTTTGTGTCGTCGCGCGAACAAATGGAGCGCGATATTCAGAACCATCTGTTTATCGAAGCTGGCCAGTACAATGACAACTTGTATGGCACCTCGGTGGCCAGTGTGCGCGAAGTGGCCGAGAGGGGCAAGCACTGCATACTGGATGTTTCGGGCAATGCAATTAAGCGTCTGCAGGTGGCGCAGCTGTATCCGGTTGCCGTTTTCATCAAGCCGAAATCCGTCGACTCTGTGATGTAAGTGCTGTTGCTAAATATTGCCATAGCCATAGACATGGACATACATACTTACATCATTTGTTTGCAGGGAAATGAACCGTCGCATGACCGAGGAGCAGGCAAAGAAGACCTATGAGCGTGCTATTAAGATGGAGCAAGAGTTTGGCGAATACTTTACGGGTATGTGTGCGCATAGTTGAGATGCTTAGCTAGTTGCATAATTAACTTGATACACTCTCGTCATATAGGCGTTGTACAAGGCGATACAATCGAAGAAATATATAGCAAAGTGAAATCAATGATTTGGTCGCAATCGGGACCAACCATTTGGGTACCATCGAAGGAATCTCTATGACCAACAGCCACGACAACATGGACACTGCCGCCTCGAGTACGTTGTCGACCTGTCTCGAGAACAACAACAACAACAGTAGCAACAACAACAACAAATCAGCCGCAACAAAAAACGTCACACTGATGCACCACAACAACGACAACGACGACGACGACGATGCCGATCATGACAACCATAACAACCATAACAGCAACACCAGCAACAGCAACTGCAGCCACAACAACAACAACAACAACAACTGCAACAGCAACCCGTAGCAGCCAACTCGATGTTGTTAGTGATTAGAATGGTTATTGCTTTAGATATGAAATCAAACATGAGCTGGGCATATTGCTTCTGGCCATGCTTGTGTTCCTGGTCGTTGGTTATTGGTTCTTTGGTGCGAGGACAAACTGTTCAAAACTGAAGCGGCGGCTGTTTAGTTTTAGTTAGAACAAAATTGATATACAAAAGGAGAAAAAAAAGAAAAAGAAAAACAAACCGAATCATATTAATCATAAGATCTAATGTGAAGGAAAAAAGCGAAAAAAAGGAAAGCAAAAGAAGGAGTTAAAGACGAGGAAACATTTGTTAAGCGCTAGTGTTGTTTGTTTATGTTGATGTTTATACGAGAGTTATAGCGAGCTAGTTATTTTGACGCTAATGATAATGTGGTATATAATTATATACATATACATATACACAAACATGCATATATACATATATGTATAATAGGTATATACTCTTTAAGTGCGACTAGCGTCAAACATACTACGATTAATGATAGCAATTGAAGTTGAATCAGTTGGAGAATACGACTATAGGTATATATGGGTAAATAGACGATGACGATGACGACGACGACGACGACGACGACGATAAGTTGGTGCATTTGTTGTTAGATGTATTGTATTTTTTTTCCCACGCGCCTTTGCCTAATGCAACACAAATCACATGATAAGAATCAAGATGCATAGTTTATGCTACATATGCAAACAGACTCCCAAACGCACACACACACACACACACACACACACACACACACACACATGTATGTACACAAATACCATGTAGCCTAACTAAAGTAAAGCGTCGGCAATGAGAAAGAGATAGAGAGAGAGGGAGAGATAGATAGGGAGAGAGAGCAATATCACTTCTTTCAATGCAAAAAGTCACTTTACTATTTAACTAACATACATATTTGTTAGACAGCATTAAACACAATTTGGAAGCGTCGTGTTGATATAAAAACACACATACATAAGCATATTACGATCAATACAGCATATACACCTATATATAGTATATATAGTATATATATATATATAACACACACACCGATACGGTTTAATTTTACAAATGAATTTGCAACCACTCAAATACCTTAGTGGTATTGACATTTTTTTTTTATGTATCGACAGCAAATGATTAGCTAATGTTCAACAAACAAACAAACAAACAAACCAACAAATTTACAAATTATAGACAACGCACATAACTGCTAATTACCCATTTTTTTTTAAATATATTTTTCTATTTTTTTCTAAGAAATTTAGTAAAATTCAAGTTATTCAAGTTTAATATTATGAATTATATATTTTTTTTGTTTCGTGTGTGTCGCTCTCTTTCCACAATATGTAGAAGATCTATTTAGAAAGTGTATACGTTGTGCATTCATGTACATAGCTATATGTCTTACGGAAAGGGCAAGTATTTGCATAATATTATTATTTTTTTTTATTAGTGTCTGTCCTTTATTTTGTAATAAACATATTTTGTAAATTATAATACCTTCGCTCCCTGCTTTATAAACATTGAACAGTATATGTATGTACGTGCTGACAATGCATACAAAATTCTTTTTCACATTGTACGCAAAATGCATTGTATTTAATAAACAAACCTAAGCGAATTATATTAATTTAAAACTAAAGAAAGCAGTAAATGTAATAAAATAAACTACAACAACAACAACAAAAACATACTTCATCAAAGCCGTAAAAACTTTTTAATCAATTTCTCCCTTACTTATAGAACAAAATAAAACAAAGCATTGAAAAGGATGTGTGTAATAGTTTCAAAATAAAAAGAAAATAACAAAAAACGCCAAGACGATTTTGTAGAACTGTTGCGAAAAATGTGTAAACGCAATTTTATTACAGAAATACACACATACACAGAAAGAAACATCTTGTGAAAATATACAGAGTAAGCCACGACTGCGAAAATAGGTAAACACTATGATGAATTGAAAACGAGGCCGAAATTATCTGGTAATTTGAGAGATTGACGAACCTTATAGCGATATAGACAATAGTCTAGATTGGTTTGCACATAGTTTATAAGATTGCCAATATGTTATAAGCCTTAGCCGAAATAGCGCTCGACGATAGTTGTGTTATGGTCATAGTATAACCATAGCCATGAGCGATATGCCCATTATTTCAATTCGATGGCCAACAGGACGAGGAGCAGGAGCAGGAGCACGAGCAGGACCAGAACCAGGACTAGGACTAGGACTGTGTTTGGCAAACAAAACTCTTTACTCAATTCTTATCTTATAGTACATGTGTGTAGCACTCACAACTAGCACTCTTATGATAAACCGTTCATTTCATGAATAGCATTAGTGCCCACTGTCCATGTGCACACTTTAGTATGTACATATTGTACGCATTTTATCTCTCGATCAGATCAACAATCTAATTAATAATACTATTCTGCCTACCAAACACCCGCCTTGCAATCTCTTAGTGAAGTACCTCGAGCCTGTGTAAACAAAATCAAACGGAAAGCAATTTAAAGTACATACAACCTGAAGGGAAAACAAAACTCAAAAGTGAATAATTAATAATGAATGATGAATTCGGAATTATGAATTATGAAAAAGGAAATCAATGGCAAATTTTGCACATGCATATAGTACATATGCATGCATAGTTGTGCATGTTCAAATAGTAAATAGACAGAGATAACAGAGTTTATATTCTAAGCATATGATAACAAAAACAGAATGAATACATTTAATTACTTATGTATGTATCATATATATATATATATATATACATATATATATACTAACTATAAAAGATGTTCACATACTTATGGGGTTTTAAGCCCAAATGCGGTAAGCGTTCTTTTCTAATAGTCTTTTAGTGTATTTCAAAAGTCAAGGTAACTGTTCCAAAGCCTTAAATGCAATTAATTAACGCATTTACGAGTATATCCAAGTTACATACATACACACACTGCTTACCCTATTTGTAAAAAACATAACAAAAAAAAAACCGAAAAAAACACAAATGACAATTTTTGATGTAGCCTTAGAAAGTGTATGCAAGAATTTACCAAAAAAAAAAGAAAAGAAAAGAAATTCATAATTTAAAATAATTAATACCGTAACATACATACATACATACATATATTAACCATATGTATTAAAGCTAATACTGAAAGGCATTTAACGATCCATTTGCTAAAAACGGTTTTGTGCCACATCATGAGCAAAAAAAAAAAGAAAAAAAATAAGAACAACAACAGCAACAACAACAAATATCGTGAATTTGTCAGCGTATACTACAAATTTTTGTGGAAGCATTTCATCAAAATGGTGCCTTTATCAGTTATTGTTGTCGGTATTGAGAAAAAAAAAAATGATTAAATACATTTATATAATTAAGTATATACATATATTAATCTATATTGCAGCACATGCTATTTGTAATAGATGCAAATGAGATGATAACAATATAATGATAATATGCAGTTGCGGGCTGTGATATCTGCTCGAACATCTTAAATACCAGCTTAGGAAATTTGGTTAAAATTCATTTAAAAGCCGTTGCTGTTTGGTAGTACTTACAGCTACCTTTCGGCTCCACACCCGCCATAAAATCAAAAAATATACAGACACATATGTATATTCTACATATATATATATCGATATATATATCGATATAGGTAAATTTTTCAGCATGCATAAATCAAGAAATTTGTTGTTATTGTTACAGTTTTTCACAAAAACCATAAAATTAAAAAGGAAAGAAATATGACCTAAGTACAATTTATTCGATTGCCTTTTAAAGTTAAACGATATGTTCTCCGTTAGCGAATAAGTGCTTTAAGTATACTAACATACATTTGTATAAGTTACATTGCATATTGAATATTGTTAAATTATATATATACAAAAAGAAAGAAAAAAAAAAAACGAAGAAAACACAGATAGAGCAAGTTTAGATTTCAATTGGTATTTCGTTAGACAAGCTCTTAATATTATTCAGAGCTGTAATAAACTCGTTAATAATTGATATATACGTATAAATCTTTGATCTAACTTCTGTTGTTGTTTCTGTCCTTAAATTTGATAAATATTTTAAATACAACAAACATTCTTATCTTCTAATAACTCAATACCCTAATAGTAATAACACTTGAATTGCCAAGTGTTGATATTATAAATTACAGCTCTGATATACTATAAATTCATTTACTACCTGCACTATATATTCATACAGTGCGACAGAATGCAAACGATCAGAATGCAATAGATGATCTCATCTCAAGCTGCACAGTGGGTATAAATCAAGCAATTCGCGGTCGTGGCACAAATACTTGGCACTTGTATACACTCAGCATACAGACACACACACACAACCACACACATTTACATATACATTTACATAACGTTTGTATTTACATACATACTAACTACTGAAAACTGAAACACACACAAAAGTAATTAGTTATAACAACAATTTGCGAATCCTACATTATGTATTATTTATTAGTTCATCAAACGATGCGACATTCGAAATAAACAAGAAAATTCAATACGTAAACAACGTGTGCTGTGCATATAAGTTTTTGAGTAAACCTACTTGTATATATTTATATTTATATACCCTTTGGGAGCTAGTGGAGGGTTTATTCAGCTCTAACAACAGCTGGATATCTGGGCAATAGTTTTTGAACAAGACAAAACTCATGCAATTTCATTCCAGCCTATACAATTGAATTGAAATATAACAGTATCGCAACTAATTTGAAAAATTTGTTCTTCTTCTTTTTTTAACCATACGAGCTAGAATGACTTTACATTTTCACAGCACTTTTCTTTTTGGACGTAAGTAAGCTCTGAACAATTCGATATCCAAACTCGGAAAATGTGAAAAACAATGTATGTAAATTAAAATTAATTTTTCTGTCATCAATATGGAAATTTCATTGAAAACTATTACCATTTATTTTTGGAAATGGAATAGAGTAGTCAAATGCTAACGGTTGTTTTCTAATTCATTCTCACAGCTTCACATCAAAAAAATAATTAATATGCCATTTTATAATTTCGGAAAACTGTTCTAAGCTACTTTTTAACTTTTCATCCGATTAGATGAAAGTTTAATGTTCTCATTTAACTGATTATAGAAACATATCCGACTAGCTGGAAAATATCTTCTAGTAAAGTATTACATTATTTGAGTTGTAGGTGGTATATCTTTTGAGCTTGACTAGATTTTGACATATGTGCTTGATTTAAGTAACAAAATGTTTTTGTTTGTTTCGTGTGTAGCTTTTTATAACCTGAACCCATTAAAAATGGGTAAAAAGGGTATAATGAAGTTGTGCAAAAGTATGTAACAGGCATAAGGAAGCATCTCCAACCCTATAAAGTATATATATTATTGATCAGTATCAACAGCCGAGTCGATCTAGCCATGTCCGTCCGTCCGTCCGTCTGTATGAACACGCGGATATCAGAGACTACAAGAGCTAGAGACTTCATATTTGGAATATAAGTTCTCCTAATCCCGGACAGATCAAGTTTATTTCATTTTATCGATAACTCGTACCGTTTAAAAGTTATCGATAAATTTCGATTTAAGACTAGCGCTTTTGGGACATAACTTCAAAGTTAGAAGAGCTAGAGACCCCAAATTTGGCATGTATAATCTCGAGTAGCACACATGTAACAAATATTTCACTTTTTGGATACCACCCCCTAAACCCCCCAAAAGATCAAAAAACGCATCTTTGGGGGTACGACCTTGCAATTTGGTTTTGTCACACATATTATTGACAATTATTTGCCCCAAAAATTTCAATAAGATCGGACAATAAACACAGAAGTTATTTAAGATTTACTTTCCATTGTGTGGGGCTCAGCGAAAAAGCAAGCTAACTGCTTAAACCGCTTGTACTGCTTGTACTGCAGCATGTGTGTGCTTAGGTTAGTATGAATGATTGTAAGGACTGGGTTCAGGGTATCTCGTAGTCGGGCACTCCCGACTAGAGCACTCTTACTTGTTTCTTCTTTTTTTATGACAATCTGAAATTAATAAAAATATCTGTATTTTCTGGCTTTCATTCTAGCTAGAATAACTAATATACCCTATATACTGAAAATATGTATATGTGGCATACACAAATGTACTAAGTATGTCATATCTAATTGAATATGAAAGTAATGCGTGCGCTGAAGGGAATATGATACGATGCGATCCAATTAGGTTAATTACTAATTGAAATGCGTGTTGATTAATTTGATAGTTTTATTTCCTATGCGTGGCAGTTCGAACTGGCTGGACTTGGACTTGACTACTTGTTGGTGCGTAAATATATGTCGAACTGGACGAGCGTTATGAAATAGGAGAAGGCTGTCACGGAAATGAGATAAATCAGACGGCGGTCCAGATGCAGCATTCCACAAAGCGTCGGCTGTCGAGAGTACATTAACAGCAGAGAGAACTGTTCCAGCTGTAGAGAAAATAAGCAGAGCAAAATGTGAGGAAGGATTGAACTAGCCTAAATTGTAGCCCTATAACTTCTCTTTTGTACACTCGTTTATTTCGGAATAGTTTTTGCTATTTATGAGTCAATTGCTTTGAAATTTGAAACATTGATGTATCAGCTGCATATTTAAGTGTACAAGGTAATTGAATGCAATAACTGAACAAGTAAGAGTGCTCTAGTCGGGAGTGCCCGACTAGGAGATACCCTGAACCCAGTTCTGACATCCATTCATACTTGAAAGTAAAATCTTAAATAACTTCTGTGTTTATCGTCCGATCTTTCTAAAATTTAGGACATAACATTGGCTATAAAATGTGTGACCAAACCAAATTGCAAGGTCATACATTCAAAAATAATTTTTTTGAACTTTTGGGGGAATTAGGGGGTGGTACCCAAAAAGTGAAATATTTGTTACATGTACATGCTATTCGAGATTATTCATGCCAAATTTGGGGCCTCTAGCTCTTATAACTTTTAAGTTAAAGCCCAAAAACGCTATTCTGAAATCGAAATTTATCGATAACATTTAAACGGGACGAGTTATCGATAAAATGAAATAAACTTGATCTGTCCCGGGATTACGAGAACTTATATTCCAAATATGAAGTCTCTAGCTCTTGTAGTCTCTGATATCTGTGTGTTCATACAGACAGACAGACGGACAGACGGACAGACAGACGGACATGGCCAGATCGACTCGGCTGTTGATACTGATCAAGAATATATATACTTTATATGGTCGGAGTTGCTTCCTTATGCCTGTTACATACTTTTGCACAAAGCCATAATACCCTTTTTACCCATTTTTAATGGGTTCAGGGTATAAAAACATGGGAAATATGAGCAATACCGATTTACAGTTGTATGGCAGCTATAAGATATAGTGGTGCGATCTCGACGGTTCCGACAAATGTGCAATATCTTTGAACAATACGGCTCTGTGGCAAGTTTCATTGTGATAGCTCAAAAACTGAAGGAATAGCTTGCATACATACAGACAGACGGATGTTGGGAAAATCAATTCCTTTCGTCATCCTAATTATACTAGCGGTAACTTTTGGGTGTCTCCACGCTTGAGTACAAAATGAATATACTATGTTCTTCGAAAAGAGTATAGAAACTGAAGTTGTGGATTTACCTCTTGGTCTAGGCTGGGTGGCTGCAGCGAAGGATAGTCGCAGAAGCGACGCATCGTCAGGGCTAGACGGCTCTGCTCCACCTGGATATACTCGTTGACCAGCGTCACAATGTACGTGTCCACGTAGAAGCCCAGCGCGTAGATTCCACTGACCACAATGGGATAGGAGACCTGGTTGAGCGATTGTGTCGCCAGCAGATTGAAGATGGTATAGAAGTTGGTCAGATTGTTGATCAGCGTGGTCAGCATCAGTCCGAGCAGCTGCAGCTGATGCATGCGAAAGCTGCCCACATACAGCGAGTGTATCTCGGTGAACCGACGGCGCAGCCTTCCAATCCGATCGCAGTGCCGCCAGCCGTGCACCAGCAGCATGCCGCGTCGAGGATGAGGACGCAGCTGGCCGAGTGTGGCGCGCAGCTGGACATGCAGCTGGCGCAGATACTTGAGCACGCTGCTATTGATGTAGTAGAAGAAGTCGGCCATGTTCTCCGTGTAGTTCCAGAGGACGAACGAGTAAATGGCGTACTGCATGCGCAGCTGACCGCCCGTTGTCGAGTTGGAGCCGCTGTCCGCTGCGGCAAAGATGCCGCACACCTGGGCCACCATCACCACGTTGATCAGCACGAACTTGAAGTACATGAACCGCTCGAAGCTCTGCTTCGGCCAACGGCTGCCCCGATGGCCCCGATAGCCTGCAAAGGCGGCCTCCAGGCGGGCTCGCTGCAGCGTGCAGCGATGATTGATGGCCCTGAAGTGGAACGTGTTGGCCAGATAGGTGACTATCACAGTGGCGTATTTGATCAGCGTGTTGGCAAAGGACACGTACAGCACCAGCTGCAGCCGCCGGTCAGCTGTTGCCATCAGCGCCCGATAGTTGTAGCCAAAGTAACAGGGCACCACCACAATCAGCAGCAGACTGAACACGTGACTGTAGACGATGAGCAGTGCCTTGAGTGGGGCACGCAGCGGTCGCTGTGGCACATAGTCGATGATCACCTGGCCGAAGACGTTTGCATAGATGTGGCCGTATCTGTAGAACTTGTACTCGTGCCGCTCCCAGAAGCTGCGCCTGCTCCTGTGTCCGCCTGTGTCCTTCTCGCACATGTCTCAACTGAACTGAGCAGCAGTCATCAGACAGCAGACAGCAGCCACAGGCTGCCCCCGTTTGTGGCACGCTTGGGCGCTGTTGCGTGCTGATGCGTCGATATGGGGCAGACAGACACTCACAGGATAACAGGGCTAACGGCAAGTAAGCAATTTTGCAAATGCCTATGTGTATAGCCCTTACAGGTCTATGTGCGGGCAGATGTACGATATTGAGATACATATAGCTGGTAATCAGAATGTCTTAAAATTTCTTAAAATAAAATTACCAACAGGTATTTATTTATCTAAAAGATTTACGTGTTTGGATACTTCCAAATTAGTGTGTTACTTTATAACAAAAACCATCTATGTATAAAAATACGTTTTTTACCCTGAACCCATTTAAAATGGGTAAAAAGGTTATAATGTTTTTGTGCAAAAGTATGTATGTATTCTTTTGCTCATGAGTCATACTTTCTGACCAGATTTGATTTTTTTTTTAAATATTGTATTGTAACAAAGTGACCCATGAAATTCAAATTCACACACCTAAGGTAGCACAGAAAGATTTGTGCTCATTCAAAGTCTTGAGTTCATCGTGATATATACTCGTGTAACAATTCTCCTAAAATTGAAATATAAATTTGTTATTTCACTTGACACCCGAAACAAATCAAACAATTTTCGAAATGGGCATGTCTCACTCCCGCCCTGTGGAATGCGACCCCGACAATCTGTCCGCCACGATAAATGAAGAGCGAGTAGTCCAATACATACGAGAATTTATTGAGCCGCTAGAGCACAAGGACGTCCTAGATATCTTTTGTGGCTCAGTTGAGCCAGAAGACAAGAAAAAACAGGCGGAGGAAGCTTGTAACAAGGTTCTGATGGCAGCTGTTGATAATGGCAAGTTGGAACACTGCAATAACCATTTTTTTGCATCCACTCATGCTGAGGACGTGATGGCAATCCTCCCTGAGTACGAGGAGGCTCCTTGCTATTGTCGTGAGTGCACTTACTTGGAGAGATTAGCTCTTAGATCGGATTCCGGATCGGGGGACAATTATGAGGACAGTGACGAGCATTCGGTTGAGGCCCAACTTATCCCACAACCGCCGACACCGGTAGAAGACGATCCAGAAGAGGCGCGTATCCCAACACAGTCGATGAAGAAATAAGGGGACCCATCGACCTAACTAGTTTGACCAACAATAATTTGATGCCAACTTGAATCATACAAACGCAAACCCAACTTTTAGCAAACATCTAAATTTCTTGTGGCACACATATCCCAACAAAGTCGGTGAAGGAGGAAGAGACGCCATCGACCTAACCAAATCGTCCTATCATTTATTATTTGATAGCAATTTGAGTCACCCTGCTAAGCGCAACATTTTATGACTGAAAATCAAAATTACAAATTATTATAATCTGTATAATAAACAATAGTTGACCGGAAGTAGAAGAGTATATTGGTTTTGTGGAATGTCCGTCATGTTGTCAGTCTGTGTCTATATGTATGAGGGCAACTATTTTCGACGCAATTTAAGCATATACACTGGGAGGCTGGCAAATCCATACACCTCAAATCGATAAAACGTAAATATTTCCTACAATTTCCTGGGCTGTACAAATGGATCATATAATTCCAAGAAAATTCCAATCGGAAATTTCAGAGCTATATTCAGCATATTTACATACAACACCCACTACCGCCCCGTAATCACGAAAATCGATATACCTGTAAGCAGATATCGATATCGATAATATGTGTATATTTCCCACAATTGAAGTCACTAAATTAGGAATGTGGTTTGCTGGTGGTGACAATCCACATCTCCCCAAGTTTTGGAAGAACATAGTATATTATGTTTGTGCTGCAGCTTGCAACGCATAGAAGGAAGCATCGGAGACCCCCAAAAGTTACTGCCAGTATGCTTAGAATGACAATACAAATTGATCTAGTAATGTCCGTTTGTCTGTCTGTCTTTATGTATGCAAACTAGTCCCTCAGTTTTTGAGCTATCCCGATAAAACTTTGCACAGACTCTTATTATTCAACGGGACAGCACATTGGTCGGAACCAGCCGGCTCGGACCACTATATCTTATAGCTGCTATACAATTGGCAGAGTGAAAATTGCCTGAAGGTTCGAAACGAGTATAAAATCTTCGGCACGCCGAAGATAATCCTTCCCCATTTGTTTTTATTTACACAAGTGAATTTTATGATAACTAAATCCGACCGAAAGACAGATTTATATGGTTTTAAGCTTTAACAGACCTGGGGGAAACGGAAAGCGAGATTTAATTGGTGTTTCCACCTGCAGTGTCTTAACTGAGTTTGGGGGATCCCATTCGACATTAACGGCACCTTGAGGAACGGAACCTTCACGACGAATCTTTATAGCAGTCTACTTTGGAGCCGCTGCAGTATCTCAATGTTGGATTTAAAGGCTGAACACCAAAGCTGTCGAAATCGGTCTCAGCATGACCCTATGTAGCAGAAACTTAATGAATATTTTTCTTGACCTTCTATTTCTTTTATTTATTTATTGTCGACTATTGACAGTCGACACAAAAGAATTTATATAAAATTATAAAATATTTAAAAGAATATAAAACATTTACCTAAAATTTAAATCATTAAATTAAAGATTAAAGTTAAAGTTACGTTAGGTTCTAGTTAGTCCTAGATATTTGACAGAGGGCTATGGGGCATTGCCAAAAAGTCATCTAGACTCGAGAACAGGCAGATCAGCTTGTGTAAAATGTGTACTATATGGATATCAAGACGCTGCCTTGTGGAACTCCACATTGAATGGACAAAACTTAATAATATATGATTGAGTTTATAGAGCAGGCCTAGATACCACACTCGATCAAACTCCCGGCGTTGTTTGGGTTTAGGTGTAGAAGAAGCTACCACCTACTCTCTCCAATGGGCGTGGCAGATTGCTTTACATAAGGCACCGCTGGGGCTCAAGTTTGCCTTGTTGAGTTGTTGAGTGGGAGGATTCTTGATTGATGCCAGATTATATATTATTGATCAGTATCAACAGCTGAGTCGATCTGGCCATGTCCGTCTGTCTGTCTGTATGAACACGCGGATATTAGAGACTACAACAGCTAGAGACTCCATATTTGGAATAAAGTTTTCGTAGTCACAGGATAGATAAAGTGTGTTTCATTTTATCGATAACTCGTCGCGTTCAAAAGTTATCGATAAATTTAAATTTCAGACCAGCGTTTTTGGGCCATAACTTAAAAATTATAAGAGCTAGAGGTCCCAAATTTCGCATGTATAACCTCGAATAGCATACACATGTAACAAATATTTAACTTTTTGGATATATAGAATAAAGTTTTTCCAGATTTTTTGCAGCTCCGCCCAGCCCAACGGTCGATAACTCTTCTGTATATATTATTTTGCCTATGACTCATACTTTGTGCCCAAATTTGTTTTTTTTTAAATATTGTTTTGTAACAAAGTGACCCATGAAATCCAAATTCACACACATAAGGAAGCACAGAAATATTTGTGCTCATTCAAAGTCTTGAGTTCATCGTGATATATACTCGTGTAACAATTCTCCTAAAATTGAAATATAAATTTGTTATTTCACTTGACACCCGAAACAAATCAAACAATTTTCGAAATGGGCATGTCTCACTCCCGCCCTGTGGAATGCGACCCCGACAATCTGTCCGCCACGATAAATGAAGAGCGAGTAGTCCAATACATACGAGAATTTATTGAGCCGCTAGAGCACAAGGACGTCCTAGATATCTTTTGTGGCTCAGTTGAGCCAGAAGACAAGAAAAAACAGGCGGAGGAAGCTTGTAACAAGGTTCTGATGGCAGCTGTTGATAATGGCAAGTTGGAACACTGCAATAACCATTTTTTTGCATCCACTCATGCTGAGGACGTGATGGCAATCCTCCCTGAGTACGAGGAGGCTCCTTGCTATTGTCGTGAGTGCACTTACTTGGAGAGATTAGCTCTTAGATCGGATTCCGGATCGGGGGACAATTATGAGGACAGTGACGAGCATTCGGTTGAGGCCCAACTTATCCCACAACCGCCGACACCGGTAGAAGACGATCCAGAAGAGGCGCGTATCCCAACACAGTCGATGAAGAAATAAGGGGACCCATCGACCTAACTAGTTTGACCAACAATAATTTGATGCCAACTTGAATCATACAAACGCAAACCCAACTTTTAGCAAACATCTAAATTTCTTGTGGCACACATATCCCAACAAAGTCGGTGAAGGAGGAAGAGACGCCATCGACCTAACCAAATCGTCCTATCATTTATTATTTGATAGCAATTTGAGTCACCCTGCTAAGCGCAACATTTTATGACTGAAAATCAAAATTACAAATTATTATAATCTGTATAATAAACAATAGTTGACCGGAAGTAGAAGAGTATATTGGTTTTGTGGAATGTCCGTCATGTTGTCAGTCTGTGTCTATATGTATGAGGGCAACTATTTTCGACGCAATTTAAGCATATACACTGGGAGGCTGGCAAATCCATACACCTCAAATCGATAAAACGTAAATATTTCCTACAATTTCCTGGGCTGTACAAATGGATCATATAATTCCAAGAAAATTCCAATCGGAAATTTCAGAGCTATATTCAGCATATTTACATACAACACCCACTACCGCCCCGTAATCACGAAAATCGATATACCTGTAAGCAGATATCGATATCGATAATATGTGTATATTTCCCACAATTGAAGTCACTAAATTAGGAATGTGGTTTGCTGGTGGTGACAATCCACATCTCCCCAAGTTTTTGAAGAACATAGTATATTATGTTTGTGCTGCAGCTTGCAACGCATAGAAGGAAGCATCGGAGACCCCCAAAAGTTACTGCCAGTATGCTTAGAATGACAATACAAATTGATCTAGTAATGTCCGTTTGTCTGTCTGTCTTTATGTATGCAAACTAGTCCCTCAGTTTTTGAGCTATCCCGATAAAACTTTGCACAGACTCTTATTATTCAACGGGACAGCACATTGGTCGGAACCAGCCGGCTCGGACCACTATATCTTATAGCTGCTATACAATTGGCAGAGTGAAAATTGCCTAAAGGTTCGAAACGAGTATAAAATCTTCGGCACGCCGAAGATAATCCTTCCCCATTTGTTTTTATTTACACAAGTGAATTTTATGATAACTAAATCCGACCGAAAGACAGATTTATATGGTTTTAAGCTTTAACAGACCTGGGGGAAACGGAAAGCGAGATTTAATTGGTGTTTCCACCTGCAGTGTCTTAACTGAGTTTGGGGATCCCATTCGACATTAACGGCACCTTGAGGAACGGAACCTTCACGACGAATCTTTATAGCAGTCTACTTTGGAGCCGCTGCAGTATCTCAATGTTGGATTTAAAGGCTGAACACCAAAGCTGTCGAAATCGGTCTCAGCATGACCCTATGTAGCAGAAACTTAATGAATATTTTTCTTGACCTTCTATTTCTTTTATTTATTTATTGTCGACTATTGACAGTCGACACAAAAGAATTTATATAAAATTATAAAATATTTAAAAGAATATAAAACATTTACCTAAAATTTAAATCATTAAATTAAAGATTAAAGTTAAAGTTACGTTAGGTTCTAGTTAGTCCTAGATATTTGACAGAGAGCTATGGGGCATTGCCAAAAAGTCATCTAGACTCGAGAACAGGCAGATCAGCTTGTGTAAAATGTGTACTATATGGATATCAAGACGCTGCCTTGTGGAACTCCACATTGAATGGACAAAACTTAATAATATATGATTGAGTTTATAGAGCAGGCCTAGATACCACACTCGATCAAACTCCCGGCGTTGTTTGGGTTTAGGTGTAGAAGAAGCTACCACCTACTCTCTCCAATGGGCGTGGCAGATTGCTTTACATAAGGCACCGCTGGGGCTCAAGTTTGCCTTGTTGAGTTGTTGAGTGGGAGGATTCTTGATTGATGCCAGATTATATATTATTGATCAGTATCAACAGCTGAGTCGATCTGGCCATGTCCGTCTGTCTGTCTGTATGAACACGCGGATATTAGAGACTACAACAGCTAGAGACTCCATATTTGGAATAAAGTTTTCGTAGTCACAGGATAGATAAAGTGTGTTTCATTTTATCGATAACTCGTCGCGTTCAAAAGTTATCGATAAATTTAAATTTCAGACCAGCGTTTTTGGGCCATAACTTAAAAATTAGAGCTAGAGGTCCCAAATTTCGCATGTATAACCTCGAATAGCATACACATGTAACAAATATTTAACTTTTTGGATATATAGAATAAAGTTTTTCCAGATTTTTTGCAGCTCCGCCCAGCCCAACGGTCGATAACTCTTCTGTATATATTATTTTGCCTATGACTCATACTTTGTGCCCAAATTTGTTTTTTTTTAAATATTGTTTTGTAACAAAGTGACCCATGAAATCCAAATTCACACACATAAGGAAGCACAGAAATATTTGTGCTCATTCAAAGTCTTGAGTTCATCGTGATATATACTCGTGTAACAATTCTCCTAAAATTGAAATATAAATTTGTTATTTCACTTGACACCCGAAACAAATCAAACAATTTTCGAAATGGGCATGTCTCACTCCCGCCCTGTGGAATGCGACCCCGACAATCTGTCCGCCACGATAAATGAAGAGCGAGTAGTCCAATACATACGAGAATTTATTGAGCCGCTAGAGCACAAGGACGTCCTAGATATCTTTTGTGGCTCAGTTGAGCCAGAAGACAAGAAAAAACAGGCGGAGGAAGCTTGTAACAAGGTTCTGATGGCAGCTGTTGATAATGGCAAGTTGCAACACTGCAATAACCATTTTTTTGCATCCACTCATGCTGAGGACGTGATGGCAATCCTCCCTGAGTACGAGGAGGCTCCTTGCTATTGTCGTGAGTGCACTTACTTGGAGAGATTAGCTCTTAGATCGGATTCCGGATCGGGGGACAATTATGAGGACTGTGACGAGGATTCGGTTGAGGCCCAACTTATCCCACAACCGCCGGCACCGGTAGAAGACGATCCAGAAGAGGCGCGTATCCCAACACAGTCGATGAAGAAATAAGGGGACCCATCGACCTAACTAGTTTGACCAACAATAATTTGATGCCAACTTGAATCATACAAACGCAAACCCAACTTTTAGCAAACATCTAAATTTCTTGTGGCACACATATCCCAACAAAGTCGGTGAAGGAGGAAGAGACGCCATCGACCTAACCAAATCGTCCTATCATTTATTATTTGATAGCAATTTGAGTCACCCTGCTAAGCGCAACATTTTATGACTGAAAATCAAAATTACAAATTATTATAATCTGTATAATAAACAATAGTTGACCGGAAGTAGAAGAGTATATTGGTTTTGTGGAATGTCCGTCATGTTGTCAGTCTGTGTCTATATGTATGAGGGCAACTATTTTCGACGCAATTTAAGCATATACACTGGGAGGCTGGCAAATCCATACACCTCAAATCGATAAAACGTAAATATTTCCTACAATTTCCTGGGCTGTACAAATGGATCATATAATTCCAAGAAAATTCCAATCGGAAATTTCAGAGCTATATTCAGCATATTTACATACAACACCCACTACCGCCCCGTAATCACGAAAATCGATATACCTGTAAGCAGATATCGATATCGATAATATGTGTATATTTCCCACAATTGAAGTCACTAAATTAGGAATGTGGTTTGCTGGTGGTGACAATCCACATCTCCCCAAGTTTTTGAAGAACATAGTATATTATGTTTGTGCTGCAGCTTGCAACGCATAGAAGGAAGCATCGGAGACCCCCAAAAGTTACTGCCAGTATGCTTAGAATGACAATACAAATTGATCTAGTAATGTCCGTTTGTCTGTGTGTCTTTATGTATGCAAACTAGTCCCTCAGTTTTTGAGCTATCCCGATAAAACTTTGCACAGACTCTTATTATTCAACGGGACAGCACATTGGTCGGAACCAGCCGGCTCGGACCACTATATCTTATAGCTGCTATACAATTGGCAGAGTGAAAATTGCCTAAAGGTTCGAAACGAGTATAAAATCTTCGGCACGCCGAAGATAATCCTTCCCCATTTGTTTTTATTTACACAAGTGAATTTTATGATAACTAAATCCGACCGAAAGACAGATTTATATGGTTTTAAGCTTTAACAGACCTGGGGGAAACGGAAAGCGAGATTTAATTGGTGTTTCCATCTGCAGTGTCTTAACTGAGTTTGCGGATCCCATTCGACATTAACGGCACCTTGAGGAACGGAACCTTCACGACGAATCTTTATAGCAGTCTACTTTGGAGCCGCTGCAGTATCTCAATGTTGGATTTAAAGGCTGAACACCAAAGCTGTCGAAATCGGTCTCAGCATGACCCTATGTAGCAGAAACTTAATGAATATTTTTCTTGACCTTCTATTTCTTTTATTTATTTATTGTCGACTATTGACAGTCGACACAAAAGAATTTATATAAAATTATAAAATATTTAAAAGAATATAAAACATTTACCTAAAATTTAAATCATTAAATTAAAGATTAAAGTTAAAGTTACGTTAGGTTCTAGTTAGTCCTAGATATTTGACAGAGAGCTATGGGGCATTGCCAAAAAGTCATCTAGACTCGAGAACAGGCAGATCAGCTTGTGTAAAATGTGTACTATATGGATATCAAGACGCTGCCTTGTGGAACTCCACATTGAATGGACAAAACTTAATAATATATGATTGAGTTTATAGAGCAGGCCTAGATACCACACTCGATCAAACTCCCGGCGTTGTTTGGGTTTAGGTGTAGAAGAAGCTACCACCTACTCTCTCCAATGGGCGTGGCAGATTGCTTTACATAAGGCACCGCTGGGGCTCAAGTTTGCCTTGTTGAGTTGTTGAGTGGGAGGATTCTTGATTGATGCCAGATTATATATTATTGATCAGTATCAACAGCTGAGTCGATCTGGCCATGTCCGTCTGTCTGTCTGTATGAACACGCGGATATTAGAGACTACAACAGCTAGAGACTCCATATTTGGAATAAAGTTTTCGTAGTCACAGGATAGATAAAGTGTGTTATCGATAAATTTAAATATCAGACCAGCGTTTTTGGGCCATAACTTAAAAATTATAAGAGCTAGAGGTCCCAAATTTCGCATGTATAACCTCGAATAGCATACACATGTAACAAATATTTAACTTTTTGGATATATAGAATAAAGTTTTTCCAGATTTTTTGCAGCTCCGCCCAGCCCAACGGTCGATAACTCTTCTGTATATATTATTTTGCCTATGACTCATACTTTGTGCCCAAATTTGTTTTTTTTATACTCTGATACCGAAGGTACTCATAGTATATTGGTTTTGTCGAATGTCCGTCAGGCCGTCCGTCTGTCCGTCTGTCCGTCTGTCCGTCTGGCCGTCTGTCCGTCTGTCCGTCTGTCCGTCTGTCTGTCTGGATGAACGCGCGTATTTCCGAAACGATATTAGATAGACTCTTGAAATCTTTTGCGTTATGATTATAGCTATCTGCTTCAGATCAAGTTTATTCCAAATATATGCCACGCCCACTGGGAGGCTGGCAAATCGATAACATGTCGATACACCTCAAATCACAAATCGATTAAACGCGAATAACTCCCACAATTTTGAAGCTAGAGTAATCAAATTTGGTAGGTATATTGCTGGTGACCTCCCGAAAAAATTGGATCCTAGGTTAATCGGCCACGCCCATTATTACGCCCACCAGCCCCCCTCCAAAATTAATTTGAAATGCTTATATCTCCCGCAGTTTTAGAGCTAAAGCCACCATATTTGGAATATATATTACTGGTGACGTCCTCTACAGATTACAGAAACAAAATTTCGACCACGCCCACTCCCGCCCCCGTAATCGCGAAAATCGATATACATGAATGCACAATTCGATAACACGTGTATATTACCCGCAATTTTGAAGCTAGAGTCCCCAAATTTGGAATTTAGACTAGGGCTGACCAGCCCAAAAGATTGCGTCCTGGATTTTCCGGCCACGCCCACTAGAACGCCCCCAGCCACCCCGCCCCCACGAAACATGGAAGCCTATATCTCGCACAGTTTAAGAGCTAGGGCCACCAAACTTTGAGGGTAGACTTCTGGCCAAGTCCTCTAAAGATCGGACAAAATTTTTGGGGCCACGCCCCCGCCCGCCCCCAAAAATCGCAAACATTTATATCTTCCACAGTTTCAGAGCTAGAGACATTAAACTTGGAAGATAGACTTCTGGTCAGCCTCTCTAAATATCGGTAAAAAAAAATTTGGGGCCACGCCCCCTCCATCCCCCAAAAATCGCGAAAATGTATATCTTCCACAGTTTTAGAGCTAGAGTCAAGAAATTTGTAAGATAAACTTCTTGGGAGTGCCTCTAAAGATCGGCCAAAATTTTTGGGGCCACGCCCCTCCCGCCCCAAAGATCGACCATGCCCCTCCCGTTCCCAAAAACTTGGAATGCCGATTTCGGGTCACCCAAACACCAGCAAAAATTTTCTGTTCACTTGCTTTCAGCTGTTCTTAAAATGGTATCAGAGTATTACGCAGTCGGCTCCGCCCGACTGCAACGTTCTCACTTGTTAAATATTGTTTTGTAACAAAGTGACCCATGAAATCCAAATTCACACACATAAGGAAGCACAGAAATATTTGTGCTCATTCAAAGTCTTGAGTTCATCGTGATATATACTCGTGTAACAATTCTCCTAAAATTGAAATATAAATTTGTTATTTCACTTGACACCCGAAACAAATCAAACAATTTTCGAAATGGGCATGTCTCACTCCCGCCCTGTGGAATGCGACCCCGACAATCTGTCCGCCACGATAAATGAAGAGCGAGTAGTCCAATACATACGAGAATTTATTGAGCCGCTAGAGCACAAGGACGTCCTAGATATCTTTTGTGGCTCAGTTGAGCCAGAAGACAAGAAAAAACAGGCGGAGGAAGCTTGTAACAAGGTTCTGATGGCAGCTGTTGATAATGGCAAGTTGCAACACTGCAACAACCATTTTTTTGCATCCACTCATGCTGAGGACGTGATGGCAATCCTCCCTGAGTACGAGGAGGCTCCTTGCTATTGTCGTGAGTGCACTTACTTGGAGAGATTAGCTCTTAGATCGGATTCCGGATCGGGGGACAATTATGAGGACAGTGACGAGCATTCGGTTGAGGCCCAACTTATCCCACAACCGCCGGCACCGGTAGAAGACGATCCAGAAGAGGCGCGTATCCCAACACAGTCGATGAAGAAATAAGGGGACCCATCGACCTAACTAGTTTGACCAACAATAATTTGATGCCAACTTGAATCATACAAACGCAAACCCAACTTTTAGCAAACATCTAAATTTCTTGTGGCACACATATCCCAACAAAGTCGGTGAAGGAGGAAGAGACGCCATCGACCTAACCAAATCGTCCTATCATTTATTATTTGATAGCAATTTGAGTCACCCTGCTAAGCGCAACATTTTATGACTGAAAATCAAAATTACAAATTATTATAATCTGTATAATAAACAATAGTAGTTGACCGGAAGTAGAAGAGTATATTGGTTTTGTGGAATGTCCGTCATGTTGTCAGTCTGTGTCTATATGTATGAAGGCAACTATTTTCGACGCAATTTAAGCGTATACACTGGGAGGCTGGAAAATCCATACACCTCAAATCGATATCGTGAATATTTCCTACAATTTCCTGGGCTGTACAACTGGTTCCAATAATTCCAAGAAAATTCCAGTCAGAAATTTCAGACAATTAAGTCACTGAATTAGGAATGTAGTTTGCTAGTGGTGGCATTCCATATCTCCCCAAGTTTTGGAGAAAAATCACCACACTTGGAAGGTGAATTACCGACCATAAGACCGCACATATGGTATTTTCAACCCTTTTCAGCTGTTCTTACATTGGTATTGGAGTATTACGCAGTTGGCCCAACTGCAACGTTCTTACTGTTTATACTCTTTTCGAAGAAAATAGTATATTAAGTTTGTGCTGAAGTGGGTAACGCATAGAAGGAAGCTTCGGAGACCCCCAAAAGTTACTGCCAGTATGCTTAGAATGACAAAAACAAATTGATCTAGCCATGTCCGTCTGTCTGTCTGTCTGTCTGTCTGTCTGTATGTATGCAAACTTGTCCCTCGGTTTTTGAGCTATCGTTATAAAACTTTGCACAGAGACTTATTATTCAAAGGGACAGCACATTGTCGGAGCCGGCCGGATCGGACCACTATATCTTATAGCTGCCATACAACTGGAAGTCGGTTTTGCCCATAAATCCCATGTTTTCAAAGCTATCGCGATAAAGCTTTGCACAGATACTTAGCAGAGTGAAAATTGTCTAAAGGTTCGAAAAGAGTATAAAATCTTCGGCACGCCGAAGATAATCCTTTCCCACTTGTTTTTTTTTTAACTAACACAAGTGAATTTTATGATAATTAAATCCAACCGAAAAATTTGTATCGATAACTTGTCCCGTTCAAAAGTAATGCTTTTTGAAAGTCAAATTTTATTAATTGCAAAGTCATACAATGGTGTTAAAGGATCAGCTTAAATAACTGAGGGTGCTCAAGATGCAGTGAGTTCTAAGTGAAAGAATAGTATTCTGTCTTGAGATACTCAAATCTGAATATGCTCAATTAAAGATATGTTTAATCAGATGTTTCCGAGCCATAGCTTCCGAGTTCAACTATTGAAAAGATTTGGCCAGCGCTATAATAGACCCAGAAGTTTGCAATATCTGAAAACGAGAAGCAGAACTGATTAATAGAGACAAACTGAGAGGATCGCACAGATTACGCACGGCGGCAAAGGTGGCCAGCGAGGGAGAGAAGAAGGGCACAGCCATGGTGAGTGCACGCTGGGATCGCATGATGAAGAGCATCATGTAGAGCCGATGTTTGGGCAGGCAGATGTGCCAGGGAGCGGTGGATAGGACCGTGGCCAGTTTGGTACTCTGCAAGAGAAGAGTTGATTCGCCAGCTGAGCTGCTGAGTCGCTGAATCTATGTGAGCAACTCACGCTCTGGGCGACCAAAGTGCCGCCGTAGCAGTAGATGAGCAGCTGGCTAAGAGCCGCAATCGTGTAGCCCATGTAGAGGAGAGTGCCGAGCCCACTGCCGCCCACAGTCAGCAGATCAAAGATGCTGAAGCCGATCACCATGCCGGCGGAGACGAAGTGCGCCATGGTGATGATCCAATAGCGCTCACGAAAGAAGTGCGTCAGCTTAATGATCTCGTTCTGTCGCTTGATCAGCTGCACCAGAGATTTCTCAAAGCGTGCCCCTTGAGCGAGATTCATTTGCAGCAGTGCTTTGAGAAGAAAGAGATACGTGTCTGTTTGCTTCATTCATTAAACGAGAAGTAAATAACGACATTTTCTACATTTAAGAACATATTTTCATATATTTTCAAATTTAATTTCCAGGCTATCAATATTTTGCTGATGTATTTAGAGTATACTGTATAGTTTCGCTAATCCGGACAGTAAGTGTCCGATTAATGTCTTAAATATGAAAATAGCTGGATTACCGATGCATACACAAATCAAGGAAAAAAGTTATGTTTATACTCTTTTCGAAGAAAATAGTATATTAAGTTTGTGCTGAAGTGTGTAACGCATAGAAGGAAGCGTCGGAGACCCCCAAAAGTTACTGCCAGTATGCTTAGAATGACAATACAAATTGATCTAGCCATGTCCGTCTGTCTGTCTGTCTGTCTGTCTGTATGTATGCAAACTAGTCCCTCAGTTTTTGAGCTATCGTGATAATACTTTGCACAGAGACTGCCATACAACTGGAAGTCGGTTTTGGCCATAAGTCCCATGTTTTTAAAGATATCGCAATGAAACTTTGCACAGGTACTTATTATTCAAAATGTCAACATTTTGTTTTGAGCCGGCCGGATCGGACCACTGTATCTTGTAGCTGCCATACGACTGAAAAAACATCTAATATTCTTAGTTATGACAGTTCAAAGTCTTTACAAGCTAAAATTGTTGTTATTGTACTCTTTTCGAAGAAAATAATTTATTCATTTTGTGCTGAAGTGTGTAATGCATAGAAGAATGCGTTGAAATTACCAAAAAATACCTCCAGTATGCTTAGGATAACAAAACAAATATTAGCTAATTAAATCTATCCACAGACTTGAAAAGAATATAACATTTTCGGCACGCAGAAGATAATCCTTCCTCCCATGTTTGTATTTTAAGGTCGATTTTAGAGGATTTGTTTTGATGGCAACTCACCATTGTATGACCGAAAGAGCGTACGTATGTCGACCTGCAGGAACTTGAAGAGCGTGGCAATGCTGACACAGAACTCAAAGTAGAAGGCATCACAACCGCCGAACATGAAAATGGTGACGTATCCAGTGTAAGCGATGTAAATGTAGGTGAGTGGAAAGAATGGACCATCCAGTAGCCAACTGGGCATGCTGAGGAAGTATGCAAGGTTGTAAGTTTATTTGAGCTGATAAATCCATTATACATTATATATAAATAAATATATAAATTGCAGGTGCATAATAACGACTGCGTCTACTGCGAATCACGTAGATTCCACGATCTACTAACTAATGACGTAAAGTATTAACGGAATATTCCCATAATCTGCAGTGTAGTATTTGGGTCTTTTGGTACAACTTACGTCATATTAAAAGGCGTTCCCCAAGTAATCTGGTTGCGCTGTCCCCGCAAGTACAACACCAGGACGAAAATCAGCGGCTTCAGATTGTACATGGTGCAGGTGAAGAATCCGGCGGATAGTGGCCAAAAGTTGAAGCGAGCCGCCATCACGGAGTGCGTGCGCATTATGAGCTCCTTCTCCTCGCAGCGGCTGGCCGCATCGAAGAGCAGCTGGCGTAGATGGGCCATCACATAGTAGAGATCGTGGCGAAAGCGCAGCATGAAGAACATTTTCAGCAGCGTTACGGCCGAGGTGCCCGCCGGGCAGAAGGTCTCCAGGGCGAGCGTAATGCGGCCCAGCTGCACAAAGCGAAAGCCCGCATGCAGCTCGGTAATGACGCCCACGCCCAGCACGGCAAAGTGGCCGATTGCCCGCCATTCCAGCGTACCCAGCGGTCCCGGCCAATAGCCCATGAGGATCAGGCAGAGGCGCGGTACGGCAAAGAAGTACAGCTCTAGAGGCTGGTTTCTGGCCAAGAACCGGAATAGCCGATCGCCCAGCATTGTCGGAGCCTTTCTACTGCTGCGAACGGACGAACTGTCCTTTATATAGTCGCCTACTGACGACCCTTAATTGACTTGTTGTGCAAGTTTTGCTCAAAACTTTCCAAGCGCAAGCTGCCTGTTCTCACAATTTTCCAATTAGCCTCTCATTGCATAGCTTGCAAGGACCTATCGCCAAATTATTTGTCGGGGGCGGCTAATGCAATTCCATTTATGCCAAAGCTAAGCAAGCAATTAAGCTGACATATTAATACCTCAAGCAGAATATAGTTTGTTCAAGTCGTTGAATAATTATTAGGCTAAATATAATGAATAGCGGCTGAGCTATAACTATTTGATCAAACCTACACGAATTTGACTTTAAATTGCTAAAAGTCTAGCAATAGAATCAATATAATATATTATTGGAAAATCGCCTGCCAGATATTTGTTGTGAAACAGGAGCTTTTTGCGGTCTTATGAGCGGTAATCCACCTTCCATTCCTCATTTAGTTTTATCGGGATAGCTCAAAAACTGAGCGACTAGTTTGCATACATAAAGACAGACAGACAAACGGACATTGCTAGATCAATTTGTATTGTCATTCTAAGCATACTGGCAGTAACTTTTGGGGGTCTCCGATGCTTCCTTCTATGCGTTGCAAGCTGCAGCACAAACATAATATACTATGATCTTCCAAAACTTGGGGAGATGTGGATTGTCACCACCAGCAAACCACATTCCTAATTTAGTGACTTCAATTGTGGGAAATATACACATATTATCGATATCGATATCTGCTTACAGGTATATCGATTTTCGTGATTACGGGGCGGTAGTGGGCGTGGTATGTAAATATGCTGAAATTTCCGATTGGAATTTTCTTGGAATTATATGATCCATTTGTACAGCCCAGGAAATTGTAGGAAATATTTACGTTTTATCGATTTGAGGTGTATGGATTTGCCAGCCTCCCAGTGTATATGCTTAAATTGCGTCGAAAATAGTTGCCTTCATACATATAGACACAGACTGACAACATGACGGACATTCCACAAAACCAATATACTCTTCTACTTCCGGTCAACTATTGTTTATTATACAGATTATAATAATTTGTAATTTTGATTTTCAGTCATAAAATGTTGCGCTTAGCAGGGTGACTCAAATTGCTATCAAATAATAAATGATAGGACGATTTGGTTAGGTCGATGGCGTCTCTTCCTCCTTCACCGACTGTGTTGGGATATGTGTGCCACATGAAATTTAGATGTTTGCGTTTGTATGATCCAAGTTGGCATCAAATTATTAACGATAGCTCAAAGCAGTTAGGTCGATGGGTCCTCTTATTTCTTCACCGACTGTGTTGGGATACGCGCCTCTTCTGGATCGTCTTCTACCGGTGCCGGCGGTTGTGGGATAAGTTGGGCCTCAACCGAATCCTCGTCACTGTCCTCATGACTGTCCCCCGATCCGGAATCCGATCTAAGAGCTAATCTCTCCAAGTAAGTGCACGCACGACAATAGCAAGGAGCCTCCTCGTACTCAGGGAGGATTGCCATCACGTCCTCAGCATGAGTGGATGCAAAAAAATGGTTGTTGCAGTGTTCCAACTTGCCATTATCAACAGCTGCCATCAGAACCTTGTTACAAGCTTCCTCCGCCTGTTTTTTCTTGTCTTCTGGCTCAACTGAGCCACAAAAGATATCTAGGACGTCCTTGTGCTCTAGCGGCTCAATAAATTCTCGTATGTATTGGACTACTCGCTCTTCATTTATCGTGGCGGACAGATTGTCGGGGTCGCATTCCACAGGGCGGGAGTGAGACATGCCCATTTTGAAATTTGTTCGATTTCTTTCGGGTGTCAAGTGAAACAAAAAACAAATATTTCAATTTTAGGAGAATTGTTACACGAGTATATATCACGATGAACTCAAGACTTTGAATGAGCACAAATATTTCTGTGCTTCCTTATGTGTGTGAATTTGAATTTCATGGGTCACTTTGTTACAAAAAAAACAAATTTGGGCAGAAAGTATGAGTCATAGGCAAAAGAATATATACAGAAGAGTTATCGACCGTTAGGCTGGGCGGAGCTGTAAAAAATCTGGAAAAACTAGATTCTATATATCCAAAAAGTTAAATATTTGTTACATGTGTATGCTATTCGAGGTTATACATGCGAAATTTGGGACCTCTAGCTCTTATAATTTTTAAGTTATGGCCCAAAAACGCTGGTCTGAAATTAAAATTTATCGATAACTTTTGAACGCGACGAGATATCGATAAAATGAAACACACTTTATCTATCCTGTGACTACGAAAACTTAATTCCAAATATGGAGTCTCTAGCTCTTGTAGTCTGTAATATCCGCGTGTTCATACAGACAGACAGACGGACATGGCTAGATCGACTCAGCTGTTGATACTGATCAATAATATATAATCTGGCATCAATCAAGAATCCTCCCACTCAACAACTCAACAAGGCAAACTTGAGCCCCAGCGGTGCCTTATGTAAAGCAATCTGCCACGCCCATTGGAGAGAGTAGGTGGTAGCTTCTTCTACACCTAAACCCAAACAACGCCGGGAGTTTGATCGAGTGTGGTATCTAGGCCTGCTCTATAAACTCAATCATATATTATTAAGTTTTGTCCATTCAATGTGGAGTTCCACAAGGCAGCGTCTTGATATCCATATAGTACACATTTTACACAAGCTGATCTGCCTGTTCTCTAGTCTAGAGGACTTTTTGCCAATGCCCCATAGCTCTCTGTCAAATATCTAGGACTAACTATAACCTAACGTAATTTTAACTTTAATCTTTAATTTAATGTTTTAAATTTTAGGTAAATGTTTTATATTCTTTTAAATGTTTTATAATTTTATATAAATTCTTTTGTGTTGACTGTCAATAGTCGACAATAAATAAATAAATGAAATAGAAGGTCAAGAAAAATATTCATGAGACCGATTTCGACAGCTTTGGTGTTCAGCCTTTAAATCCAACATTGAGATACTGCAGCGGTTCCAAAGTAGACTGCTATAAAGATTCGTCGTGAAGGTTCCGTTCCTCAAGGTGCCGTTAATGTCGAATGGGATCCCCAAACTCAGTTAAGACACTGCAGGTGGAAACACCAATTAAATCTCGCTTTCCGTTTCCCCCAGGTCTGTTAAAGCTTAAAACCATATGAATCTGTCTTTCGGTCGGATTTAGTTATCATAAAATTCACTTGTGTAAATAAAAACAAATGGGGAAGGATTATCTTCGGCGTGCCGAAGATTTTATACTCTTTTCGAACCTTTAGGCAATTTTCACTCTGCCAACTGCACCACTGAAATTTCACATGCTGTACAAAATCGTTTTGTCGCGTAACATTTTTTTTTGTTTGTTCTAAGAATATTTAATTCATTGCCAATTGTATAGCAGCTATAAGATATAGTGGTTCGAGCCGGCTGGTTCCGACCAATGTGCTGTCCCGTTGAATAATAAGAGTCTGTGCAAAGTTTTATCGGGATAGCTCAAAAACTGAGCGACTAGTTTGCATACATAAAGACAGACAGACAAACGGACATTGCTAGATCAATTTGTATTGTCATTCTAAGCATACTGGCAGTAACTTTTGGGGGTCTCCGATGCTTCCTTCTATGCGTTGCAAGCTGCAGCACAAACATAATATACTATGATCTTCCAAAACTTGGGGAGATGTGGATTGTCACCACCAGCAAACCACATTCCTAATTTAGTGACTTCAATTGTGGGAAATATACACATATTATCGATATCGATATCTGCTTACAGGTATATCGATTTTCGTGATTACGGGGCGGTAGTGGGCGTGGTATGTAAATATGCTGAATATAGCTCTGAAATTTCCGATTGGAATTTTCTTGGAATTATATGATCCATTTGTACAGCCCAGGAAATTGTAGGAAATATTTACGCATTATCGATTTGAGGATTTGCCAGCCTCAAAGTGTATATGCTTAAATTGCGTCGAAAATAGTTGCCTTCATACATATAGACACAGACTAACAACATGACGGACATTCAACAAAACCAATATACTCTTCTACTTCCGGTCAACTACTATTCTTTATTATACAGATTATAATAATTTGTAATTTTGATTTTCAGTCATAAAATGTTGCGCTTAGCAGGGTGACTCAAATTGCTATCAAATAATAAATGATAGGACGATTTGGTTAGGTCGATGGCGTCTCTTCCTCCTTCACCGACTTTGTTGGGATATGTGTGCCACATGAAATTTAGATGTTTGCGTTTGTATGCTCAAAGCAGTTATGTCGATGGGTCCTCTTATTTCTTCACCGACTGTGTTGGGATACGCGCCTCTTCTGGATCGTCTTCTACCGGGGCCGGCGGTTGTGGGATAAGTTGGGCCTCAACCGAATCCTCGTCACAGTCCTCATAATTGTCCCCCGATCCGGAATCCGATCTAAGAGCTAGTCTCTCCAAGTAAGTGCACTCACGACAATAGCAAGGAGCCTCCTCGTACTCAGGGAGGATTGCCATCACGTCCTCAGCATGAGTGGATGCAAAAAAATGGTTGTTGCAGTGTTGCAACTTGCCATTATCAACAGCTGCCATCAGAACCTTGTTACAAGCTTCCTCCGCCTGTTTTTTCTTGTCTTCTGGCTCAACTGAGCCACAAAAGATATCTAGGACGTCCTTGTGCTCTAGCGGCTCAATAAATTCTCGTATGTATTGGACTACTCGCTCTTCATTTATCGTGGCGGACAGATTGTCGGGGTCGCATTCCACAGGGCGGGAGTGAGACATGCCCATTTTGAAATTTGTTCGATTTCTTTCGGGTGTCAAGTGAAACAAAAAACAAATATTTCAATTTTAGGAGAATTGTTACACGAGTATATATCACGATGAACTCAAGACTTTGAATGAGCACAAATATTTCTGTGCTTCCTTATGTGTGTGAATTTGAATTTCATGGGTCACTTTGTTACAAAAAAAACAAATTTGGGCAGAAAGTATGAGTCATAGGCAAAAGAATATATACAGAAGAGTTATCGACCGTTAGGCTGGGCGGAGCTGTAAAAAATCTGGAAAAACTAGATTCTATATATCCAAAAAGTTAAATATTTGTTACATGTGTATGCTATTCGAGGTTATACATGCGAAATTTGGGACCTCTAGCTCTTATAATTTTTAAGTTATGGCCCAAAAACGCTGGTCTGAAATTAAAATTTATCGATAACTTTTGAACGCGACGAGTTATCGATAAAATGAAACACACTTTATCTATCCTGTGACTACGAAAACTTTATTCCAAATATGGAGTCTCTAGCTCTTGTAGTCTCTAATATCCGCGTGTTCATACAGACAGACAGACGGACATGGCCAGATCGACTCAGCTGTTGATACTGATCAATAATATATAATCTGGCATCAATCAAGAATCCTCCCACTCAACAACTCAACAAGGCAAACTTGAGCCCCAGCGGTGCCTTATGTAAAGCAATCTGCCACGCCCATTGGAGAGAGTAGGTGGTAGCTTCTTCTACACCTAAACCCAAACAACGCCGGGAGTTTGATCGAGTGTGGTATCTAGGCCTGCTCTATAAACTCAATCATATATTATTAAGTTTTGTCCATTCAATGTGGAGTTCCACAAGGCAGCGTCTTGATATCCATATAGTACACATTTTACACAAGCTGATCTGCCTGTTCTCTAGTCTAGAGGACTTTTTGCCAATGCCCCATAGCTCTCTGTCAAATATCTAGGACTAACTATAACCTAACGTAATTTTAACTTTAATCTTTAATTTAATGTTTTAAATTTTAGGTAAATGTTTTATATTCTTTTAAATGTTTTATAATTTTATATAAATTCTTTTGTGTTGACTGTCAATAGTCGACAATAAATAAATAAATGAAATAGAAGGTCAAGAAAAATATTCATGAGACCGATTTCGACAGCTTTGGTGTTCAGCCTTTAAATCCAACATTGAGATACTGCAGCGGTTCCAAAGTAGACTGCTATAAAGATTCGTCGTGAAGGTTCCGTTCCTCAAGGTGCCGTTAATGTCGAATGGGATCCCCAAACTCAGTTAAGACACTGCAGGTGGAAACACCAATTAAATCTCGCTTTCCGTTTCCCCCAGGTCTGTTAAAGCTTAAAACCATATGAATCTGTCTTTCGGTCGGATTTAGTTATCATAAAATTCACTTGTGTAAATAAAAACAAATGGGGAAGGATTATCTTCGGCGTGCCGAAGATTTTATACTCTTTTCGAACCTTTAGGCAATTTTCACTCTGCCAACTGCACCACTGAAATTTCACATGCTGTACAAAATCGTTTTGTCGCGTAACATTTTTTTTTGTTTGTTCTAAGAATATTTAATTCATTGCCAATTGTATAGCAGCTATAAGATATAGTGGTTCGAGCCGGCTGGTTCCGACCAATGTGCTGTCCCGTTGAATAATAAGAGTCTGTGCAAAGTTTTATCGGGATAGCTCAAAAACTGAGCGACTAGTTTGCATACATAAAGACAGACAGACAAACGGACATTGCTAGATCAATTTGTATTGTCATTCTAAGCATACTGGCAGTAACTTTTGGGGGTCTCCGATGCTTCCTTCTATGCGTTGCAAGCTGCAGCACAAACATAATATACTATGATCTTCCAAAACTTGGGGAGATGTGGATTGTCACCACCAGCAAACCACATTCCTAATTTAGTGACTTCAATTGTGGGAAATATACACATATTATCGATATCGATATCTGCTTACAGGTATATCGATTTTCGTGATTACGGGGCGGTAGTGGGCGTGGTATGTAAATATGCTGAATATAGCTCTGAAATTTCCGATTGGAATTTTCTTGGAATTATATGATCCATTTGTACAGCCCAGGAAATTGTAGGAAATATTTACGCATTATCGATTTGAGGATTTGCCAGCCTCAAAGTGTATATGCTTAAATTGCGTCGAAAATAGTTGCCTTCATACATATAGACACAGACTAACAACATGACGGACATTCAACAAAACCAATATACTCTTCTACTTCCGGTCAACTACTATTCTTTATTATACAGATTATAATAATTTGTAATTTTGATTTTCAGTCATAAAATGTTGCGCTTAGCAGGGTGACTCAAATTGCTATCAAATAATAAATGATAGGACGATTTGGTTAGGTCGATGGCGTCTCTTCCTCCTTCACCGACTTTGTTGGGATATGTGTGCCACATGAAATTTAGATGTTTGCGTTTGTATGCTCAAAGCAGTTATGTCGATGGGTCCTCTTATTTCTTCACCGACTGTGTTGGGATACGCGCCTCTTCTGGATCGTCTTCTACCGGGGCCGGCGGTTGTGGGATAAGTTGGGCCTCAACCGAATCCTCGTCACAGTCCTCATAATTGTCCCCCGATCCGGAATCCGATCTAAGAGCTAATCTCTCCAAGTAAGTGCACTCACGACAATAGCAAGGAGCCTCCTCGTACTCAGGGAGGATTGCCATCACGTCCTCAGCATGAGTGGATGCAAAAAAATGGTTGTTGCAGTGTTCCAACTTGCCATTATCAACAGCTGCCATCAGAACCTTGTTACAAGCTTCCTCCGCCTGTTTTTTCTTGTCTTCTGGCTCAACTGAGCCACAAAAGATATCTAGGACGTCCTTGTGCTCTAGCGGCTCAATAAATTCTCGTATGTATTGGACTACTCGCTCTTCATTTATCGTGGCGGACAGATTGTCGGGGTCGCATTCCACAGGGCGGGAGTGAGACATGCCCATTTTGAAATTTGTTCGATTTCTTTCGGGTGTCAAGTGAAACAAAAAACAAATATTTCAATTTTAGGAGAATTGTTACACGAGTATATATCACGATGAACTCAAGACTTTGAATGAGCACAAATATTTCTGTGCTTCCTTATGTGTGTGAATTTGAATTTCATGGGTCACTTTGTTACAAAAAAAACAAATTTGGGCAGAAAGTATGAGTCATAGGCAAAAGAATATATACAGAAGAGTTATCGACCGTTAGGCTGGGCGGAGCTGTAAAAAATCTGGAAAAACTAGATTCTATATATCCAAAAAGTTAAATATTTGTTACATCTGTATGCTATTCGAGGTTATACATGCGAAATTTGGGACCTCTAGCTCTTATAATTTTTAAGTTATGGCCCAAAAACGCTGGTCTGAAATTAAAATTTATCGATAACTTTTGAACGCGACGAGTTATCGATAAAATGAAACACACTTTATCTATCCTGTGACTACGAAAACTTTATTCCAAATATGGAGTCTCTAGCTCTTGTAGTCTCTAATATCCGCGTGTTCATACAGACAGACAGACAGACGGACATGGCCAGATCGACTCAGCTGTTGATACTGATCAATAATATATAATCTGGCATCAATCAAGAATCCTCCCACTCAACAACTCAACAAGGCAAACTTGAGCCCCAGCGGTGCCTTATGTAAAGCAATCTGCCACGCCCATTGGAGAGAGTAGGTGGTAGCTTCTTCTACACCTAAACCCAAACAACGCCGGGAGTTTGATCGAGTGTGGTATCTAGGCCTGCTCTATAAACTCAATCATATATTATTAAGTTTTGTCCATTCAATGTGGAGTTCCACAAGGCAGCGTCTTGATATCCATATAGTACACATTTTACACAAGCTGATCTGCCTGTTCTCTACTCTAGAGGACTTTTTGCCAATGCCCCATAGCTCTCTGTCAAATATCTAGGACTAACTATAACCTAACGTAATTTTAACTTTAATCTTTAATTTAATGTTTTAAATTTTAGGTAAATGTTTTATATTCTTTTAAATGTTTTATAATTTTATATAAATTCTTTTGTGTTGACTGTCAATAGTCGACAATAAATAAATAAATGAAATAGAAGGTCAAGAAAAATATTCATGAGACCGATTTCGACAGCTTTGGTGTTCAGCCTTTAAATCCAACATTGAGATACTGCAGCGGTTCCAAAGTAGACTGCTATAAAGATTCGTCGTGAAGGTTCCGTTCCTCAAGGTGCCGTTAATGTCGAATGGGATCCCCAAACTCAGTTAAGACACTGCAGGTGGAAACACCAATTAAATCTCGCTTTCCGTTTCCCCCAGGTCTGTTAAAGCTTAAAACCATATGAATCTGTCTTTCGGTCGGATTTAGTTATCATAAAATTCACTTGTGTAAATAAAAACAAATGGGGAAGGATTATCTTCGGCGTGCCGAAGATTTTATACTCTTTTCGAACCTTTAGGCAATTTTCACTCTGCCAACTGCACCACTGAAATTTCACATGCTGTACAAAATCGTTTTGTCGCGTAACATTTTGTTTTGTTTGTTCTAAGAATATTTAATTCATTGCCAATTGTATAGCAGCTATAAGATATAGTGGTTCGAGCCGGCTGGTTCCGACCAATGTGCTGTCCCGTTGAATAATAAGAGTCTGTGCAAAGTTTTATCGGGATAGCTCAAAAACTGAGCGACTAGTTTGCATACATAAAGACAGACAGACAAACGGACATTGCTAGATCAATTTGTATTGTCATTCTAAGCATACTGGCAGTAACTTTTGGGGGTCTCCGATGCTTCCTTCTATGCGTTGCAAGCTGCAGCACAAACATAATATACTATGATCTTCCAAAACTTGGGGAGATGTGGATTGTCACCACCAGCAAACCACATTCCTAATTTAGTGACTTCAATTGTGGGAAATATACACATATTATCGATATCGATATCTGCTTACAGGTATATCGATTTTCGTGATTACGGGGCGGTAGTGGGCGTGGTATGTAAATATGCTGAAATTTCCGATTGGAATTTTCTTGGAATTATATGATCCATTTGTACAGCCCAGGAAATTGTAGGAAATATTTACGTTTTATCGATTTGAGGTGTATGGATTTGCCAGCCTCCCAGTGTATATGCTTAAATTGCGTCGAAAATAGTTGCCTTCATACATATAGACACAGACTGACAACATGACGGACATTCCACAAAACCAATATACTCTTCTACTTCCGGTCAACTATTGTTTATTATACAGATTATAATAATTTGTAATTTTGATTTTCAGTCATAAAATGTTGCGCTTAGCAGGGTGACTCAAATTGCTATCAAATAATAAATGATAGGACGATTTGGTTAGGTCGATGGCGTCTCTTCCTCCTTCACCGACTGTGTTGGGATATGTGTGCCACATGAAATTTAGATGTTTGCGTTTGTATGATCCAAGTTGGCATCAAATTATTAACGATAGCTCAAAGCAGTTAGGTCGATGGGTCCTCTTATTTCTTCACCGACTGTGTTGGGATACGCGCCTCTTCTGGATCGTCTTCTACCGGGGCCGGCGGTTGTGGGATAAGTTGGGCCTCAACCGAATCCTCGTCACAGTCCTCATAATTGTCCCCCGATCCGGAATCCGATCTAAGAGCTAATCTCTCCAAGTAAGTGCACTCACGACAATAGCAAGGAGCCTCCTCGTACTCAGGGAGGATTGCCATCACGTCCTCAGCATGAGTGGATGCAAAAAAATGGTTGTTGCAGTGTTCCAACTTGCCATTATCAACAGCTGCCATCAGAACCTTGTTACAAGCTTCCTCCGCCTGTTTTTTCTTGTCTTCTGGCTCAACTGAGCCACAAAAGATATCTAGGACGTCCTTGTGCTCTAGCGGCTCAATAAATTCTCGTATGTATTGGACTACTCGCTCTTCATTTATCGTGGCGGACAGATTGTCGGGGTCGCATTCCACAGGGCGGGAGTGAGACATGCCCATTTTGAAATTTGTTCGATTTCTTTCGGGTGTCAAGTGAAACAAAAAACAAATATTTCAATTTTAGGAGAATTGTTACACGAGTATATATCACGATGAACTCAAGACTTTGAATGAGCACAAATATTTCTGTGCTTCCTTATGTGTGTGAATTTGAATTTCATGGGTCACTTTGTTACAAAAAAAACAAATTTGGGCAGAAAGTATGAGTCATAGGCAAAAGAATATATACAGAAGAGTTATCGACCGTTAGGCTGGGCGGAGCTGTAAAAAATCTGGAAAAACTAGATTCTATATATCCAAAAAGTTAAATATTTGTTACATGTGTATGCTATTCGAGGTTATACATGCGAAATTTGGGACCTCTAGCTCTTATAATTTTTAAGTTATGGCCCAAAAACGCTGGTCTGAAATTAAAATTTATCGATAACTTTTGAACGCGACGAGTTATCGATAAAATGAAACACACTTTATCTATCCTATGACTACGAAAACTTTATTCCAAATATGGAGTCTCTAGCTGTTGTAGTCTCTAATATCCGCGTGTTCATGCAGACAGACAGACGGACATGGCCAGATCGACTCAGCTGTTGATACTGATCAATAATATATAATCTGGCATCAATCAAGAATCCTCCCACTCAACAACTCAACAAGGCAAACTTGAGCCCCAGCGGTGCCTTATGTAAAGCAATCTGCCACGCCCATTGGAGAGAGTAGGTGGTAGCTTCTTCTACACCTAAACCCAAACAACGCCGGGAGTTTGATCGAGTGTGGTATCTAGGCCTGCTCTATAAACTCAATCATATATTATTAAGTTTTGTCCATTCAATGTGGAGTTCCACAAGGCAGCGTCTTGATATCCATATAGTACACATTTTACACAAGCTGATCTGCCTGTTCTCGAGTCTAGATGACTTTTTGGCAATGCCCCATAGCTCTCTGTCAAATATCTAGGACTAACTATAACCTAACGTAATTTTAACTTTAATCTTTAATTTAATGTTTTAAATTTTAGGTAAATGTTTTATATTCTTTTAAATGTTTTATAATTTTATATAAATTCTTTTGTGTTGACTGTCAATAGTCGACAATAAATAAATAAATGAAATAGAAGGTCAAGAAAAATATTCATGAGACCGATTTCGACAGCTTTGGTGTTCAGCCTTTAAATCCAACATTGAGATACTGCAGCGGTTCCAAAGTAGACTGCTATAAAGATTCGTCGTGAAGGTTCCGTTCCTCAAGGTGCCGTTAATGTCGAATGGGATCCCCAAACTCAGTTAAGACACTGCAGGTGGAAACACCAATTAAATCTCGCTTTCCGTTTCCCCCAGGTCTGTTAAAGCTTAAAACCATATGAATCTGTCTTTCGGTCGGATTTAGTTATCATAAAATTCACTTGTGTAAATAAAAACAAATGGGGAAGGATTATCTTCGGCGTGCCGAAGATTTTATACTCTTTTCGAACCTTTAGGCAATTTTCACTCTGCCAACTGCACCACTGAAATTTCACATGCTGTACAAAATCGTTTTGTCGCGTAACATTTTTTTTTGTTTGTTCTAAGAATATTTAATTCATTGCCAATTGTATAGCAGCTATAAGATATAGTGGTTCGAGCCGGCTGGTTCCGACCAATGTGCTGTCCCGTTGAATAATAAGAGTCTGTGCAAAGTTTTATCGGGATAGCTCAAAAACTGAGCGACTAGTTTGCATACATAAAGACAGACAGACAAACGGACATTGCTAGATCAATTTGTATTGTCATTCTAAGCATACTGGCAGTAACTTTTGGGGGTCTCCGATGCTTCCTTCTATGCGTTGCAAGCTGCAGCACAAACATAATATACTATGATCTTCCAAAACTTGGGGAGATGTGGATTGTCACCACCAGCAAACCACATTCCTAATTTAGTGACTTCAATTGTGGGAAATATACACATATTATCGATATCTGCTTACAGGTATATCGATTTTCGTGATTACGGGGCGGTAGTGGGTGTTGTATGTAAATATGCTGAATATAGCTCTGAAATTTCCGATTGGAATTTTCTTGGAATTATATGATCCATTTGTACAGCCCAGGAAATTGTAGGAAATATTTACGTTTTATCGATTTGAGGTGTATGGATTTGCCAGCCTCCCAGTGTATATGCTTAAATTGCGTCGAAAATAGTTGCCCTCATACATATAGACACAGACTGACAACATGACGGACATTCCACAAAACCAATATACTCTTCTACTTCCGGTCAACTATTGTTTATTATACAGATTATAATAATTTGTAATTTTGATTTTCAGTCATAAAATGTTGCGCTTAGCAGGGTGACTCAAATTGCTATCAAATAATAAATGATAGGACGATTTGGTTAGGTCGATGGCGTCTCTTCCTCCTTCACCGACTGTGTTGGGATATGTGTGCCACATGAAATTTAGATGTTTGCGTTTGTATGATCCAAGTTGGCATCAAATTATTAACGATAGCTCAAAGCAGTTAGGTCGATGGGTCCTCTTATTTCTTCACCGACTGTGTTGGGATACGCGCCTCTTCTGGATCGTCTTCTACCGGTGCCGGCGGTTGTGGGATAAGTTGGGCCTCAACCGAATCCTCGTCACAGTCCTCATAATTGTCCCCCGATCCGGAATCCGATCTAAGAGCTAATCTCTCCAAGTAAGTGCACTCACGACAATAGCAAGGAGCCTCCTCGTACTCAGGGAGGATTGCCATCACGTCCTCAGCATGAGTGGATGCAAAAAAATGGTTGTTGCAGTGTTGCAACTTGCCATTATCAACAGCTGCCATCAGAACCTTGTTACAAGCTTCCTCCGCCTGTTTTTTCTTGTCTTCTGGCTCAACTGAGCCACAAAAGATATCTAGGACGACTTTGTGCTCTAGCGGCTCAATAAATTCTCGTATGTATTGGACTACTCGCTCTTCATTTATCGTGGCGGACAGATTGTCGGGGTCGCATTCCACAGGGCGGGAGTGAGACATGCCCATTTTGAAATTTGCTCGATTTCTTTCGGGTGTCAAGTGAAACAAAAAAAAAATATTTCAATTTTAGGAGAATTGTTACACGAGTATATATCACGATGAACTCAAGACTTTGAATGAGCACAAACATTTCTGTGCTTCCTTATGTGTGTGAATTTGGATTTCATGGGTCACTCTGTTTTCAATAATATGAAAAGTAATTTCAAACTCTTTTCGAGTCTGTGGATAGATTTCACTAGCTTACATTTGACGCTTATGCATAATGCATATAATAGTTTGCGACTAATGCTTCTTTGAAAATAGGTGAAATTTAAAAATAGGTATATGGCAGCTATATGATATAGTGGTCCGATCCGGCCGCTTTCGACCTATAGACGGACAGCAAGTCGGACAATGCTCAATCCCAATGAACCATGAATACTTTTAGTTTGATAGTATAGATAATATATGTATTTTCGACCAAGTGGGTTTTGTTTTTTAAATTCAAAGAGTGGCATATTAAATTGTTTTTAAAATATATATGTACACATTTAATTCATAGTTATATATGTATGCAAATTGAAAATTTATTTGTTATCCTAATAAAATAAAATTGAATACATTTCTATAAAATATTAAATTTCGTGTTGACAAAGCTTGAATTGTTTGAGAATTGGTAAAGAAAATCAAAAAATTGCAAATTTGAACAATTGAAAAATGTATTAAATAAAAAGAATTTAGCTTTTAAATTAGTTCGTCTGATTTAGATTAGTAGTACAACTTTTTGACTTTAAAACAAATTCAAAACATTAAATTGCTGCTTAAATTTGTTCGAGGAAAACAAATTGATATCGAAACCTATTTCCCTTGATTGGAAATTTTGAAAAAGGATGCCTTCAATGGAATGTTCTTAATCTAAAATGAGCTTGCTTTCATTTATTGTATCATTGCAGAAAGGGGGGCAATTTTCAAAGGATTATTTATTTATATTGATGCAAGAACTGAACAGGCAATACTCATTATAAAGAAAGCAAAAGTTACATAAACTGCAAAATTGTATAGATTTGATGGGCTCGGCTTTGGCTTATTACGACTGCACTGAATTTATACCGAGTGTTTTTGCAAATTGAATCAACGGTAATTGAAAGGGGCACTACTTGTTCTATTTTGTAGCGATTACTAAATCGCAGCAGGTCGCTGGGGCAGCTGCCCCAACTGGCACTGGCACTGGCACTGGCACTGGCACTGAAACTAGCACCTGACAACCCTGCAGCCCTGCACTTTACCACCACCGCCACTTGGCATTATGAAAAATAATAACAGCGGTCGCACGCAATCCAATTACAACAAATTGAAGCAAGCCGAGGAGCAGTCAATTGACTGCGTCGGATGATGATGACTGTTGTTATTGTTTTTAATGCGGACACTAACGGCTCAAATTTAACTGAGAGGACCGACTGGAACTGGCACTGTTACTATGGCGATCACGAGATCAAACCTCCTATATTATCTGTATATCTGTCTGCACAGTGAGATTAGGGGGGTAACTCCTTGCAACATATGTTGGACAATTCAATTTCAAGTTAATTTCAATAAATGCCCCCAGATACATTTTTTAATTTCACATAAATTATAATTTAATTTTCTGTAATTAATTTTTTAAAAATTATTTTCGTGTATAAGCTGTTTCTAGTCGGCATTCAGTAAAAAATATAAATAAATAAATGAAAACAAAGTTGCGAATCTAGATTCAAGAGTTTTTTATTCTATAACGAAATTGTATAGCCCCAACATAAGAAATACAATCTCAATTCAAGAGAGAAATATAAAAATCAATTTAGTTAATTTTCGAAACTCAATTTGAAAACATTCTCAAATGCTTTAAAGATATTAAAAAAACTTACGTGTTCCATCTTCTTTAGATTGTTACCAACTCAAACTGGGGTTTATTCTT
This sequence comes from Drosophila flavopinicola, assembly GCA_035042425.1. Taxonomy (NCBI): domain Eukaryota; kingdom Metazoa; phylum Arthropoda; class Insecta; order Diptera; family Drosophilidae; genus Drosophila; species Drosophila flavopinicola. The sequence continues at coordinate 1,695,459 of JAWNLL010000473.1, read as the reverse complement.
GCCTTTAGCTGTTTGTAGCATTGTTTACTCTTGAAGAAGAAGAATATTATATATAGCTAGCTTGTTTTTCTCTGTGTACACACATACACAGATACAGACATATGTACGTATGTCGATCTGTGCGCCCTTGACTGACTCGTCAAGTGGTACTATCCACTATCCACTTGTCCATGATTATTCCGAGTCCGAGTCTAGCACGGGGTATACTTGGTGGGTGCTGTCACCACAATGCACATGACTATTAGATAAGTTTATTATAGAATAAAGCCGAGTGCGGGCCCTAACACTGCGCTCTCATAAAGAAGTTAAGCAATTCAGCTGTTTAAAGCACAAATTGTTTAATAGAGTTATACGCGACAATTGGGGGGGCATAAAGTGTCGCGTTTATATTAATACCCTGTAACCATAAAATTGGCGAAGTATGGGTTTCACTGGTGACTTTGCAATCTACAAATCAATATAAACCAAGTAAATTTTAGTTAGTCTATCACTATCTAAATTAATCTCTTTTAAAAGTATGTTTTTAAAATTGCTTACTTATCTTTTAATTGATCGCCAAAACAGTTGATTAATAGAAACATATAACAATATTATGTATCTGTTTATTTTGGTAATTTTACTTGATATACTACTTAACTTTCTAATAGTTAGACAACTTAGCTAGTTGAAGTTATTGAGTGATTTATTTTCGATTTGGTGTCAGTACAATTGCTGAGTAACTGCAAGTCGATCACTTGAAATTGATCCACTCATTGATACATATTATTATTTTCGTGTTGTGTCAAGATAAGCCCAACCATTTCAAAGAATCGACTGTGACTTTTATGATAGCTTCTCAACACGTTGTTTAAGTTCAAGCGCGGCATGCCTCAAATTGTGCATATTGTCATATAAACTCATACGTATTATACGTAGTATGTATATATGCATGTATATACATACATATGTCTGTTTATATATAGCACACATGTCATATAAATTGCAGAAAATACACAGTCACTGACGAAGTGCCAAAGCAGGTCCGAAATTGCCATTAGATGAATAACAATTAAGCAGGCATTCATAATTAGCACTTTGTTTTTGTTTTTCTGTCAACGAAACTAATTTTGTGGAAAAATTTATAAAAATAGCAAACCAAATTAATTGTAAGCACTCTAAAAGTACTTTTCCAATTTTTTTATTATCAACTTCCACAGTCAATACAAAATAAGATTTGAAATTGTAAATTTTAAGAACTGTAATTTTATTTAACAAGTGGGCAAGGATTATCTTCGGCATGCCGAAGGTTTTATGCTCTTTTCGAACCTTAAGACAATTTTCACTCTGCCAACTGCAGCACTTTCATTAGCTGTATAAATTGATATCATATGAATTTAAATTTTCGATTGAAATATTAAATTTATGTCCAGTTGTATGGCAGCTATAAGATATAGTGGTCCGATCCGGCCGGTTCCAACCAATGTGCTGTCCCTTTAAATAATAAGTCTATGTGCAAAGTTTGATCACGATAGCTCAAAAACTGAGGGACTAGTTTGCATACATAAAGACAGACAGACAGACGGACATGGCTAGATCAATTTGTTTTGTCACTCTAAGCATACTGGCAGTAACTTTTGATGGACTCCGCCGCTTCCTTCTATGCATTACAAACTTCAGCACAAACTTAATATAATATATTTTTCTTCGAAAAGAGTATAAAAATTGGTAGTACAAAGAAATTATGTTTGAAAAAATGAGTAAACTTTCATTTTGAAACTAATCTAAAGTCCTAAGTCCTAAAATCTAATGCCCTCAAACTTTAAAAGCGGTCACAGTTTTGACAAAGTTATGGAAGGGCATTCATTGAGCTTACAAGCCAAAATAGTTTGAATTTGTTAGCACACATTTCCGAAGCTATTAATTAACAAATTAGTAGGAAGTGTATTATGGAATGAATGCAAAGGGCAGAAAAAATTCCTTTGACTCCGCAAAAGTATGAATAGTTTTGAGCAGTGGACATAAGCCATTTCCATACCTTCCCAATCCGACTTGAATTTCAAAACTTAATTAAGAATATTGTATAAATATCAGTTTATTGAGTTTTGATACATTTCTACCACTTGGGGCAATCTTGGTGGGCACTTTTAATTGCTGCGCATTTGACAATCATCAAACAATCGCGCACAGCTCGTAAATCAGTTAGTATGTGGCCCATAAGCCATAAACCGTCTGCTAACGAGACCTCTTCGAATGGCCTGCCTCAATTACTCATACGCCGCGTGGGATCGCTGCTGCCACGGCTGCCTTCACCTATATATTCGTGAGCTGCCTCCGCGTTTTGCTTATCACAGCCGTCTGGAGCATTGTTGCTGTTCGCCAGACTTATCAAATATTTTGGTAGATTCTGCGCAGAGCATTACGTATACGCATCGCGGCCGCAGTCCAGGCCAAATGATATCAGCGATCAAAGTTTGCGACCAGGTTTACGGCCCCGAGTTAAGTTGAGTTCAGTTCAGTTTAGTGTTAATACGCTCGCGCCAAGCAGCTCGTAAAAATTGCCAGACAGAAATGACGACGAACGCATGCGCGATTCACGTGAACCGACTACGGAACGTGGCTGGAACGGCCGGAACGTGAGAAGTCCGGCGGGGAAAGGGGAACGAGAAGCGAGAAACGATAAACAAGCTACAGCTGACCGTCGGCGATCGATCAATAGAAACATAATATACGCTAGCTCACTTTTTTATATTTGCACATAAACTGAGAGAAATATTTGGCAATTACTACACATTTGAGAAACCAAGAGAAGTTCCGGAAAATTTACTTTTACAATATATCCCAATTGGGCTTGAAATTGATTGTTAAAAATTTTGCGAAAAAGGCAAAACATTTCTTTCTTGTATGTAGCAAGATATTATTAATTGGTTTTAAAACATCAAATTTAACATCGATAGAATTATCTGATATTATATTAAGCGAAGACACAGGTTTGCTTCTAATTTTCGAATTCATATACATTTTGTGGATGAAAAATAATTGGGAAAATAAAAATGGGTTTCTTTTTTTTTTTGTATTGAAAACAAATTTTTGGTGTGGAGACTGGTTTTTCTGCCAGTGTAAGTGTTTATATGTTAATTGTTCATTAAAAGTTGAAATAAAATTAAGTATTTTTAATTCGAACGCTTGTCCACACCGTCTGGCTGCTTTTATTAGCGTTTATTTTTAGATAGGCTGACAAATGTTATTTATTATTGGTGTATGACTTTCAACCGCGTTTGTAATACAAACGGCGCGTGTACGAAACTGTCCAAATCTGACGCATTGACCTTATAACATCTGACGAACTTTGCGAGCGGAAGAAGCGTTGATAAGTTTTGGCTACAGATGATGTTGGGAACTGTTTTGGGAATCGGCTTGCAATATGATTGACCTTGTTGCGGACGAGAGGTTGTCAAAATGGCTCAGTTGTATCGTAGACGGCAATATAAACAGATACAGTATTTGTGCATGCAGTAGACAATTAAGCAAACATCGCCAAACTCGAAGTGTGAGAATCTTGCATGGGTAATTAGCACATTGTGGATCCACTATATAAATACATATGTGTTATTTCCAGACGTCATAAATATAATCAAGAGCCCAAAACCAACTCGTATAAAAGCCGATCAATCGGGGCAACAAGTGCGCAGTCCGTTAACAAAATCGCCACCGTCTCTCAAAATCTCGTGAGCTGGCGACAGAGCGGGTTCCGACAGAACAAAACTCGCCGAGCTCAAGTACTCAACTTATTTCTCCAAAATATACACGGATTTTTCGACACGATCGCAATCATAATAAGTCGGCTAAAATAAAATAAAAATAAGCACTGACACGCAGTTTCTAACCAATTTAAACTGTGAGATAAGAACTACGATCACATATATCGTCCAACTTTTGCAACATGCATTCATCGTAAGTGAAAACCATCTATAGCTTCTAAAAAATGTATGTGCATTACTCCCATAAGCAATATACATACGCATATCATCATATACACATATAGATTCGTTACATATAATAATTTGGTTCTTGTTAACCCAAACCCTAATCAATTACGAATTTTTATAGTTCGTTTTTTAATGGGACAAAAAGAATGATTTTTACTTTTTCGAGCACATTCAAGAACGATGTGTGCTTGCAATTTCGAGAACAAAGCAAATTGTAGTTAAATTGAGAACTGCGTTTTTATACCCTGAACCCATTAAAAATGGGTAAAAAGGGTATTATGGTTTTGTGCAAATGTATGTAACAGGCATAAGGAAGCATCTCCGACCATATAAAGTATATATATTATTGATCAGTATCAACAGCTGAGTCGATCTGGCCATGTCCGTCTGTCCGTCTGTATGAACACGCGGATATCAGAGACTACAAGAGCTAGAAACTTCATATTTGGAATATAAGTTCTCCTAATCCCGGGACAGATCAAGTTTAAAAGTTTAAAATTTATCGATAGCTCGTCCCGTTCAAAAGTTATCGATAAATTTCGATTTCATACCAGCGTTTTTTGGATATAACTTACAAGTTATAAGAGCTAGAGGCCCCTAATTTGACATGTATAATCTCGAATAGCATACACATGTAACAAATATTTCACTTTTTGGATACCAGCCCCCAAACCCCCAAAAGTAAAAAAACCCATTTTTGAAGGTACGACCTTGCAATTTGGTTTGGTAACACATATTATCGACAATTGCTTGCCCCAAAAATTTCAATATGATCGGACAATAAACACAGAAGTTATTTAAGATTTAACTTTCCATTGTGTGGGGCTCAGCGAAAGAGCAAGCTAACTGCTTAAACCGCTGGCACTGCTTGTACTGCTTGTACTGCAGCATGTGTGAGTTTAGAGTAGTACGAATGATTGTAAGGACTGGGTTCAGGGTATCTCCTAGTCGGGCACTCCCGACTAGAGCACTCTTACTTGTTTCTCTCAGTGTGTGTAAATACTTCTGTATTGTCATTCTTCTAACTGTCTCTTTGTCTAAACTAAATAATATTTGATATCATTTGTTTGGGATCTCTGTATCTTTGAATATTGTATATTCAATCAGATTCATTCCGAAATGAATCTCTCCTTAACAACCCCGCAAAGATACAAATATAGATGATGATAAGCTATGTACGAGTTCACCTCTAGTTATATACTCACACTTGGACCTCGACATGTATATATATATATATATATATATACATATATAATAAGTGTAGTATGCATATGGTAGTCACTGACATGCAAATAGAGCGATATGTAGCTTCATACATACATACAAATGTACACCCGACATCAGCCGATAGCAATGACGTTGAATATCGCAAAATGTTGACGTTCAGCTGTAATCTAGTAATCTATGCCGGCATCGGCCTTAGAGATGAGCGCGTGTCAAAACCGCCAATGTCGCGCCGTCTCAATAAATAAACGATAGATCTCGAATCGAAAACGTGTCTTTCAGTAATTATTTCTCGTTCTTTTCGCGCTCCTTTCTTCAGTGTAGCATACTTTGAAGGGCATGTTGAAAGCATTTACAATGTGAAATCTTGATGACAAAATGCTTCTTGCACCAGCAAAAGAAATGTTACATTGACAACTTAACTTGACTCATGCATCCAAAAATATATGTATATATATATTTGTATCACATACATTATTGAGTTTTAGGAGTAATTTTGTTAATATGGACTAGGAACATAAAATATAGGAAAAAAAGTAATATTATAAGGAATAAAAATTAAATTTTCTTAACAAATTTTAAATATCATATTTTTACAAATTGAAAGTTTCAGTGAGTATATTTCAGAATAGGAAAACGACAGAAAAATTACTAATTACTAAAAGAAAGGAAAACGGAAAGAAAATGATAATGGTAGCTCCAGAGATTTACGGGAAAGAAAGTACCAGCGAGAATCCATAAAACAATGTATGATAAGACATACAAAGGACACGAAGAGCAGGGGGACACAGTTCCTATTAGCTCGATTAGGTATAGAAAAGTGTAGGAAGAGAATATAATCGGTATTTAAAATGCTTTCAACGTATCGTATCGTCTATATACCGCATTATATCGGGATCGTGCGCACCTCCAGCCGGGAACCGAGACTTTCGCCGCCGGTCGATCGTGCAGCAGCAGCCAGAAGAGGAAGAGCCAGCGAGCAGAGGCGCATGCGCCGGACGCCAACCGCCGTAAAGCTGAACATTGGGCTGTGGGCGACCTCTGCCGCTGCCTCTGCCTCAGTCGCTGCCTCAGTCGCTGCCTCAGTCGCTGCCTCAGTCGCTGCCTCAGTCGCTGCCTCAGTCGCTGGCGCAGCAGCAGCAAGAGCAATTGTTTTTGTTTCATGTTCAGTGCTGTTGTTTTTGCTGCCGCTGCCGCTGCTGTTGCTCAGTTTGTTGTAAGTAGTAGCAGTAATAACAAATTGTTGCTGCTGCCGTTTTGGATTTTAGTTTGACGTTATAAATTGAGTTGGAATAACGCCATCCAGCTTAGTCGTGTTCCAGTAACGGTTACGCGCGCTACAAACCAGCAAATATTATTCAAACATACCCAACAAAATCATCTCGCACCTCGCAAAAGCAAAAAGCGACAGTAACAAATCAGGTGCGCAGAGAACTAAACGAGTGCGCTCAGATCGTGTGTAGAATATTAATAAACTCCAATTAATTTTCATTTCGTTTGTCATTTCCCCAAAACATATACAATTCATCCAAATCGCGCAGTATGTCTGCTAGAATTCTGGAAGACTCGCCCAATGCGCGCATCAACAAGACCATTTTGGATCGATATCTGACGCTGCCGCTCCAGGAGAACATTGTGCAGGCCACCTACGTGTGGATCGATGGCACTGGCGAGGACTTGCGCTGCAAGGATCGCACACTCGACTTCATACCGTCGAGTCCAAAGGGTAAGTTAACCTGACAGCTGCCAGTGGGCTCTGGTCCCTGTCTCGATATAGATCCCGATCTCGATATTGGTCTCGCTGCCTGGCCTAATCTTATCTAGTTGGCAGCTGTGAGTGGCTGTCAGCTAGTCTGGCCAGTCTGTCTGATTTAGATCAGTTGCATTAACTTCGCCAGCACTGCTTGAGTTCGTCAATAAAAGAACCTGAGCATACTGAACCATTCTGAAGTTAGTCTGCAGTTCAAGTTTTCCATAGACATAGACTCTTCTGGTTTCTTCTTGAAGTCTTTTTCTTAGTGCTACAAGCTGAAGTTAGCTATTTAAAAAAACATTTACTAGTTTTCAAATGTTACAACTATTTGTTGGTATTTTTTCTTCACTATTTCTATTTCCCTAAATAGAGGGCTTTTAGTTTAGGTTTTAGTCAGTGAAAATTGTGAATTTTCACAAAATTATACTTAGTAGTTTTAGAGGGTAATCTTCATTATCCTGCTTACCTACATTCCTTGGATCAAGATCGTGTTTACTTGGCCTTTCAATTGATTGGAAAGTCCGCGTAGGAACGTTTTTTGTGCCTACGCTTATAAGCGTCGAATTCTTTTAGTACAGACGTCTGATAATGCGATTTCGTTCATAAAGGCGTTCAACTTAAAAGGGGTTTCACGCTGATAATTGATTGCGCTTTAATGTGTTTGCTTAGCAATCGCTATTATATATGTACATATATATATTGAACGCGGCACGTGTGCGTCAACTTAAGATTGGTACGCAAAAAAGAGACCTATGAACGAGAGATTTTTATGTGCGATACAACGCGACGTATGCGTGATATGGCAAAGTAGCAATATATTTAGTCTGGCAATTCACTATGCCGTTCAGGCGAGTCAATGTGATTATATGTGTCTAAATATAGTTTAAAGACAGGTTAGGCACAAAGCGCAACAAATATGTGCAAATCATTTTAGCTCGGAAGTGCAGCAGCAATTAAATAGAGAAAAAAATACATAAATAAATAAAAGCAAATACATTGTTATTCAACACACGAGATAATTTCAATTACTATACATGTACATATGTGTATATTAATTCTCTTCTCTTTTTGCTTTTGTAATATTATGAAATATTTTGCTTAGTCTGTTTCCTCATGTCTTAACTGCAGATTAGATATACGCACATAGTATATGCCCATTTCTTTTTTGCATAGAGCAACACACAATTGCTAATTAGGAATCTCAGCTGATAACGGGGCATATGCAGGCCACACACACACACACACAGGCTTACAGAGGCACTTCAGATGCAGACAGATAGGTGTGAAAAGTGTCAGCGTCACCAGCGACATCCAGCAGCTGTGGCGTATGCGTAATATTGTCGCAAGCACGCCAGCGACGCGTGCCTGAAAGTGATGTGATGGGAAAACACAAGCGGTCTGCGCTCCGGACCGTAGTCGTAGTCGTAGTCGTAGTCGTAGTCGTAGTCGTAGTCGTACTCGTCGGTGTAGGCGTATGTGGCATGCTGAACTTGAAAAAAAATAATGATTGCCAAGTGATTTGGCGGGGCGAGCAATTACCAAAGTAATTGCAATGCGCAAATTGAAAGCGCGCTGCAATTGAAGAAAATGTCGCTCATTAATTATGCATCTGCTGTTTGGCATTTCGATCATTTGCATACCTAATGCAAATTGGCCCAAATGGCTGCACAAATGCAATCAATAAAATTGCTGGCCATCCTTGGATTAAGGCAAGCTAACTGCTTATCTACACGCAACAAAAAAACGCTTGTGTTTGGCAAATCAAAGCGAGATTATTTATGGCTGCATATATATTTATACTCTTTTCGAAGAAAATAGTATATTAAGTTTGTCCTGAAGTTTGTAACGCATAGAAGGAAGCGTCGGAGACCCCCAAAAGTTACTGCCAGTATGCTTAGAATGACAATATAAATTGATCTAGCCATGTCCGTCTGTCTGTCTGTCTGTCTGTCTGTCTGTCTGTCTGTCTGTATGTATGCAAACTAGTCCCTCAGTTTTTGAGCTATCGCGATAAAACTTTGCACAGACACTTATTATTTAAGGGGACAGCACATTGGTCGGAGCCGGCCGGATCGGACCACTATATCTTATAGCTGCCATACAACTCGAAGTCGGTTTTGGCCATATATCCCATGTTTTTTAATCTATTGCGATGAAACTTTGCGATGATATTTATTATTCAAAGAGACATCACATTGGTTTGGAGCCGGCTGGATCGGATCACTATATCTTATAGCTGCCATACAACTCGAAGTCGGTTTTGGCCATATATCCCATGTTCTTAAAGCTATCGCGATACAAGTTTGCACAGATACTTATTATTCAAAGAGACATCACATTGGTTGGAGCCGGCTGGATCGGATCACTATATCTTATAGCTGCTATACAGCTGGCAATGAATTAAATATTCTTAGAACAAAAAAAATGTTACGCGACAAAACGATTTTGTACAGCTTATGAAATTTCAGTGGTGCAGTTGGCAGAGTGAAAATTGCCTATAGGTTCGAAAAGAGTATAAAATCTTCGGCACGCCGAAGATAATCCTTCCCCACTTGTTTTTCATAAATTATACAAATCGAATGCAAATATGTTTTCAAAGTTGTGAAAATATGTATTTCGGTATTGGTAGCTTACGATATTTGTGAATTTTGATAAAAAATGTCGAGTTAAAAACGGTTTGCATTTAAATATATAACAGGCAGAGCTGAGAATAGTTCTAATTTAAAATAATGTTCAAAGTTGATATTAATTTATATAATTTAAAAACATACGCTTAAAAAACGAGTGCTTTTCTAGCTAGGCTTGCACTTTTCCACTAAGCTACATCTGCTATAATCCCAAAGCCAGCTTAACTTCTTCCTCTTTTAGTACAATAATACAACAATGTGTTTTCAGTGAGACAATCAAATACGTATGCGTAATATTTTGCAAGTACATTTTAAAAATCAGTATAAATGAACGAATTGCAAGCGCAAAGTAACTGTGAATGTTGGTTAAGCGAACCGTTGTCAGTTTTCGTTGAGTGTAGCCTCTGGCATGCCCTTTGCCCGTGGCTTTGACCATGTGCAAGCCAACGAGCAGAGCAGCTAGTATGTATGTAGATACGGGGATGTTGTGCGGAGCGAGCGTGAGGCACGAGATTGTAAATGGAAACGGACGCTCAAGGTAACAGCTGACGCTTCGGCTGCTTCACAGTACAGTTGCCTGCCTGCTGAATAATAAAACCTAACTACTATCAATTGCAACAATGTTAGCCATTACTGCTGCCCCGCCCTTTCATCTCTGCCTCTCTCTCTCTATCTCTCTCTTCTCGCAACTTTTCAAACAAGAATACTACTTTGTTGTTTATGCTATTAATATAATATGGCACACAATTAGAAATTGCAATGTGGGGAAAAACACTCGCAGAACGGCGACTCAAAAACGAGAGATGGCTGCGTGTTGATAAACATATTCATTTATCACATTTATCAAATAAGCAATTTGAGTGACTTGTGCAAGTCAGTTTCCAGCGCACTTAATTCTTTATTCAAAAATAATGAAAGTGAGCAGGTTGCCTGATCTTATCTGTAGCAGACGCTGCTAATCCTAAACTCTTTGCGATTTCCTTTGAAACTAAAACTCAACTCTAATTTATAAATGTACTTCGCCCGGCGGCCATCTATTATTTACCAAAGTAGTTTATAACAAATATATATTAAGTGCTTTGACCAAAAGCGGAAGAGCTGCTGTTTATTCAATGGATTTTTTTGATTAATAATACTTGATTGAAAATATTATGAATACTTGAAATGATTAAAGGGGACTTAAAGGTCAACAACGTTTATATTTACATTTTGTGAATTAGTAATCACAATTATTTTCTAAATGACGGCAACGAAAGTAAAAATAATATCAACAAATAAAAAAAATAATATACAATTTTGTAAAATATACGAAAGATGTTTACTTGGTAACTTCTAATGAGATCACAAAAACTGTATCATTATTTTGTTGTATCAGTGTGCTGGGTCCCATTTCTGTCACAATAGAGAAGGCAAGCTCATGTGATCTTCAAGTCGCTCAGTCGACGATTAAAATGCATCTCAAGTTTGCCAGCAGTTGTTAAGCAGGTTAACAATAGACAATGATCATATATAGGGTTGGGTCTAGTTGTTGTTGTTGTTTGTTGTGTTTTTGTTTTTGTTATTGTGTTGTGGCTGTGAAATTTGATGCATAAGTGCGCAATAACTTATTTCAGTCATTTGCGTATGCGCCTATTAAGTATTCAGTTCTATTCCATGTTATTATATGATAAATCAAAATAAATTTCTATATACATACATTTGTATTTAAATTGTTGTGTCACATAAAAAACGAGTGCAAGATTTGCCTCGAGGCAGGAAGTGACACTTATGGTACCCCTGGTGTTGTTTTAGCTATTGGCTCGGAAAGCGGAAACCAATTACCACTAATTAACTCAAGTGTCGCATTTCGCATTCCGAGTGCAAATTACCGGACTAACTGACAAACGAGGCCAATTGATGGCCGCAGTTCACACATGATTTAATGTATCCCTGCACCCCATTCTAGAATTGCCCGTTTGGAACTATGATGGCAGCTCTTGCTATCAGGCGGAGGGCAGCAACTCGGACACCTATCTCTATCCGGTGGCCATCTACAAGGATCCGTTCCGTCGCGGCAACAACATCCTGGTCATGTGCGACACCTACAAGTTCGATGGCACCCCGACGGCCACCAACAAGCGCAAGGCGTGCCTGGAGGTCGTGAACAAGTGCACGGACGAGGAGCCCTGGTTTGGCATCGAGCAGGAATACACATTCCTCGACTTCGATGGCCATCCGCTGGGCTGGCCCAAGAACGGCTTCCCCGGCCCACAGGGTCCCTACTACTGCGGCGTCGGCGCCAATAAGGTGAGTGTACATTTTATTCTCCTACTCCTATTTTTCATGCTCACCGATTTGAAAAGAGCGCACTTCCGGTGGCAGTGCTGTCAGTCACATAACTGTGCACATTTTACAGCACTGCACAGTGTTCGTAAGCAAAGAACAGCTGCTCGCATATGTGATCTGCCATCTGCATACAGTGAACACTCGGATGGGATAGCTTCCACAAACTAGCAATCAGAAACTATAACCAAAACCTTTCAATTTCCGAATGATTCTCTTCTTTTTCGGCTCTTAAACCGAAAATATTTAGCATATACTATGTATATGAATATAGGCGCCAAAAGACATGCAAAATTATCTCAACTTGCATCAGTAGTTCAGTTTGTCGCAAAAAATACCACTTTCCGAAGTTAGAACTATCTGTGAAACCAAAAGCATCTAATTTCCGAGCATCCATTATATTTCTTATTATGATTTTGAAATCTGTGCAGACGAGTGTTTTATATCAGTCTGGTAGCTGCGCACAAATTGAAAATTGCCATATTGTGAAGATGTTGAAACGTGATGAGAAAAACCACCTCTCAAATGGATAGGATGTGGGATGTTTTTGCAAAGAGATGAATGCAAGAGTGTTCAAGTGTTGTAGTGGGAGCAGTTTGTTGTCATTGGTGGAGTGTTTGATCAAAAAAAGATAGATAGTACTTGCAGCCTTAAATATAGTGATTGTTCCTTATTTACCCGTCACTTGGCAGGTCTACGCACGTGACATTGTCGACGCCCACTATCGCGCCTGCCTCTATGCTGGCGTCAAGGTGTCCGGGACGAATGCGGAAGTGATGCCCGCCCAATGGGAGTACCAGGTGGGCCCCTGTTTGGGCATCTCGATTGGCGATGATCTCTGGATGTCGCGCTTCCTCTTGCACCGCATCTCCGAGGAGTTTGGCGTAAGTGCAACCATTGGAGGGGGCTCGCGGCTACCACGCTACAATCCTGCCTGCTTGTATATATTTAACAGATCGTGGCCACACTGGATCCCAAGCCGATGCCAGGAGACTGGAACGGCGCCGGCGCCCACACCAATGTGTCCACGAAGGTGATGCGCGAGGATGGCGGCATACGGGATATTGAGAAGGCGGTGGCCAAGCTGTCCAAGTGCCACGAGCGCCACATTCGCGCCTACGATCCCAAGCAGGGACAGGACAATGCCCGCCGCCTCACCGGCAAGCACGAGACGAGCTCAATCAATGACTTCAGTGCCGGCGTGGCCAACCGTGGCTGCAGCATACGCATACCCCGTGGCGTCAACGATGATGGCAAGGGCTACTTTGAGGATCGCCGACCCAGCTCCAATTGCGATCCGTACTCCGTGGTGGAGGCCATTCTGCGCACCATCTGCCTGGACGAGTAGAGAGCAGCACAATCGTTGCTGATGTTGTTGTTAACCAGACCCAGACCCAGACCCAGACCCGGACCCGGACCCGCCTCAACACAACGGGCGGCGTTAGATTAGGCCTAGCCATACACAATCAAAACATACTACCATACACTATGTATACCCAATATGTATTTTTTTTGTCAAGCTGTTATTTAAGGATCTACTGTTTTTTTTTTTTTTTGTTTGTTGAACATTGTTGTTAGGTTATAGATACATATTAACGGCACACGTTGAAGTAGGTTTAAAGCTGTACGTCGAACGATCGAACAACAACATTATCAAGTATACCATACCAACAACAACTAAACACCCACCAACCCCACCAAGTAGAACATGAACCGAACAAAAAAGATGGGTAGCGACATGGCGAACCCAAGCGAAGCATACACATAACTATAATGATATTATTTAGCTAAATTAATACCTATGCATAAAATACATACTACACATACTCCCCTAGTTAAGTAAATGCACGAAAAAATTATAAAAAAAAAAATACAACTCGTCTTTTATTGGGCAACGCATACGAATATTAACAATTTAAAACAAGTGAGAACGTTGCTAGTCGGGCGGAGCCCGACTGCGTAGATACTCTGATACCATTTTAAGAACAGCTGAAAGCAAGTGAACAGAAAATTTTTGCTGGTGTTTGGGTGACCCGAAATCGGCAATTCCAAGTTTTTGGGAACGGGAGGGGCATGGTCGATCTTAAGAGGAGGTGACCAGAAGTCTATCTACCAATTTTGGTGACTCTAGCTCTAAAACTGTGGAAGATATAAGCTTTCGCGATTTATTGGGGCGGGAAGGGCGTGGCCCCAAAATTTTTGGCCGATCTTTAGAGGGAGTGACAAGAAGTCTATTTTACAAATTTCTTGACTCTTGCTCTAAAACTGTGGAAGATCATAAATTTTCGCGATTTTTGGGGGCGGGAGGGGGCGGGGCCCCAAATTTTGCCGATCTTTAGGGGGGCTGACAATAAGTCTATCCTACAATTTTGGTGGCCCTAGCTCTTAAACTGTGCGAGATATAGGCTTCCGTGTTTCGTGGGGCGGGGTGGTTGGGTGGCGTTCTAGTGGGCGTGGCCGGAAAATTCAGGACGTAATCTTTTGGGCTGGTCAGCCCTAGTCTAAATTCCAAATTTGGGGACTCTAGCTCTCAAAATTGCGGGAAATATACACGTGTTATCGAACTTGTGCATTCATGTATATCGATTTATCGCGATTACGGGGCGGGAGTGGGCGTGGTCGAAATTTTGTTTCTGTAATCTGTAGAGGACGTCACCAGTAATATATATTCCAAATATGGTGACTTTAGCTCTAAAACTGCGGGAGATATAGGCATTTCAAATTAATTTTGGAGGGGGGCTGGTGGGCGTAATAATGGGCGTGGCCGATTAACCTAGGATCCAGATTTTTCGGGACGGTCACCGGCAATATACCTACCAAATTTGATTACTCTAGCTTCAAAATTGTGGGAGTTATTCACGTTTAATCGATTTGTGATTTGATGTGTATCGACATGTTATCGATTTGCCAGCCTCCCAGTGGGCGTGGCATACATTTGGAATAAACTTGATCTGAAGCAGATAGCTATAATCATAACGCAAAAGATTTCAAGAGTCTATCTAATATCGTTTCGGAAATACGCGCGTTCATCCAGACAGACAGACGGACAGACGGACAGACGGACAGACGGACGGCCTGACGGACATTCGACAAAACCAATATACTATGAGTACCTTCGGTATCAGAGTATAAAAAACACATTTAAAATTTAGATATATTATTATAGCCAAATTGGTAAACCACGTCTTCTGCTTTGGAAAACTTTGGTACATGGAAAGGGTAAGCGAATCCTGTGGAATGATGGAATGAGTGCGAGAATATAAATATAATATGAATAAAACAATTTGACATTTGAGTTTTGTATTTTTCTACCATTTTATTTACTCGTATGTATATTCGTGTGATTGATACTAAAATGTATACGAATCGTCTGCTGTTTGAGTTTAATATCTGTATCTATATCTTTATCTTCCTCTTCAGCTTCATCTTCATTAATATTTATATTTGCTGGCCTCGAGCCTTGTAAATTGTGTATTACGAAGTGTTTGCATTTGTTGTTTTAACAACGGTCCATAAAATGTTTGATTAGTTAGAGTATTTAGCATACCGTAGTGGCTGCATTTAGCTTGCACATAATATCAATGTATACGAGTACTAAGTGTCTTTAACTTTATTCGGTTTTTTCATAAATTTTGGAACAATTACAACACAATATTTCAATAGTATTTACTACAAATGTACGCTTTTCATTTTTTAGTTCATTTGTATGCAATAAACAAACACTTTTGGTATTTCTTAAATATAGGTATTATTCTCAGTGTGTGTGTGTGGGGTGTGTGTGTGTGTGTGTGTGTGTGTGAACATGTGTTTCAAGTAACAATAAACAAAACAAATTAATTAAAATATCAAGAGAGAGGGGAAAAAAAACAGGAAAATTAATGACAATATACATGTCCATATATCAATTTCAGATTGAACATTGTAAATTGTAAATTGTATAGATGGAAGCTGATTCATTCATAAGTATGTATATTATATTTATTATGTATATATATATATATATATATATGTATATATATATGTATTTTCCAATGCACATATATGTACATATGTATGTATTTATTCACTGAGCGGGCAAATTAATAATCAAATTGTCTACCGCCGCCAACTGATCAACGAACTGCACACAGTCCGACCCGCCCGATCCTCAGTCTGCCCTGATTTGCATTTCAGTTTGATCAGCAATTCGTCAATTCATCAATTCATCAACATGCACAACAGACACGTTCGTTACGTGATTGAAGCGAACTGAATAGCTGGAGCCAGTCAGCTGAGAAGTCAGGTCAGTTAGCCAGTTAGCCAGTTAGTCAGCAGCTTACTTATTATTTTGTTAGTCAAATAACATCATCCGACCGACTAGATGAAAAGATTGCAGGATTGGCAATCTATATCTTCTTTTCTTTCTTTAAGGCATGTCAAGGCTAGCAGGCACTTTAAAATGTTGCTGATTTGCTTCTCAACGCTTATCTACTTATTCAATATTTGCCATTTTACGCAGTTTACTTAAATACATACATACATACATAGGTACATATGTACATTGGGCTAATAAGTGCTTGTCAGATATGTTTGCCCATTACTTATGTATTTTTGTTTTTGTTTTTCTTGTTGTTGTTGTGTGAGCTTAACTTTAATTTTACTTAATGTAAATTCCTTGTGTCAATACATTTTGAGTGAAAGCAAAAGCCCGAACTTAGGTAGGTCAGAAATAATCTGTAAATTAGCAAACCATACACAAAAATAGTGCAATGTACGATTGTAATTTAATATTGTGCGCATTAACTAATACACATTGAACTAATACGTTAAGATTGCTGTCGAGATTTGCTTAACATACACATCGACAAATATACATATTTACTAACATGTTGCACTTGTATTTTTAACAAGAATTTCATATCAAATCGAAAGTCACCAGTTTGCTGTGTGCTGAGATAGAGAGAGAGATAGAGAGATAGAGATAGAGAGAGAGAGCATCAACTTTCTAATGAATATTTATGGAATTGGGAATGTTAGCTTCGCAACGAAGTCGCAAGCATTTGAAAATGCAAATAGGTAAGTTTTTCAATGTTTTTGGAATAGTGTTCGCGTAAAAAGAACATTAATACTGACACACAAAACGAAATTGTTTTATAACATATTTGAACTGTATAAGCCAAATTACCAACTAATAAAAATATCGTATGACAAACATTATCATCAAGTTTCTGCACACAACAAAGGCATGATTTCATACATACATTCACATTTCTTTTTGGGGATATGGTTTGGATTTTTATCAATGTATTCAGATTTGGAGAAATCCATCATTCTTTATATACGACCGTCTGTTAAACCTTAATACAGGGTATTTTCTAGTCATGTTCTCTTGACTTTTCGACAAGTCAATCTGTACTTTTAAATATCAAGTTAAGGCATTTAAGAAATATTTTCAATCCGGATAATATGAGATCTAAGATCAAAGATACAACATACAACATCGTAATAAATGTGTATGTTTGTTTGTATGTATGTGCAGGCATACTTAACGGTTATAATAATAATAATTGTGACACACTTTTTCGCTTAGTACTATGTATGTGCATACGAGCATGATGTACATACATATGCTAGTATGTACATTTACATATGGTCTTGTCATGCAGAGCAAATCAAGGGATATTAGATTTTTGGAAGCGCATTGCTACATAAGAATACAATCGGTAAATTACATACAACATATGACTTTAGTGTACAAAGTGTAACAAAATGAAATATAAACCACGTTAAAAATAACTAAAATCATAAAAAAAAAACAATGCTTAGAACATATTACAAAAAATGATAAAAAATTGAATTAATTATTGCACTTGGAAAACAGCTCGATCTTAATAGCACGTATTTTTTTTCGATTTTTGTTTTTTCTTTCTTAAGTTTTACAAGCTGCCACAATCCACATTTCGAAGGCAGCTGTAAGTAAGTAATTGATGCGCTGTATACATATATCAATATCAATATAAATTATGTAAATATTTATTGTGTATGCATATGCATATGCTATATGTATGTATGTGTGTGTATCAACTACTTCGTTTCATGGTTCAATTTAACCGAATATCGTATTTGGAATATCGTAAGTTAAGAGAGTTTTGCAATTCATTGCTTATCTCGAGGTTCTGGTTCGTACTATTTGAAATAGTTAATAGAGTTTGTGTTTGTTTTGTCATTACATTTTGGCAACGCTTGTTACATGTTTCAACATTATTAGAAACTTTCTTCGCATGGTTTTCGCACATCGGTTTTCGGATTAATCCGTATCGTAAAAGTTTATATTCCTGTTGTTTTGGGTGTATGTGTATGTTAATATTATGTTAATGGTTCTATCGAATATGTTAAATACGTTGGTATTATTATTAATAATAATAATAATAATAATTATGTCAAACTTAGTTAGCTACACGATGAGGAGTTACAAATTCGTTTTGGACATGTACATATGTGTGTCCGGGTGTGTGTGTGTGTGTGTGTGTGTGCTGGTGTCACAATGTTTAGAAAATATCAGCAATTTAATTTCACACGTAGTACATACATGGGTTCAAAAGTGTTAAACAATATAAATACAAATAAAAAAAAAACTATTTCGACAGTTTTGCAAGTTTTGAGTGTACTCATTTCAAAAAAATGCACATTTAAACTCACATATTTTATAGTTGCATTTGTTTTTTCGATTTCTCAATTTAAAACTTACATTAAAAATGTTGGGTACATAAAATACATAAATTGTATTGTATATGTAAATTTATATATAGATACAATACTTGCAAATAAAATACATATATGTATCATTTAGCAGCTGCTTAGTATGTATGTATGTATGTATGTATGTATGTACTTAGTGAAAGTGCATTAAACGATGCGACAAAAATTATACATATCAATAAATAAATATTAGTGGTATTCTTTTCATTTTCTTTTTAAAACATAACAGCAATATATATATATATAAATACATACAATGAAGAGACAGAAAGAATGAGAAAAGAGAAAAAAAACATATATATATATATATACTATAATCATAATAATAATTGTTTAAAACATAGATAATATTATTTTATAAGTAGGTAATATATTAAATTGAATTTCAACTAATTAAATCGCCCACAGTGAGCGAACATACACAGCTGCAGTTAGGTATATGCAGGCAGGTAATACACATATAGTACACTAACCAATGCATGTTCATGTACATATACATATATCATTATGCTTATACATGTATGTTTGTATGTATATATGCAGATATAGTTGCAGGCATCCATGACATCCGCCTCCTGCTCTGAATATTATGTGGAGAGCTCCGTGCTCCCGCGACGCACCATGTTGAGGTCGCTGAAGTCGATCTCCGTTGACTCGATGGATTGAATGGAGGCGCTGCGCAGCTTGTTGGCCGGAAACTTGCCGCGACTCTTCAGCGCCGTCAGCTGCAGCAGGAAATTGGGTTTGTGGCCAGTTAGTGGATGCATTTATCACCTTCTCATCGAGTTCTTTTTGTTTAAATGCGTGCAGTACGTTTAAGTTATTTAGGTGTGTTTAGTTTAGTTGTGCCTGTGTGCGTGTGTGTGCGTGTGTGTGTGTGTTGTTGTTGTGTGAGCTTAAACATTTATACAACTAGACTAAGTGTAGAACAACAACAACACGGCTGTACAGTTGTACTATATCTAACAGTCTAACAGTCTAACAGAAACCAATACCAATGCAGAAAACATGTACATATATGTGAGTGTGCGTGTGTGCGAGTGTGTATGTGCGTGTGTATGTGCGTGTGTATGTGCGTGTGTATGTGCGAGTGTGTGTGTGCGTGTGTATGTGCGTGTGTATGTTGATATAGACAGGCGTGCACGTAGGTGATATTTAAATGCAAATCTGTTTGTGAAAAGAACAATAAAGAAAGCGAGAGATACGTTTTAATTAAAAATAACCAATAAGAGCACCCAAATTAGATGTAGTATATGCACATATAGTATAGTATATATAAAAGTATTAATGATTCTCAAGTGTATGCCGATCTAAGGTTTGCGTCTCAGCTAGCTGATCAGAAAGCTTTGGCTCGTAATCAACTGGAACTCGGCTAAATAAACTTTTGCGGCTTTTGGGCAACTTTAGAGTAACATTTAATATTGAGCAACGACACCATTTCTAAATATTTAAAGGAAATTTTGATGAATTTAAATGACCAGCAAATCAAAGAAAACTTTGAGTACAAAAATGGTTATAATTTCTTGATTTATCGACTTTAATTGCAAATTATGTATATTTTTTTGTTAACTTATTTGTATTTTTAAATATTGAATTGGTATTAATAAAAGTTTAAATGTTCGACAAATGAAAAAGGCCGGATTACCAAGGTACACAAAATGTAAATATTACAGGGTTTTTGATTTTCTATTCAAAACAGGAGACTTATCGTCTCCCTAGTCTCCAGTAATGCCTGCTCAATATTGAAAACACCCCCAACATTGCCAAAATGTACCAGATTTTCGTTTGCGAGACAGTTTTTATCCGAGGTATCATGGTTTGACTTATTATGTCTTATAAAGAAAACGGGTTTCAATTATGCCAGTATATTTTCACCGATGCAAATATAGTTAAGAAAAGATGAACAACTTTATCTCGACAGCATGCAAACTGATAAAGAAAACACAACAATTTGTAAGGCATGCCATCATCAAAGGAAAATAAATAGCTACAAATGTATCCGAGGGATACATATAAAGGGGGGGCACAGCAGGCAGGACGAGTGTTGAAATGGCACGAAAAGTTACTAAATGGTATGCTAAATGTTCTTAAGTACTGCATGTAAGAGCAAAGAAAGAAAAACAAATGGACAACAATGTCTATAACGAAAACGGGGAGTAACGAACAGGAGTAGATCTTAAAAATACTAAGTACTTGGCTACATACAGCAATATTAACAATTATTGAGGAGGGGGCAGAGTTATAGACACCTGATGTTTGCTTTTGGTCGTTTTTGATTCTTCTTTTAGTTTTTTTCTTTTTTTTGTTCATCTGATTTTGATTTTGTGTTGAATTTGATTTGGCGTTAATTGGGATTTTAAGTACTATAGATGCTTTTTTATTTTGTTAGTTTTGTTTTTGTTTTTGTTTGTAGCATATTGCTTTCAATTAGCTTAGCTTATCCATTTCCACGGTTCAGTGTCGGGGCTGGTTATTGGCGTGGGATACTAGAGACGTAACGCGTTTTGCACAAGTTGTGTGTGTGTGGTGTGAGAAAGAGATTCAATGAGAAACAACGAGATTATTATCTTGAGCAGTTCCAAACTCAAAAATTGCAATAAAAACCAAAAATGTAAAGCGTCGACCACACCAGAGAGCATGGACTAGTAAGCAGTTGGCATTTAGCAGTTAGCGGCTAGTAGTTATGGCCAGCTTATAGTGCTGGGCGGCATTACACCCGTGTGTGTAAGTATGTACACGGTCAGTAGGTGTATAAGGTGTGGGTGTAGGTTTAGGTGTGTGTGTGTAGTTCTTAGTGTTGCTTGACGGTGGGGTGCGCACAGCATGAGAAGCCCGTAACCGAAACCAAAACCGAAACCGAAACGGAAACGGAAACGAAAAGTAAGCTAACAGGAATCCAAGTAAATGGTTAGTGGGCAACCGTTAGCAACACATACCTCCGCCTTCATGTCAGCCAACCTGTCCTGCAGGTCACGCACCTTATCCGAATCATCCAGATTGGCGCGCAGTTCGCCCTCGGCAAGCATTTCCGAGTTCTGCAAGGAACAAGCAATGATTTAGTACAGTAAACACACGGAGAGTACCAACCAGAAATGGTAACAGTTATGAGTTTCATTTCTAGAAATAATCTTAACTCATATATTATATATTTTTAGTGTTTTAGTTTTTAAGTCTTTAGATAATGGTTCGTTAAACCTTTTTTTATTAAATGCCTTTCAGAGACTTTTATTTGAAAAAAATCCGACTTTATTTTGGGGGTATTTTCGTAAATCTCAAGGACCATACTAAATAGAAGCATTCCGGGTGGGTAAGAGATACGTCTGTGTGTGTGTGTAAGAAAAACATACAATTCAAATTTGGTGCTTCTATCTAGTAAGACTATTAAGTCAAGCCTTTTAATTTTATAAGTCTTTGGCCGGCTTTTGTATTAAAGAAACAAAATAAGTCTTGACTGATTTATATAAATATCTGTTTTCAAATAAACGTCTCTGAATGAGCTTTAATTGAAAAAGAAAAAAATAGTTAGTTACAAATTTATTGGTAGCAAATACAACAACAAAGTACAAACAAATAGTTTGGTATACCCAAAACTATGCTTAGATATTCCTAGATTTTAGGTTAGCTCAATAAGAGTTTTGTTTTCGATACCTGAAAATGGGAAGACTTACCTTCGTCTCCAAGCGCGAAATCTCCTGCTTGAGTTCGGCAACCGTTTGGCTCTGTTCGGTGAACTTGATTTTGACATTCATGAGCTCATCCTTCATGCGAGATTCCAGATCCGAGTATCTGAATGCGTTTAAATCATAGCATTGTTTATAGATTTACAGTTATGATAGCTATTTGCCATTTCTGATTACCTGTGCTGCTGTTCGCGCGCCTTGTTGGCCAGCTCCTTTTCGCGAGTGACTGCCATTTCGAGCTCCTCCTTGAGCTTCTTGTGCTCCTCGTCCTGGCGCCGCAGCTGGTTCGTGGAGACCTGCACCTGCGTCTCCAGCTCCATCACCTTGAGCCGCAGCTCCTTCAGCTCGGTGAGCGTCTCCATTTCACGGATGCGCGTCGTCATCAGCTCCTCCTCGAGCTTCTGCGTGTGCTCCGTCGACTTGGAGTTGTCGAAGAAGTTCGTCAGCAGCTTCTTGGGCGTGGAGTCCACGGAGGCGGCACTGTGCTCGTTGCGCTGATTCTCGGCCAGCTGGCGCTGCCATTGGCTGCTCAGCTCCTGCACGCGCTGCTTGAGATCCTTGAGGGAGAGCGAGGCCTCCGCCTCACGCAACTTGCTGGCAATCAGCTCGTCCTGCAGATGGGCCACCGAGTTATCGGGCGTCGTCTCGCGCAGCGTCTTCTTGTCCTCCTCGAGCTCCTCGATTTTCGCCTTCAGATTGCGTATCTGATCCTCGCTCTCGGCCGAGCCTTGGCGCACCTTGACCAGCTCCTCCAGCAGACAGGAGACCATCTCGTCGCGCTGCTTCAGCGCCTCCTCTTTCATGCACAGCTCGTCGATGGACGACTGTCTCGAGTTATTCTAAATGGAGACAAGATATGCTTTAGAAGCTTCCAACAACTGGTGTTTTGCAAAGTTTGCATGCGCTTATCTAACTAATGATAGCTGTACAAGTTAAGCTTGCAAGCAATCGATATATTTATGACAAGCCAAATTTTGGTACAATTGTACCAACAAAAAAAATGTATATACTTGGTACATTGGATCACTTTTGCTCAAAGTTGTAAATATTTTTGCAAGTATAAAATAAAAAGCTATATAAAATCAGTTTTATTTAGCAAAGAATACAAAAACATACTCTCTATCGGCTATTAAACATACAAAATGTGTAAAACTGAGTACGACAAACCAATTTTAAAACATTAAAGAATATATAAAAATTACTTTTTGTTTTTGTTGTAATTTTGCCAAGTGTTTTTCAATTCCCATGTGAATTAAATCCGAATCCACACAATGTGTGCATATGAAAAGCAGTTTTACTTTTTACTTGTTTTAGTTTGAAGAAAGACTTTGAAATACAAAAAAAAAAAAAACAATAAGCTTGCTTTTGCTTCAACTTTTCGTTTTTATAATTTAAAGTAAACATCATTGTTATAAATTTAAGTGAAAATTAACAAATGTATTGGTACAATTTGGTATACTTTTATCGAAAGCAATTAATATCATATTTGAATAAGTACGAAATATATTTTTCCCTTAATATATCAATAACTTATCGAGAGCTTTCAAGCAGCATTTCAAATGTTTATTTAAGCTTAAGTATCATAATATAATAATCGAGTAAAATATGTACAGAAGTTATTTGAATGGTGTTAAGTTTGTATTATTTACGCACATGAATAAATGGATTATTGGCCAACAATAATAATATTAAGTATAGAAACTCAGAGGTAGCAAGCATGCAAATTAACTCTACGTGGCATGCAACTGTTATAAGAACAATACGAAAACTTGCATGCCTAAAAACTACAGAAGCTATGTATGTACAGGTACTTTTGTATATAGATATATGTATATGTATATATACGTAATACGTATATACATTTGTAGAGCAAGTTGCTAGTTGCGATACTTACGCTATCGATTGAAACGTTCTGCTATTCGTTGAGCAAATTTTACGTATAGTGGTTTTTTTTTTTAATTATTGTATTTGGATTGTGTTTTTAGGCAAACGTTTTTTAGATATTTGTTTGTGATTGTGTGTTTTTTTTGAAGCACCATAACCATAAGAAATAAACAGAATGGAAAAGAAAGACAGAAATTATTAACAAATGGCTTTCTATTGGTTTAGCACAGTTTCTCTTTCATAATAAACATAGTTTGATCATTAACATCTTGTCGTTTGTTCTACAGTTGGTTTAGTTACACGACAACTGCCTTTTTGGGTGTTATACAACACTTACGTTTTCCTGTAGCCGCAGACTGAGACCACGCACCTCCTCGTTGGCATTCTCCAGCTGGTGCGAGACCTCCAGATAGGATCGTCGCAGCTGCATCAGCTCGGTTTGAATCGCATAGCTGATGGCAATGGAACAAATAGCTTTAGTATGAGTTTGGAAAAGATATGGGATATAGGATTGCCTACCTGGTCTCCTCCTCCTCGGCGCGCGAAACTTGGCCACGCACCAGACGATCGGCCAGCTCAGCGCTCTCGGCCTCGAGCAGCTCATTGCGCTGCTTGAGCAGGCAGTTCTCGCGCCTCAAGCGACGCAGCTCGACCATCTCCTCCTGCTCCTTCTTCTTCAAGTCTTGATACTCTTTCTCCATTTTCTTCATGCGCTTCGTGTTGAGCTTCTGCGCGTAGGCCAGGTTGAAGAAGCCCTCCGGATCGGCCTCGACACGGCCGGGCAGCTCCTTCTGAAAGAACTTGAGCATGGCCTCCATGTCGAGGGAGAGCAGCGCCTCCTTGCCGGTGAGGAGCAGCGCCAGCGCCACCTTGAATATGAACTCCATGCCCTCGCTGAGGAAGACGTCCATGATGCGGCAGCTGAGGTTCACATTCAGTGTGGTCGTATAGAGCGTGAGGAACCAGCTGGACGCATACATGGTCGTTTGGAAGCCCTGCTGCTGGAAGTGCAAGTGCATGTCGGGTATTTGCTCCTGCACCAGATTCTCCAGCTGGTACATGCACAGCCCCAGCTCCGACATCGATGGCTTGAACATGTGCCGCATGCGATGCTGCTGCATGATCTGCACGAGCACAGCGAACGCCTCCTCCTCGGGCATCTGCATGAGTAGCAGGCCCACAATGAACCCAGAGCCCTGGCAGTAGCCAACCTCACGATCATGCAGCGAATACGCCTTGATCACATTGAACAGCGCCTCCTGGCCGGGCCCGTCCTTCTCCTTGAAGAAATCCACCTCGGGATAGGTGCGCGCAATGTCGCGTCGTATCACCTTCTCGCAGGCGGACGTCGCCTTAATGTACTCCGCATACTGTTTCTTGTCCGCATCCGCAGCGCCACTCAACTGCTGCCACACAATGGCCCGAAAGTGATGCGGTATACCCCGACGCACTAGCTCACGCACGCACGGATTCTTGCGCTTGAGCGCCCCTTCCCAGTCGTTCAGTATGGACGCCCATGTCGTCCAGATGTCCTCCTCGGCCACCGAGTTGCCGCCTGCAAAAGCAAACATTGATCAATAAGCAAATGTGAACACAAATACTTTCACTGGGATATATGGCCAAAACCGACTTCCAGTTGTATGGCAGCTATAAGATATAGTAGTCCGATCCGACCGGTGCCGATCAATGTGCTGTCCCTTTGAATAACAGGGCTCTGTGCAAAGTTTTATCGCGATAGCTAAACAACTGAGGGACTAGTTTGCATACATAAAGACGGACATGGCCAGATCAATTTGTTTTGTCATCCAAAGCCTTTGGAGGTCCCCGACGCTTCCTTCTAGGCATTACAAACTTTAGTATAAAATGAATATACACACTATTTTCTTCGAAAAGAGTATAAATATATTGAATTTTTTTAGCCCCTGTTTTGCATTTTAAGGATTGAACTTATTACTCATTACTTTTATGAGTTATCGAGATGGTTTCAAACATTTTTTATTTACTGAACAGAACGAATATAAATTACAGCCCATTAGTTTCAGGTGTGGCTCTAATTTAAGAAACAATCAAATGATAGTTTCAATGCTTGTATAAGCATTATTCAAACCACACTCTAAATACGAAAAGTCTAAAATACGGAAATTTTAATTTTTGATTATAACTGTTCTCATTTTTGAGACTTCACTGTATTTCATTTTTAAGAGGTAGTTTCTTTATCGGCCTTTAAATCGTTTTTCTTGTTGTTCATTTAATGTTAAATAATGAAAAACCTGTTTCAGCAAAGCTTGTCTAAATACACAAAATTGAGGTATTGTTGATGTTTTGAGCTATATTTCGTCATATGCAATCATAATGCTGTTCAAGTCCAGAGATTCAAAATAGCTCATATATCTTTTAGATTTGCACAGCGTTATCGAATAAAGTAGTTATTTATTTATTTAATTTGCTGCTGTCGACTAATGACACGAATATATGTATGTACATATATGTATTTGAATAGTAGGCGTTACTTACTGGAGGTGAGGCTTATTTGGCTCGTGTCCGAGTTTTTGCGACTGTGCGTTGAGTGCAGCGAGTTGAGGCTTTTGGCATCGCTCTCGATCAGCTTGTTGGCGGCCTCCAGCTTGGCCAGTAGATCCATTTCAGATGTGGGCAGATTCTCTTCGCCTGTGAGTGCCTTCACTTCCATTTTCTTGTTGCTCTCCGGTGGCGTCGCCGTTGTCGTCAGTGTCATTTCTGTCGAGGACAATGACGATGATGACGCGACACAACCAAATTGCTTCCGCTACTCGCTCTCTTTGCTCTCTTTGCTCTCTGCGCCTGTTCGTGTGCTCGTTGTTGTTGTTAGTCCTTGATCCGCTGATCGTTTGCTGCGTCTTCCTGTTCTTGATGCCTCCTGTTGTCCCTGTGTGGGTGTTAGCTCAACGATAGCTCCACGAATGCATAGCTAAGCTCGGGCTCAGCTCAGCTCCTCATCGCAACACAGTTGGCTCTGTAATCAGTCGAAAGGCAAAGAACGGCATTAATAACGACCAATTACTGATATCGTGCGGCATAGAAGTGAATGAAATTGACAAGTTAAGCGCACTTATCGAAGCACCAGACTGACAGACGTCACACGCACGAAACAGACCCTCCCGATAAAGAAAAGCCAGCTAAACAACAAAAGAACTCCAACAAACAACAAACAACAAGTAAGAGCGCTCTAGTCGGCAGTGCCCAACTACGAGATACCCCCCACCCAACATTCATAGTTAAATATTTGTATACATACACACAAACGATGCAAGCAGTGCAAGCAGTGCAAGCAGTTTACCCATTGAGCCTGCTTCTTCACTGACCTCCACGCTCTGGAAAATTTAATCTTAAACAACTTCTGTGTCTGATATATGTGAAACTTTTTGAGCATAACATTAACAATAAACAATGTGAGGTAAACAAATTGCAAGCTCATACCTTGATAAATGAGTCTTCAAAATATATTGTTTACATGTGTATGCTTTTCGTGAGTATATATACCTCCAGCTCTTAAAACTGTCACGTAATGGAAATCGAAATTGATCGATAACAAGTTATCGATAAAATGGAACAAACTTGATCTGACCAGGCACAACGAGAACTTATAAGCCAAATACTCCAGTCCCTAGCTCTTATAGTCTCCGATAAACACACACACACACATATCTATATCGACTCGACTGTTCAGGAATATATATACTTGATGCCATACCTTCGCACAACTTCATTATACCCTTCTTAACCGTTTTGAATGGGTTGAGGGTATACAAAGGGAAGGCATTTTGTGAGCCACATTCACACAATTATTGAAATGCAAACAAAGCGACTAAGTTGAAGTTGAACTTGTATTGTTTAAATAAATGTCGTGCGCCCCCAAAAAGAAATGGATCAAAACAAAACAGAAAAACCTGTCTGGGCTTTTACGTCGCTGCTGCTACTCTATATTAACAACAACTGTTTACACATGTATATATGTATGTATGTATGTATGGGTTTATACATACGTACATATGTATTTATCTACATATTTCAGTTTATCGACTCTCTGGCTGCATTTTTGGTCGATCATATTGCGTACAAGGCGCGTCCCTGACCGAATTGTCAATTTGTGTTTATGGCCAGATAAGCGCGAATCATCTGCAAATGGAGTGGAGGCAATTAAAGCTACTGCTGCTGTCGGATATGCCCAAAGGGTATCTTCAGTGCTCGACTTGCTCATCTTTCTTTACTTAACTTTCGGCAATATGTGACAGGATTTTTGTACAGTATAATATTTATACAATTTTTATACTCTGATACCGAAGGTACTCATAGTATATTGGTTTTGTCGAATGTCCGTCAGGCCGTCCGTCTGTCCGTCTGTCCGTCTGTCTGTCTGGATGAACGCGCGTATTTCCGAAACGATATTAGATAGACTCTTGAAATCTTTTACGTTATGATTATAGCTATCTGCTTCAGATCAAGTTTATTCCAAATTCATGCCACGCCCACTGGGAGGCTGGCAAATCGATAACATGTCGATACACCTCAAATCACAAATCGATTAAACGTGAATAACTCCCACAATTTTGAAGCTAGAGTAATCAAATTTGGTAGGTATATTGCTGGTGACCTCCCGAAAAAATTGGATCCTAGGTTAATCGGCCACGCCCATTATTACGCCCACCAGCCCCCCTCCAAAATTAATTTGAAATGCTTATATCTCCCGCAGTTTTAGAGCTAAAGTCACCATATTTGGAATATATATTACTGGTGACGTCCTCTACAGATTACAGAAACAAAATTTCGACCACGCCCACTCCCGCCCCCGTAATCGCGAAAATCGATATACATCAATGCACAATTCGATAACACGTGTATATTTCCCGCAATTTTGAAGCTAGAGTCCCCAAATTTGGAATTTAGACTAGGGCTGACCAGCCCAAAAGATTGCGTCCTGGATTTTCCGGCCACGCCCACTTGAACGCCCCCCAGCCACCCCGCCCCCACGAAACACGGAAGCCTATATCTCGCACAGTTTAAGAGCTAGGGCCACAAAAATTGGAGGATAGACTTATTGTCAGCCCCCCTAAATATCGGCAAAAAATTTTGGGGCCCCGCCCCCTACCGCCCCCAAAAATCGCGAAAATTTATATCTTCCACAGTTTCAGAGCTAGAGTCATTAAACTTGGAAGATAGAATTCTGGTCAGCCCCTCTAAATATCGGTAAAAAAAAAATTGGGGCCACGCCCCCTCCCGCCCCCAAAAATCGCGAAAATGTATATCTTCCACAGTTTTAGAGCTAGAGTCAAGAAATTTGTAAAATAGACTTCTTGTCACTCCCCCTAAAGATCGGCAAAAAATTTTGGGGCCCCGCCCCTCCCGCCCCCAAAAATCGCGAAAATTTATATCTTCCACAGTTTCAGAGCTAGAGTCACCAAAATTGGAGGATAGACTTATTGTCAGCCCCCCTAAGGATCGGCAAAAAATTTTGGGGCCCCGCCCCCTCCCGCCCCCAAAAATTGCGAAAATTTATATCTTCCGCAGTTTCAGAGCTAGAGTCATTAAACTTGGAAGATAGAATTCTGGTCAGCCCCTCTAAATATCGGTAAAAAAAATTTGGGGCCACGCCCCTCCCGCCCCCAAAAATCGCGAAAATGTATATCTTCCACAGTTTTAGAGCTAGAGTCAAGAAATTTGTAAAATAGACTTCTTGTCACTCCCTCTAAAGATCGGCCAAATTTTTTGGGGCCACGCCCCTTCCCGCCCCCAAAAATCGCGAAAGCTTATATCTTCCACAGTTTTAGAGCTAGAGTCACCAAAATTGGTAGATAGACTTCTGGTCACCCCCTCTTAAGATCGACCATGCCCCTCCCGTTCCCAAAAACTTGGAATGCCGATTTCGGGTCACCCAAACACCAGCAAAAATTTTCTGTTCACTTGCTTTCAGCTGTTCTTAAAATGGTATCAGAGTATTACGCAGTCGGCTCCGCCCGACTGCAACGTTCTCACTTGTTTTTTTTGTATATGTGCTTTAAAGTTTTTGTAGAATCTTTACTTGTTTAGTCATTTAACAGAAAACAAATTAATTTTTTTTTTTTAATCGAATTTTTTTTTTTTTTATATATATTTTTACAGCTCGCAAGAGTCTTAAAAAGACTAAGTGTTACTAATATTTTTTTCTGGGTGTATCTTAAGCTCTTTCAATTTAACAGCTGGTGATAGAATTAAATTGATGATGTTGCTTTTCAGTTTATATTTTTTTTTTATTTTTTTTAATTTGTATTTGTTTTTTTCTCTAGATATTAATTAAATAAATAAATAGTTTTCTTATCATTACACATATTTATTTATTTATTTTGATAAATAAAACGAAATGTTTATTGTTTAGCTAACTTTAAAGCTGCGGGAGATATAGACTAACACGAATACCCCCTGCTCAGGGGGCGTGGCAAAAATTGTGCATATATATTGCAATTCTCAATTACCTACAGACACATCACAGCGTCAGTTAAATAAACAGACATAGCTATTTTGACTTAGCTGGACGTCCTGCTCAAGGATATGCCCACCTGCTGGTAGTTTTTAATGGGTATCTGGCAATCAGCAACACCTATAAACGCTTGGGACACAACGCTTCGTTTAGCACCTGTTTGGCGCTGTGCAAATCGGTGGGGAAATACCAAATAACCTTTATCGGGTCGTAGGCAAATTAGCCCAATAATCACGCCCAAATGACTGACTAGAAGCGTAACTCGATCGTTGTCTGAGTCATCAGAGAAGGACCCAGCTGAGTCAGCATTGTGGAAATTTGAGCATGAAAAGAGCGCCAGCAACAACATAAAGTTGCTTCTTATCACAATGACTGAGCAAACGAAGGAGACAAACAAACAATAAATAAAAAAAGAAGTATATATCGATTTACACGCAGCTAACTAAGAATAAATAAATATTGGTTATCTGACGATATATAAATAGACAAATACAAATACAAATACCCATACATAAGGCTAAGTGCATGCACATAGATAGATACACATGCCATATGACCCAATATCGCCAGCACACGTCTCGTATACGTAATTTGGTTCGTTTAAAACAATTACACACTTGTTGCCTCCCCCACAACAATGTGGGTTTAAAAGGTGGCTAAATTGATATAGGGCGATAGTTGCGATACCCTGTGCATCAACTATGGACAGTAATGGGTATGCCCCAAAGCTGAGCTCGTGTTGGACACAAGTAACCAAAATGCAAAAAAAAAGTCATTGCGTCTTTTTCAAAAATCAGTAAGTACAATTAAATTATTTGTTAAAATAATATTAAGATTATTCAGAAATTTATTTAAAAACAAGTGCCAGGCATATCTATAAATTTATAGAAAATATTATTTTGTTCATAAAACGCAGTCCTATTTTTATTGTAGAAAAAAACATGCCTCGATTGTTTTCTTATCTGTCAAGAGTTTTAGTCATTTTATGGAATTTTCATTTATTTGTTTGCCAAGAAAAACTTTGCTTGATCAAAAAAAAAGCGCCTTTCCTGCCAGTGTAACAAATGCTATGGTTGGCTTATCCTATTTTAGACTTATTTAAAATTATTATAAAATTCTTGTTATGAAATAAATTTTAAAAATGTTAACTGGAGGGTGCTAATCTAAGATTTGTTTCACTTCTATATTATTTGTTATATGTTGTTTGATGCTAGGGTATCTGGCTGTTGAGCCAGCAACATCACTTGAGCACTGCTCCCAAAAACAAAGCCTTAACCAGACACAGCACTTTTCATGTCTAGATCAATCAACAGATCCCTCAAACAACAACAAATAAAAGCACTTCCGTGAGTGCAGCCAAGTGGAAACAGAAAAAAAACACACAAAAAACAGAAATAAAAGAGCGCACATCAAATTTTGCACAAACAAATAAAAATAACAATAAATACAAGCTGATGATAGTGCTCATGATGACTCTGTCGGCACGCTCATTTATAAATCATTCACTGTGTGTGCGTGTGTGTGTGCGTGTGTGCGTGTGTGTGTGTGCGTGTGTGTTTGTGGAGGCCTGCCGCTAATATAAATTGCATTTGCACAAAATTCAAAGTCGAAGTCAGTTAGCAAATGCGGTTCAATGCCGCTTAGAGCTTACAGCGGATGCAATTTACATAGAGATTGAGAGAGAGGCAGATAGAGATAGAGATAGAGATAGAGATAGAGATAGGGGTAACAAGCATAGTTAGCACTATACACTATACTATAGTACACATGTACAAAATTATATTGCGCATACATATGTGCGACAATACAGTTATGAGCTGGACATAAAACACACAACATCGATACTTAACTAAACGATACGAGCCGATACGTGTTGATTAGATTTCGACACTCCAAACACACACACACACACACACACACACACACATAGAGTAGAGTGTATCTGTGTTGGGCAAGTGAAATCAAATCGCAAAGCGGCAATCTTTGCATTCACATTCGTTCCATTCGAAATAAGGTTAGTGCGCTCAGTACGTGAATATACGTGGAGTCGAGCGCACAGGAGCCGAGCAGCAACTAACCAAAAACACAAAAAACACAAAAAACAACAACAAATACAACAATAACAACAATAACAAATACAACACGCGAAACGCTCACGCAAAACAAAGCATAAAGAGTTACTAATTAAGTAAGTGAAAAGAAACAAAACAAAAAGCGAAGCAGCACAAAGTAAAGCAACAGCTTTTTAACAGTCGCACGCTGGGGTATATACAATTTGTGACTAAATATGTAACGCTTTCGAGTACAATCAAATCAAGGCAAATATATGTATGTATATTGGACAAGCGTTGTTTTATTACTACTATATATGCATATGTGCCACTATATATACATATATGTCTATTATTGATCAAGACAAAGATCGTCTGTCTGTCTGCCAGATTAAGTATTATCTTAATGGCACCTCTCACATAGACTCTTTTATTCTAAATTGAGTTTGTTGACTGAGAATAACAATTGGCATATTAATATAAGCAATTTATTGTAAACTGAACTTGCTTAAGTTAATTGTATCTTTCAAATTGGTTTTTATCGAATTCATAACTTGAGTTTCTTCAAAGTTAGTTGAACCAGCATATAAGTCTTATGCTCAAATGATATTTTTGTACACACACATGGCAAATTCATCATTAATAAACTTTGCAAGCAACATGAGAAAAGGCATATAAACGATCGAAATTTACGACACTGTTTTATTTGCTTTTAATAGTTGATTAAAAACAAAAAAAAACCAAATGTTTACGCCCAACTCAACAAAATGGAATTCTTTGTGGCTGAGCTCCGATAAGGATTATATTTATACAAACGGTTTCTAGCACCTGTTAAGCACCTGTTCGTTTGTGATTAGGTCTGTTCAGCGATCGACTTTAGCCACTTTTGAAGTGAATTTGCACTTTGCCAGCAAAACTTCGAATGCTGCCAATAAAGTTGCATTTTGCATTTGAAATGGCAAATTTGTCTTGTGTAGGGTATTCGAGCATTGGCTTTCTTTGTACTTATTTGTGAGGAGCGACCGTCTGTGGTATTCACATTGCATGTGTCATCCATCCAATCGCAACAGGTTAACTCTCAATTCGGGGGGCGAACCAACGGAGGGCAAATGACAGCCAGCACAGTTCAGCAACCCGAACGCCAGCAGTCCCAAACGGAGTCGGACATGGAAACGGAGACGGAAGTGGATGTGGATACGGAATCAGAGATGGAGCTCAAGACGGAGCCGACAGCCGGAGCGAAAGCGGATGCAACAGCAACAGCACCAGTTGGCGAGGAGCTAATTGGCATCTTCTATGTGGAGAATCGACGTCGCAAGCAGAACATCAAGATTGTGGTCAGACTGTGCTCAGAGGGTGTCTATCTGCGGCGCGAGACGACCCAGAACGATCACATCAACGAGCAGCTCATACGCATCGATGACATCATCGGCTCCAGTTGCGGCCAGCGGCTGAAGAAGCGCACACGCGGCGGCCTCAACTCCTGCAAGAGCGCCAGCCACGAGCAGCAGGAGCAGGAGCAGCAGCAGCAGCAGCAGCAGCAGCAGGTGGCGGAGGAGGTACAGGATCAGGCGGACAACAGCGCCTACCTCTACATCTATGCGTACCTCAAGAAGGAGAAGCCGCTGCGACGCGTCCAAACGTTGCGTATCCTGCGCTTCCGCACCAGCGATGATTATGCCGAGAATCTGAGCACGGCCCGGCGCTGGCATCGCACCATACGGGAGCACAAGCAGCGCACAGCGGGACGGCCAGCGGATGGCGCCGGCAAGAAGCTGCTCATTCTGCTCAATCCCAAGTCGGGGTCCGGCAAGGGACGCGAACTGTTCCAGAAGCAGGTGGCGCCCCTATTGCGCGAGGCGGAGGCACAGTACGATCTGCAGATCACGACGCATCCCCAGTACGCGCTGGAGTTTGTGCGCTCGCGCAAGGATCTGCTGGAGCGCTATGCGGGCATTGTGGTCGCCTCCGGCGACGGCCTCTTCTACGAGGTGCTCAACGGCCTGATGGAGCGCATGGATTGGCGTCGCGCCTGTCGCGAGCTCTCGCTCGGCATCATACCCTGCGGCTCGGGCAACGGCCTGGCCAAGAGCATCGCCCATCATTGCAACGAACCGTACGACCCCAAGCCCATTCTGCATGCCACATTGATCTGTGTGGCCGGGCGGGCGACGGCAATGGATGTGGTGCGTGTGGAGCTGAGTCATCTGGAGCGGCACTCTGTCATGTACTCGTTCCTGTCCATTGGCTGGGGCCTCATCGCCGACATCGATATTGAGAGCGAGCGTCTGCGCTCGATTGGCGCCCAGCGCTTCACCTTGTGGGCTATCCGGCGGCTGATTACGCTGCGCTGCTATCCGGGCAAGCTGTACTATCTGCCAGCCACAGCCGCAGCCACAGCCACAGCTCCTGCTGCTACTGCCACACCCAAGCCAAGTGCTGTTCCAGCTGCAGCTACGCCAGCTACGCCGCAGCAGCTCAACGGGTCAGAGTTCAAGGATCTGCCCGATGAACAATTGGATGCTCAACTGCGCACTGATGAGCCCACGGATGAGGATCACTTCTCCGATGCCCTCTCCCTGGATCGTTCCACCTATCGCCAGCATGCGGACAGCTGGCACTCGGCCATGTCGCGTCGCACCGCCTACTATTCGGTGGGTGGACAGAGCACACGCTCCAATCGCAGCCGCTTGAGTGTCGCCCAGCGCATTGAGGAGGCCAATGCGGAGTTCAATCAGCTGGTGCCAACGGGCACGATGCCAGGCATCCAGATGCCGCTGCCCGCCGACCAGGGCTGGCTCTCGGAGTCCGGCCAGTTCGTGATGGTGCATGCCGCCTACACGACGCATCTGGCCTCGGATTGCTTCTTTGCCCCGGACTCGCGACTCAATGATGGCCTCATCTATCTGGTGGTCATACGCGCCGGAGTGGGACGCTCGCAGCTGCTCAACTTTCTGCTCAGCATGCACAGTGGCACGCATCTGCCGGTCGAGCAGGATCCGTTCATTCAGGTGCTGCCGGTGCGAGCGTTTCGCATTGAGCCCAGCGGCACCAATGGCATCCTCACCATCGACGGCGAGCGCGTGGACTATGGACCCATTCAGGCTGAGGTATTTCCGGGCCTGATCAATGTGATGACCACGACGGGCCAGTGAATGGATCACAATTGTTTCCCGTCACGATTGTGAGTCTAATGCGATGTTTACTGCACTTTTTTTTTTTTTTTGAATTTATATGTATATATATAGATAATGTAATTGACTAATCATAGATTAAGATTGTTTCTTTCATTTTTTTTTTTTCTTGTAACTATATTCAAAGAGACAAGACAAAATAAAAGGGTAGCTAAGTCCACATCATCACAAGCGAGTATTGTTTACCAAATACATATCTAAAGCTTATCACATTTAATGGCAAATACAAATTGCCTTTAGTTATAAGAGCGACAAATAACTTTAGCATTCGAAATGCTTTTTAACATTATGCTGTTATGGTTTTATGGTATACTTATTATTACTACTACGTATACTTATTATTATGAAAATTAAAATTCTTAAGTACACTTGCTATTACGTTTGCTTATTACAATTCTCAAAAATGTTGCTCAATGCTTATCACATTGAAAAGTGATAAACAAAATAAAAACTAGCTATAAATTCACTTAGGCATTTCTCAAACGGTTGTTTTAAAAGTGTGCTAAGTTTTAACAGCTGTAAATCAATTACCCTACACTTTTATCAGTGTGATAACAGTGGCATACTGTTAAATAACATATATAAACTGTATGCAAGTAATTAAATCAAAACTTTATTTCCATCAAAGCCCACTTATCAAATTGCACAAAATTCTTAACAACACAATGCAAATTATTTATAATAATTTACTTTAATTCTCACTGTTCAAGGCTTGTTTTTTCGTGATATAGGTATTTGCAAATAAAATGTTAACTCACGGTTAAGCATTCAAATTGAACAATTTCACAAAAAGTTTGTATACAAGTTGTAAATAAGAGTCGCAATCGAAATAAGTGTATAAAACTTGTTTGCTGATAGCCCCAAGGAAAAACACTCAAAAAAAAAACATGTCCTGGAATTTATAAAAAAAGGATAACTATTTCTAAAGTTACAAAAGAAATATCTTAAAATAAAAGACGATTGCTCTAAATATCATATTTATTCCCAATTTTGTGTAAATTGTTAAGAAACATATTGTTGAAAAGTCGTTACAATATTCTCTTTTTAAATTAAATTAAATTATAAATTTTATAAAAAATCAAGTTTTCTATACTTCAGAAATATACTTCAACATTAATTTTAAATTTTTTTTAATTAATTTATTTTTATAATTTTATAAATTGGAATTTTCATGTTAAAGATAAAAATGTACGTTTGAGAAAAAAATTAAGTTTGTGAAAAATAAGTCGAGTAAAATAAGTAAAATAAGTCATATTTTTGAGCAGTGTAGAATGTATACCCCTCGGCCAAAAGCTGCAATTTTGATAAGATTGGTCTTTATATGGAGCAGATTGGAGCTCAATGGCCACAAATAGCACGTGAAAGGCGCTGGGATTTGCTGCCAATCCGCTGAATTGGACTGCATGCCTATCTTTATAATCATTACATAAATATATAGCCTGTATGTATGTATTTCGGAACAGATATCAGAGCTGGGGCAATGTTCGAGTGCTCTTTATAACTGTACTTCTTATGCTTAGCTAGCTGCTATTTAAATTCGTTTGATAACCGATTGGATTAACGATGACAGAAACATTCATTTTAGTTAATATTAAGAAACCTATATAAACAGGGAGGTATTCAATGCCACAATTTTGTTTCCAGTCTCTACTATTAAATATTTTAATTAACGATTTTCAAGAAGAATTCAAAATAAAATGTTTTACGAATTTCAAAAAGTGGTATTTATTACAAATAAGCTTCACTGTATTTATATATTGATTATTAGTTCAACTTCAGTCAGCTTTGCTTAGTAGAAATAAAAATAGGAGCCACAATTGTAAAGCATGAACATAAAACTAAACAAAATAAATATTGGACAAAATATATTTTGAGCTATTTTCTTTGGTCACAAAAGCAACAGCGCCACATATTTTGACCGCCACTGTAATTTGTGGTGATTCGTTTGATTTGTAAAAAGTATAGCATACGTTCAGGCGAGGCACAATAAATATGACAAATCGCTGAGTGGGCGACACACATACAAACGCAAATGTATATATGTGTGTATATATGTATATGTATGTATGTGCCATGAATAGTTTGCTAATTAATGGCAACAGCAAATTGTAGACAATAATCAAGTGAATGCATATGGTTAGTGTACTTGGTACAGTGGTCGCTCGAAAACAACAACAACAGCTACTAGTTTTGTGAAAGTCATATTTGAAAACTTGTACTTGAAATTTGTGAAGGTGAAAAAATTACAAAGATTTTAATGATTTTTAAAATAAACAAAAAAATATTTACTATTACAAACTAGAAAAATATTTTGCTGTGTGTTTACTGTATGTTTTGCTTGCTAATGCAGCAACTTAAAGTTTATTTATACTGCTGAGAATATACATACATATATATATTTTTTTAGATGTACGACTAAGCTTATACATACATACATACATACATATGTATATAATGCTGAGTTGATATTTGAAGATTTTTTGAGCAAGTGGCAAACAATTTTATATTCGCATTAAAAGCACATGTAAATGTGCCTACTTATTTCCAGTCTGATTCATTCATAAAATGCACATGTGTGTATGTGTATGTATGTATGTATGTATGTACATATATGTGTGTGCCACAACAGCAGCAGCTAAGAATGAAACCAACCAAAAAAGAAAAAGAAGAAAAAAACACGCCAACACGACTTGAATTCATTTCGGATGCGGTTTCAAGTGGCCACTCGAGCTGGTGAAGTAAATATATATATATATGTATATATGTATACCGTTAGGCGGCACACGCACACACACACACACACATACTTATGTATTTGCCCAGATAGAAATAGCGTTTATCGCTGTATTGGCCAGCATTATTGCTTTTCATTGTTTAGACAGATTGCATTTTATTTCTTGGCTGCTTCTCTTCTACTAGCAAGTAAGAGTGCTCCAGTCGGGAGTGCCCGACTAGGAGATACCCTGAACCCAGTCCTGCCAAGAGATCAGTGTACATACATATGTACATACAAACACACACATACTGCAAGCAGTGCAAGCAGTCAAAGCAGTTAGCTTGCTTTTTTCACTGAGCCCCACACAATGGTAAGTAAAATCTTAAGTAACTTCAGTGTTTATTGTCCGATCTTTCTGAAATTTGAGCGACATAACATTGGCTATAAAATGTGTGACCAAACCAAATTGCAAGGTCATAACTTCAAAAATGGGGGGATTGGGGGGTGGTATCCAAAAAGTGAATATTTGCAACATGTGCATGCTATTCGAGATTATACATGCCAAATTTGGGGCCTCTAGCTATTCTAAATTTTAAGTTATGGCCCGAAAACGCTAGTCTGAAAACGAAATTTTTCGATAACTTTTGAACGGGACGAGTTATCGATAAAATGAAAAACTTTAACTTGTACTGTCCCGGGACTATGAGAACTAATATTCCAAATATGAAGTCTCTAGCTCTTATAGTCTCTGAGATCCGCGTGATCATACAGACAGACGAACAGACAGACAGACATGGCTAAATCGACTCGGCTGTTGATACTGATCAAGAATATATATACTTTATATGGTCGAAGATGCGTCCTTCTGCCTGTTACATACTTTTGCACAAAACCATAAAACTCTTTTTACCCATTTTTAATGGGTTTCAGGGTATAAAAACGCCGCCCCCACCCCTTTGCCCTCATTCCCTACTCCTCCCTTCCCCCCCCCCTGCGCAACATTTCCATTCTTTCGCCATCGTCACCCAGTTGAAGCTGCTGGCAGGCAGATTGTGTGGGAATTAGTCAGAAACCTGCTGGATGAAAGCTTTGAAATTTGTATTTTGCCGTTTTGTATTTTTCGTGTGTGCGTTGGCATCGAGATATCTCGTATTCAGGTAGCAAATGGGGTATATCGACTGTGAATAATCTTCTAAATTCGGCACAGCTTTTCAAAATCAGCTAATGCAAAATCATTGCAAAGACTGTTTGCTACACTAAACATTGATCACTGAAAATTGGTAGAAATTGTTCAGCACTTTACAAATACAAATACATTTTAGCATGTACAGAATATGAAACATTTCTTATATTTAACACTTTGAAAACAAAAAGCATTTAAAGAAATAAAAATACAAAATAAATTGTCATCGAAATGCATAAATATAGTTAAATTAATTAATTTAGAAGTTTGACTTGTTGTGCCCAAAAAACAATTTATCAAAAAATCAAAAAAAAATGTAACGTTTATTTTGGAAAATCTTAAATAAGAGCTGGCTACACTATATAAATGGTTGAAAATGTAGTTATTGTATTAAACAAGATCATTATTTTTCAAAATGTTTCACCTAAGCTCAGCAAAGAACTAAACTCGCCAGAGAATGTTTACTTAAATAAAGATACAAAGCAAACGTATTTTACATAAAAATACTGAACAATTTCAATGATATTTGAGCAAAAAGTAAACATATTTATA
This sequence comes from Drosophila flavopinicola, assembly GCA_035042425.1. Taxonomy (NCBI): domain Eukaryota; kingdom Metazoa; phylum Arthropoda; class Insecta; order Diptera; family Drosophilidae; genus Drosophila; species Drosophila flavopinicola. The sequence goes on along the minus strand of JAWNLL010000473.1, from coordinate 1,655,080 downwards.
CTCTTTTCGAAGAAAATAGTATATTAAGTTTGTGCTGAAGTGGGTAACGCATAGAAGGAAGCTTCGGAGACCCCCAAAAGTTATTGCCAGTATGCTTAGAATGACAAAACAAATTGATCTAGCCACGTCTGTCTGTCTGTCTGTCTGTATGTATGCAAACTAGTCCCTCAGTTTTTGAGCTATCGTTATACAACTTTGCACAGAGACTTATTATTCAAAGGGACAGCACATTGGTCGGAACCGGCCGGATCGGACCACTATATCTTATAGCTGCCATACAACTGGAAGTCGGTTTTGCCCATAAATCCCATGTTTTCAAAACCATCGCGATAAAACTTTGCTTATTATTTAAACATTCATAACATTGATCGGAGCCGGCCAGATCGGATCACTATATCTTAAAACTGCCATACAACTGGAAATAAATTTAATATTTCAATTCAAATTGGTATCATATTATATAATGAAAATTGGCTAAAGGTTCGAAAAGAGTATAAAATCTTCGGCACGCCGAAGATAATCCTATTCCACTTGTTATACCCTGAACCCATTAAAAATGGGTAAAAAGGGTATTATGGTTTTGTGCAAAAGTATGTAACAGGCATAAGGAAGCATCTCCGACCATATAAAGTATATATATTCTTGATCAGTATCAACAGCCAAGTCGATTTAGCCATGTCCGTCTGTCTGTCTGTCCGTCCGTCCGTCCGTCCGTCCGTCTGTCTGTATGAACACGCGGATATCAGAGACTACAAGAGCTAGAGACTTCATATTTGGAATATAAGTTCTCGTAGTGCCGGGACAGATCAAGTTTATTTCATTTGATCGATAACTCGTCGCATTCAAAAGTTATCGATAAATTTCGATTTCAGACCAGCGTTTTTGGGCTATAACTAACAAGTTATAAGAGCTAGAGGCCCCTAATTTGGCATGTATAATCTCGAATAGCATACACATGTAACAAATATTTCACTTTTTGGATACCACCCCCAGTCCCCCCAAAAATTTAAAAAACTCATTTTTGATGGTATGACCTTGCAATTTGGTTTGGTCACACATTTTATAGCCAATGTTATGTCCTACAAATTTTAAAAAGATCGGACAATAAACACAGAAGTTATTTAAGATTTTACTTTCTATTGTGTGGGGCTCAGTGAAAAGCAAGATAACTGCTTAAACCGTTTTCACAGCTTGCAGTAATGTGTGGTGTGTTTGTATGTATGCACACTATTAGGCAAGTATGAATGGATGTCAGAACTGGGTTCAGGGTATCTCCTAGTCGGGCAGTCCCGACTAGAGCACTCTTACTTGTTTTTTTTATATTATGGGTACTTTTGAGCATTATTTTGTTTCAAATTTCTTCAAGCTTCAAACTGGAGATGAATAATAAATACATTTGCGCTGCGGCGACATTTCGGATATCAGGTTGTTTAATTTGCAACTCGGCATATATTTATGCATACATATATTGTATTCAATTTGTTAATATAGCGGTTCACGTATCTTGAGATACAATTATAAATTGATGCAGCAATATTTGTATATAAAGATATAATGCTTCTGCGCTATTCAAAACATTTAAAGTTCTAATCAAGTGGCAGAAATGCTGCCTGAAGTCGAAAGTGGAGTCAGCTGCACAAATATGTATACTTGGTATTTTAAGCTAATTAAAAACAAACTCACCTAGCTGACTTTGGGAGGGGGCGGGGGAGGCGGACTGAAACGACGTAAGCTCAGCTGTCACGTGTTCAGGCCACGCCTCAAGTGCGAGCCACAGACAGGTCGGGGGACCAGCTCACATTAGCATAATTCCATTTGATCCCCATCCCGCCCATCAGCATTTGTTGCGAAACATAATGAGGCGAGGCCAAGCCCCAAAATACGTCAAGCTGTGTAACTGTATCTGTTATATGTGCTGCAACGCCAGGATATTTATATAAGTGTTCGAGTCACGTGGAAAACGTAATGCACAAAAGCACTTCAGACAAATACAAAATATGTATTTAAAAACTAATGGTAATGGTGTCTGGTAATGAGTTGCGCTATCGAATTGGGGAAGTGAAACAAGACTCATTCCACACATACAGACATATGTGCATGTGTGTGTGTGTGTGTGTGTGTGTGTGTGTGTGTGTAAAAGCTCGAGACAAGTGGCAGTTGATAGCGCAGACGAAACGAAGAGGAAGCAGACACGATTGCAGCCAGCGTTCGTTCGTTCGTTTAATCGACAATCGACAATCGGCAGCAGAAAGCAGAAAGCAGCAAGCACGAGCTGCTTCAGTTCTATTTGAATGCAATCATGTTTTATCGCTGCCAATGCAGATGAAAACAAGTAAGAGTGCTCTAGTCGACTACGAGATACCCTGCACCCAGTCCGCACATTCATACTAATCCATCAGTGTGTATACATACTTGTAATGAAAAGTAAAATCTTAAATAACTTCTGTGTTCATTCTCCTATCTTTCTGAAATTTTTAGGACATAACATTAGCTATAAAATGTGTGACCAAACCAAATTGCAAGGTCATAACTTCAAAAAATGCGTTTTTGGGGGATTGTAGGGTGGTATCCAAAAAGTGAAATATTTGTAATATGTGTATGGTGTTCGAGATTATATATGCCCGATAGTAAATTTCAAGTTATGGCCAAAAAACACTGGTCTAAAATGGAAATTTATCGATAACTTTGAAACGGGACGAGTTATCGATAAAATGAAATAAACTTGATCTGTCCCGGGACTACGAGCACTTATATTCCAAATATGAAGTCTCTAGCTCTTGTAGTCTCTGATATCCGCGTGCTCATATAGACGGACAGACAGACGGACAGACAGACAGACAGACAGACAGACGGACAGACAGACAGCCAGACAGACGGACAGGGCTAGATCGACTCGGCTGTTGATACTGATCAATCATATATATACTTTATAATATGCCTGTTACATACTTTAGCACAGCTTCATTATACCCTTTTTACCCATTGGGTTCAGGGTATAAATAGCAGTGAGAAGGAGAGAGACAGAAAGCGTAGGAGAGAGAGATCTAAACAAATGTATGTATGTATGTACATTTGAATGGGGGCGGCAATGTGATCAATGCACAAAGTGCGACGCATAAACAAAGCTTGAACTTGTTAGTACTTCTCTTTTTTTCGAGTGTAAAAAGAACAAATGTGCAATTGCACAGCTGCACAAATGCACATACATACATATAACATAATAGTGCTACGAATGGTAGATATCCTGTTCATATTATATGTATGTACAAGGAAAGAGACAAAAGAAAAGAAAACTTTAATTAATCGCATTTTCATATTGAAAATATAAAATGGATTCGTTTTGTTTTGTTCTAGGATCCGAAAATGTTTTGGAAAACTAATTTGTCTAGCTAAAAACGTCAAGACAATTTAAAAGAGTTGGTCAATTTAATTACTTTTGAGAGTTTTTTTTATCGCAATTGAGGAATAAATTGCCAGTATCATTCAGCAAGTGTTTTATTTGAAAAAAAAAATGAATATACCCAATTTGTTATCGTCAGCTTTTATAATGTCCAAGATATGCCCAACTTTATTATACACATTTCGTATGGACTGCAGGGTATAACAAAAAACTCATTCAAAAACTATCTACGAAGAAAGAAAAAAAAAAACAGCGAAAGCAATTAGGAAATGAGCCGCTCACTATCTCTCTCCTACACACACACACACAATTCAACATGAGCATTGATTCCGAGTGAGCGATAGAAAGAGAGAAAAGCTTTTCGCTATGAAATGCAGATAAATAACAGCAGCAACAAAATTGATCAGCCAAATGAGGCCAAAAAATTTGTAACGGTGTTACGACAACAACAACAACAACAGCTGAGCTAGCGAAGACAGAAACGCCAAAAAAAAAAGAGAAAAAAAGACAACTGCAAACTGGTTTAAAAATGCAATTCATCATCAGCCAACTCCAAAGAAATGCCGGCACGTATTGAAATTGAATGACACGCATACATACGTACATACGTACATATGTATGTATGTATGTATGTATGCACTGGCATACTACAAGCGTACAAACATAATATCTGTGAATGTGCTGAATTGCAAGTGTTGCGAGAAGTCGAAACGGTAAACAACATTTGGGCAAGTATTGAAGGCAACAACACTAAAGGCAGGGCAACTAGGGTGGTGGGTTTGTGGGCCAGGGGCCAGGTGGGCGGGGCAGGGGCAGGGGCAGGGCGGTGACTTTAGCGCAACACGCTGCTATTGTTTTCGGATGCTTTTGTGTTGTTGCTCACATTTTGCATAACGGTATGTATTTTTTTGCAAGCCAATTATGAACATTCAAACATTGTTTATATGAATGTGCATATGTCTTATTTCTGTTTGCTTTCGCTACATATTTCGGTTAAACATTAACAAATGATTGTTGTCTCACTCACACACACACACACACACACACACACTCAGCTACTATTTGGGATGCTTGCTAAATTTGCAAAATCATTTCATGAATTCGCCTTCCATATGGAATGCATAAAAAGCGATTTAGGAATTTAATTACTATGTACACATACAAGTTGACTACATCATATTTAAAATAAAATAAAAAAATAAATTAACATTTAGGCTAGAAAAGAAACACAAATGATATCAATTTACAACCGCAATAGCCAAATTTGCTAAATTTCTAAACCTGCATCACTAGGGAGATTTTGATATATATTTTTAGAAGAACTACATATAGACTTATCCATATCATTAAATGTTACCAAATAAATTGAATATACTTCATTGTTGTTATTTGCACATAATACTTTTATCGTTTGATTTGAGACACTTGGGGAAGGACAAGCAAGAATTTCCAGTTTCACATATAACATTTTCAAATCACCAATTCAAACACCAATTCTAACCATTTTCTATTACATCAATTTCATTTCTTGTGCGCATTTGTATACAGGATAACAAATATTCAAATGTATAACGTTTTGAAAACGTTCTTTTATTACAGTGTATTTACTTTCAATTTAAGATTCGTGTTGGTACAAAAACTGACACGCTTCCATCCCTAAACGTGGCTTACTTCTCAAGTGTAATTCATTTTGTTTTTGTTTTAACATATTTTCGCGGCTTTTTGGGAAGGTCAAAAAGCTTCAGAGAGCAGCTTCAATAAGGCAAATCAAATAAAAATGAAAAAGTTTCAATAAAACACCCACACTAACGCTGCTACATACATTTGTGTGTACATTTGTGTGTACATTTAAAAACAAATATTAAATGATAAAAAAAACAACAAAGATACATACATACATACATTCACGCCACACTGAAAAGGCTTAATGGCAGCTTCTGAACAAATTATGCATATGTATGTGCATACATATAGTGTATGTATGTACATATGTGCATAATATCCACTCGCTGTATGTGAAGCATGAACATAAATAAATAAACAGAAGAATAGCAAAACGCACGCGAGGCGTATAGTTGCTTGTACATACATACATATGTTTGTATGCACGTATGTATGTGTGTGTGTGTGTGAATACACCCATGCAAGTTGGTAACGCTGCGCACAGAGAGGGGAGCGAGCGAGAGAGCAAGAGCCAGAGCAAGAGCAGACATTGTGGAGTTGAATTGGAAGAGCCAAGGTTACAACAACAAGACAACAAAGCAGCTGATGTGGTAGGAAATAATGGGCATGAAAGAAGCGCTGAGAATTTTCTCCAATTGGAAATGTTGCGAGGCTGGCACTTGTTGTTGTTATTCGAATTGACATCAAAGCATACAAAATGGAAATGCCATTTAAAAAAGGGCGAACAAGAGGCAAGCATAAAAACGAAGAGCAACAACAACAGCAAAACTATAAACTCTAACTAGAAAGTTTTTTTGCCATTTGATGACGTTTTGTTGTGCATATGTGCCCACATACTAACGTACAGCTTACAGCTATACATTATGTACGTATGTAAATAGTAAACACACCTGCTTCAGCACTCACCGTTATTTCTTCTTCTTATTGGTATTCTGTGCGAAGATGGCGAATTTTGCAGCGAAGACAACGAGCGAAGAAGCGACGTCGTCGTTTTAATCATGCGTGCATCCAACTGCCATGGAAAAGTCGTGTGTTGGCTGGACGAAGACGACGTGTTTTTAATTTAATTTCACTTCGAATTTTGACGAGACCGACTCTTTTTTTGCTGTAAACGTCACTTCTTCTTCGGTTTGGCCGTACACACACACAAGCACACACTCGCATGCATACACACACACACACATACACTATCCGTGTTTCTTTTTGTTTTCAGTCGCTCAGCAGCAATAGCTTTTGATTTAATTCACATTCACGTGAGGCAACGTTTGATGCTACGGAAAAAACAAAACAAAAAACAGTGTCATTCACAATCGACAATATATTTTATTTCTTTGGCGTTCGAGTTCTCAATGTTTGCTGAATTTATAAACTGAGCTTCCAGTGTGACTGCACTTGGGAAACAGTGTGACCACCACAGGAAAACACAAAAATGGCTTCGAGCACAACTATCTTAACATAGAAATATCTTAACATTGGAACTCCTCCGTGTAACATACTCCTCGCGTTTAACAAAGTTTTTTTGAGTTTATTGCAAAAAATGAAAGCTAAAACTAACAATGAAAAGCATAAACAATCTGCAAACAATACTAAGTCTACTAATAAAATGGCCCGTACTTAAGTACTTTTAGGTTAAATCGAATATTTTCAACAACTTCACAATTTTCTTACGATTTTGAAAATAACTGTCAGCTCTTGTCTATTATGACGTATTTGCGCAGTAGTGTCACTGTTAAATCTCCGAGGGCGCAATCTGGTTTGCATCTATTCATGGATGTTATCTACATATACATATGTACATATATCAAGCTATTGACTATACAAAATATTATTAAACTAAAGGTCATAAATCAAATTTCAAATATTCGACTTGATAGTAACTGTTTTGAAATATATTGTTCGTTATTAGTTGGTTACCAACACATGCATTTATGGTATATTTATTATATACAAAAACAAAAAAAGGAAGAAAAATAAGCGCCAACCTATTTAAGTATGAAAGGCAGGCCCAACTTGAACGCAGGGATGGCGCATTCTGTTAAGAAAGCTGTTAAATCTGCATACACAGTAAATGTTGCCGATTATCGACTAATATCGCCCACAGTATAGAGGGTTGTTATCGGACGCAGTTGACATCGCATTTGCTATTTATCCTTGGATAATTTGTAGTATTTTCGTTAGCTGAAAGACAGTAACTAATTCAGTTTAGTCAGTGAGCACACATATACAAACAGGATGCCAGAAACTGAACAGTTGCCAGAAGGCTGGGAAAAACGCACCAGCCGCTCAACCGGTATGAAAAATGCATATTTTTGCGCACAAATTTGTTGGCAAACTTTAACCATAACTGCGCATTAATGTATGATGCAGGCATGAGCTACTATCTCAACGTGCACACCAAGGAGTCGCAGTGGGACTTGCCAGCCGAGCCGGCCAAGAAGGTAAGTGGCGCCAGCTCCTCTGGTGACGGTGCCGGCGAGGTGCAGTGCCTCCATTTGTTGGTCAAGCACAAGGGGAGTCGTCGTCCGAGCTCATGGCGCGAGGAGAACATCACACGCACCAAGGAGGAGGCCCAAATGCTGCTCGAGATCTATCGCAATAAGATTGTGAACAACGAGACCAGCTTCGAGGAGCTGGCACGTTCCTACTCTGACTGCAGCTCGGCCAAACGTGGCGGCGACTTGGGCAAATTCGGACGCGGTAAGCATTCATTCGCCCACTCACTGCGAGTCCTGTTGGCTCATATGTTTTCTCTCTCTCATCTGTTGTCTCACTCTCACCCTCTCTCTCTCTCTCTCTCTCTCTGGTAGGTCAAATGCAAGCGCCCTTTGAGAAGGCCGCCTTCGCTTTGAAGGTGGGACAACTCTCGGAGATTGTGGACACCGATTCCGGCTTGCATATCCTAGTACGCAAATCGTAAACTAAATAGAGAACGGCATTAACTCATTAGAAATAAAACCAAATGAAAAGACGCACCTTAATACTCTGTTCTGTGTGCTGTTTAGAGCGTATTTAGCAGTTGCTAAGCAAATACGACTATATTTACAAATTCCTTATACGTGAAAACATAAAAGAATATAAATCTATTCAAAACTATCTGAACGAAACCAATATTGACTTCAAATCCGACACAAACGCGTAATTCTATTTTGGCGACTTACACTTGTTTAAAGATAAGCGCCCAACTATTTGAAACAAAAAGAAAAAACGAAATGCAGTCAATTGCAAGACTAGTATATATATACATATATATTCTTGGTCAGGATCTATATCCGCCTATGTGTCTGCTTCGCAATCTTGAAGCCAAGTAGTTTTTGAGTAACAGTGGTCGCACTAAAAAAGAATTGCTCACAAACTTAAATGATTTTTTTCTATGCACGAACACGAAACACTTGAAATAATGATTTGTTTTAGAATCCTTAGAAAACACAGGACGCTCGGAAATTGGATTTGCTAGAAGAAGTACGTCCATTTTGGTCAGATATTATAACCAAGAAATTGAAATTGCAAAATGTTTTTGAGAACTTTAGTTTTTACGTTCTAGAAACCGAAAATATTCTGAATTTATTGGAAAAAATGAAGTTATTAATATTGTTCTATTTGACCTCGAGCCGGCTAAACGCTCATCTATGAAATAGAAAGGTCGCTAAACATTAAATATTATGCTATCTTAATAATAGGAAACAATATGAAGCAGAAAAAAGCATTACAATTTATAAAACCCTATCATAAGTAGTTAATTTGAGAACTATTCAAAATTGGGAACCACACCTGAAACCAAGAGGTTCTATATAATTATATGTATTTTTTATATTTCCTAAAAACACAGGTTGTGTTTGGAATTTGGAATTATTTGCAAATTAGAATGAACTGTGCAACCAAAGTATTCCAACTTACCAAGCGACCACTGTACTCGAGTATCATATATAATAGATATATGCAACTATTTATTCCGTGGCAACGCGAAGATAAGTGTTGTTTGATGTTAATTAACGCTCCTTTTAATATAGCTCGGAAATAAAACCAAATTTACAAAGACGCTTGAAAATACTCTATTTTAATTATAAGTATCGTTCTGTTTTAAACGCCATGTACTTAAACTAATCAATAGATGTCTATACACTAAAAGATAGCATGTTTCTATTGCTTAAGGTCCAGTTTGTTGGCCAACATTTTAGCGCCTGGTGTTTTCTGGCCGAGCAGCAATTGGCGCAGCTCCTGATCCTCCTGAATGAGAGCGCGACAGCTGCTCAACAGTACAGACGATTCCTCCACCACCTTGACGAGCACATAGCAGGCGCGATTGATGCCCAGCCAGGTGTTCAGCTGCATTGAGCACAAGCAAAATATATATATTAATAACTAAATACCAATTTAAAGTCAGACATTGAGTTACCACATCGCTGGATAGTTGCTGCAAGAGCTGTGTGCCAAATGGATGTGTCTCGTGCTTCTGGTCGTGTTTGATGAGCTTCTTGAGCACATGATGCATACCGGCCTCCTCAATGCCCACCACAGTGGGCAGCTCCTCGGCCGCTTTGGCTGGATCCTCTACTTTGGCTTTCTTTACCGGTGCTCCCTCCTCGGCGTCGCTCTCATCGTCGCTGCTGACTGGTGGCGGGGCTGCTGCGGCAGCACTGATCTGCTTCTTGTTCTTGCGCTGTTTGGTGGCCTCGGCTATGTAGGCCTCCACATCGTGCGCCTTCTTCTTCTTGTTCTGGGCACTTTCGGACGGCACTTCGGATACGCGCCAGTCCGACTGTGCGACGACCGAAGCCAGCACTGTTGCGGCCTTATCATAGTTCTCGCCCGTTACTGCAATTAAGTTGATTTGTTTGTTATTCGATTTTAGATTAGATGTCGTCTAGGGCGGACTCACTGTGGTTCAGTATATCGGTTGTGACGAGTCCAATGTGGCTATTGGACAACCAGAAGGCGGCATCCTCCTCGATTGTCACGGCAATGGGCGCCTCGATCTGCTCCAAAATCTCCTGGCGGCGTGCCTCCTTCTCTTTTTTGCCATAGACCAGGCCCTCCTCAATGGACTTTATAAAGTCCGGATGAAAGCACGCTGTGTCGCCGGGTGCCACCAACCACTGCACCACACGACGTCCGTACTGATTGGCAACTAGGGTCTTCAGATCACCATGCAGCGGATCGTAGACGGCCTTCTTGGTGGCCTTCGTGTCGTCAAGGGCATTCAGCAGTGCTATGAGAAAGACGTGGCCATGCTCGTGCAAGGCAATCTTAAGCAGATGCTCCTTGATGTTCTTGATAATGGCCTAGATAGGTGCAAGAGATGCATTCAAATATATGAAAATACCATCTTAGTGATCATAAAAGGTCTCCGTTTTAATAATGAAAAGTCGAATTCGACTCTGCTATGTTGAGACGAATACAATTTATTGTAGAATCTTTTAGAATCTAGACCTACCCACCTGTAACTTCTCCTACCACTTACTATTTCCTGATGTACTACCAACTATTCATGAACTTTTTCAAGTACTCTGTCCTTAGCTAAATAAAAAAAATGGTCATTAAAGCAAACTGCTGCGAAACATCAGCTTATGATCAAACAGACAATCATCTACATACAAATTTCGATACATCGAATATTGGATGACAGAATTAAACAGTAAATTTGAATTGCTAAAACTTACATAAGTATTTACCACAAAAAAAAAACAAAATAAGTAATCTTATACAGTATAGTTTCGGTAATACGGGCAATTATTGTCCGAAATGCATTTTTTCAGGTTTTCTTCATACGATTTACTCTTTTTAAATCACAGTTAGTTACAGTTTAAAAGTTTATTTTATTAAATTGTATGTTTTAAATCGAAAATGTCAGATTTTATATTACCAACAAGCACCGAAAAGGCTTCCAAGTCTCTTTCCAGTATTTGACTTTGTCAAAATAGAAGTCTAACCTCTATATTAAATCTACCTTTAAATCCGATGCATTTACGAATTGTCCATTTTCTATTAAAACAAGTAAGAGTGCTCTAGTCGGGAGTGCCCGACTACGAGATACCCTGAACCCAGTCCTTACAATCATTCGTACTACTCTAAACACACACATGCTGCAGTACAAGCAGTACAAGCAGTGCAAGCGGTTTAAGCAGTTAGCTTGCTATTTCGCTGAGCCCCACACAACGGAAAGTTAAATCTTAAATAACTTCTATGTTTATTGTCCGATCTTATTGAAATTTTTGGGGCAAACAATTGTCGATAATATGTGTGACCAAACCAAATTGCAAGGTCGTACCTTCAAAAATGCGTTTTTTAACTTTTGGGGGTTGGGGGGTGGTATCCAAAAAGTGAAATATTTTTTACATGTGTATGCTATTCGAGATTATACATGCCAAATTTGGGGTCTCTAGCTCTTATAACTTTGAAGTTATGTCCCAAAAACGCTAGTCTAAAATCAAAATTTATCGATAACTTTTGAATGCGACGAGTTATCGATCAAATGAAATAAACTTGATCTGTCCCGGGATTAGGAGAACTTATGTTCCAAATATGAACTCTCTAGCTCTTGTAGTCTCTGATATCTGTGTGTTCATACAGACAGACAGACAGACAGACGGACATGGCTAGTTCGACTCGGCTGTTGATACTGATCAATAATATATATACTTTATATGGTCGGAGATGCTTCCTTATGCCTGTTACATACTTTTGCACAACTCCATAATACCCTTTTTACCCATTTTTAATGGGTTCAGGGTATAAATAGTCACGATAAGGCTCTAAAGTCCCTTAGAAAAAACCTACCCTAATTTAAAACTCTCATAACTTTGACAAAACTCATCTGTATCCCCTACAATGTTAGAGCTAGAGTCACCAAGTTAACTACTTCTTCAAAGTTCAAATCACGAGGCTGGTCCGAAATTTGGTCAGTTTTAGTAGAATCAAATTTGTTTGACTGGATTATTTATGAAAGCTGTGAGCAAAAATAAAATCGTCTCCATAATGCAGACTATTTTTATATATTAGATGATGTTTATTTCAGTCTCTGTACTCACTCGGCGGTTTTTCGGTGTGGATTTGTAGAAGCATATGATGGCCGCCTCGGTGCCTTCCTTGGTGGTCAGCATGTGTGGTATCAGTGGCGCCAGAGCACCGACAGTCTCCTCCAGCTTCTCCTCGTCTGTGGCATGCATGAACTCGAGAATGACCGCATGCACCAGAGAGCTGTCCACCAGATTCTTGTTGGCAATGTGCTCCAGATTGGCCTTGACAGCGCCCATTATGGATGCCTTCATATTAGCGGCGTCCTTGTATGTGTCGCTCAGCGTATGGACAGAATCATCCTTGGCCTTCTTGTACAAATCGCTGTAGAACTCCTGGCGCATGTAACGCCGCTGCTTCTCCGTTGCAGTTAAGTAGATGCTATCCAATATCTTGCTGGCAATATTGTGGCCCGATAGTCTCACCACATGGCCCATCAGTGCGTCCACCAGCTTGGCTTTCGTCGCCGGAGCGCCGTACTTGAGCATGCGCTGGACACAGAAGTGGGCATACTTGGACTGGCACATCTCCACGGCATGGGGCATTAGCTTGTCGGAGAGTTCGACGCGCAGGGCAGGCGTTGCATGTTTCAGCATGCATTGCAGAACGCGCGCCGTGTCATGAGCCTTGACCACCTTGGAGATGGTGTCGCCTACGTTGAGAATTTTGTACATTTGCTCCACAAGCTTATCTTTGTCCTGGGTGCGACGGCTGCAGTGAATAATGTTGTAGATTATAGTCAGTGCAAATTTGTTTGACTGTTGAACCTACCATTTCACTTGCTCGTAGATTTTCTTCACCTCCTGCGTGATTTCGTAGGTGTCGCGGGTACTTTTCCGCTTTAGCTTCAGATCCTTCTTCTCCTGCTTGAATTTGGTCCAGTCTTGCTTTTCGCCGGCGGGTGGCTCTCCTTTGCCAGCTGGCGGCTTGGGACCTGCAAACTTATTATTAGGATTCTTGCCCTCAAAGCCGCGTTTGCCAGAGGGTTTGAATTTGGGTTTGCCCGCTGCACTGCCACTTTTTTTGAATGGCGCCTTTTTAGTGGGCGTCTTTACTTTGCTGTCGGTCTTGGTGGCCGTCGGCTTGCGTTTCTCGGAGTTAAGCATAGCTGCAATTTTAAAGACAACACAAGAGTGGCGAAATGTTGTTTGTGTTCAACGGCAACACGTGCCAAGTAATTGTTATCGCGAATCGATAGTCAAAAATCTCGATTTTTAAATCGACACTGGAAGCAGTGCTGAGTAGCGTTTGTTGGTGAAAATACCTATATCAATGCTATACACTTTTTACAAGAGGTGGCTTTTAGCCGATAGCAACCATTGCTAATTATCGATAGCATAAACCGAACGAGAAGAAAAAATAAACTTGCAATAAATATGAAGATGTTTGGCCGATTTGAGATCAAAATGACAAACCATTTCTATTGTTTTTGAATTCAATTACAGCTGCTCGTCGCAATCGTATACGAACATACATACATTTGTGACGCGAATCATCCGATGAACGATATACATAAATACATATACATAAATGTTCGAAAGACCGCTAAGCCGTAAGACCGTAATATTTACAATGCAAAACAAACCTTAATGCTTATCTGCATAGTACTTTCAATTATACATTGCCAGTTATCGATAGTTGCAACAAGCCACAATACTTGCGATACTACCAACAAAGCACCACCACTATTGTACAGTCGCCACAGTCGCGACGGTGGATATATAAATAATTGTTGTTTTATTTTTTCGCGGCAAAACCTGAAATCATTTTTTTTTAATACTCCATAAATCGCTAAATTTCAAATAATGGGTAAACTTGGCAAAAAAAAATTGGCGGAACACTCCGAGTCGGGCAAAAAAAAGTCAGCCGTATATTCCGACAACGATGAGAGTTCGAAAAACGGAGCCAGCACTTTGGGCGATGACGAAAATGAAGTCAATAAGGAGGCTGTAGATAAGCAGGAAACCAGTTCAAAGAAACAAAGAGCTAGCGCCGCCGCAGCAAAAGCCACCACACATGAGGACGACAGCGAGTCGGACGAAAGCGATGATTTGCCACTAAATGGCAGCAAGGCTTCCAGTTCAAGTGCTCCACCCCGTAAAAAGCAGAAGAAAATGCCGAAGTCGAAGGGCAAAGCTGCAGCTGAAAAGAGCCATAGCAAGAAAACGGCCAAATCCGACGAGCCAGAAGACGACAAGGACCCGGAGGAGGACGAGGATGGGGAGGACGAAGACGGAGACGGAAATGAGGAGGCCGAATTCGAGGTATGTTATCTTTTGCAACGGGTTAAGCACATTCTAACTGCGAACTCTCACAGGTGGAGGCCATTGTGGGTCACAAGACCAAGCGCGGCGAATCGCACTTCCTTGTGCACTGGAAGGGCTACGGCAAGGATGCCGACAGCTGGGAGCCCGAGGCAGAACTCAACTGCGACGATTTGATCCAGGAGTATCGCAAGAAGGTAACTATCAATTGGGCATTATCTGTTCTGATTTATATAGCATGGGCATGGGCATGGGCATTTCCAAAATCAAGTAAGCATATTTATCTCATATGATCACGAGTACAGTCGCCGTAAAACTTTAAGGAAAAATTTACGGAACATAGAACGACGCAATGATTCATTTAAAAGCAGCGCTGGGCACCAAAATCAAGAAGCAGGCATCAATAAAAATGCTAGTCTCATTTTTCTCATCATATCTAAATTCGCTATGAGCAGCAAAATTGTGTACACTGTAAAAAAGTAGAAGTACAAAAACAAAAGCATCGAATTACTCGTGCGATTCATTTATTATATTTCCCCTAAACTTTCCCATACGTTATTCTAGATTGATCGACTTCGCACTATTTGCTTATTGTGTTTCTTCAGATGCGTTTTTCTTCAATTCGCGATTATGCTTATGCGTTCTTTTCGAGTTTCCCCTTTCGTCTGTATATTCGCTTCTGCGCCAAATAACGGGCCGTAAAAGGGCCAGAATTCCGATCGCTGATGTAACTTATTCAGATCGGTGTGCAATAGATCTAGGATAGGTCGATTTTGTATATAGTCAAATTGCTATAACTCCAACTATCACAATAAAAGTTCGAACTATAGAAAGTTTTTGTTGATTATGCTTTACGACTTTTGCGTATCTTCACTTGCATTTAGACGAATAACAAGAAGGTAGCGACAGCAGTGAAAGAATGACAGCGAAAAAGGAAGTGCCAACAACGAACGAGTGTGAGTGAAAGCGAGCAAAACATTTCAAGTGCTGCTGTAAAATGCCTAGTAGCGAGAAAGAGAGAGAGCATACGAACAGACATCATCTTACGGTGATCGAAAATGTTTATGTTTGTTTTCCTTTGGCTAAACCGAACCTACAAAAACAAACATATGTACATATGTAGTACGTATGTTATTCTCTTTGCGCAGCTGGCTCAAAAAACAGTACAACAGCAAAATACATTTCTTTCTTCTATTCGGGGTATATTTTGAGAAAGAAGTCTGCTTGCATACAGAATTATGTACTTATGACAGCGAAAATTGACAGCGCTCTCGAAGTTGTCGTCATCCACTGATTATACACAAATTAACACAAAACTACAGTCCTGGAAATGCCCATACCTGTATACTAACTTAAGTCATGTACATATATGTGACATGGCATCTATCGTTTTCCCGCTCTAACTGCTGTAGCTCTAACCTGTTAATTGATTCTTTACAGGAGGGTACCAAGAAAAATGCTGGCGCTGTCAAAAAGTCGCCGACTGCAGGTATTAAGGGCGGACGTGGACGCAAGCCGTTGAAGAAGACGGAAAGCGATCCT
The DNA here is from genome assembly GCA_035042425.1 of Drosophila flavopinicola. Classification (NCBI taxonomy): domain Eukaryota; kingdom Metazoa; phylum Arthropoda; class Insecta; order Diptera; family Drosophilidae; genus Drosophila; species Drosophila flavopinicola. The sequence continues at coordinate 1,639,180 of JAWNLL010000473.1, read as the reverse complement.
GAGAAGGAATGGGCTGTCGAGCGCATTCTGGACTTTGTCGATGATGATGAGCACGGTGGCTTGTATCGCATACGCTGGAAGGGCTTTGGCGCCAAGGAGGATACTTGGGAGCCGGAGTCCAATCTTTCCTGCGAGGGGCTGATCGAAAAGTTCAAGAAAGCCCTGGAGCAGCAACGCAATGTGGATGCAAAACAGTTGCGCGAGTCGCCGAAAAAAACAAAACGTTTGGTCAACGAGACAGCTCCACGATCCAATTTTAACAATCGCATTGAGCGCTCATCGAAGCGGGCTGCTGTCAAGAATCGGTAAAATCAGTCTCTCTCTCTCTCTCTCAATGTCATTATGTTTGTCCCATGTATTAATGCTTTCTCGGTCGCACGAACAGCGTTTTTTATGGCGAGGAGTAGATGGGGGCCACCACTAGTCCAGCCCGATAAACACGACGACAAAAAGAGCATGACCGATCCCGGAGTAGTAATCGCAATTGAATTACAATTTTAACGCAATTAGCCTAAGTTTTTTGACGACACGTGACATTGGTCTGAGAAGATGCGCGTTCCTAGTTCTTAAGTCGATCGATTAAGTACGAATCCAATACAACATTTTACACTATACACAACCTACACAATACATTACATTATAATTTGTAACAAGAGTTCTGTGTATCTCTCTCTCTTATGTTTAGGATCCCCAATTCGATTTCTTTCGTGGTAGCGAACTATATATTGCATACAAATTCGTTTAAGATTGAACGACATCAACTGTCATGATTATGATTATAAACATTAATGTAAACAATTATGTACGGCTTTTGTGAATTTCTTTCAATCATGTAAGGCTTGTAAGACAAAGCAGGTCTAAATAGCGGAAGTATTTCGATCTGAAACTTCTGTAACTCCTGTGTTTATTGTTCGATCTTTCTAGTACACAACATTGGCTATCCAAACCAAATTGCAACAATGCGTTTTTTTAACTTTGGGGGTATCCAAAAGTGAAACATTTGTAACATGTGTATGATGTTTAAGATTATACATGCCAAATTTGGGGCCTCTAGGTATTCTAACTTTTAAGTTATGGCCCGAAAACGCTAGTTTGAAACGAAATTGATCGATAACTTTTTAACGGGACGAGTTATCGATAAAATGAAATAAACTTGATCTGTCCCGGGACTACGAGCACTTATATTCGAAATATGAAGTCTCTAGCTTTAATAGTCTCTGATATCCGCGTGTTCATACAGACAGACGGACAGACAGGGCTAAATCGACTCGACTGTTGATACTGATCAAGAATATAATATACTTTATATGGTCGGAGATGCTTCCTTATGCCTGTAACATACTTTTGCACAACTCCATAATACCCTTTTAACCCATTTTTTATTGGTACAGGGTAAAGCAAGTAAGATGCTCTAGTCGGGAGTGCCCGACTACGAGATACCCTGAACTGATCCTTACAATCATTCATATTAATCTAAACACACACATGCTGCAGTACAAGCAGTGCAAGCGGTCTAAGCAGTTAGCTTGCTTTTCGCTGAGCCCCACATAATGGAAAGTTAAATCTTAAATAACTTCTGTGTTTATCGTCCGATCTTATTGAAATTTTTGGGGCAAACAATTGTCAATAATATGTGTGACCAAACCAAATTGCAAGGTCGTACCTTCAAAAATGCGTTTTTTTAACTTTTGGGGGGTTTGGGGGGTGGTATCCAAAAAGTGAAAAATTTGTTCATGTGTATGCTATTCGAGATTATACATGTCAAATTAGGGGCCTCTAGCTCTTATAACTTGTAAGTTATATCCAAAAAACGCTGGTCTAAATCGAAATTTATCGATAACTTTTGAACGGGACGAGCTATCGATAAATTTTAATAAGCTTGATCTGTCGGGATTAGGAGAACTTATGTTCCAAATATGAAGTCTCTAGCTCTTGTAGTCTCTGATATCTGTGTGTTCATACAGACAGACAGACGGACAGACAGACGGACATGGCCAGATCGACTCGGCTATTGATACTGATCAATAATATATATACTTTATATGGTCGGAGATGCTTCCTTATGCCTGTTACATACATTTGCACAAAACCATAATACCCTTTTTACCCATTTTTAATGGGTTCAGGGTATAAAAAGCGAGAATATCCCTGAGTGAGACCACTTACTCGCGAAAAACAGGGCATTCTCTCTCTCTTTTCTGTGTGCAATTTCAAATTTCTCTGGTTTTAATAAATCCGGTTATTGCCAACTGAGATTAACGATATGCAAATAGTTTGGGTGACAGCTTCTTACTCTACCTTGACTTTAACCGGTAAAGATAGTTTACTGCGCATTTGAGAATATTGAAATATGCTCAAGAACGTACAGAAAGAACGTAAATCTTATTTAAATAACCGTTTAGTTTGGGTTTATTGCATTTGTAACTGCCGTTTGACAATCCGTATGTGTATTTCATGTGTAGCTAGAGGCGCACAAAAGAGGAAATTTGTATTTGTTTACAGTTGAAGCTAAGCTAGGGATCAAGAGATTAGAGGCCCGCCTGAATACCGAAGCCGGGACCCTTTGGCTCCTCGGCCAGAGAGGTGGGCTGACCCTTGGGCTCGCTGGCAAAGCGTCCATTGCGCGGTCCGGGTGGCGAGATCTTATCGGCTTTCAGATCACTCAAAATCTCTTGCATGTCCTTAGCGGTCAGATCCTCCTGCAGGCAAACATGTCTTAGCAAATGCGTTCGTTATGGTTCAATTCATGCTCGCTACTCACATAGTAATCATCGTTGATGGACACCATCGGCGCATTGACGCAGGCGCCCAGACACTCCACCTCGGAAATGGTGAACTTGTTGTCCTTTGTGGTCTCGCCAACACCGATGGACAGTTGCTTCTTGCACTGCTCGAGAATCGCATCGGAGCCGCGCAGCCAGCAGGGAGTTGTGGTGCACACCTGAATATGATATTTGCCCGTTGGCTTGCGCATAAACATTGTGTAGAAAGTGGCCACCTCGTAGACGCGCATGTTGGGCAGGCCAAGAATCTCGGCCACCTTGTGCATGGCCGATATGGGCAGCCAGCCGTATTGGCGCTGCGCCAGATCCAGCAGCGGTATCATGGCGCCCCGCTTATGCCCCTCCGGATAGATGCTCAGAATGGCGTCCACACGCTTCTTGTTCTCCGCACTGAATTCGAACGGTATGCCGGGATTGTCCTCGGGCGTGTCCCGATGCACGAACAGGTTGTCGCTGCGCTGTGCACTGCTGGTGGCAATGGCGCGCAGGCTGCCCCGCTGCAAAATTACACAAATTTGGTCAATGTTATTGTTTTTTATGCAAAAATTACATAACTTTCCGCTGGCAACGAGCAGTTGGTTGCCAGCGGCTGGCGTTTTATAGACGCCGCACTACTTACGACAGCGGCCAGCGTTTTTGCGGCACAATTCGAGAGCATTTTATGCGCGTTCAATCAAAATAAGGAAAAGGTTGAATTTAATTGAAGAGTCGTCGGTGCCACTGACAGTTGCCCCAACGAATGCGATTGCCTCAATTCCTAATCAGCTGGAGTTGGCAGCGTTGCCCACACAATATCGATGAATCGATAGCATAGCACACCGATGCAAAAGAAAAATCGATGAGATGCTAAAGCTGCTTTCGATTGGCGGCAGCCCACTCTAAGCTTACCGCATTTGCATCAAATTCAATAATAGATTTTTCTAGCGTTTAAACAAAAACATTAGGAGGAATAAAAAGGCTAATTTGTATATATAAAAGAATTAAACCTAACTGATAGGGGACTGCTGGAGGCCAAATGGCTAAAGCTAGAAGATTCAACTTTTACAGCAATTTTCTTTTCAAGTTGGAAATGATCACTTATGGGATTTTCATGCCTTGGGTGGAAAATTATTTTGACCAGGTTTCCGTTATTATTCCCCCGTATTGATAACCTTGCAAATTGTACCACCCTTGACGTTACATTTTAGGATTCTTATTGGTCACCAGTCATTTAACCATTACAGAAAAATTACTTGACCCAGTCAAAGCCAGGTAATACCTGCTAGTAATTTTTAAATAAAACCTATGGTAATTCTGCTTGAAGGCATTACAAATCTGTTGGATACTGCAAATACATATACTCAAGGCTTGTCGTACAAATTTCAATTTAGACAAGATTGGTTTTCAATTGTAAAGTATTTCAAAATAAACACGGCTAACAAAAAAACAATAGTACAGTGGTGGCTCGAAAATAAGAATGCACTGGTTATGTAGTTGATATCCATTAGAGCACATTTCTAATTTCTGTAATTTTAGATTCTGCAAGTACTAATTTGCGAGCAACTTGTGCAGTATATAAGCTAAGATTTGTTTAGTAAATGCATGTTATTCAAAGTGTTTTAGGCTATTAGGTCTATCACGCATCCTGCTCGTAGTTTTCAGTTTTCATATCGTTTAAGCCCAGCTCCTCATTATCCTCAAAACTGCGCTTGTATCGCTCCACAGTTAGCTGATCGTCCGGCTCATCGTTGTCGCTCAGCGACTGCACGTACGTATTGCCAGCCGGATCCTCCAGGATCAGCGTGATCACACGCTCCATTTTCAGCACATCGTCGAAGTGGTCCAGAAAGCGTTGCATGTTCTGCTTAGACGGCTCGTCGGCGGAGTCACGAAATAATGTGCCGTCCAGCTGCTCCCGCATCGCCATCAGCAGACCCTCCACCGTCGTGAAGCGGCCGCAGAGCGCATTGGGTCCAACATCCATGTCAAGTTCCGGTATGGACAGGCTGCACGTTTCCGACTTGAGGACATCGCGCGACAGATCGTCCTTGCTAGCAATGCGCACCTTGAAGCGCACACCCTCCGGCTCAATGCCACCGCCGGACTTCACCTCGTTCGTCTTATGGCCACAGTGGGAGCAGACGGTGGCCATGATGACCACCTCCTTGAAGTGCGGAATAGTCGTTAGCTTCATATTCGTCTCGCACGGTGCCTGACAGTTTGGGCAATTCGTGGCAAACTGCAGCACCTCACCGTGCAGATTCTCAATGGGCCACTCGTCCTCGGCGATGGGCTTCAGCAAATGCTGCTCCTCGTGGTTTTGCTCGTAGAGACCTGCCAAATACGACAAAGAGAAAACCAAGTTAAGATTAGGGCGTGCTCAACAAGAGTCTAGGTAACCTTCTTGGGATAAACTTCCAATAAGTTAAATATACTTCAAACAAATTTAGTGTCCCTAGTTCTAATAATTTCAAAGATATGTCAAAGTATCTTAGAATATTCCGTACCCATACGAATTATTCCGCCTAAGTGCATATCCCTTATCGGATTGGTAGCTTTCTCCGTGACGCTATTACTTTTATTTGAACCCACCTAATTGCTCGTTCTGCGCCTGTGTGCGCGTAAAGTGCGACGTTTTCAGCTGTGGATCGCTGGCCGGTGCCAGTGGATTCTCGATGAAGCTATTGCCGGAGATGTCCTCGAGTAGCAGGCGAAAGGGTTTATGCAGCTCCTTCATCTGGCGCAGCCGATCAATGAAGGCATCTATGGATGCCCCCTCCGAGGGGTGGTCGATGCGACGCTTCTCCTGATCTTGCGACAGGCCAGTGATGGTGCGTTCAATGATGCCCTCGACGGTGGTCACCTCGCCCTTCTGCGACTGCACGGGTATCTCCAGTTCCACATCCGGTATGCTGACACTGGAATTGTCAGAGCGTACGACACGCCGGTTCAGATCCGACGGCTGCTGCACATTCAGCTCGATGCGCACGCCGCTCTTCTGGATCTCAGAAGCCGATTGCATCTCGTTGTTGGCGTAGCCACAGTGGTCGCACTTGAAGGACATCAGCACCACCTCGCGAAAGAAGGGTATCTTGGTGGGCAGTAGTCGGGTCATGCCGGATTCGAAGCACCTCATGCAAACGGATTCAATCTCGACCAGTTCCACTGTCTGGTCGCCACTGATGTCTTGGAAAATAGCCGTCGGCTGTGATGTGGCAGCGTCAGAGGCAGAGCCGGTCGCATCGGCGCTCTCGTGCGCAATTGTTGTACTGCCCTCGGTGGACATTGTTTGGTTCGGATTCTTGTATTATATGCACTTTAAAAATAAATGAAATGTTTACCGGAGACAACGTGCAACCAGTGTTCTCGAATGTTCTATTGGATTCGGTCAGACAGTGTTGGGTAACACTAGTATTGAGTCAGTTATTGCAAGTAATTAGCCGTAGGTTAAGTAGGTCTAAATGAGTTGGGTATTTGTTTATTTTCACCAGTTTTAGCACGAGAATTCATTTCCATATGGAAAATTAATCTCATTGCACAGAAAATTTAATTTTGGCAAGTACAACTTTTCGTTGACGCGCTGCCAAAATGAGTAGCGATAGTTATGAAATGTCCATCGATTGCGCTGAACTTTATGCGATGATAATACGAGCTCACCTTGCGCTTACGTTGTTCTTTTTGAGAATACGTCATTATCCGTTGCATCGCTTGAAATAATTTGAATTCAATTGAATTGGGCCGTTGCCTTCAAAAAGATAAATAAATATGCATCGACACTTTTGTTCATATACAATTTTCTTTAGTTTATTTGCATTTCTTTATAGTTATACAGCATACAATTATTATTGGTTTGTCATCTTGTATTTTGCTCAAACATCAATCATATTCCGCTTAAGCGTTGCGATTCTTTGATTTCATTTCATTCATTTTAAGTTTTCTATGCAAATGTTGTTCTTGTACATGTTTGTATATGAATTTCTTACTTAAGTTTATTTATTCATTTGCTAAAACTCAGTTTTAAAAAAAGGTTATGGTATTTTCGCGTATTTTATTTGGTTTTTCATTGTTTAGGCAATTTGGTTAGTTAATTATTATTTTTGTGGAATCGGATATTGGGCATAAATATTTTGCATAAGTATACATATATATATATATTTTTTTTTAATACAAATTGTAAACATTTTTCAATATGTAGTGGAGAAAATATACAAACACATTATATGTCGGTTTATAGATGTATATACCGTATAAATTGTCTTGTTATTAATATTGGTTTTATTCTGTTTAGGAATAACAGTATTGTGCAAATAAATGTTCCCATCTGCTTTAAAATACCTTGGCTTCCTTCCTATATTGCATAATTACTTTGATCTATCTGGTGGAAAAAGTTGTCGACTGTTTTCCCCTTTTTTTCTATCTGTTATTGGTTTAGCAATATATAACCATATCCTGCGAGCAGACACAATACATACATAAATAGAATCCGACAGGCAGTGCAGTGTATTTGTATTGGATTTTTGTCTTCAATCAATTTGTCAATCAATCGCTGTGAGTTTTTGGCAATTAAATGCAGTTTAGAAAGAGCAAGTTCTAGAATCGGTCGTACCGATAGATGCGCTATATATTTGTGTGCCCCCCCATTTTGAGGAGCACAGTTAAAAAAGAGGAAAAGTTGGCCCTTATGCAATTCTTTTTAATAATTTTTTTGTATTTTTGTTTTCGATTTAATATTGACTATTTTGTTGTTTAGAAATCACAATATCTTTGCAAAATCTGATACATCTCCCTAAATGTGAATATGTATGTATTTGATGCATGTACTTGTATGTATATACTTCATTTATATATATATATATCGCTTTCACATCATGAACTTTCGATCGTTGCCCGCTATACATGTAAATATATGTACATTTTATATATATACGTGTATATATGCTATATATGTGGCATGTTATGCAAGTATTGTGTATTTTTTTTTGCTGTGTTATGTGCCAACGTAAGGACCTTATCCCTATCCCTATTTTTCATCTTAAGTATCTTTTATCATTTTTGTATAAATGTTTCACATTGCCAGCTTGCGTATTTTCTCTCTCTCTCTCTCTCTCTCTCTCTCTCTACTAATCTTTCTCGCCTGCTCCTAATTGTCCTTCTCAAAACTCATTCATATTCGTAATTCTCTTCTCAATCGTTGGGATATGCGTGGTGTTGCAGGTGTTATGAATTTGTTGTTGTGGGTTTCGTTATGGATTCTTTTGGTCTGTCTTTCAATTTTATTTTATCTTATTTTTTTTGTGCTATGGGCTCAAGCTAGTTGCATAATACATAATACACATATTGCTAAAAGTTAATTGAAAGAACAAAACAACAACAAAATGCTGTTCAGTGCCTAATACAAAATTAATTTTCTTTTCTTTTTTTTTCATAATCTAATGCAAAAATTTCACTAAGCAACCGAAGCTTTGGAAGCTTTTAGCCACATAATATACATATACATATATATTCATTAGCAAATTAAGCAATGTACTATATATTACTGTTGTTATGGTTGTTTTCTTTAAGGGATAACTAGCTGTAACACTATATAGAACTTTATAGCAAGTTCTGCAAGCAGAGCAACTCAATTGTTTTGGGTACTTTAATAGTTGTAATAGCTTCTATCATATATGTAAGTATGTATATAATGCACATGCTTATTTGCACACTTAAAAAATATACATTGTGTTCAATATATGCATATTATATATATATATCGTATAAGTGTATATAGTATTATTTACGTTGTTACAAGATCTAAGCGACACTTTAAAAATTTTTAAAGAAATTGTTTGTTGTTGTTTTTTTGTTTTGGTTTTTATTTATTGAATTAATCATGTATATTCGCATTTTTAATCTTATTTGTAAACAAAAATCAAAACTGTTAACTTTTATCCATTTATTTTCCAAGCTCATAGTGGCTTAGTAAAAAAGAAAACACAAATGTTAATCCGGAGTAAGTTTAAATATAGGAAGTTGTAAATACCCAATAAAAATCAGAGTATAATAATTAATATGAATGGCAGTTAGTTTCGGCTCCTCAATTGGGTTTTAGTTGGCCGACTTTGTAAATGAAAAATGTCTGAATCGACTTTAAACGCAGTAGTACATTTGCTTTAAGATTTGAATTAACTAATTGCTTTACTTATGTAAATAATTAAAATTAGTCGAGAGAAAAAATGATTGATGTATGCAAATTCATTGTAGGTATGTAGAGTTAGTTATACATATACATAAACATATGTATGAGCATAGCTTCTCTGTTGGTACAAATATTACACAATTTAATTATACTATGGACGTTTTACAAAAATCAATTAACTTAAGTATATTATAATAATTAGTGCATACATACAAACGAAAAAGAATCTTAATAAATTATTGATTTCATTTTTAATTGTTGTAATTAGTTGTTATTGTAAATGTTTATGTTTTAGCTGCTCTTGCACAAAGTTGCTTAAAGTTGTATATTTTGTTTCTTTAGATTTCTTCATTCACACATTTAAGCTAAATATTACAATCGTTTCTCTTAGGTAAAAAGTTGAAAGTATTCGATTTCGATTGTTTGTTGAATATTTGCTTGGTTTGTTTTATCTCAAATATGAACACATATCATCATGTTGTAAATTTACAAAAAATTGCATAAATAGTTCGATTGCTTAGCCAAGACGTTAAGTCTACTTATGCACATACACTGGACAAAAACATTTGCTATGGCTACACAGTGCGAAATTTGCATTGCGACTTTTTGGAAGTGTATATTTTTAAAAATGCAGCAAGCAAATCTAGTTCATAATTGCAGTAATTACAAATTATTTTATGTAAATGATTGAAAATATTATTTTAATAATCACCTAACTTCAATCGCAATTATATTTCTACGACAAACTGTTCGATATCAAATAAGGAAATTCCTATTTAAAATAACAAATTTCGTGTAACAAATTTGTACTTAGCAAAAATATTGCAAATTATTCCGATTCACTATGAAAGATATGAATTATATTTTCATATTAAGCCATAATTTGTGTCTTTAAAGATTCCTGCAAAGTGATGTTTATCAAACACACGTTTATAGCTGTTTAAATATGTTTAGAAGAGATAATAGCGATTGATCTTGCAATTTCTGCTGGTTTTAAAATCCATATTATCAGTTCTGTGTGCTTGGATTAACTTTCAAAGACCTCAGTTTGTGCGTGCTGCATTAAAAAAGAAACTACAACACCAATACGTGCAAATTTGCACAATGCGAACCTAATCAAATGACGCGTGGTGTATGCTTAAGTACGAGTCCTGCTTGGGCGCCCATATTGCAAAAATTTGCACTGCTCAAAAGTCATAAGATATTTTTGTTGTTGTGTTTTGTTTTGTTTTGTTTTGTTTTGAAGCTAAAGTTGAAGACATCTGGCCACACTCAAATACGTAGCTGCGAAATGCACTTAGTTGATAAATTTGACAACAGCTACGAGTACATTCTAAAAGCTGCTCTAATATATTATTACATTTCATTTTGCAATGTGCAGTCACAACTAAAGTAACTACAAAGATATTACAAAAAATAAAAACAAAAACAATATCCGCACACACACACAAATAGGCATCAATAATAACTTGCAACGATTTCAATTCAAAATAATTTGTTTTTCATTTGGTTTTTCTCAATGCAATTTGTTTTGCTTTGCTTATACCAACAAAAACAAGTGGGAAAGGATTATCTTCGGCGTGCCGAAGATTTTATACTCTTTTCGAACCTTTAGACAATTTTCACTCTGCTAACTGCAGCACTTTCATCTGTAAAAATGTATATCATATGATATCAATCAATTAAATTTATTTCCAGCTGTATGGCAGTTTTAAGATATAGTAATCCGATCTGGCCGGCTCCGATCAATGTTATGTATGTTTGAATAATAAGTATCTGTGCAAAGTTTTATTGCGATAACTTTGTAAACATGGGATTTATGGCCAAAACCGACTTCCAGTTGTATGGCAGCTATAAGATATAGTTGGCTGATCCGGCCGGTTCCGACCAATGTGCTGTCCCTTTGAATAATAAGTCTCTGTGCAAAGTTTTATAACGATAGCTCAAAAACTGAGGGACTAGTTTGCATACATACAGACAGACAGACAGACAGACAGACAGACGGACATGGCTAGATCAATTTGTTTTGTCATTCTAAGCATACTGGCAGTAACTTTTGGGGGTCTCAGACGCTTCCTACTATGCGTTACAAACTTCAGCACAAGCTTAATATACTATTTTCTTCGAAAAGAGTATAAAAAAAATAAAAAAAAAGGAAAGCATTCAGAAGAGAACTTTTGAACGATAAAAGTATATGTATATCGTACTAATAGTATTAGCAAATATTTAATTAAGCTCCACAAAATTCTCTTGTAAATGTATATTTTTTTTAATTTTTTCATTACATCGATAAAGGCGGCTGAATTTTTTTGTTTTTTTTTTACATACATATAAGCAAACGAAGCAAAATTAAATGCGAGTTTTTTATACATATTTTAACTGCGCTTCATTTTAACATTTAAATCTCGAGATACTCTCATTACTTTTTTGCAGACATTTAAAACAGCTTTATGTTCGTTAACACACGCACACACACACACACATACAGGCATACACAGATGCACACACACTCAAACACAAACACAGAATTAGTTAATAAAGTGGGGCGTAACTGCTGAATGCACAAATCGAAGTTATGTAAATGAAGCCCACTGCTGCCACGCCTCTTAGACGTAGGTGGCAACGGCAGCTGTGCTCGCTGCGGCAGCTCCGCCGACGTTGCTGCTACTAGGAGCAGGATTGCCTGCGCCAGCTGCTGCTCCTCCCGATCCTGCGGCAACTGAGGCGCCACCCGGCTGCGCCAACGGCGACTGCTGATGCGCCGCAGCGGAGTTGTTCAGCGGCTGTGGGCTAACCGGCGGCTGCAGCTTGCCGGGCACATACTGGCCAATGAAGGAGCCATCCTCGGTGAACTGACCTGTGATTAGAGCAGAGCACAGCAGTTAGAACGTTTCGCTAAATGACAGACGTGTGCTTTTAAGTTATGTGTATTAGCCACAACCAAGACCAGTTTATGTGTGTTTGGATATCGTTAGTTCAGTTAGAGGCGTTTCGTTTTTGTATATTATATATATGTATATACTATATGTTTATGATTATCAGTAGTTGTTGCATGTGGTAAATTGAGTTAGCAGCTCGATGCATGTGGATGTGGATTAGTCGTGTTTTTTTTTTTTTTTTTTTTTTTGGGCGCATTAGGTTTTTGTTTTAAGCTATGACTACAGGGTATCTAAAGTACATAACTATATACTACACATAATCTGCATGCTGCATAAACATTACCTTGGAGTACATGAACACGCACAAAACTTAAGTAGGGGTAGAGTAATCGGGTTTCACAGCTAAAAACACTCTACTTAAAATTACAATGAAATAAACATTCAAAACATAATTAAGATCGAAATAATCGGCAGACTTACAAAATTATAAATTTCAATTAGTTTTTATTTTTCAGACAACTTTTAATGATTATTGAGTAGTCAAAGTAGCAAACTGTTATTTTTCTAAATCCAAACGCAAATTGATATAAAAATTATTGGGTTCCAAGTAAATTTGTGTTTTGTTTGAAGTATTTTTAATTACACATAGGAATTCAATATATTTATTTATATTTCATATGAAGCTGGCTCATAATCTCTTTTAGATCGGGTTTAAAGCAATTTACGGACTTTAAACAGAGTTGGAATAAATATAAAGCTACCGATACCGATATAGCTAAAATAAATCGTAAATCAATTAAAATTTTGAATCTTGTAGTTCTTGAAACTTTGTAATCGACAGACAGCTAGACAGCTTCAAATATAAGTCTGATTTATCTAAAATAATAAAATGATAAAACTCAAATTGACACATTATTGTTTACTTTTTCTTTATTTTGTTTGTTGGTTTTTCTTTCTAATATAGTCATATAAAAATTCCATATTTTTATATAGTTGGTTTTTGTTTTCATTTAATATTAAATAGCTCTACTGCACACAAAAAAATAAACATAATATGAATTTCACTTATTTTGTTTTTAGTTAATTCTTTTTTTTTATGCAGAAAACAAACCGTTTACAAAGTACAGTTTGCAACATCTCTTTTTACATGTTGCTGTCCAAGCGAATTGATAAAAAAAATGTATTTATATATTTATATATAAGAAATATTAAGATAAAACATATTTCATTAAAATACATTGTACACAAAATTAAAATTATGAAACAAAACTAAATAGAATTGAAAAAAATACGCATTCTTTTTCAAGGAGGGAGCTAAAAACGGAGAATTTACATTACGCTTCTTTTTTTTAACAAAAATTTTAATTTTAAAATTACATCTATATATAAAATGTATATATATATATATATATATATATATGTATATATATATATATATTTATATATATATATATATATATATATATATATATTACATGTTAAAAGAGTGACAGGGACAGACTGTAAGATTGACAGAGACGATAGAAAGAGAGCGATATAGTTAGAGGGAGACAGAGTCTGCTAGATAACAAGCGTGTGTGTATAAAAGAGACAGAACGAGAACGAGCAAACAAAACACGCAGCTGGTTTTTTTTTCGAGGTGGGGGAATTGGGGTTCATTGTTTCTGGTTTCTTCTTCTTAGCTTCTGCTCGTTTTTTTTCAATTGGTTTTTTTTTGTATATTTCTTTTAAATAGCCTTTTTCTGCATCGTTGTTGTTGTTGTGGTTGTTTGTTCATTTTCTTGATTTTGCTTGGCAGTCATTTTTGTTGTTGTTGTGTTTAGTTTCTAAGTTTTAGTAATTTTATAAAAAAATATTCGCATTCATATAGAAAATAAACTTGTCGCACTAAAAATTAACTTAAAGAAAAACTTTGATTTTCATTTAGAATTTTGGGCTCTGGTGTTGTTGTTCTTGTTGTTGTGGATGTTGTTTGTTGTAGTTGTAGTTGTTTGTTGTTTGTTGTTTGTTGTTGTGGAGGGGCTCGGTCCGAATCGGTTCGGGTTTTTGTTGCTGCTGTTCAAAGCGGCGCTGCTTACAAATTAAATCAAAGTCCTTTGCGTCCATATTGGCCAATAAAGGAACCATCTTCGTTTATGCCTGCATTTCGTTGTTATTTTTTCAGTTTTTTACATTACATTTTATATTGTGGTTGTTTGTTTTTTTTTTTGTCGTTGGTGTTGTATTTTATAGAGGGTAAAAAACAGAACGAATTAAAGAAAAGAAAAAAAAAATGATACGTATAAGTAAATTAAATGTTGTGCAAAATGAGTAAAACACTTAAGAAAAGGAACAAAATACGAAATACAAAACAAGAAAGAACAGCTATCCTCGACATGCCGAAGAACTTATACCCTTGCACAGGAGAGTCCTGCAGTTATTGATTTCAAAAGTATTGATTCTTTTTTTACTATGTACAATTATTATATGGTAATCGAAACGATGTCAAGTTGTAAGTGGCATAACAATAAAAAACCAGTTCTCTCCACTAAGAAACTAGCTTGATTCGAAACAGACAGACAGACAAGACAGACAGGACATGCTGGATATATACATTGTCCTCTGCAAGGGTTTACCAAAACGCAAAACAATAAGCAATTAACGATCAACGGGGCCTTCTCGATCAACAAATATACAAAACAAAGCGAATACATATGCACAAACATACATACATACATATGTATTAACAATAGGATCATCCACTTTTGCTCCGCACAGTGTCACAAAACCAATAGGCAATACAAAACTAAACACAAATCGCTGCAAAGAGATGTCATAATTGAAAAGCAACAAATAAATGGTTGTTTAAAATTAATTTCTTGTGGTAAAAAGTTAGATTTATCGATGAAATTACGCTGAATACTTGAAATCGATTGCGAAAAATTAAGCATTGCATAAATGCAGCACAGTTTGATGATATTTTTGTGCACTTGCTGTCAATTGTCAGTGGGTAGGTATGATAATATAAAAAGTATAGCTACTAAAGGTTAATGCATGAATTAGCTTTTTTACTCTAATGAAATAATGTTACAAATCCTAACTACAAAAAACTAATTTAATTTTTTGTGTTTATTTGTTAGTCATCCTATTTTTTAGGTTTCTTAATATTCTTTTTACTCTCCAATTAAAGTTCGACAACAAACAATAATATGTTTTTATGTTACTATTACATTTTTCTCCAATTCGTTCTGCATATTATTTTTTTTAATTTTTCTATTTTTTAAAATTTTTTTTGGTAATATATATAAATATGCATTTATTTTAATATTACATAATCTCAAATTCATTCTGTGAATTTTTTTTTAATTTTTTTTTTATATGTTTTTTTAAAAAATATTGTTTGGAATATTTGTGTACAAAAATGCATTGTTTTGCACATTGGCTAAACTCAAGCTTTAAGCTCAGATTAACTGCTGGTAGTGGTGAGCTATCAATGGATGATCCTGGTCTACATCATGCTGCTAATGCATATATATATATATTATATATATCCATGAAGAGGAAAGAGGAGAACTCGTGCAAGAAAGGGCAACAAAACGATTTAGCGAAGCGCGCACGCAAGAAAAGCCAACCAAAAAGGATTTGTTGTTGTTTTTCCATAAATGTTTTGGGTTGAAGAAAAAACAGCCGGCAAAAGAAGTGCAAAAATGCCAAAAGTAAATAACTGCCTCGAAATTGGCTACCTGGGCGAAATGGTGGAACAAACAGATGACGACGACGCCACCGTCGCCGCAGCAAGACAGCAACAATTTGAAATGGTGTGCCAGTGTGTGTGTGTGTGTGTGTGTGTGTGTGTGTGTGTGTGTGTGTGTGTGTGTGTGTGTGTGTGTGTGTGTGTGTGCAACAAGAAAAGGACAAGTGGTGAGACTAGGCGGCGTGAAACTGTTGTTGCATGGAGCTGTCGTAGGGCGGCGGCGACGGTTGCAGCAACTGCGGCGGATTCGATGGCTGCTTGATGCCCACCTTGCGCGCAGCGGTGGCGGCATGGCCGGCGGCTGTGGTCACAGCTACAGCTACAGCATCATCATCAACATCAACATCATCATCATCATGATCATCATGATCATCATCAACATTAAAAACAAAAACGAAATGGTGACAAAACCAAATGAAATACAGAAATACAAAAAGTACAAAACAAAAAAAAGATGATGCGACTGCGACACTTGGAACACTTGGGGATGAACTGGATTTAGGTGTCGCTCTTACCTGTATCGCCATCGCCATATTCGGCCATCGAATCGGTGTCGCTCTCCACGCCGGGCTTGTTCGCTGAACTAACGGATTGGCGACCAGCGCTCTTGTTGTCCAAACTAAAACGGAGACAGAGAGGAAGGCGAGTTGAGTGTGAGTAGGTAGGAGGTAGTAGGGCAAGTCTTGTCTTGTAGCTGCTTACGGTTGCGAGTACTCGTGGAAGCCGCCCTCATCCGGATAGTCGCGCCTGCCGTTGGCCAGCTCGCGATCGTGCACATCGTATTTGCCGCCGCGATTGCGCCGTATTATGCAAATGATGATGAACAGAATGATGATGAAGGCCAGCGCCAGCATCATGCCAATGAACCAGCCGGCATTCGCCAGACTCTCGTTGCGCACCATGATGGGCCCCTCGATGCTGTTCGTATCGATCTCGCTGGTGGCGCTCTCCGTGTGATAATGTCCATCGACGGAGACGACACGGAATTCGTAAACCGTATCCGGATCGAGGCTGCCAATCTCTTGATAGTCGGCTGCCTTCTCGGGATTCTCGCTCTTCCATTCCGTTTCACCCTTGATTCTGTGGATTTATGATTTATGGTTAGTTGTTTTATTCAGTTTTTAGAAATACTAAAGGGTGGTTTTGGTTTTTTGTCACATTTTAACATTCAGTTTTTTTTTTACTTTTTTTTTTGAAATTTTTATTTAAAAAGTTCATTATACCATTTTCACCCATTTTTAATTGGTTTAGGGTATACAAATCTGGCGCTCAATTATTTTTCGATTTATCTGCGGATTACTCGAAATAGGTATATCTGGTATTTAACAATTTGGTCCATATACATAGCTACGACAATAAGTTTAAAGTCAATCGGATGAGAAACAAAATCAATAAATTAAATATGTAAAGTTTAACCATTTCTTTGAATACTAGCTGAATTGTTATTTGAAAAACTCAAGCATTATGAATAATATTTATGACTGTTTTTTTTGTTGAAAATTTTCGAAATATTCGGGCATGCTCCCATTTTTGATATCGATTCAAAATGTTTGAAGTTTTTAGTAATTTATTTAAACTATTTTGAAAAATTATGAAATACTATATATAAAAAAAAAAACTTTTGATATCAAAGAGTTGGTTTTTCATTCAAAAATTTCGCCAATTATTTCGGATTGAGTCCGAATTCGAAAATGGGAGATTGCTTGATTAATTACATATTTATCTATGCATCTATTAAAAGTAGTGAACTAGTTTGCTTCAAACTGAACTATGCACAGCAGCTCACTCACCTGTACTTGGTGAAGAAGTGCGAGCCCGAACGGCCATCCGTGCTGGGCACCCAATTGATGCGATAACGGGGCATGCCATTGGCCGACGAGAGCTGCTCCCATGTCAGGGATGGTGTCGACGGCGGCGCAACATCCTCGCCCAGAGTGCTCTTCTCAATGTAGTGCCTGGCAGGTGGGGAGATACTAGTTAAGAGAGGTGGACAGAGGAGCGGCAGGGATGCAACTTACTCGGTGCCCTCGCCCATTTTGGTGGTGGCTGTAATGGAGATGCGATACTTGGTGTTCGGCTTCAGGCCGGCCATCTTCATGCGTGTGGTGCGTGGATCTGTGATATGGGGATCGTATTCGCGTCGCTCGCCCACATAGCTGCCGCGCACAACTTCGTAGTAGATCTTGTAGCCGGTCAGTTTGCCATTGGGATTGAGCGGCTTCTTCCAGGTCAGCCAGAAGGCGGACGAGCCGAGCGGATATGCATCCAGCGTTTGCACCGACGATGGCACACCCTCGGGCGTATCGAAGTCAATCACTGCGCTGGGCGGTCCATTGAAGCGTCCATTGTAGGCCAAGACACGAGCGTAGTTCTTGGAGTCCGGCTTGAATTGTGTGACGAGTGCACCGTTGGTAATCGTATGGATCTCGCGCAGACCCTCCTCGCCCTCCTTGTCCGTCCACGTCTGGATCTTGTAGCCCTTGAAGTGACCGCGGACCGACTGTTCGCTGACCGGGTTCCAGCCGACATAGGCATGCGTGGCGCTGGTCACCTGCTGCATGCTGAAGTTCGTTGGCGCCTCCAGGGGACGATCCTCGCCCGAATAGCCAATCACCTCCTCGGCGGCCGAATTCGATTCGCCGCGCTCATTGATGGCGACGACCTTAATGTGATACTTGACAAACGTGGGCTGATCGGCGATGAGCAGATTGTTCTGATGCCAGTCGTAGATGTCCTTGTTCTCCCAGGCGGCGGCGGGTATGTCACGTTTCCAGCTGACGCGGTACTGGAAATTCGGTGCATTGTGCTCGATCTCCGGCATCGGTGTCCAGGTGATGACCAAATTATTCGGCTCCGTGCCCTGGCCGACGACGTTCTCGGGATTCTTGAACGGCACATCCGGCTGTGTGGTGCACGCCTCGCTGTGGCCCGACGGCGGCGACGGTCCGATCTTGTTGAACGCAATCACACGATACGTGTAATTGGCCCACGGCGACATTTGCACCACGAAAGAGAAGTCCGTGCTGGGCACCTTCTCGTACGCCGTATCCCAGGAGGCGGGCGTAAATGAGGTATTGAACTGTATCGTATAGTGTAGAATGGGTGAGCGATTGTCGCCCTGTGGCTCCCACGAGATCTCCGCCTTATCGGCCTGGCAAGTGATGCCCAAGAGACGCGGCGCATTCGGCACATCCTGCACGATGAGGTTCGCCTTGGCCGTCGCCTCGTCCAGCTGTGTGCGCGCTACGCACGTATATTCACCAGAATCGAGCTCCATGGTCTTGGCAATGGTCAGCGAGTTGTCGTTGGTCTTCACGAACCTGGCCTCCGCATCGAAGTCAATGACCTGGCCATCCTTGTGCCACTCGATCTCCAGGTCGAGTGTGTCGTCGTGCGCCTCATTGCAACGGAACGTGGCCGATTGCCCAGCGGCAACCTCATAGTTCTGCGGCTCCTGTGTGATGCGTGTGCGCTCCTTGACCACCAAAGAGCCCTGGGCGGTGGCATTGCCCAGCTTATTGATGGCCAGACACGTGTAGTTGCCATTGTCGGCAAAGGTCACCTCCTGTATCTCCAGATCGCCCGAGGCCAGCACATTGTAACGTCCACCGGTTAGCCAGTTGTTGTTCTGACGCCACTTCACCTGCGGCTTGGGTGCACCAAAGACGCGGCAGCGCATCGTTATGCTGCGTCCATTGACAGTCGCCTCGGCACGTGGCGGCTCCTGGATCTCTGGCGCCAGAGCCAGCACATTCAGATAGACATCCTTGTAGACGTAGCCGAGCGAATTGGTTGCATTGCAGCCATAGTTGCCCGTGTCCTTCTTGAGCAGATTGACGATCTTGATGTAGTTGTTGGTTACCGTGCGCCTTGAGTTGGGTTCGCTTTGGGCAATGGGTTTGCCATTGTGTATCCATTGGATGGTCGGCTCAGGGTGGCCAGCGGCCTTGCATTTGAAGACGACCTCCTCATCCTCGGCGGCATTCTGTATCTCGGGCTCCTCGGTGAAGTACGGTATGGCATGAATCTTCAGATTAATCGAATACGATTGCGCCTGACCGACTCCATTGGAAACGTCGCAATTGTAGCTGCCCTCGTCATCGAAGTTGGCCTGGCGAATGACCAGCGATTTGCCATAGTTGCCCTGGGTGATGCGATCGCTCCACTGCACCCGCTGCCCATCCTTGTACCACAAGGTCTGCGGCAGCGGTGTCCCGCCGTAAATGCAATAGAGTTCCACACGCTTGCCACGGAGCGCCACCTCGTTCTTACGGGTCACATACTGACGCTTGGGCGGATAACGATTCTGGGAGGCGCTCACGCCCATCTGCTTGACGTCCAGCAGTATCTTGTTGCCAATCTTGTATTCGTTGCGGAACACCGAGGTCGCCGAGCAGGCATACCAGAAGTCACCGCTAGCATCGTCGCGCGTCACATTCGAGAACCAGAGCGTACCCTCCGGATCGAGGGTCATGCGCGAGTTGTTGATCGACTTGATGCCCGCATCGATGGTCTGCTGGATCAGCCAGTTGACGGTGGGCTTGGGCCAGCCATCGGGTGCCTCGCACTGCAGCGAGAAGGGCTCGCCCTCGACGGCCTCGACGCTGCGCGCCGCCTCATCCTTGAACGCATTCAGCTCCGCCTTGCGCACGAACACCGAATTGGATGTGGCAACGCCAAACTCGTTGGCGGCAAAGCACTGATACTGGCCGAGATCCTCGTCCTTGGGCGAGGTGATCACCAGCGTGCCGCGTCCGGGCTGGCGCAGCATGCGATTGTCGTATGCCTGCCAGTCGAACTTTTTGCCGTTCTTGATCCAGCTGTATCTGTAAGTAGGATAAAGCAAATTGCGATTGGCATGAGCAAGAGATCCTTCAAAGTTTGTAATAAATAAGTACAAGTTAGAGGCAATAGGGTAGGATTACTAACTATAGTAGTGATCCTATCATGGCCCACAAACAATTGGCTTTTCATCTAATGAGAGTATTTCTTCATATCAATATTTAAATGTACATTGTATCTAGAGGATTAAGAGTATTTGTATTGAATGGAAATTATACCGCAGCAAAGTACGTACAATTACAAATATTGAAGCATGAAATTTAAAACTGAGAGGAAGCAAATATGTAGAAAAGTATTACAATAATGTCTGCAAATATGCCACATATCAAAGCAAATATCTCTAAGATCAGTGTATTCGAAAACAAGAAGACTGCTCTAATAATGCAACTTTAGATAGATCTAATTATATTTCCATAACATACAAATGATCCGTAAGAAATTATTTTTCTGATGAAAAATTTGTTTGTGGTTCCCAAACAAATTCATGAATGAAATTTTAGCAAAATGGCAAAAAATTCCAAAATTTAGTTGTTGAATGTAAAACACAACTTGGTTCTAGATACAAAAGGGATGGGATAATTCAACAATCAACAGAGAGTTGTATTTATCCAGTAAGAAGTATGTACACAACCAGCTGGTCAAAAATTTAGAATAAGACCTAAAAATGTGAAACACATCTGCAATGAATTTTCACATACAAGTTTTTCCATTTTGAAAATCTTGACAAATAAGTTTGAAGTCAAAAAAAACGAAAAATGTTAACTTAGGAATCAAGTTAAGCACAGGAATCAAGAAGGTGTTTAAATTGATATAAATATAAACTCTTGCATAACACCAGAAATTAACAACTACTACTAGCAATCCTTATTTGTGTACATATTTCATATCTTTCGTATACCAACTATTCCAAATTAATGGCAATAATACTGTTAGTTGTATTTGATTATCTTATTAGATGAAAGACATTACTAATTAGCTTAAGCAGCGAAAAACATGGATAAGTCAAAGTTTTCATTTATATTTCCTGGTTGAAACTGAATTGGCACTCATTAAAGTGTCGGCGCTCTAACAAGTTAATTTCCACATTTAATTTGACTCAATCATCCAGCATACTATTATAAATGTAGTATATAGTATATATATATATATATTTTGCCGCTTTTTTCTTTTCATTGCTTGAGCCGATGAGACATTTTATATATGTGCATATTATAATTATGACAACTTGTTTAATTTCCAATTGCGAAAAATGGTTCATTGAAGTATGTGGCAGGCAGGAGGTGGGGCTAGGGGGCTGGGGGCGGAGGTAGGAGGGGGGGTGGGGCTGCCGCTCAGTTTCTTGTTGCAAGCTTGACGTAATTGCAATTAAGCGCAAAGGAAGTAAACGAGAGCAAAGCAACTCATCTTTTTATACTCTTTCCGAAGAAAATAGTATATTAAGTTTGTGCTGAAGTTTGTAACGCATAGAAGGAAGCGTCGGAGACCCCCAAAAGTTACTGCCAGTATGCTTAGAATGACAATACAAATTGATCTAGCCATGTCCGTCTGTCTGTATGTATGCAAACTAGTCCTTCAGTTTTTGAGCTATCGCGATAGAACTTTGCACAGACACTTATTATTCCAGGGGACAGCACATTGGTCGGAGCCGGCCGGATCGGACCACTATATCTTATAGCTGCCATACAACTCGAAGTCGGTTTTGGCCATATATCCCATGTTTTTGAATCTATCGCGATGAAACTTTGCACTGATACTTATTATTCAAAGAGACATCACATTGGTTGGAGCCGGCTGGATCGGATCACTATATCTTATAGCTGCTATACAACTGGCAATGAATTAAATATTCTTAGAACAAAAAAAAAAATGTTACGCGACAAAACGATTTTGTACAGCTTATGAAATTTCAGTGTGGCAGTTGGCAGAGTTTAAATTGCCTATAGGTTCGGAAAGAGTATAAAATCTTCGGCACGCCGAAGATAATCCTTCCCCACTTGTTTTTGTTTTCTTAATCTTTTTTTCGGACATTTTATCAAGTCTTTCGCGTTCTCTTCCTTCCTCTCTGTCTCTTTCTATTTTTGTAAATACGTATATAATATAGCACTCAAAAGTCCAAGTCAATTATGTGAACTGCTCGCTGCTTGAGCTTGTTAAGCGCTGAACTTTTTTTCTCTTTTTTTTTAGTTCTTTTTTTTATATTTATTATTTACTTAAGCGGCTCCCGAGACATCGAATCTGCTGCTCACCTCTCTGCCCCCGCCTCCGGCCCGCCCCCTGCCGACCCATCGCTAGCCAGCAGCTGCAGGTCATGGAATAGGTCAATCATATGAATTGTTTTTAAGTGTTGTAAGTTGCAGACGGACGGGTAAAATGGGCTAGTGTTGGGGGGAACAGTTGGGAAACTTAGTAGTAAGTAAATATGTCTGCGAGTTTGTTGAACCTTGTGTTTGTTGAAATGCGCTGAGGTTTGTGACTGATTGCTAATTCAATGGCATAGTTACAAGTTCTTAAGTTTCTTTCAGTTATGTAGTCAAATAAACCTTAACTCGTCTACAAGGCTATAATTTAGCTGTATAACACTTTATAGCACTATAAAGTTGTGTTGCAAGCAATAAATAACAATACGGATTTCTACCGATTTTTTTTCCCACATATTATGCTTAAAAACTAGATTGAAGTTTCGTAAATGAAGAACATATATCATTTAAATTTTAAAAATCTGATTTGGTGCTCTATTCAATATTTGGAAGCAAATAAATGAAGGTATTGAGCATAGCCATATAGCACAATATTTTCTTCTGATCTAGAGACTATGTCACATTAGGTTTTTGACATAATCTCAAAAAAAAAGTCTGCACAAGTGTGAATTCGTATTGAGGAACTTATTTGAGTACAGGCAAGCAATTTGGAAATATTATAGAATATGAGAGTTGATCTTTTATTATAATAATGTTTAATACTTTTAAATGCACATTGTATTTGCTTATACGAATGCAAAAAATGTATGTGCATTGATTATGTTACATTGTTATCGATATCGAAATTATCGATAGTTTTGCAGCACTGTGTGTAAATATGAATATTTGTGAGAGTACTTTAGAGCTGTGAACAGGGTAAAACACTCTCTTGCTATAAGAACGACACAGAAATTAAAAAGGGTAAAAATATTCAAATATTCTTCCTCTCTCGAGATAGAGAGAGAGAGAGAGAGTCTGTCATTTGAATAAGGAATCTTGTTGTGAGATCTAGAATCCTGTGCGTCCGTCTGTTAGTTCCCACATAAATCCATAGCAATATGTTAAACGGTACACGGTACATTTCGGGACATGTACGCTGTGCGTCTCAATTGCCGTTGGCTCTGTTCCCAGGGCAATGGCAATGACGATGACGATGACGTTGTGCTAATGACACATTAAGTTGCCCCTGGGCTTAACTCTGGCTAACCCTCAGTTAACCCCAGGGCTAGTCAATAAATACCAACTGGCCGCCGTTGCTGACTCAGGCAAACCCGCCCCGCGTTTCAGTTCACTCAACCAAGTCGGCGTCACCATCAGGCAACACCATCAACAACATGGCAGAGCCACTGAAGCGGGCAGGTGCCGCTGACCGAAAAGAACACGGAACTTGTGCAGCCCTAAAGCCAGCCAACTAAACCGTCTAAATGTGCAGCGGCCCAAACAGCTGGAAACAGCTGGAAACTCACTGTTGCC
Organism: Drosophila flavopinicola; assembly: GCA_035042425.1. Lineage (NCBI taxonomy): Eukaryota > Metazoa > Arthropoda > Insecta > Diptera > Drosophilidae > Drosophila > Drosophila flavopinicola. The sequence goes on along the minus strand of JAWNLL010000473.1, from coordinate 1,615,076 downwards.
AATCCCTTTTCCTCAACTGCCAGCAAGTTCCTGGAGCCGGCTTCTGTCTGTGTCCTTTTTGTTGTGCTGCCTGCCAGCCAAGCTGCCTAGCTGCCAAGCTGCCACTTAACCCCAGCGACTTTGTGATAGTTTTTGGATGGCTCCTTGCCAGCTATCTATCTATCCACTCAACTCTCTGTGGGCCCGCCTCCTCCTCCCGAGCACATAAATGCGATTAAAATCTCTATAGAAATTGCGACGAGGCAACGGAAGGCGTAGAAAGCAGGCTGTCTGCCTGGCAACTTGATGAGTCATCGCATGCACACACACACACACACATAGGGGGTTGCAAAGACCAAGAGTAAACAAGTTAGAGTGCACCCGACTAGAAGATGACCTGTTTATCTCTTGTCAGTCAAAGCAGACAGAAATCTCGTCGCTTATAAATGCATTTCTTTTATTTAAATGACTTCAAATGTTCACTCAACTAATATGCAATAAACTATATATTTACAATAGTTATAACAACCTGCTATGCATTTGTAAGATAGAAACTATCTTTGAATTGCAAATCTTATACTACAACTAACAGCACTCTTATCGACAGGATTGCAACTTTAAACGATAAGAGTTCTCCTAAACAAATATTGTATTAGGATAATGACTCTAGACTCTAGTTTGCAGCTGCAAATTGGCGCCTAGTTAAGATAAGCCTATATGTAGATATTATTGAAAAAGTTTACCAATTTTCAATAAACACAAACATTTCGACAGCAGCTGTTTTTCGATACTTCAGATCGCTCTTTAATTTGTACCTTTTGTATTATTTGTCACGCATATTTTTTTGTAACTTCTGAAGATTTTTTAAGATATAATCTTAATAATAATCGTAAATAGTATTCACTATTCGATGTTCCCATAGCTTATTTATGTATAATATCAGGCGTAATCTAAAAAAAAAAGTCGACTTTTAGCTAAGAAATATTGGCTTATGTAAGGGCTTGATTTAATAAAATATGCTATTTCTGTCTCATTCAGGCAGAGAGATATAGAAGATTATGGGTGCGGATATGCGGATACTTTGATATGCATTTGATCCATTTTTAATAAGTAAATGGGCATAAAAAGCAAAGAAGTTTAACAAAATGCCGTTGCATACTTTTCTGCGCATTACTGTACTACTATTAGGGGCTGGGGCACGCCCCTTGCGGCTGCTTTCATCTGCATGTGGCATGTGGCATGTGGCATGCGAATACAACGCCCTAACCCAGTCACATGCACTCTGGCTGACTGCCGCTTTGAAGTCAAATAAAGTAAAGAAAAGCAACCAAAACCGAAACCACAAAAAGTATAAAAAAGGAAAAGGAAAATTGTATGTGAATGAATGCACACTTGGCGGACCAAAAAACAAAAGAAAAGAACAACAACTATGGAGTTAGGCACAACGGCTATGAGCCTATAAAAAGCCAAGCGGGCACGCTGTAGCCGACTATCCCATGCTCTGCACCCATTCGACTATGAAGTTTGTCACTTGAAAGCGAAATCTTTATTCTTATAAATGTATTGCACGCGTCTACACTCAAAACAAAAAGAGTATTACTAAAATAGCAGCACCTATCGCATAAATTGTAATTGTATATTGTAATTTTAGTATGTATCGATCTGAGGCTAACAATTATCATATCATATATCATATTCGGTCTAGTATATTCAGTTTAATATCAATTTTATCAATCTTAAACAGATTCCATTTAATGAGCAGACAATTTTTTTAAGTGCATATTATAATACAAAAAAAAATGTTAAAAAAAGTTTTTTTTTTAGAAAAAAAAGATGATAAAAATGTAATTAAATAAATATCAAATTGATAAGTGCAAGCTTTAACTTTAAATTCTAAACTATGTATATATATGTAAAGAAAATTTCAATTTAAATTCAAATTGACATTAAAAAAATAAATTAAAGTGACTAAAAATTTGTTGCAACTAAATATTAAATTAATAAAAGACAATTTTATGTTTGTCAAAAAATATCAATTGAAGAAAAATCCATGCGCAAAAGTTGTTTATTGAATTTGCAGAATCAATTCTATTTTAGCGCTTGAACTGAAGCTAATCAAATCTAAACTCATGGCAAAGTGCACAGCACCGACTGTGGGTACAGTAAGTATTGCCTTGATGCGACAAACAAAACAAAAAAAGGCAGCCTGCAACTAATTTGTAATGTCGTCGACGACCGGAAGCGCCAAACTTACAAATGGGCCCTGGATAGTCTGGGAGCAGCATATGGAAGGCGAACAAACGATAGGTATTTGAAACATATACATGTACTATGTATATATATGTATGTATAGAAAGAGAGCAAGCACAAGAGGGAGCGAATTGTGAAATGGAGTGGATACAGAGAAGACGTTGTGGATTTGCGGCTCAAGGGTTGGCATTGCGCATCAGCGTACAGCGAAAAGCTTTTATGCTACACTTGTGCGGGTGTAGGTGTAGGTGTAGGTGTGTGTGTGTGTGTGTGTGTGTGTGTATATCCTTCAAAGTGGATCACAATAGAATTGTCAAAAACAGAAAGAAACAAGTGGGAAAGGATTATCTTCGGCGTGCCGAAGATTTTATACTCTTTTCGAACCTATAGGCAATTTTCACTCTGCCAACTGCAGCACTTTCATATGCTGTAATAATTCATTTTATCGCGTGGCATTTATTTTTTTTGTTCTAAGAATATTTAATTTTTTTACCTACAAGATAAGTGGTATATGGCCAAAACCGACTTCGAGTTGTATGGTAGCTATAAGACATAGTCATCCGAACCGGCCGGCTCCGATCAATGTTATGTATATTTGAATAATAAGTACCTGTGCAAAGTTTCATTGCGATAGCTTTGAAAACATGGGATTTATGGCCAAAACCGACTTCCAGTTGTATGGCAGCTATAAGATATAGTGGTCCGATCTGGCCGGCTCCGACCAATGTGCTGTCCCCTTGAATAATAAGTCTCTGTGCAAAGTTTTATCACGATAGCTCAAAACTGAGGGACTAGTTTGCATACATACAGACAGACAGACAGACAGACAGACGGACATGGCTAGATAAATTTGTATTGTCATTCTAAGCATACTGGCAGTAACTTTTGGGTGTCTCCGACGCTTCCATCTATGCGTTACAAACTTCAGCACAAACTTAATATACTATTTTCTTCGAAAAGAGTATAAAAATAGGGGGGAAAGGGGATGGGGAGGTGTGGCAACAGTTGCCTCGACTGTCACCGAGAACTGGGCGTGTCCCGGGGTCGCGCGTTGACACTTTGTGCATGTCAAACGAGCAATGACACCGAAAACGCCAACAAGGACCTCCCCAACAAGGACCCCCCTAACACGTAAGCGTCTCCAAGGTATTCAACAGCGACAACAACAACAACTAGCGCATTGCTCATAAAAATGGGACAAAAGTTGTAGTTGACATTCTTGTTGGGTCGTATTAATGGGTCGCTGGCATGCAAACTGGTTCTTTTTTTACTTCCGAGTTCAGGGAGAGAGAGAGAGAGAGAGTGAGACAGAGAAGAAGGGGTCTACAACTAGTTAGGCTCTTAGCAACAGCGAAAATAAACACTCAAAAAGACCAAAATACTCATATACTATGCACATTAATAATACACAAATTATCGATTTCAATGAATTCTGATTTCCTTTCGATTATTTGAGCTTGAGAAGTTCGATTAATCGCTAGTTCTAAGTTTGTAAATATTTAATGAATTATTTACTGTTAATACAAGTTATAAATTACCTTTCTGTAATAAAATTCTCAGAGTGGAAGGTTTTCTTTTTTTTGCATCGGGAACACCCTAATTGTAAAGTGAGACCCAAGAAATGTCCTTTAAAGACTTTAAGCTCACATAACTTTGCCACAACTATAATATTTTTTGTTCATGTTTTGTCATCTACATACATATATTCATTTTAGTTTTATGCACTTTTGAATACGTACTTTTTTTTTACTTTTTCCCGGATCAAAAGTAGATTTTACTAGCTATCGATTTTCATTTGAATTAAATAGTACAAAAGTTCATTTGAAAAGCTATTCTGGGCTGGATCATATTTCTATCTAAAATCAAGGCAAAAATAAGTAAAGTTTTAGCTTGGTAAGTTCCACAATTACCCTTTGACGACTTCCAACTCCCCTAACTTTGCGAAAACTGAACAGATTTGCAATCCCAAGTGCATTTTAGCTAAGTTTTATTTCACATTTAAGTTATGAGGACTTTTTATAAATTTACTTTTTTTATTCAGTATAATTAAAATTTATGTATAAAGTAAACTTCAGTTTGAGAGCTTCAATATCATAGACAAAATCTAAACACTTTCCTGTTCATTTCTTATATATATTTTGTTTGTTTGTTTGTTTTATAAGAAATATGTTGAAGCCATTTAGACATTCATATATATGTACATATTAAACATAAAACAAGTGTATAAGTGAAATTAAATGTTCTCAGTTAAACCAATCGGTATTTGTATTACTTTTCCATTATTAAAATTCAAATCAATAAGTTCCAAGAAATGTTAAATTGTCCGCAAACAAGGTGCTAATTTATTTACTAAGTAGTTGAGGCAATTTACAGATCAATTGATTTTTTCAATTTGGCCAATCAATTTGGGTGCTTTGGGTGACTGATAAACGGAATACACAAGCACTTGACTTTCGACACCTACACTTCACTACACAACACAACACTACACTACACTACACAGACAGCCATCCCCGTTAGCAGATAAAGCAAACAAATTTAATGGCGCAGCATTTCTTCTAATACGAACTTTCAAATGAAATAGAACTTCAACTGCGGGCAGGGTGTGTTTGTGTGTGTGTGTGTGTGTGTGTGTGTGTGTGTGTGTGTGTGTGTGTGTGTGTCAGTGTGTGTCTGTGTGCCACACTCATTGCCTGACTCAGACGTCCTCAACAGTGTCAAATGTCATTCAGTGCTGTAAATATAATTGCAATTACAATTACAATTACAATTACAACATTTACAGCTTTACTTCAATCAGTGAAGATGATGAACGAACGCCCGCACAATCTGTATATATATATATATATATATATATGTGTGTGTGTGTGTGTCTTATGTGTGTGTGTGTGTGTGCACAGATAGAGAGTGTTGAACTGAGTGTTGCTATTACTCATTAGTCTACTAAGTCAACGACAAGTCAATTAAGTGAGACTCATTAAACAACAATGTACAAATACACAGAGAGAAAACAAAATGCACACAATTTTTAATTATAGCATAGAGAACATCTATAAACAAATTTTAGACCTAAATACAATCTGAAATCTCACTGATACGATTTTTACTTTTTACTTAACTTATAAATAGATTGCCCATTAAAATATAAAAAAAATCAAGAACATATTCTCAAAAATTAAAATAAACAATATTATATTTTAATCAAATGATTTAAACTGATTTAAGTTCATTTTATCAAATTGTTAAAATTTTTTGAAAACCAAACTCTACTAAATCTAAAAAGAAAATTGTATTTATAAAATATTTTTTGATCTTCTTGAAGTTAAAGTTCATTCTAGAATATTTTCTTGCTTTAAGATTATTCTTGATATTATATATTGCTTTTATGTCCATTATCATAAATTGTTAAGAAATGTTTAAAAAATTAACTCTCACTATTATTTGGATCTCCTTGAAGTTCAACCGCAGTCTAGAGTTCTTAAAGAATATTCCGGATTTTAGATTGTTTTGATTTTCTCGGTGTACAAAGTACACTGTACATATAGAAATACACATACAAGTTATGTTATCGATTGATGTCGGCTGAAAACCCTTTTTCAGGCCCATCATTCGCTATCAAGAAACGCTTTTAACGAAAGCAAACAAAACCAAAACAAAAACGAAAATCCACAACGACACGTGGCACATGTTGGGGTTGAAGGACGTAAGGGCGGAGTGGTCTGGGAAACAGGGAAACAGGGAAGTGGCAGATCCGGGACTCCGGGCCAAATGACTCATCGAGGCGCGCATAACTTCAGTGCAAGCCAGCCAAACTGACTGACTGAAACTGAGACTGAGAGGGAGCGGGTAGGGGACAAAAATGAATGAATGCCAGACGGCAGTTGATGTACGTACTTAACATCTGACATAAAAGGACCGGCAGAGTAGCAGGATAAGGGACAAGGGACCAGGGACCAGACATCACAAAGCTGCAAACGTGGGATTTCGCCGGGCGGATTGGGATACAGAATATTCAAAAGGGTTGTTTATGCTCTCGCATTCCTCCACACCGACTGAAGAACTGAACGAACACTTGACGCTGTGCACCATGAATGAATCAAATGAATTAAAGGCTGACGAGTGAGTGTTCTTGCCACTCCTGTTGCTGTTGTTGTTGTTGTTGCTCTCTGCTCTTGTTGCAAAAGGCCAGACGCTTAGGCAGGTGAGCTCTGAACAGCATCGTAATGACATGTAAATATTGTCTGTGTTTTGTAAACATTTTTAATAGCATATATTTTTCGTTGCACGAATCAGAACATCAGAAATCGGTCGGTGCATTCCACAGCAGATCTTTAGGTATTTAGCTGTTGCGAATGCACATTGAGTGACATTGTTATCGAATAATCGGAACAGTAAGATACAGTTTTTCAACTAAATAATATCATTCATATTCCACCTTTTTCAAATGCTGCTGTTAAAACAAATGCGATAACAAGTTCGATATATGTACGCTGGTTAATCGATAAGTTGCAGTAATAAAGGCCTCCTAGCAATAGCTTTAGGTAAAGTTGTAAATAAAGCGAAAGTTAAAAAAAGCAAATACAATCAACAGCTTTATCGATAAGTCGATCAATCTTACACATTGATCGTTTTTAATACATCGACTTGAAACGATTTATTTGATAGCGATTCCACTGAAAACTAAGTGTTATTATCAAGTTTTTTAAAAGATTACAAAGGTCCAAAAAAAATCTTAATTTCTGATTAATATATTAGAGTTTTTTTATTAACTACTTGATGCATAAAACTCAAAAATACAAAAACAATCTTCCACATAAAACACAAATAACCATTATTTTCGATATATATATTGTTGCCAATCTTAATGGGACATTCATCGATGAAAGCACCTGCACCGGAAATCAGCTAACACAATTTTGGATATGGGCTTGGAGTTTATGGCTCGTCAGAACGCTAGAGACATTAGAATTAGAATTCTCACAATGCTCGGTAGTCGAGGTCATTAAAGAGCCGAAAAACAAGACGATGCAATGGGCATACACGATAGAGTTGGCCCATAACTTTCTAGCCGCCAGAACATGCACATAATTGTAATGAGCCAAAAGACTAAAAGAAAGAAGAAAGCGGCAAAGTACACACAAACTACAGGGGAAACATTGAAGGACGGGACAACGGGGTGAAGGGGGGAAGGGCAAAGTGCCGCATTGCACAATGTGGGAACTGTTACACAAAACCAAGTACTACATACTACGATCCAAACTTATGCGACAACAATTCCGTTGTGGTTGAACCCGCCGCTTGAACCGGTAGCTTAGTTTGCTACTGATAGCTATCGGATCTAAGATTATCACGATGCGCAATCGGAATTAGATCTTTAAGGCGCACGATTTTCGACTTGCTAGTTTATCGCGCTGTCGTGGAAAGCTTTAAATTTGAGTACATTTTCTGACACTACGAAAACAATGGAGCTTGGTAAACTAGACAGCCTTTTTTGGTCTGAGGAATAAATTTTAAAAATTTAAGAAGCTCGCTTAAACATATTCTAACTATTTGAACTATTCGGTACAAAAATGTATACTACTCATAAAAAGCTGTACATAAATAAAGAAAATTTATTTAAATTTGTATATTATGTTATTACAGTTTTAAGTTTATCAAAAATATTAAAAATTGTATAATTTTGTAATAAAATTCCAACACATGTTTTATTCGCAATATTTTTATACTCAATAATATTAAAGATATTTAATTACTTGGCACTCCGAAAACAAACAAAAATACGTGGAAAACTTGAAAGAATTTTTGGTTTTGGGAATACATTTTAAAAATTTAAAACGCTCGGACAAATTTGTTGTACTTTTCAATAATAACTAGTTATAAGAAGTTGTAATTTGATCAAGTATTATTGAAATTTGTATAAATGAAATTGAACATTACTGAAATTCCAACAAAGTTTTTATTTGTAATATTTCTATGTTAAATATGCATCAAGCTTTGAGCTTTTACTTCTGTTTCAATGTTTAATTTTTAACCGAACTTACTCGGTTTAGTAGCCCCATCTTTAATCTTGTGCCATTCAACTCCGAATTTCTGTTGACTTTCACTGCTTTGGAGGAGAGGGAAAAACAAACTCCTGCTGCTCCTCTCCCCAATCTTAAGAGCCTGTGTCAATTTACGTCGCAGTTCATCGATTTTCTTCAATTTGGCGAATGCTGCTCGGTAATTCAATATATGTATGTATTTATGTGCTCACATTATGCATATATATACACATGTATATATGTGTCTACATTATATGGTAGCTTAACCGCCCCAATTACCAAAGTCGAAGCCAACAAAATGACAAATGGGCAACGTCGTTTGTGCAAAAGTTTGATTGATACGCATGAATCATGTGCGGAAGTAGTGGAAAGTGGAAGTGGAACTCCCAACTCCGCACTGAGGGTGACTCTGTTGTCTGCATTGCCGTTTATACTACACTGCTCAATAGAGGGTATATGCTTTAATACATTCATAGTTTATAGCTATATAATATATAATAATACTTTTCTATATAATTTCATCTAGCATGGAAGCATTTTGAAATATTGTTTCGCATTTGCAGCTTGGGGAAGATTATCTGGCTAAATATATATAAAAAGTACAATACAACTTTCATTATAATAGCTACTAGAATTTTTTAGAGATTTTTGATGACAAATCAATAACGCCCAAATCAGAATATTAATTCTAAAACTGTTAGTGATCATATATAGGTATATTTCTTAATAATTTTGATATCGGTTGATCAACTATCAAGTTATTGTCTCTGAATTCTAAATATATATATATATAAAGAAAAATTTGATTATTATTTTGGCTGTTTTGGCAGCTTTTGTTTCATAAATACATATTGACAACAATCAAAAACGCATCATCATCAGAGACAGATGTTATGCGTTAGCTACTACAAAATGCTAGTGCATCATATAGTCGTGCAACTCTGCAAAGTTGTTGTCATTTTGTTTGCCACTGTTGCGCTTGAGGCGTTCCAAAAATGGCAAAATGCGCTGATGAAGTTGATTTTAATCACGATGACGATGACGATGACGCTGAAGAAGAAGAAAACGACACAATGGACAAAGCACATTTCATGGGTGGTGTGTGTGTGTGTGTGTGTGTGTGTGTGTGTTTTTTCGTGTCTTTTAGCTGGGGGGTGTACGCTACTGGTTTTTTTTCTCTTTTCTTTTGGGTACGCGTTTGTTGCTTAAAGTTGCAGCTCAAATAAAGTTGTAGGTTTTTTTTGTTTTTTGGGGCGCCAGTTAGTCGAGACCAGGCTCATTAATAAACATGAGGCGGCTATAAAAGCGATAATAACAGCAACAATAACAAACAACGGCGCCAAAGGAGCAAAAATAACAACCAAGGACATCGGCAGGAACAGGAACAGAAACACTTACAGTAGCAGCAGCAGCAGCAACAGCAGCTAAACTCGCGTTCAACGTGGCGTGAAAAATCAATGAAGCTGCCTCCTACAGGCGTACCACATTAACGACCACACTTGGAATACTCTGTAGCTATAAGATATAGTAGTCCGATCCGGCCGGCTCCGACCAATGTTATGTATGTTAGAATAATAAGTATCTGTGCAAAGTTTCATCGCGATAGATTCAAAAACATGGGATATATGGCCAAAACTGACTATGAGTTGTATGGCAGCTATAAGATATAGTGGTCCGATCCGGCTGCTTCCAACCAATGTGCTGTCCCTTTGAATAATAAGTCTCTGTGCAAAGTTTGATCATGATAGCTCAAAAACTGAGGGACTAGTTTGCATACATACAGACAGACGGACATGGCTAGATCAATTTGTTTTGTCATTCTAAGCGTACTGGCAATAACTTTTGGGGGTCTCCGACGCTTCCATCTATGCGTTACAAACTTCAGCACAAACTTAATATACTATTTTCTTCGAAAAAGAGTATAAAAATGTAAAATTTTAAAATATACTGTAAAAATAATATGTAATATTTCATTGGAGAAACAAAACAACGAATTAAAGTTAGAGCATTCCGCTAGTCGCTGCTGTTTAAAATTGTTGCTGCACATGTGGCGTATGCGTAATGTATGCAAACGGAGCATTACAAAATTTACATTGGCTGCTTCTGAAGCGGCGCCTTGAAAAATCAATGCCCCCACCAGGCGGACAGACAACTGGGGAAGAAGGGGGAGGGGGGGGGGTGCGGCACATGTTGGGGGCAACAAATGAACATATGTATGTTTGAAAGTTTAAACAAAAAGTCGTTGCTGCTTTTGCTTTAGCGCGCGCCCACACAGCAAAAAGTCAACTCGAAACTAGTTTCACAAAGTTTCGGGCAGACAACTGTGTAGAACTTTAGAGTCACAGACACAGCTGCAGATACATAAACGATATACAAGATACAATACAGCAGCACATCAAGCTAAACACAATAGTCTAGTGTGGTTTCATTTGTTGTTGTTGTATCTTGACCCTGAGCAATGTATCTATCAGTTTAGATGAGCAGTATGTATTTATAGCTAGTCGTATTGAACATTTAAAGCAATTAATTAAAGGATAGTTTGAGCAGACACTTCAAATGTTGCACAAGTTTCCTGTATACAATTTGAATTCAAATTTTAATGATATCCAAATCAAGTTGCAATTCAACTTACTTTAAAACCGATTGATTTCAAAAGATGCCTCAAATAATACATTCAACAATTATCGATAGATTCTCTCACTTCAGTTTTTATGCAAAAAAAATCATATTCCATTTTTATGTTTGCATAAAATATAAAAAAAACAAGTCGCATTTGAACTTTCGTTAGTTATTTACTAAAATTTCATTTATTTATTGTTTATCTAAATTTATTTTTAAAGACATTTTATATAGCTTTTAAATCATTTTTGTAGGTACATATTTGCATATGGCTTATATAGACTATATTATTTTTTAAGCTTGACACGTTTAATTCACATTATTGGATTCATCAAATTTGTGCATCATCTTAATGTTTTGTTTGCTTTATATTTATAGTACACTCGCCTGCTACTTAACAACATATTTGAATGTGCAGCAACACAAAGTAATATTCAAATGCCATTAATCATCGCATTATTTCCGCTGAACGTTACTCAGTTGCCTGTTGTTCGGTTATGTTCTGTTCTGGCTTATTGGAAGCATATCGAATTCCGTTGAAATTACCTTAATTGCATTCGTTTATTACACAAACGTGCCACTGATTGAAAATGGAAGCCGGTCCTAACAAATGTTGTTCTACACAGCACCTGTCAATTTGGAGCAGATGCAAAACAATCTTCGCGTTTAACTTTCAATTTGAACTGTTTTTTACAGCAGGACGTGGTATCCAAAAAGTGAAATATTTGTAATATGTGTATGATATTCGATTCTTTTGAACGGGACGAGTTATCGATAAAATGAAATCAACTTCTGCTGTACCGGGAGAGAACTTATATTCCAAATATGAAGTCTCTAGCTCTTATAGTCGCTGATATCTGCGTGTTCGTACAGACGGACAGACAGACGGATTTAGCCATATCGACTTGGCTGTTGATACTGATCAAGAATATATACACTTTAAATGGTCGGAGATGCTTCCTTATGCCTGTTACATACTTTTGCACAAAATCATAATACCATTTTTACCCATTTTTAATAGGTACAGGGTATAAAAAAACTAAATCCAAGTGAAACTCAATTTTTTAGGCACAACTTCAATTTGAAATGTGGCGCAATCTGAGTTTGACATTTTACCATTTAGACAGCTAGTTTGATGAGCAGTCAGTAATCATCAGTCAGGACAAACTGTCTAATACATTTCTATATGCATAGATTAACATCGAAGTGCTAATAACCGAAAAGCATATCAACACTGCGAGCGTTCTAAAAAAGCTCTGATGAGCGCATTGCGACGCTATGCAGCAGCAGCAGCAGCAACAACAATTTGTGTGTGTGTGTGTGTTGCACATTAGAAAACAACAACAACAACAACAACAGCAGCAGCCAATGACAACAATAAAAGTATGTCACGCTGAATCACAGAGGCGTATAGTTCGTCTACAGCGATACGTGAGACCCCAAACGAGAGTCCATTGTGAACTGCATGTTGCGCATACGCCCCATTACACCAACTCTATTTGTACAACACTGTCAATATTGTAGAAAGTTATTAAAAATAGATGCAAACGCCGTTATAACTTGAGATCGTAAAGATTCAATCTGGCTTAAGGTTTCTATATAATAAATTAGAGGCACATCTTTCTTTTTTGTTGAAATAAAAAATCGTTTACTTCTTAATCGAAAGCATTTTCGCCATTCACTTGTAGTTTTTATTCTGTTTTCAAAATTAATATAATTTACCTATGTACTTTCAACACAGCTTTTTAATTTTTATACCCTGAACCCATTAAAAATGGGTAAAAAGGGTATTATGGTTTTGTGCAAATGTATGTAACAGGCATAAGGAAGCATCTCCGACCATATAAAGTATATATATTATTGATCAGTATCAACAGCCAAGTCGATCTAGCCATGTCCGTCTCCCTGTCTGTCTGTCTGTCTGTCCGTCTGTATGAACACACAGATATCAGAGACTACAAGAGCTAGAGACTTCATATTTGGAACATTAGTTCTCCTAATCCCGGGACAGATCAAGTTTATTTCATTTGTTCGATAACTCGTCGCATTCAAAAGTTATCGATAAATTTAGATTTTAGACTAGCGATTTTGGGACATAGCTTCAAAGATATAAGAGCTAGAGACCCCAAATTTGTCATGTATAATCTCGAATAGCATACACAAGTAACAAATATTTCACTTTTTGGATACCACCCCCCAAAAGTGGAAAAAACGCATTTTTGAAGGTACGACCCTGCAATTTGTTTTGGTCACACATGTTATTGACAATTGTATGTCCCGAATTTCAGTAAGATCGGACAATAAACACAGAAGTTATTTGAGATTTAACTTTCCATTGTATGGGGCTCAGCGAAAAGCAAGCTAACTGCTTAAGCCGCATGCACTGCTTGCAGTATGTGTGTGCTTGTATGTATGCACACTATTAGGCAAGTATTAATGGAAGTCAGAACTGGGTTCAGGGTATCTCGTAGTCGTGCACTCCCGACTAGAGCACTCTGACTTGTTTTATTTAGTGTTATATATTTCCAAGCTGAATTGAACATTGAATGAAACACATACACAATTTCAAAGCTCTAACTTCAAAAGATCTGCATATTGACACGAGGCTTTCAATTGGTCAATAACTTAACAGAATAAATTAATAGTTGTTATACACACTTGCATGCAATATTTTAATTGCAATATCTTCAAGTATAATTATTTTTAATCTTTAGCTTAAAAGAGAACTCAAAAATGTTGCAACACCAAACGCAGCTTAGCAATTAGGCAAGGCATTTAGTTAATGCCATTATTTAACAACAATTGACCACTTAATCGTTAAGTTTTGCACAATTTACAAAACTTTTACTTTCTGTCATATTTTAGCTAATAATGGGCGACTTTTTTGCTGAATGAAATGCAAATTGCAAATGATATGCGAAATTAGCGCATTAAATGACACATTTCAACTGAACATTTGCCGTTGACTAAGCAAAATGCGAAGAAATTAACAGAAGAAGAAAAAGTCATTTGCATAAATGCGATGACAACTTTTAGATGGGAAGTATGACAGCAAGTATGACTAAAAAGACCGCCAGATGGCGCTGCAGCTTTGCATGAAATACTTCATGAAATACTAAAAAACAATAAAAAGAAACAAATTTGGCCAGCCAAGTGTATGAAATGAACAACGACAACAACAACTGTGTTTCGACCTGGGGGCATTACGTAATGCCCATAGCTTGGCTCAAGCATTGCGATTATAAATGTATATATTCGCATATACTTATGTAGACACGTACATATATAAATCGTATATAGTGTATTCTAAGCGTGCCGGACCATCCGGTCAAACTGGTTATCATTACTACCTGTCTCCGTCCACTTGCCAACATCATCATCATGATCATCATCATTGCGAACGACGTCATGGCCCAAAAGCGAGCACACACACTCACACTCGCACACACACTCGCACACACACTCACACTCGCATTTCCCACTATTAACCCATTTGACGAGCCGTTGTAAAAATAAATAAAAATGCGTTTGGAAATTGTGCTCTCGCAAAGCTTACAAACTGGGCCCAAATGAGCAAGAGAGACAAGCACACACAGAGAGAGAGAGAGAGAGCAAGAGTGAGTGGGAAAGAGGCCGTTGTTCCGTTTGACATCTGTTGCTCTTGCCGCTGCTGCTGCGTAGGAAAAAAAAAACTATTTTCGGTCAGCTATTTTTCATATTTTCATCACGTCACGCACTTTTCTTTTACGCGCCAACGTGTTTTTCCGAAATCACAAATGAGGTCATCGTCCAAGCGCGTCCAAAAAAAAAAAAACTCAAACTCAAATTCCGCATTTCGAAATGACTGAAATGCAAGTACCTACTACCAAGCAGCATAATAAATAAAAACAAGCCATCAAACAACAAAAAAAAAAAAGAAGTCATAATGAAACGTGTTTCTATCGTTAACAGGTTCTAATCGACCATATTGAGAATCATACTATAACAAAAATAAATACAAAAAAGCAAAAAACAGCTCAAATTGAATTTTTGACATGTGCAGACATGTGAGTCATTGAAATTCATCTGATGTTCCATCATCGACATCTTCATCATCATCATCATCAAGCTGAATCATCAAATGAATTTCAGGCGTGCAAATGCAACAAGTTTGGCTCATTGAAATAAATATTCAATTCTTATTACTTGCTCCATGACGCACAGTGTATCGCCAAAGCATTCACTCGAGTAGCCACAGCATACACTCAGAGAAAATATGACATTGAACTCATTAAAACTAAACCCAAGCTGTAAATCAACACACAAACAAAATTTAAAATGAGATTAACAAAAAATTACCATATTTCTCAGTTTCCGAATCACTTTCTTTATTTCTTCTTACATTTTTATAAACTATCTATCTCGGAATTAGACAATAAATTATTATTAGAGCCCGAATATATCTCATTGAAAATATGGGCAAATATTTAGGCTATTCAGAAATTTTTTTTCAACATAATAAAATTGAAATTTAGAAATCTTGTCTTAACTTTCTTGATTTCTTAAAAAATAGCTTTATCACAAATTGGCCAAGCTGAGCTTGTCACCAAAATACAAGTAAATTTTCTGCATTTTTTATTTATTTATTTGTTTTTAAAGTGTAGTCACAAGCATTTTGACAAGCGCTACGAAAATAAAGTGCCAAACATATTTTTGCCACATTTATGAACTGAATTAGTGAAAAGCTCAAAGGGATTAGCAAAGCTTTCAATGTGATCTGCAACCTGTTGCGTTAAAGCGCCATCTGGCGCCCTAAAATATATAGAAAAGTAAGATTATTTTTGAAAATTATTTTGTGGTGCTCACTATTAGTGTGTGTATGTGTCTTAAAATTAGGGTATCGCGCAGTCGAGTGCTTTCGACTAGAAAGCTGCTGACAATTCCAGACACTTGTCGTGTACACTTTGCCATGTCCTTGAGCCAAATGGTTTTGTTTCAAATATTTGGGCTACTCTTTTTTGTGCATCTAGAACTAAAATCTAAAAACAGACCAAAATTCCTACACATAAAGTTGTATACAGATTTTGTGTAAAAAATTTAAATATTTTTTACGCGACGTGTTGAAGACAGACGAAATTTAAAAGAAAAACACACACACGCACAACAAACTTGAGAGAGGCAAAAAAAGCGAAGCAGACTAAACGATTTTTGATTCAAATTTCAAATGGGGAGCAACAGAGAAAAGAAAAAAAAAATAGTTGTTTGCGTCTGCTTAAAATTGATTTATGTAAATTGCCGAATACTTTGTAGCATCGACTATATATAGAAACGAATTTCGTTATATGCATGTTATGTTTAGCATGTTATGCCGATCTGGACAGCGTAGCATAATCTGGATTGATGTGTACTTACTCCGGTTCCGGTTGCCCATCGGCCTCGCACTCAATAATGAATGGCTTGTCGCTCTCCTTGTTCTGTTGCGCCACCTTGAAAAGCAGCTCATCTGTGGGCGGCTGTTTGATTATCCGTGGCGGGGAGTTGTCTAACGATGAAGAAGATGATAAGAAGAAGAAGAAGAGAAGAGTCAGTTCGAGTTGCGCCGATTGGGCATAAAACTGGGGCGTCAATCTCACACCATTCTGAATTTCCAATTTCTAAGTTCTTTTCCGAATGTTTATTTTTATCAACTGCTGTCAGTGGCTATTTTTATGGATCAGTAGTCAATTGGGGGAGACTGGAGTGGCTCAGGCACAATAAATTTACTCAACTTTAGCTAAATGCTTTGTCAATTTGTCGATCCCAATGGACCATAGCTAAGTATAGCAATGAATCTGAACAGGAGCTAAAGTGTAGAGCAACTCTAATAAATGGAGACACAAGGAAGATTTAAATACGCTTTTACGCAAGACAGATGTTGTAAGAAATTAATGTGTGGTAAACGTTTACGGATAGACACAAAAGAGAATTGCAAGAGCTTAGAGAACAGGGGTATAGGCTTGTATGCTCATATTGATAGCTAAATTTGAAAATATAGAGCACGAAGTTTTGATTCAGCTAGTTACAATTTAAATAATTTTTATTTTTGGCAAAGGAACATTTTTATACTCTTTTCGAAGAAAATAGTATATTAAGTTTGTCCTGAAGTTTGTAACGCATAGAAGGAAGCGTCGGAGACCCCCAAAAGTTACTGCCAATATGCTTAGAATGACAATACAAATTGATCTAGCCATGTCCGTCTGTCTGTCTGTCTGTCTGTCTGTCTGTCTGTCTGTCTGTCTGTCTGTATGTATGCAAACTAGTCCCTCAGTTTTTGAGCTATCGCGATTAAACTTTGCATAGACACTTATTATTCCAGGGGACAGCACATTGGTCGGAGCTGGCCGGATCGGAATACTATATCTTATAGCTGCCATACAACTCGAAGTCGGTTTTGGCCATATATCCCATGTTTTTGAATCTATCGCGATGAAACTTTGCACCGATACTTATTATTCAAAGAGACATCACATTGGTTGGAGCCGGCTGGATCGGATCACTATATCTTATAGCTGCCATACAACTCGAAGTCGGTTTTGGCCATATATCCCATGTTTTTTAATCTATCGCGATGAAACTTTGCACCGATACTTATTATTCAAAGAGACATCACATTGGTTGGAGCCGGCCGGATCGGATCACTATATCTTATAGCTGCTATACAACTGGCAATGAATTAAATATACTTAGAACAAAAAAAAAATGTTACGCGACAAAACGATTTTGTACAGCTTATGAAATTTCAGTGGTGCAGTTGGCAGAGTGAAAATTGCCTATAGGTTCGAAAAGAGTATAAAATCTTCGGCACTCCGAAGATAATCCTTCCCCACTTGTTTTCTTTCTCTTAGTCATTAAACACAACCACATATTTTTCCGTATCCTCGATTTTATAGATTATAGACAGTACTTACAATTTGGGAAACAAATTTTGATTTATATTTTTCATAAAACCACTTTAAATATTGAAAAATCTTAATTCAAATTTAAAAGAAACAAAATGTTAATTTAAATTTGCTACGGAATTGAATTTTGCAATGTGTATATATAGATTTTGTACCTATGATCAAATCTGTGTGAAGGAATGTTTATGCATATGGATGTAAAGCAAGTGGGAAGTATTATCTTCGGCGTGCCGAAGATTTTATACGATATTTATACGTCAATCAATTTGAAATTTTAAGCATTAATGAGTTATAAGGATGTTCAAGTGTACAAGGATATTTAAGGCGATAGCTTTGAAAAGTCGGAATATATGGTCAAAACCGACTTCAAGTTGTATGGCAGCTATAAGATATAGTGATCCGATCCGGCCGATTCCAAATAATGTGCTGTCTCTTTGAATAATAAGTCTCTGTGCAAAGTTTGATCATGATAGCTCAAAAGCTGAAGGACTAGTTTGCATACATACAGACAGACAGACAGACGGACATGGCTAGATCAATTTGTTTTGTCATTCTAGGCATACTGGCAGTAACATTTGGGGGTCTCCGACGCTTCCTTCTATGCGATACACACTTCAGCACAGACTTAATAGACTATTTTCTTTGAAAAGTGTATAAATATGTTGCAGCGAAAGGTTCAGTTCTTGCTTTGATAACAAAGTTTTTGCTTGACTCCAATGATAGATAGAGATAGATAAAGCTCATAGATGAGTAGACATTGTTTTAGAAGTATCTGCTTAAATTCAAATCTTATTGGCTTCTTTCGACTTACTCATTGCCGTTGAGCTGCCCAAAATGGCAGCCACTAATATCGCGGCCAGCATCGTTGACTGCCGCCTCATTTTAGTTGTTGTTCAACTGCGCTGCAATTGTTGTGTTTGTTGTTCTTGTTGTCGCTGTTGTTGTTGTTGTCGATTCACACACACACACACACTCTCGCACACCCCGTCCGTGTGGCAGACTCTCTTCGGGAAATGGAAGCTACAACTATCTGCACAATTGTACTATTGTCAATTTGGTCGTGTTGCGATTGTACTGTCTCTGGAATGTGTTTTTTTCTTTCTTTCTTTTCGTTTTTCCTTAGGTTCTCACAATTTTCTTACTAATGAAAATTGCATCCAAGTGAGCGTTTTTCCTTTTGCATGCACACTGTAGCTAACAAGAGGAAGAAGAAGTATAAGAAGAAGCAGAAGGGAAACACATTGAGCTACTTTTTACACTTAAATGGCAAACGACGCGAAACGACAAACGTAATATAAAGTTGAGAACCCGTTTGTTTACTATATTATATATATATATATATATATATATAAATATACGTATGTATATATCTATAGTAAGAGTTTATCACTGTCTGCTCGTAATATTGTTGCTGCTTTTGTTGTGTCTGCAAATAGAAGAGAAAAATAAATATATAATTATTATTATTGTTAATAGTATGAGCATGATTTTAACAACGAAAGTGACTTTAATACTAAACAGATGGCTGCATTCACATTACAAAATATATATAGATATATACATACATTATATATTATATGCATGGGTACTTTGTAAACATATGTTAAATATTAAATAGTATGAAATATATTTTATATTCCAGTTCTACATGAGTTAAGTCAACTTCTCTATCAATATACATTTTTTTTATAAAATTTGCAATGAAACAAACTATTCCATTTAAACGTAATAGATTTTGAAAAATTTATTTAAATATTTTAAAGACATTAGCTTTTGCGGGGACTAAAACTGTTTATAATCCCAAGTTAAACTCTATTTGTATACTTTTTTATTGACGAAAAACAGGATCTTTTGATTAAAAATTTTTATGATCATTTCTACCGACTCCAAATATAATCAAAGTGTTTTCCATAAACCAATTCGAAGGGGTTTTTTCTTTAAATTTAAAAAGCTCAATGCTTGTTCAAAACTTATATTATCCTGATCAAACCCACTTTATAAGTATGTTTTCTCTTTTTAAGATTTTATATTTCAGAACAAATTTGATTATTATTATTATATTTATTGTCGACTAATACGACACAAAAAACAATTAAAATTTTAATATTAAATAATAAAATAAAGTTCAAATTCTGTTAGGTTCTGGAAAAATATAAAGTTCAAATTACGTTAAGTTATGGTAATTACGTTAAGTTTTGGAGATTACGTTAAGTTGTGGAATGAGCAGAAAATAATCACATTAAAATTCTAGTTTCCTAAATGATCTTTAATCAAGTGGGAAAGGATTATCATCGGCGTGCCGAAGATTTTATACTCTTTTCGAACCATTAGACAATTTTCACTCTGCCAACTGCAGCACTTTCATTAGCTGTACAAATTGATATCATATGAATTAAATTTTCTATTGAAATACTAAATTTATTTCCATTTGTATGACAGCTATACGATATAGTGGTCCGATCCGGCTGGTTCCGACCTATGTGCTGTCTCTTTGAATAATAAGTCTATGTGCAAAGTTTTATCACGATAGCTCAAAAACTGAGGGACTAGTTTGCATACATACAGACAGACAGATCAATTTGTTTTTTCATTCTAAGCATACTGGCAGTAACTTTTGGGGGTCTCCGACGCTTCCTTCTATGTGTTATAAACTGCAGCAAAAGCTTATTAAGTATTTTCTTCGAAGAGAAGAGAAGAATAAGCAATTCTTGTTAATGAAGTGCTCTTAATTTGGCACAATTACAGACTAAATCGTATACCCTTGAATGTGCGCTTAGCTGAATGTATGTATGTAACTGTAACGTAGACAGACCTGCGCTCCAATAAACGACAACAACGATGACGACGACCGTCAGAGGTGGGACTATCGATTTGTGCCGTTATTACTTTGCAGACGAGAATTGGCGTGGAAGAGGAGAGGCGAGAGAGAGGTGAGAATCGAGAAGCGACGACGACTGCCATCGGAAGTGGTCAACAAGAACAGCAAAACGAAGCAACAACAAGAACAATACTACATGCAGAAAGAAAATTGTCAATGAATCAATTGCACAAGTGCGCACAAAGACACTAAAAATAGTTGTTGTGGGTGTGGATGTTGGGTGTTGGGTGTTGTATCTCTGGTCTTTGGTGCGGCGTCGTCATAGACCTAATTCCCAAATGCCGTTCAATGGAAAATGTGTCAGGCGAGAATGCAGGCAGCCCAGAGGCAGACTCGGAGACAGGGCCAAAGCGAGACGAGGGCCAGTTAGCATTGGAATGGCAGAAACCGAAACAGAAACAGACGGGTTAGCAGCAACGTACGCTAATTGAATTAGCGTTATACGGACGGATCTCCGCCAGTTCCGAGCTGTCGGTGCACGCGCCCAATCTGCCGGATTTCAAACTGGCAAAAATGCTGAACTGCAACGGACGTTGATTGCTATTATCGCAAATTGAATTGCAATTGCAATTGCAATCGCCACACACACTAATAGCCCTCCTCCAATGAGCCATCTACAGCAGGAGTCGCATCAGGAGCCACCGCAACAGGGCGGACACGGCCATCATGGCATACGGGATTTACGCAATCTTTGCCAACGGCTCGATGTGGACAGTCTGAGAGGTGAGCATAGCAAGTGTTCAAGTGGCTCAAGTTCAAATAGAAGCAATTAGAATCAACCAAATCTAAATCATCGGAAAATCGATCTAAAATCAAACACTAGATGTGCTAATTAAAAAGAGCTAGTTCACATGCTCTAAACGGCAATTTCCTACAAAATATCACAGCTGTTTACTGTAAAGTGCAAACAATAAACAATATGCTGATATGACTTAATGGTTAATTTGAAAACAGCGAAGTTTATTGAGCAGCTAGTATAAGTTCATTTAAAATGAACTTGATCATTGCATTCTTCAAAATAAAATCGATGAGTATTAATTCAGAATTTCAATTAGTTGCGAACTAAAATTAGTGAAAAATCAATTGTGAGCTAGTTTTAATGAACCCTTTGACTTGATTGCATTTTAGGCATAAACATTTTACAAATTCGCTCAAAACGTGAGAAAATCGAAGCGATCAGACAGACAAATGAAACTTGTTTCTATGCATTATAATAAATTGGAAAAGTTTCTAGGATAGATACGAAATATACCAAAACATTTTCATCAGTGGTATTTGTTGGATATTGTTTATTATTAAAACAAAAAGGTTTATTTATATAAATACACACAGGATACAAAAGTTTAAATCTAAATGGTTTGCATAACAGGCTGTTTTCTGTTTTCGGTTTTTTTAATAAGACCGTCATGTCAATAGGAATTTAAAACCAGATATATATACATATGTATATTATATTCTGAGCGTAGAAAGTAGCTTGGTTTTCGCTCAGTGGAGGTGCGGATATTATAAGTTCTTTATGGTTTTAATTTCCGACCAATTTGGATGTTATCATTTCTGAAAGTTCTAATTGCCCATTGTTCTAATTGGCCACAGCCAAACTGCCAACGCTGCCGCCGCTGAAGTTGCCCAAATCGCTGCCCAAACTGCGCGCTGCACGTCGCATCTTCTGCAGCTCGCGCGACAATGTGCACAAGGCGGGGGCAAGTGGGACGCCTGCAACTGGGGCAGAGGGGGCGGCAGCAACACTGCAGCCGCCGCAGGCGCAGGCGTTCATCAATCGCACGCCGCAGCGCATCTCGACAATCAGTTCGCTGATGCACGAACAACAGGCGGGCACAGGGGCAGGGGCAGGGGCAGGGGCATCAGCGCAGCCGACTTACCGCAGCGCTGGCAGCCTGGACGACGACTACTATGCGCCCTATGGCAGCGCACGCGCCTCCCGACCCATCAGCCCCATCAAGATGCCAGCGTCGCCGACAGCAAATGGGCTGCGTAATAATGTCAGCCTGACGCAGCGACTGCAGCGAGGCTACAAGAGCCTGAGCGAGCTGCGGCTGAAGCATCTGTTTGCCAAGCAGACGACCATACGGCGGGATGGCATCCAGGTGGAGCGCTACGTGGAGCAGTACGAGGCGGAGCGACGCGTGGAACAATTGGCGCAGGCGCGACGCGATCGTGAGATTGCCGACAACTATCAGATACACATTAGTACGCTGCCGCTGAGCAGGCAGGATACGCAGCGGCGCCAGCATAGCGACGACGAGAGCGGCATGGAGGAGGCGTTGCCGATAGCAGTGGAGGCAATGCCGATAACAAAAGTGCAGAAGCCGCCACCGCGGAAGAAAGCTGGCGGCATAGCAGCAACGCGATTTGCCAAAGTGCGAGAGCCGCCGCTGCAAATGCCCGGTGATGAGCGGGCGGAGGATCGGGAAGAGCAGCCGAAAAGGGAACAGCCACTGCGGCAGGCATTGCGACAGAATTTGAAACGACTACGAAAGTCCATCAAGCGTGTGCAGGACGTAGGCAATGAGCAGCAGCAGGATGCGCAGGCACAGGGGCAGACAAAGACAAACACAATGCGCGAGCGTCTGCGGCGCTTTACAGTTAGCGAGCAGCTGCCGCAGCGCTGGCGCAAGAGTTTCAAAAGCAGCGAGCAGCGGGATCAGCGGCAACAACAACAACAACAGCAACAGCAGGCTCCATCTGGAACACCCTTGGAGCGCACGCTGCACAAGCTAAACGAGAAGCTGCAGCAGCTCAAGTTTTTTCATCACGAGCAGCCGCCAGCTATCCCGAAGCCCAACACTGTGGGCCACGAGCCCGTCGAGATTGATGACGAGGAACTGGCAGCCACCTATCATCACAGCGATAGCAGCAGCGAACACAGCGACGAAGTCGATGAGCTGCCTCCAGATCAAGAGGCGCATCTAACGCCCAATCTAATCAAACGACCCACAATCTCCACGCTATCGACCGCCTGGAGCAGTGAGTCCTTGGAAGAGCCACAACTAGCAACCGTTTCCGATTATCCGCGCGTGCTCATCCATCAGCAGCACTCGGATGCTTACGAGTCCACATTGATCATAGCGGTGACCGCGACGCCACCGCGGCAAGCGGCAGCTGCAACCAATCGCCAGCAGTGGCTGTCCAATGAGCAAATCATAGCCGGCTTCAAGGAGCAACCGCAGCCACAGCCTGGCAGCATTTGGCCAGCGCCGGCGCTCTACAAGCCCAAGAGCATTGACATCTTTGAGAGCGATGGAGCAGCTGGCGTTGCAGCCGCCTTTGCCGACTTTGATGAGGCACTGCGAAATGCGCCAGTGTTGAGGATTAGCGCGGGGAGCAGCAATGATAGCGATGGGGACGATGACGAGCAGGAGGAGCTGGAGGAGGAGGATGATAGCAGTTCGCGTGTGACCAAAATACGCTTACAGACGCCGCAGATAGGCAACAGCTGCGAGAGTCTAATGGAGCAGCAGCCGCTGGAGCAGGATGAAGAGGAAGACGACGAGCAGCACGAGCAAGTGGAGCAAGATGTGGCTGAGCTGATGGAACGCCCGCCATCAGCATCTCCGCCGCCGCCGCCTCTGCCACAGCGTCGTCCGCCGCCGCCCAGCACAGTGGCGCCCATCTATGATGCAGTGCCTCCCCCGCTGCCCGTCAGCAAGCCACCTTTGGAAATAGCAGCGCTGCCGCTGCGCAGCGCCAGCATGAGGCGTCCCAGCAAGCCGCTGGTCAAGACCAGCTCGCTGCGACTCACCTACAACGAGCAGATGCATCCCAGCGATGTGGGCAAGGTGAACAAGCTAATCTCACGCTTTGAGGGCAGGCCGCGTCTATGTCCGAGAAGACTGCACAGCGAGGAGCTAACCATATGCAGCGATGCAGAGGATGAGCTGGAGGTGGAGCTGGAGGTGGAGCTGGAGGTAGCAGTGCAGTTGGAGCAGTTGCCGCCAACACCAACACCCGCAAATGTGAAAACTCATGCCATACCGAATATTATAACCACACAAGTCTCGAACAACAACAATTTGACTGGGGATCAGCTGCTGCTCAGCTTGGATCGACAGAATTCCAATTGCAGTCGCAGCGAATATGGTTCACCGCTGGCCTATCCACACAACAACAACAACAACAGCAACAGCAGCAGCAAGCGACGCAGCTCAACGCCCACAATGGCCACATTCAACACCAATAACAACAACACCCTTGCAACATTGCAGCCGCAACAACAACAACTGCTGCAGCAGCAGCAGCAGCTGCAGCAGCATCAGCAGCGACGCAGCCGACGTTCCATGACACGCGACGATGACAACTTTTACAGCTTTGATAGCGATGAAGGTGCGTACTCCTACGTCCCAAGCCTCAAAGTCTTTTGATATACCATATGCATATACTGTTTCTTGCAGAGAATAGCTACTATTCCATAAGTCCCTCGAGCAGCAGTCGCTATGTGGTGGAGATTTGAAGTCAGCGAAACAACTCAAACAGCCTTTAACCAAAGAAAAACGAAACAAAAGCCAAAAAGACGAAGCTAAAGTTAAGATCAAGTAAAAATTCCAAAAAAAAACAAAAAAATAATAATAATAAAACAAATCAAGAATTTGAATTGCGTTAAACTAGTTTTAAGCATAATATATAATGCATAACACATGTTTTTTTTTTTTTAGTTTTAAATAGCAAAAATAAATTAATTGTGTTGAATATTGATCGATTAAAACAAGAATTACAACATTGTTTTAATCTCTAAAATATGTATATTTAACATATATATTTATACATTGAAAATTTTTGTTTTTCTGATTTTAAATATATATACATACTTATATCAAATATATATCTTTATAAATGGAAAAGTTTTAGAAATGCAAGAATTTTCGAATATAAGATATAAGTTGAGTATGATTTATGTATTTAATAGATATATAATATATCGTTAGAATTGGTTTTCTACGAATCCGATCGAAACGAGAAAGAAACGGTTATCTTCGGCTGCCTATAAGTATAGCTTATAAATCCAATTGATCAGGAATCTAATGTATGTTTTTTTATGTTTTTTTCAAATTATTTGGTAGATTTGGTAGATTTACCAGACAAGATCTTTTTTCTTTTTTAACCCATATTTGGTGTTTTACATATCATTCGTCTTATAGTTTGTTATAAGTGTGCGTCACTGTACTATAGTTATACTATAAGGCTATAACTGTAATGTTTTCTAGCAAAACGAAAGTGCATTCAAAAACAAAAAGAAGCCAATTCCGAAAACGGCAACAAAATAAAAATGCTCAGAATGTTCTGCCCTTTGATTAATGTGCCACCTAATGGGGGTAGTTTGAGGAGCGCACGCGCCAGGCCAGCTGACACCCTGTCCCGATCCCTGCCTATCCCTGCAGCAGGGGTTGCAAGCGATCGTCAGGGTCAAGGTGCCACCCTACAGGCAGACAGGATGCCAGGCGGCACCCCTATCCCAGCAAGGATGTCGGTTTGGCTGGCCAACTTTGACTGCTTCAGTGAGCGCATTTTAATTGATAATTTATGCTAATTAATTAATTATAAACCATACGCTGGGGTAGCTGGAAGTACGGCCCTCCGTTGTTTTTAGTGCTTGAAAAAAAAATAAATGAAATAAATGCAACATATGGCAACTATAACGAATAGAAAAGAATACTTTCATGCATATTATAGACCAACTTGCATATATACTTACTCTTCAGAATTTGAATATGATTTCTAGATTCTAGATTACTTTCAAAGCATTATTTGCTCAGTTGAATTTTTAGCTCAGAAATTAATGGTATTTAGTAATATTTACTTTATACCCTAACCCATTAACATAAATCATTTCCGACCATATAAAGTATATATATATATATATATATTCTTGATCAGCATCAACTGCCGAGTCCATCTAGCCATGTCTATATGTATTAACACGCCAATATCAGAGACTATAATATTAGTTATCGTAGTCCCTGGTCAGATCAAGTTTGTTTCATTTTATCGATAGCTTGTCCCGCTCAAAAGTTATTGATCAATTTCGATTGAAAGCTATAAGATAAATGGGTTTATCGTATCTCCTAGTCGCACACTCCCGACTATAGCACTCTGTCTTGTTTTTCTCAGCATTACGAATCAAGACTAACAATTTTGTAAGTTTATTTAATTGTCTGGTGCAGTGCTAAGCTCTTTTGTTTTATTGTATTTTGTTTTTATACCCTGAACCCATTCAAAATGGGTAAAATGGGTATTATGGTTTTGTGCAAAAGTATGTAACAGGCATAAGGAAGCATCTCCGACTATATAAAGTATATATATATATTCTTGATCAGTATCAAAAGCCAAGTCGATTTATCCATGTTCGTCTGTCTCTCCGTCTGTATGAACACGCAGATATCAGAGACTATAAGAGACTAGAGACTTCATATTTGGAATATAAGTTCTCGTACTACCGGGACAGTATTATTTTATATATCGCTAACTCGTCCCGTTCTAAAGTTATCGATAAATTTCGTTTTCAGACCAGTGTTTTTGGTCATAACTTGAAAGTTTTAAGAGCTAGATGCCTCAAATTGGGCATGTATAATCAATCGAATATCATACACATATTACAAATATTTCACTTTTTGAATACCACCCCCCAATCCCCCCAAAAGTTGAAAAAACGCATTTTTGAAGTTATGACCTTACAATTTGGTTTGGTCACATTGGCATGTTATGTCCTAAACATTTCAGAAAGTTCGGACAATAAACACAGAAGTTATTTAAGATTTGACTTTCCATTACATGTATGTATTATACACACAGATAGATTAGTATGAATGTAAGGACTGAATGCAGGGTATCTCCTCGTCGGGCACTCCCGACTAGAGCACTCTTACTTGTTTGTTGTGCTTTTGCCGCATTTGCATTGCATTTTATGGATCCTTTCTCATTTGGCCTTGGCCCTTTGGCAGCACTATGTCGCAATTGAGCCCCTTTTGACGCCCCTTCCCGTTCCCCCTTCCGTCACGCCTCTGCTCGGAGGCATCTTAGTCAAGACTCTCTGAAATTGAGCACAGCTGCGCTTCATTGAGCAACAGCAGCAGCAGCTTCTGCTCCAGTTGACCTGGTAGCTGGTAGCTCTCTGACTAATTCGTTTGCTCAGCAACTGTTTAATGTGCGTAATTAAAAATAAAAGAAATAGAAAAATGGTAGCATAGTTGAGAACGCAACTTGCCCGCATTCGAGCGCATTAAATGCCAATAAATCTTCAACATTAAGTCTGTGGCAGGAGGAGGGGCACGGGGGCGGGGGGGGGGGTGTGCTATAAACAAACAAACACAGACATACACATAGGGAAAAGCTGACCAGCAGATTCGTCTTGTGTCATCAGGCAACAGCTCATTGACATTTGAGCAATTAATTTGAAAGGCATTTAGCAACGGGAGCCTGCACAGGATACAGTAGCCCCAGCAGATGGACTCTAATGGTAAATAGAGCAACGGCTTGTTTCAGCCCAAAAGCAAATATGAACGAAGCGCACAGGACACAGTGCATACATATACTATATGTAAGCCGATTCGCTCATATCCTTTTGTATCCTGTGTGTGTGTGTGTATTCAACCCTCGGCTGCAAAGCTATTTGACATGCGACAGGGCATTGGGCACAGGACAGGCGGCAGGACAACTGGCAACGGGTCGGCACCTACCCTATCCCAAATTGTCCCTCCCTGGGCAATACGTCTGCGACTCTAATCAAAAACTGCATGGCCAAAAGATTCAACCACCGACGGCGACTGATTCCCGGCATCATTGCTTATTTTTGGGTTCTTTCAATTTGGCTCTTTGTGCGGTCGCAAAAATGAACACGAAATGAAAATGACAAGTGGGAAAGGAACCTTTAGACAATTTTCATTCAGCCAACTGCAGCACTTTCATATGCTGTAATAATTCATTTTATCGCGTGGCATTTTTTTTTTCTAAGAATATTAAATTTCTTTCCAGTTGTACGGCAGCTACAAGATATAGTGGTCCGATCCGGCCGGCTCAGATCAATGTGCTGACATTTTGAATAATAAGTATCTGTACAAAGATTCATCGCGATAGCTTTGAAAACATGGGATATATGGCCAAAACCGACTTCCAGTTGTATGGCAGCTATAAGATATAGTCATCCTATCCAGCCGGCTCCGATCAATGTTATGTGTGTTTGAATAATAAGCACCTGTGCAAAATTTCATTTCGATAGCTTTGAAAACATGGGATTTATGGCCAAAACCGACTTCCAGTTGTATGGCAGCTATAAGATATAGTGGTCCGATCTGGCCGGTTCCGACTAATGTGCTGTCCCTTTGAATAATAAGTCTCTGTGCAAAGTTTTATCACGATAGCTCGAAAACTGAGGGACTAGTTTGCATACATACAGACAGACAGACAGACAGACGGACATGGCTAGATCAATTTGTTTTGTTTTTCTAAGCATACTGGCTGTAACTTTTGGGGGTCTCCGACGCTTCCTTCTATGCGTTACAAACTTCAGCACAAACTTAATATACTATTTTCTTCGAAAAGAGTATAAAAATGAAGATGAAAATGACGAAATGAATTGGCATGAATCACAGTTGCGGATTTTGACTACCTTATGAACTCTCAGAGAATGCTATGCTAAAGCAAAAACCATACTCATTCCGAATGACAACATTAGCCACAAAGTCAAAATGTATTTCGTCTTAATAATATTTTAATAAATATCTGCAATTGTCTTCCGTTTTTATGGCAACTATATAGAACCAAATATGTAAGTATCAGATTATATTCGGCAAAAAACTAGAATTCTTAGGCATGTATAATATTTGACATAATTATTCTCAAATCAGGAGTTTTAAATTCATATTTTTTTTATTTCTAGTATCAAATATCTTATTTTTAGAATATAGAGTTTAAAATTATGTATATTTGACACTCCATTCGAATCTCAATGACGTTTGCCAATTTAGTCTAGAAGAATTCTTTTAATGAAAGCAACTTTTGCCAACTTGTAGTACCAAAAGCAAATAAAACATTTTAAATATTAAATTAAATTTAAAAAGAAATATAACATGCATTTTATTATATTCCATTTTAAAAATACATTTTTATATATTTTAATTTACATCGTAAATATACATATTTGCATATTATTAAAGGAATACATTTTACATTTTTACTTTGATTGGCAAACCTTCTTTTTTTTTTTGACATCATATGCTAAATCCATTAAAACACACACACAAATTGAACGCCTACGTATGTTAAATAGGTTGCCAAGCTTAAGCTTAAAGCTTGGCCCCAAAAGAGAGTGCGTAAAGCTTTCGACTGACAAAAGCGCACTTAGTATTTGTGCATATTTGAGCTTTCAATGTGTTCATTTTTTTAGGTGAGAACAAACAAAATGATTTACGTGCAGTGCATATGAAATTTGTATAATTTGACAATTGGAAATAGTAAAATGGCAAGACAGTTATTGTTTGCTGCCATTGGCAACCCAAAGAAGCATTCTAATGAGCTACACAATCGAATGGCATTGCATTCCATTGCTTTGACTCAGTCGACCTACATCGACTAAGAGAAACAAAACACAATAACATCATGTAAATATAATCGCATATGTGTATGAATAAACATATTAGTCACCTTGCAGTTGAATAATCTGAACTAAATGCTGCCAGACAAACACTTCCTTCCCTGGGAGATTTTGATGGGGTGGGCCACAAACTGTTTTGGGGGGACTTTACTAGTTTGGTTTCCGGACTGCAGCAAAAGTTCAATGAACTGCAACGGCAGCCATAATGCAATTTATGAAATGATGATGATGATGATGATGATGATGATGACGATGGTGTTGATGCTGATGATGACAATGTTAGTATAACCACCAACATCAGCAGCTGTGCAACGTATCACGTTCCAGAGGCTATGAAAAACCCCCCACAAAACGGAACTTTGAGGTTACAACTAACAGCAAATCAGCAAGCAAAGAAGAAGAAGAAGTAGAATCAAATGTAGCTCGAAGTCAAGTAATATGTATATATATAGCTTTAGGGGCCATCATATCAAATCAAGGTCGCCGAGTGCAATCTAAACTTACTTATGCACATTTTGTCTGCCAGCTAATGCATATTTTTGTACAATTTCCAAGACTCTGAGTTCATTACAGCTAATTCAAAATGCATTCATATAATAGTTTTAAATTCGAATGTCAGACACATAGGGTTCTTAAAGAAAATATTATAAAAATGGAATTTGAAAGGATTTAAGTATTAAACTTTATTATTAGACAAAGCAATTTAATTTGAAAAAAAGTAACAATTTTTAAAAATTAATAAGCGTATTTTTAAACTAAAATTTGAATATATATGTTTGCTTGTTGTTACATTTTTATTTTCTTTTAAATTCTCAAACTCAGTAAAAACACTTCTCACGGCCTCTCTCTCTCTCTCCCAATGCCTCTCTCTCTCTCTCTCTTTCTGTACTCTACTCTTTAATCTCACATTTAATCTGGCACTTTAGCATTTTCTCGAATACTTCAAATAGTAAGCTTTTTTGTGCTTTGTTCGCTTTTCCAGCTGCCCAAGAGGACTTAACTTATTATCAATGGTTTAACCTCAATTTATGATGATTTTTTTGTATTTGTACAACTCGTTGGCAGCTTTTCAGCCCAAAACAAAAGAGCAGTGGAAAAGAGCGTGTGAGCGAGTGAGTGAGTCAAATCTCTGATCTGCATGACTGTATCTGTATCTGTATCTGTGTGTACACGTGTGTATCTGTATCTGTATCTGTGTGTACACGTGTGTATCTGTATCTGTATATCTGTGCATCGGACACACCCATTAAAACTGTCAACCTTACAGCATTTTTTGTGTGGTTATTGTTTCGCTTCTTTTCACAGCTTCAGTTTTGAGCAGCACAAAATTATCTTAATTGATCACACAGAAAAAGTTTTTTTTTCTCAATTTGATGGGATGAATTTTTAGGTATATATGATATCGTTATTGTTATCGCAAAACTATTGTTATTAAAGCATTATTGGTAGTACATGAAATGGCATTTTATAAACCAACAACATTTTTTGTATTAGTTTTATCTAATGGTAATTTTTTTTTTAATATTAAATAAATAAAATTTTGAAATCATTAAAACTATTTATAAAAAAATACTTCAAAGCAAAAGTATATTTTGTTATGTACAATGTTGATAGTAAGAGTTTATACACTGAGAAAATTGTTTGTGTTATTTTTAACAAATGCTGAATTTTTTACCACTGAAGAATTTAGTAAATAAATTATTTTTTTGAGATCATTAAAAATATTTAAAAACAAAAGATCAATATTTATGTATAATGTTGATAGTAAGGAGTTCTCTTCTTGAAAGAACACTTTCATACACTGAGAAAATTTATTTTAGTTAGTTTCCAACAAATCATGTATTGAGCTTGTTAATTTATTAAGAATATTTTTGTATGTAAAACTTAAGAATGATTTTAGCACTATCTAAAACGTTTGCAAAAATATGTAAAGAGAAAAGTGCATAAATCAGTAAAACGTTTAAGAATAAGGCACACAGTAGAACTAAAAAAACTATCAAATGTGAATTCCATTGCTAAACAGATTTGAAAGCAATTACGAAGAATTTACAAAATCATAAACTAACATAGTTGATGGACTCATATTGAGAGCGTATATAGCAACAATGGGTTTGGCCACATTTTAGCCCAAATGACTAGTGGCCATAGTGGCAATAAAAACCAGACCCAAAAACAAACAAACAAACAACTGTAAGAAAACGGGCAATTAGCTGTGGCGTATGCAAAAAATATTTAGGTATATATGTATATATATATGTGTGTATGTATTCTTGTGTGATATGTGCAACTGTGCCACATGAATGGTTGCTAGTGCGATTGCGATTTGCGAGCTGAGTTGCGACCCAGCTTTTCCTGCCAGTCGGGTCGGGTCGGGCCGGCCACTTGAAAGTGCAATGCACTCGACGCCGGCAGCGCAACGGTAATAAGTGGCCGCAAATGATAATAAAACATGCGCAAAAGCACAAACAACAACAGCAACAACAAACACCAGCAACAACAACAACAACAGCAGCAGCAGCAAACATTAACCGGCAACAACGGAGAAGCCGCCTCTAAAAACCGCAGCGCCACAAAAAAAAGTAAAACAACGCATTGCTTTTGTTGTTGTTGTTGTTATATTTGTTGTTGTTGTTGTTGTTAGCTCCTAGACGAGGTCGTCGTCCAACTAACCACCAGGTAGGCAAGGCAAACAGACGCACAACTTTTTCCATGCCTCGGCTTAAGAACTGTTGATTCGCTTAATAGTATAAATAGGAGGCGCTCAAACTGCAATTCAGATATGATACGACAACTACACAGACAACAAGTAAGAGTGCTCTAGTCGGGACTGCTCGACTAGGAGATACCCTGAACCCAGTTCTGACATCCATTCATACTTGCCTAATAGTGTGCATACATACAAACACACACATACTGCAAGCAGTGCCTGCGGTTTAAGCAGTTATCTTGCTTTTTCACTGAGCCCCACACAATGGAAAGTAAAATCTTAAATAACTTCTGTGTTTATTGTCCGATCTTTTTAAAATTTGTAGGACATAACATTGGCTATAAAATGTGTGACCAAACCAAATTGCAAGGTCATACCTTCAAAAATGAGTTTTTTGAATTTTGGGGGGATTGGGGGGTGGTATCCAAAAAGTGAAAAATTTGTTACATGTGTATGCTATTCGAGATTATACATGCCAAATTAGGGGCCTCTAGCTCTTATAACTTGTAAGTTATAGCCCAAAAACGCTAGTCTGAAATCGAAATTTATCGATAACTTTTGAATGGGTCGAGTTATCGATAAAATGAAATAAACTTGATCTGTCCCGGCACTACGAGAACTTATATTCCAAATATGAAGTCTCTAGCTCTTGTAGTCTCTGATATCCGCGTGTTCATACAGACAGACGGACGGACGGACGGACGGACGGACGGACGGACAGACAGACAGACGGACATGGCTAAATCGACTTGGCTGTTGATACTGATCAAGAATATATATACTTTATATGGTCGGAGATGCTTCCTTATGCCTGTTACATACTTTTGCACAAAACCATAATACCCTTTTTACCCATTTTTAATGGGTTCAGGGTATAAAAATCAAATCAAAGTCTATATATACATACATATATATTTTTGAGTAATGTGATCAGCGCAAACATTGACGAAGACAAGAAAATATTCTGATTTAAGAAAACTTAATTTGTTGAATTTTCACTCTTAGGTGAGAACGATAACAAAAAAAAAAAACATTTTTTTTTATAATTCAAAAGTTATGTTATAAGTAAATGTAATTTTTCAGTATTTTATAACAATATATGCTATAATACACGTTATTTTTGCTAATGTTTTAAAACAACTCTTCGATTTGGGAACGTAATGATTTTCTATTCTATTCCATCAACAAAATCCTGCAACAAGATTCGCATTTTAGTTTTTAAAATGCTATCTCTATTTCTCTGTTAATAAATCATTGATTAATACAAGAAATTCGAAAGAATTCGTAAAAAATATGTGCATTTCGAGTATTTTTTTTTGTAGTATTTTTGCGTATTATAAAATAAACTAATTATTATAATTATAATTTTTAAAGACTATTTAAAAAAAAAAACGAAAAAACAAATTATTTTCAGATAGTCAGAAATACGTGCGTATACCTTCCAAGGCTTCCAATCATAATATTCATTAAAGAAAACCTCAAGTTTTCTTTTTTGTATAGCTATAAATTGTTCAATCTATAGCTTATATGCAATTTAGGCTACGCATTACGCAATTGTCAATTGCTTTTGACTGGCCAAGGTTACTTTAATCACACGATCTTTTAAGATGCGCTACGAAAAAGGTGACCAACTTTTCTAAATGACACATTCGACTGGGTCGCATTGTATTTGTTGCAATGGAGAAAGAAAAAAAACCTTTTGAAATACGAAACCACTCAATGTTCAGAGGTCCTTCAAAAAAACACATGTTCCTAAGATGAAACACAATTCCAAATTGCTGAATTTGAGGCAAACACCTGAAATTTGAAATATCGAATATAGTAGTTCAATAGGGAATTGGCTTGACGTAAACTCGCACAGAGTATGATATAGTCGTTTATACTATGTGAGACGATTGCAACATTCTCACTTGTTTGTTTCCATGCAGAAAACGAATAAAGTAAAAATGCAAAAGATTTAATAGGAAACACACGAAGTCGACCGATGCTGATGACGACAACTCTGATGTTGTTGTAGTTGTTGTTGTAGTTGTTGTTGTTGGTGATGTCATTCGCCGGCCTGACATTTGTTTATGAGCTCTCGCTCTCTCTGTCTCTCTTTCTGTTTGTTTATTTGTATATTTGCTGTTTGTACTTGTGTACATGCATATTTCCTGCTCCAAAAAGGCAAAAACTCTTGGCACTTTTATTGATTTTTTTTCGGTTTTATTTTGTAGGCCGCCAAAAGGATTTCGGCTGGGCGGGGTATATCATATATTTTTGGTTTGTTTTTGGAAGGGTGGAGTTGGCGCTTTAGGCGTGTCGAGCATGCAACTAAACTGAAGCAAAATGACATCATAAGCAGAGCAGGACTTTTTATACCCTGAACCCATTAAAAATGGGTAAAAAGGGTATTATGGTTTTGTGCAAAAGTATGTAACAGGCATAAGGAAGCATCTCCGACCATATAAAGTATATATATTCTTGATCAGTATCAACAGTCGAGTCGATCTGGCCATGTCCGTCTGTCTGTCCGTCTGTCCGTCTGTCTGTCTGTATGAACACACAGATATCAGAGACTACAAGAGCTAGAGACTTCATATTTGGAACATAAGTTCTCCTAATCCCGGGACAGATCAAGTTTATTAAAATTTATCGATAGCTCGTCCCGTTCAAAAGTTATCGATAAATTTCGATTTTAGACCAGCGTTTTTTGGATATAACTTACAAGTTATAAGAGCTAGAGGCCCCTAATTTGACATGTATAATCTCGAATAATACACATGTAACAAATATTTCACTTTTTGGATACCACCCCCAAACCCCCCAAAAGTTAAAAAACCCATTTTTGAAGGTACGACCTTGCAATTTGGTTTGGTAACACATATTATCGACAATTGTTTGCCCCAAAAATTTCAATATGATCGGACAATAAACACAGAAGTTATTTAAGATTTAACTTTCCATTGTGTGGGGCTCAGCGAAAGAGCAAGCTAACTGCTTAAACCGCTGGCACTGCTTGTACTGCTTGTACTGCAGCATGTGTGTGTTTAGAGTAGTACGAATGATTGTAAGGACTGGGTTCAGGGTATCTCCTAGTCGGGCACTCCCGACTAGAGCACTCTTACTTTTTAAAAACAGTTTTTTAGTTGCAACTTGTTTTTTGTTCGTTTTTTTGTTCATGTTCACCAAAAGTTTCTTTTGCACTTTTTGTGTTTTTTTTTTGTATACGTTGCATAATGAGGTTGTCGGAAGCAACTCCGACCATATAAAGTATATATGTATATACATATATATTCTTGATCAGTATCGACAGCTGTGTCGATTCAGACATGTCTGTCTGTATTTCAGAGACTATAAGTGCTAAAGACTGAAATATAAGTTCTAGTAGTCCTTTAAGTGTGTTTCATTTTATCGATAACTTATCCCTTTCAAAAGTTATCGATCAGCTTCGATTACCGACCAGCGTTTTTTCGCCCCTAACTTGCAAATTATAAGAGCTAGAAGCATCAAATTTGATATGTATGTATGATCTGGTAAATCAAACACATATTAAAACTATTTGAACTACTATTTGAAACTAATTAACTGCTTGCACTGCTTGCAGGACTGGGTTGCGGGTATCTTCCAGTCTTCTATTTGTTTTCCTATTGGTGTGTTAGAGAAGTCGCTTATTGGATAGCCAAATGACGCAATCATGGCCAGCTGTTTTCGCCAATTTGAATAGCGGCAGAACGCGTCTAAAAATGCTGTGCATAGCAGCCGAAAGATACAAATGTATCTCGCAGAAACACGCACAAATTATGGCTACAGATACAGCATCAGCTTGAAAACATAAACACATCAAAAATGAGCGCAAAAATGTATATAAAAGTAAAAGATCCGAAATACTTATTCAAACAATTAAAATACGAAACAATTTTGGATTTAAGAAAGAAAGAAAAAAATGAGAAAAAGAAGAACTTATTTTTGGGCGTCTCGTTTTAATTATAAGAAAACATTAGCATAAATCTTAAAAGAGCGAAACAGAGCATGAGGTGGAGGAGGAGGAGGAGAACGAACGGACAGCAAAAGCGAAACCGCATCGATGATATCATTAAAACCACAACAACAATGAAACAATATCAAAGAGGCAGCGTTCTAAAAAGAGAAGAAAAACTGGTAACTAGTAGAACGAAAAAAACAGGGTATTGAACAAAACAAGGACAGGCGCAGTCAGTCAAGCTGAACACTTTGGAAAGTGTTAAAAAGCTGAAGCTTTTCAGAGAGTTTAAGCATATAGAAACTTTATCAGCTTAGAAAAATTCAAATATTATATGGAATTTCTAAAGGTATATTAAAATTTAAAATTTCTAGCAAGATTCATTTTATTGTTCTCATTTATTGTTGTTTAGTATTTATCATTGAGCTTTAACTTATTATTGAAGGCACTAATAACTAAATTTGTCTCACGAATACAATTTTTTAATAAAATAAAAAACTTATAAAAATATTCAAAAACTATACTTTTCTATTTGAATTAGTGGAATGGAAATATTTGTACAGAAATTCCAAAATTTGTATTATTTGTATTTTCATTAATGGGGTAGTAATATTTGATTTAATACTTTATAAGAAAGATAAGTTAGGCATAACTATAAATTCCAAAAAACTTTTGTTCAAAAAGCTAAAACCGAGCTGATGTTTTCTAAGATTGAAAAAACCCCAAAAATTAATCAAGTAATGGAAAAATGCAGGTTTGAAGTACGAGTTTCTTGCAATTTGTTTTCCGTGTAAGCATATATCACATTGTAGAAATATTGAGAGACAAAGAGAGAGCGTCCACTGTCTAATGTCAAATGGCAACTAATAAATGACAATCACGAATAACTGAAGCATGACGAACAACAAAAGCGTAACTCCCCCCCTTTCGAACCCACAGCAACAATAGTGTGAGTATATATGTATATATGTATGTATATCTCTCTCACACTTTTGTTTTTTTTTTCTTTTCGAAAAAAAATGAGCCGTTTTAATTATGTTATATTTATTGTTTGGAAAAATACTCTCGCTAGAAAGATGCGAGCTTGGTGTTTTTTTTTTCTATTTCTATTTCTAAATAAACTCGTGCATTCGTTATCGTAATTTTACATTTATCGCTTTCAATTGAAGGTCGGTCGGAATTGTAATTAAGCTTAATGGGGGCGCCAGCAAATGGCAATTATTATATGTACATATATAAAAAGGCTCTTAATGTACGAAAGAAATATAATTATACCATCATATCGCACAATAATTTGTTCCTAGAATGGTATTTAGAAAATTTGTGAATTATCAACGCTAATAACTTTGCACTAGTAAATGTGTTTTCAACTTCTGAGTATCAGTAATAAATTCGCTCAAGTAATTAATGATATTAAACTACAATTTAACTAGATATTCGAATTTCGGTTAATTTAGAATTATATTGATATTGTTTAATTGTTGCCGAACATATCAAGATACATTTATTTGTATCTTTTATGCGCACGGAGGTCAACATGTGTCTAATGATGATGTCATCACAATTGAGCAGACACAAACACGACTGCTCGTGCACAAAGTACGCGACTAAGAGATACCCTGTACGCGGGCTTTAAGTGCCCAACAACATAATCTCAACTAGCTGATCGTTTGTTTTTTGAATTTTATCTGCAACAACTTTAAAAAATCTAAATTCATCTAACGCTTGAAAATTCCAAAAATTCCAATTTTGTGAATGTTTAAAGATATTATTGAGTTTTGCTGCTTCTGTTAATATATACTTACATATATTATTAAAACAGTTTTTATACCCTGAACCCATTAAAAATGGGTAAAAAGGGTATAATGGTTTTGTGCAAATGTATGTAACAGGCATAAGGAAGCATCTCCGACCATATAAAGTATATATATTATTGATCAGTATCAACAGCCGAGTCGATCTAGCCATGTCCGTCTGTCTGTCCGTCTGTATGAACACCGAGATATCAGAGACTACAAGAGCTAGAGACTTCATATTTGGAACATAAGTTCTCCTAATCCCGGGACAGATCAAGTTTATTAAAATTTATCGATAGCTCGTCCCGTTCAAAAGTTATCGATAAATTTCGATTTCAGACCAGCGTTTTTTGGATATAACTTACAAGTTATAAGAGCTAGAGGCCCCTAATTTGACATGTATAATCTCGAATAGCATACACATGTAACAAATATTTCACTTTTTGGATACCACCCCCCAAACCCCCCAAAAGTTAAGAAAACCCATTTTTGAAGGTACGACCTTGCAATTTGGTTTGGTAACACATATTATCGACAATTGTTTGCCCCAAAAATTTCAATATGATCGGACAATAAACACAGAAGTTATTTAAGATTTAACTTTCCATTGTGTGGGGCTCAGCGAAAGAGCAAGCTAACTGCTTAAACCGCTGGCACTGCTTGTACTGCTTGTACTGCAGCATGTGTGAGTTTAGAGTAGTACGAATGATTGTAAGGACTGGGTTCAGGGTATCTCGTAGTCGGGCACTCCCGACTAGAGCACTCTTACTTGTTTTTTTAATATTTGTGTGTTTCTAAAATGTGTTTAAACAAAACAAAAACTAAAAACATTCCAATTTGTTTTGCATTTTTGGTTATAATTTCAGACTGATATGAATTTTTGAATTTCTAGAACATATACTAACTTTAGATGGCTCTAATTTGCGAGTGTTCACTGTACTCGCATATTCTATGGAGTCGGAGCAACAGCAACAACTTGAACAACTTGAATATGGCCTTTTTGAACCACTTTAAGGGGTATTAAATAAAACAAAAACAATATAGCGACATTTCGAACGAGTCTGCAGGTTTTGCCAAAGATCTTTATGTACATATGTGTGTGTGTGTGTGTATGCAAATGTATCGCATATGCATATGTAAATCGATTGTTAGTTGCTGACATAACCCCAAAGTTGGTCACTTCAATTAACGCATGTGAGAGTGTGTGTGTGTGTGTGTGTGAGTGTGTGTACATATCATGCACAATAGATGCTATGATTGTGACCCTCAATAAAACAAATTCTTGGCTAATTTTGGGTCGTGGCGGTGTCAGCAGCTGACGTCGACGTCGACGCCGACGCCGAAATGATGACGTCGTCAGCGTCAGCGATGATCGCATGAAGAAAGCGCAAGAAAATCGCTTTTAAAGTTATACATATGTACATGCATATGTGTGTGTGTGTGTGTGTGTGTGTACAAATAAAACAGCAAGCAATACAAATTGCGCGTCGGCAGCGACGCTGACTGCGCTGATCTCAATAGCAGCGCTGCCCGATCGCTGCCTAGCGCTGATGTCGTCAGTCTGCCCCACCTTAGTGGACGCACACACACACACACACACACACACACGCACACAGACAATAAGCGCGAATTAAGATTGTATGCATGTGAACTACAACTGTAACGGTGTGTGTGTGTGTGTGTGTTGACTTGTATTATTTTCGTGTTTGACAGCGGCTGCTACTTTTTCTTCTCTAGCAAAACCTGTTTTGAGCCAGCAACAGCAACAACAACAACAAAATGTCTGCCCAAGCTTGTTGTTTGTGCCGCAATAGAGAGAGGGAGACAGCACAACAAGGGAGAGAGTGTTGCGAAATGTGAAATTAAAATATTGTTTAAAAGAGTATTGCATATGCTGGTAGCTTACCTGAGAGCGAGTGTTTAGCAGCGTTAAAACCAAAATTATAACAAGAACAGCAGCGACAACAACAACTAGCACACCAAAACTGAAACTTCCGAAAAAGCCAAAAGAGATGGAAACAAACGTACACAACGCTAACCACGAGCCAGGTAAGCCAGAGAGAGCGAGAGCGAGAGAGGGAGAACTCACTCAACTCGACTCTAATTCGAGTCGAAACGGTGGCTTTGCGCACGTTTGTATGCGTGTATATGTGTTACACACACACACACACACACACACATGCAAGCATACAATTTTCACCAAACTGCGCAAAGCTGCTTTGGCTTTTGACTCCGAATGCGACTCCGAAAGCGACTTTGTTGAGTGGGTTGTTGTGGGTTTTTTTTTTTGTTGAATATTATTTTTTTCTGTTTTTTATTTCTTGTACAGCCAACTGAGCAAATAAACGTAAGGTTTAATGATAAAAGGTATGGAAATCATTTGTGGTTGCTGCTGCTGCTGCTGTCGTTGTTGTTGTTGTTGCTGTTCTTGTTCTTGCAATTTGCGTCCTGAGCGTCGCCGCCGTTGAGTCTGTTGTTGCTGCTTTTTTTCTTTTTTTTTGGTTGGTTCACTTGAATTTGCGCTCATTTTGTTTCATAGTAAATTGGCTATGTTGTTTAAATTAATTTTGGGCGCGGTGCCCGCTCTCACACATGCACAACAAACACACACAGACACACGCATACGCACAAACAAAATAACTGCCAACAGCTTGCATTAAGTAAATACAAAACAATATACAAAAAAGACAACAACACAAAAAAACCGAACAGTTTTGGTTAATTCGTGAATTCGTTTATTGATTGCGCTTTTTAGGGCCAATTGTCGTATGGTATTGCTTGTGTATGTCTATTTGTATGTGGCAGCAAATCTAAAGAACAATTTCACCCACACGCTCGCAGCACAAGAAAAAAATTGAAACAAGTAAATAAGAAAATTTTCTATGCCAACAACTAACTGCACACGGGCGTCAGTGTCTCTCGGTCAGACCGGCGCTGCTGCTAATGCTGCTGCTGCTGCTATACATACAAGCGAAGCACAACCGCGCGCAACAAAAACAAAATGAAGACTGCTGTAAGTCAGTATGCTAGCCGCAGAGGCATACAAATTTTTCGATTGAATTCGTTTTTAATGTGGTCACACTGGTCATATGAGCAGTGTCTCCACACCATCGCCTATCGGTTAGAGCTGGAGAGAAACATCGATTGCTCCGATGGTCTTAAGGTAAATACCATCGATACCATTAATAGTTTGAACAAATATTTCTGTATGTACAAATAAATGTCAATTAAATTCACTATTTCTTAGTGAAATACTGTAAAATAAATGTTATATGATTTTAGAAAGCAATTTGCATAAATAGTAGAATATTATTTCTAATATCTTTAGATGTACAGGCAAACATCTAGCGAAAATTCGCGCCAAATTCAAAAAGAATACAGTAATACCCTATTCGATTATTTATGTATGTTATATGTATGTACTATACATCTTCCATAATTCCATTTGAATGCTAA
Source organism: Drosophila flavopinicola (assembly GCA_035042425.1). Taxonomy (NCBI): domain Eukaryota; kingdom Metazoa; phylum Arthropoda; class Insecta; order Diptera; family Drosophilidae; genus Drosophila; species Drosophila flavopinicola. The sequence goes on along the minus strand of JAWNLL010000473.1, from coordinate 1,572,871 downwards.
TTTATTTGCTATTCGTCAAAATGTTCATAAATATTTTAAAATGTATGCTCCTAAAATCCTTGAACCGAAATCAACGACTGTGGCAGAACTTCGAAAACCATCGATATCATCGATCGTTCTCCAGCTCTGCTATTATTTGTGCACAGTGTTGCTTTGATATTGCAATCTGCTTGCGTGTGTATGTGTGTATGTGCGTGTAAATGTGAGCTTTGAGCCAAAGACCAAATCAAGAGAAATTCAAAAATATCGATTTAAGCGGCATAAGCAGCATTTTTGTTACAACGCATGTCAAATAGTTAACAACAAATGCTAGCCGTTTGTCTTTGTAAAATGTTTGCAGCGCGCAGCACTTACACACACAACACTAGCAATAGCAGCGGAAAAATCGAAGTGCTTTAAATGTCAAGGACAACAAAAAGCATAACAAAACCGAACACAGCAACAGCAACAACAAACAAACAGCGCTAGCCGCCACAGCAACCGCAATGTCCGCAAATCCTCCATATGCAGCGCCCGCCCAAAAGCCGCCAACTAACAGCTCTATCGGCAGCGATGGCGACAGGGCGAGCAGCGATTTGAAAGTCACGGCAGGAGCAGCAGGATCAGCAGGAGCAGCAGCTGCCGCACACACATCGCTGGATGTCAGCGGTGCAGCGACGCCAAAGTTGATGCCCGCCGAGCCAGCTGCTCACGGCTGGACGGACGAGGTGGACAGTCCACTGTGGTTGTCCTCACTGCACAGCGTTATATTTATCATCACGTGTGCTTTGGCCGTATTCATATTGTTTCGCAATGTCCTCACTTGGTAAGCATGTGTGCTATACTGAAAACAAACGAGTGGGAAAGGTTTATCTTCGGCGTGCCGAAGATTCTATACTCTTTTCGAACCTTTAGGCGATTTTCACTCTGCCAACTGCACCACTGAAATTTCATAAGTAGTAAAAAATTGAATTTCTTTTTTTTTGCTCTAAGAATTGGTGTCATATGAATTAAAATTTTTCTTTTAAAATGTTGAATTCAAGCTGTTTGATACATATTTGAAAAAAATTTGAACCGAGTTCTCCCGTTTGTCAGCGCAGCACCCCACCAAGCCACCAAGCAGTTTTGAAATGTGCTGACAAACTCGATTATACTGATCTTTTTTCTCGCATTGTATTGCTTACGTTTTAAGACATTGGTAGCAAATGAATTTGATTACAGTTATTCTATATTTGAAAAGTCGCCGCTGGTAATCGAGCACGGGACCTTGCGTTTGTCAGCGCGTCACTTTACCCCTTCGTAACAAACCGTTTTGATTGAAGAGCAGACTATTGAAAACTTACTTGCGCTTGACTTTGCCTGCTCGAATGCACCTGTTCTTTCAAAATATTTAATAACGCATATATTCGCTATTTATGACTCAATCGTTTTGAGATTTTTTCACTTAATGAGTTATAAGGATGTTCAGGTGTACAAGGAAATTAAAAGCAATTGCTTTGAAAACATCGGATTTATGGCCAAAACCGACTAAGAGTTGTATGGCAGCTATAAGATATAGTGGTCCGATCCGGACGGTTCCGACCAATGTGCTCTCCCCTGGAATAATAAGTGTCTGTGCAAAGTTTTATCGCGATAGCTCAAAAACTAAGGGACTAGTTTGCATACATACAGACAACAGACAGACGGACATGGCTAGATCAATTTGTTTTGTCATTCGAAGCATACTGGCAGTAACTTTTGGGGGTTACACACTTCAGCACAAACTTAATATGCTGTTTTCTTCGAAAAGAGTATAAAAATATACGTTACATATATCTAATGAAAGAAAGAAATAAGTTTAGCACCATGTACAATATCCCTAAATATTCCGAACTGCTCCCATTTGCAAATTTGTGGCATCGATTGGAAAATATCATGTGGATTCGTTCTATTGTCGTGTTTTGTAAAACTAATTTGCAAAACAAGGCTCGGCAAAACTATTTTAAAACCTTACCTAGTTTTCGATTAGAATTCGTCCAATTACTTGTCTAACTCTATAGTATTTGCTTATGAAATGAATCGGAATCCACAAAAAAACCCATATGGATTCAAAAATGGCAGCATGGCCAATGAAGAAAATAATAATAAGCGGCAGTACAAAAATTTCCATTTATTTTAAAAAGAGTATTACATATGTAATATATAATTATAGAAATATTATGTATACATTTTCCAGATTCTCGGCCCTTTTGTCTTAAAAGCTTTATAAGCACGCAAAATATAACGGATTTCATTTACAATGCGTGCAAAGCTTTCGCTGTGATCGAGAACAGAGCTGTTCTTCCTTGTGCCCCCTCTCTCTCTCTCTCTCACTCACTAGAATGCTCTCTCTCTCTCTTTCATCCACTGTGTGGCTTTGTGTGTGTGGCCTGAGCTGCGCTTCCCCATTATTCCCCAAAGTCAAATGCTCAGTTGCTTGCCGGCTGCTGACTGAGCAACAGAGCTGCAGAATCAATTGTGGAGATTGCGATTTATTTTGCATACGGAGAATGGAGAAATTTAACGATGTTTCTTATCTGCCAACTAGGCATTTGCAGAGCTTCTGGGGCGCCTCCGGTGACTTTTGGCAATCGCAGTGGGACAAGTTCATTGACAAGTTTGGTAAGTTGGCCGAAAGAGCGCGCAAACGAATCAGCGCGAATCATAGAAAGACCGAAAAACAAATATCAGTGAGTACGCATGCACTCAAGGCTTGCTCTTCTGTATGTATGTATGTATCTGCGTGTATCTGTCTGTATGTGTGTGTGTGTGTGTGTGTGTGTGTGTGTATCTTTTCATTTGTCTCGTAATGTCAGATATCACAAATTGCACTTTTGCCTTCCATTCACAAGCAACAACAAAGGCAAACAAATAACCAGCAACTGTTTTGTTTACTAATTCGCACACAGAGGCACAAACACACACACACACACACACACACACAAATACAAATACATAGCGCATACATTCGTTGATTACACTGTGCAGCACCATTATTGAAACAATTGACTTTTATAATAACTTTTGAGCGTTGATATTCTTTTCTTTTAAATTTAGATATAAAGAAACTTTTTATTTTTTTTTCCATGTTTTCATAATTTTTTTTGTTTTTTTGCTGCATAGTGCTGTAAAGATTACGTAGATTTTGTGTTGCAACGATATCGTTGACTTAAGCCGATTTTCTCAGTGTCTAGTTGCGTTTTTACCACAACGCAAAAAGGGATTTGGAAAATTGAATTATCTTTGCTTTAACTGACAGCTAAATGCAAGTCGATGCAGCTTTCTTTCCCAGATGTTGTTTGATTTGCACCACAGATCGTAAAACTGGCATTGAATAAAACAAATTGTGGTCCAATAAATTTATATAAATTCAATTCGGCCACAGAGTAGAAAAAGAGGTGACATGATCAAGAAAGCGTTTAATTTAAACTAATTTAGGTGAATATTCTCACGCAACTAAAACTATGATTGTAAATGACAGAAACTGTAAATACTTTTCATTTACTTTTGAGCACTCTTACTTGTTTTTAAATAAAAACATCTTGTACTTGCAACAACTTTATGTAAAAGTTGATCCCTATAAGATGTGATCCTTACAGGATTATCTAGGAATATTATATTTTAGTGCTTTAAAGTTTTGCTCAATGAAAATCATTAGTTTTGATGAAAAAATAAAACGGTTTTGAATTTTGTATCGGAAAATTGGAAAATATCTTCAGGAATAATCCTTATAAGTTGAATTTAACTCATAAAGATTACGGTTCCTGGTAAAAACATTATATTACATTGAACATTAACTTTAATTAAAACTATAGAAGTTTATTGTTTAACTAAGTCTTTTGTTTGGCTTTCCTTGTTATTTTTCGAGTCAGCTTTATTAAAGTAAAGAAAACATTAAGTTATTTGTACGACAAGGCTTAGCAAAGTTCAAATTGTGATAAATATATAATCCATATATACATATATGTATATACAATGAACACGTATTTATCTTCATATATGTATGTATGTATATATTGCTCAAGGGTCGATTATCTATTATTACTTTATTATTGCTCAAGCAATGAATTACGTGATATTTTGATAGAGCTTTATATATAGACTTATTGTACACATAATGCATGTATTATACCTGTTAGGGTATTTCGTATTTCCCAGATAATGTTTATTAGTTGTTGGTCAATAAAAAATAATAACACCATAAAGCTTAAGCTTAGAATATACAAAATATACACCGGAAAAAATGTAGAGTAAAATGATTTGATATATTTCATATAAATATGTGTGATTTAAAAAATATATAGCTACATTCAAATGTCAAACAATCACATTATTTTGAATATGCCATTTACAAACTAATATTTAATTATATAGCTTTAAACTATGCGCACACTTTAAATACAAATTAGTACAAATTTGTCTTAGTTGTTCATTAATCAACTTAAAACTTACATTTTTTGTTATTTAACTTAAATGTTTGTATTCTTTATATAAACTTATCTGTGCTAAAATTCTAAAATAAAGTTCAAGCTTCGAAATCTGGATTTGATAGCAGCCAGCTAGCAGATAACTGCTCACTTTAAAATATATTGTGTAATATATATTGTTGTCTAAGGCTAATACATATTATTAACAATACAATACACTTTTATTATTTAACTAAATGAAAAATGTTTGCTGCAAATAATAAGTATGATTAATACTAAAATCTACGCTTGAAAATAAATAAATAAATATGGTATAAATATATAAAATAAACATAAAACAAGTGGGGACGGATTATCTTCGGCGTGCCGAAGATTTTATACTCTTTTCGAACCTTTAGGCAATTTTTACTCTGCCAACTGGACCACTGAAATTTCATATGCCAGTTGTATGGCAGCTATAAGATATTATAAATTGTGATGTCTCTTTGAATAATAAGTATCAGTGCAAAGTTTCATCGCGATAGATTCAAAAACATGGGATATATGGCCAAAACTGACTTTGAGTTGTATGGCAGCTATAAGATATAGTGGTCCGATCCGGCCGGCTCCGACCAATGTGCTGTCCCCTGGAATAATAAGTGTCGGTGCAAAGTTTTATCGCGGTAGCTCAAAAACTGAGGGACTAGTTTGCATACATACAGACAGACAGACATACGGACATGGCTAGATCAATTTGTTTTGTTTTTCTAAGCATACTGGCAGTAACTTTTGGGGGTCTCCGACGCTTCCTTCTATGTGTTACACAAACTGAATATACAATTTTCTTCGAAAAGAGTATAAACAAACAGGTCCTGGTCTTAAACGATATTTCAATGAATGTTTGTATGCATGAATGTTTGTGCTTTCTGGTTTGTAGGTGATGATCCGATGATGCTGTGGGTCTTTGGCACCACCTTGTTCACATTGATTGTATACTGGACTGTGGGTGGCATTTATACATTCATGGATCTGACCAATCGGCCGGCCTGTCTGCGCAAATACAAAATCCAGCCGGGCACCAATGAGCCCGTCGAGGCCGGACGCCTGCTGAAGGTGACGAATCGCATTCCCCCATTCCAGTGAATTGGGCTTGTTAAATTGGCCTGTGACTGGTAGAGCGTTGTCAATTAAACGTCTGCAAACTGAACTCTTTTTTATTGCAGGTCATTTGGCGTGTGATCTGCAATCAGATATTTGTGGGCATACCGCTGGCCTATCTCAGCTACAAACTGATGACAGTCCGGGGCCTCAGCGATATACGAGAGCTGCCCACATTCCACTGGGTGTGCTTCGAGCTGACCGTCTGCATTTTGATGGAGGAGCTGGGCTTCTACTACTCGCATCGCTTGCTCCACCACAAGCACATCTATAAGTTCATACACAAGCAGCATCATGAGTGGACTGCACCCATTTCCGTGACGGCCATCTATTGCCATCCCATTGAGCATATATTTAGCAATCTATTGCCGCCGTTCCTGGGCGTATTCCTCATGGGCAGCCATGTGGCCACCGCCTGGCTGTGGTTCGCCCTGGCTATACTCTCCACGCTGAACGCACACTCCGGCTATCATTTGCCCTTCTTTCCCAGCCCGGAGGCACACGACTTTCATCATCTGAAGTGAGTTAAATACCCTTTTAAATATTCAGTCCAACTTCTCTATAACTTGACTTTGGAGTCTCCAGTTGGAGTAGTTCGACTATTGTTTTGTGTTCGGAGTATTGGTCGGCATTGATCAGGGATCATAACTATTATTAGTTATAACTATACAAATCATTTGTAAATAATATGTTTTTATTTTCATTTCATCAGTCGAGTCGATATTGTCATGTCTGTCTTGCAATAGGTAGAGTTGGTCGGAAATATAGTAGCGCTGAAATTAAAAAACAATTCGTACTCAAAGTATCTGCACCAAACTTACGATTAACCAAATGTATTATGATCCTGAGATTAATAATTACTTTAATTTATATTTGAGCAAATTTCATTTTTTTGTTGGCATAAAATTATGCACTAATGAGACTAGTTTTTGTTTATAAAACTATATTGATAGAGATCTAAAATAAATATATATATATACATCTCCCCTAACTTGGTCAAAACTTATCCGATTTTCGATCCCCAATCGGTTTTGATCATTGCTAGTGCCTTTATGAATCTGCATTTAAGTTTCAAGCAATTTCGAGTTTTCGAATTTTTATGAAACACAAGCCAATATAATCCAAAATGCGTTTTGGGGATGATTCCAATGAATTCTTTGGTTTTCTATAGATTTTTCATTTTATTTATTAATTGCTTTCACTATAATTAATGTTTTCTTGGTGCTTATATTCATATTGTTTCTATTATTAAAACGGCACTCTAAATGTTAAAGGTTCCGAAATTTTAAGAAACAAAAATTGAGACCATTTACAGATTTAAGCTTTTGGTTCTAATTTTCGCCCGATAAGGACATTCTAATTTCTGTAAGTTATGAAACCGAATGTTCTAACCTCAAGTGTTCGCAATATTTTTCGAAGAAAATGAGGCGTCTAAGATCCCCTTCAGTATGCTAATGATGACAAAACAAGTTTATCTGGCCATGTCCTTCTGTCTGACTGTATGTATGCAAACTATTCGCTCAGTTTTTAAGCTATCGGGATGAAACTTTGCACAGAAACATATTATGCAAAGGTATAGCACATTTGTCGAAAACGACTGGATCGAACTACTAGATGCACAGGCGTGAAATAAAAGCTGGCGAAATCTCTCCAAGGACTCGAACAGAATAATAGTTGTATTGTGAAGAAATATTTAAGCTATAGGTATTTCATCTGCAAGGATGATAGCTGTACCTCATGGTTTTTGTCAAACATCTAAATATATCCGTTCTCGCAGATTCAACAACTGCTTTGGCGTGCTGGGCGTCCTGGATCGTCTGCACGGCACAGATGCACTGTTCCGTGCCACCAAATCGTATGCGCGCCACATTATGATGCTGAGCTTTGTGCCGCCCCGCGACGCCTTTCCGGACTCCACCATGAAGTGAGTGGAGCATGAAGTACTTGGACCTGAGCGCTGCTGAGCAACACTGGCTGCAGTCCCTCTCCATCTCTATCTCTCTCTCTCTCTCTCTCTGTCTATCGCTGTCTCTTTCTCTCAACATAGTATGTGTAATGTGCCCCAAACTGTAGCCCTTCTCCCCATAGATACATACATAGATGTATGTACATACATTTACATATATAGAAAGATGTATTGTTTTTGTTGTTGTGCTTTATCCGTTTTGCTTTTTGTACCGGCATTTTCAATATGTGTATACTTTAATGTGATAATAAGCAAGATCGAGTATCGATTTAATTGACATACTACTATAACATTGTTAAATGATAAACGATTGATTAACTCGACAAGAATAGATGTAAATGTGTATGCTAGTAAGCGTTAGTAACGCAAATCCAAACTAACTAGTTGTAGTAAGCATAAATGTATGTATATTGATGTATGTTTGATGTATAACACCATTCTCACACAGCACGAACTACAACACAAACAAGTAAGTGTGCTCTAGTCGGGAGTGCCCGACTAGGAGATACCCTGAACCCAGCTCTGACTTCCATTCATACTTGCCTAATAGTGTGCATACATACAAACACACACATACTGCAAGCAGTGCATGCGGTTTAAGCAGTTAGCTTGCTCTTTCGCTGAGCCCCACACAATGGAAAGTTAAATCTTAAATAACTTCTGTGTTTATTGTCCGATCTTACTGAAATTTTTGGGACATACAATTGTCAATAATATGTGTGACCAAAACAAATTGCAAGGTCGTACCTGCATTTTTAAACTTTTGGGGGGTTTGGGGGGTGGTATCCAAAAAGTGAAATATTTGTTACATGTGTATGCTATTCGAGATTATACATGCCTCTAGCTCTTATAACTTTGAAGTTATGTCCCAAAAACTCTAGTCTGAAATCGAAATTTACCGATAACTTTTAAATGGTACGAGTTATCGATAAAATGAAATAAATTTGATCTGTCCCGGGATTAGGAGAACTTATGTTCTAAATATGAAGTCTCTAGCTCTTGTAGTCTCTGATATCTGTGTGGTCATACAGACGGACAGACAGACGGATTTAGCCATATCGACTCGGCTGTTGATACTGATCAATAATATATATACTTTATATGGTCGGAGATGCTTCCTTATGCCTGTTACATACTTTTGCACAACTTCATTATACCCTTTTTAGCCATTTTTAATGGGTTCAGGGTATAAAAAGAGAAGAAACAAAAAAAAAACAAAACAAATTAAAAACAAACAAGAAATTATAAATAATAAAATAAGAAAGAAGCACTCACCAGTGCAAAAGAGATTTGTTGTTGTTTGAACTTTGGGCGCACGTATTTGTTGAACACCCGCAGACCAAAAATAGACCTAATCTATGGCTTTAATAATGCCTAGTAATAGTTAATCTCTTATAAATGGACTACGACAATATGATAACAATTTTCAGTAAGAAACCTAAGCGCTACCTTAATCAGTCAATAGGCGACATATAGAGTGCCAAATGTCAGAGGACTACACCGCCGACCCAATGAGCTATATGTAGCTCCAAAGATCGCAGACCCAATACAATTTTAATCTGTATGCTTTTTTTAAAAGCCTCACCTAATATTTTACATTTACTTTTTGCCTAGCAACAAATTGTGAATTAAAATCTTTCAAATGAACATATGAACAAATTTTAACTGCTTTTCATATGCTAAATCGATGAATTAAAAAATATATATTTGGAGTAACATAACTGCATTTAATTCTGTTCTTTTTTATTATTTATTATTCATATACAAATGAATCGTAATAGAACATTCAGCCGGCATATATAAATTCCTTGAATAAATTTATTTCATCTAAGATAGTATGTTGCGAAAGGTCTTAGTCCCTCAAAGTCCGCTTTAAGCAACAAGTTGGTTTTCAATTCAAACTAGAATTTGTACTGTCTGTTTCAAGCGATCGTTGCCAGCCAAAATGCCCGTCCAATTGTAGCGCATCATGGGCTAAATCGCATATGTTTGAAGCGTTGTTTCGCACGCCAGTCGAGATTGGGCCATGGACGCTACTACAATCCTTTCTAGCTGCGCTCTGCGCTGGCGCTACTTTGGTGAACTGCTGCAGGAGCGCTGGCTGTCGCTGCTGGACATCGTTGGCGATGATCCGATGCGCTTGTGGGTGCTCGGCACCACCACTGTCATCTTTGCCGTTTACTGGGTGTATGCGGCCCTCTTTACGCTCATGGACATCACGAATCGTCCGAAATTTCTGCGCAAATACAAAATACAACCGGGCCAGAATGAGCCCGTGGATCTGGCGCGGCTGTGGCGGGCCATCAAAGTGGTGCTCTTCAACCTGACTGTGGTGAATTTGGCAACGACTTGGCTACTCTTTGAGCTGGTACTGCGCCACTATAATAGCCAGAATATACGTGAGCTGCCCAGCTTTGGACGTGTTGCACGCGATATGGTCGCGTTTGTGGTGCTGGAGGAGATCATGTTCTACTATGTGCACCGCATGCTGCACCACAAGGCCGTCTACAAGTATGTGCACAAGAAGCACCATGAGTGGACGGCGCCCGTGGCGGCCATCACACTGTATGCCCATCCCGTCGAGCATGTGCTGGCCAATCTGCTGCCCGTCGGCTTGTCCATGTCGATACTGGGGTCCCACCTGGTTGTGGCCTGGGGCATGATCTCGCTGGCCGTCATCAACTCGATGAGCGATCATACGGGCTACAGTTTTCCCTGGTCGGGCGGATCGGTGCGCTTTCACGACTATCATCATGCCAAGTAAGTGGCGCAGAGACCCATATCAAAATGCATTTACTAGCATGTCTCTCTCCACTTAGATTCAATTACAATTATGGCGTTACGGGCTGGCTGGATAAGCTGCATGGCACCTATAGGGCCGTACACGAGCAGAAGCAGCAGCGGGCGAAGCCCAAGGCGGCTAAGAACAAGCGCAAGTCCAATTAGGGACGTCTTCCAATAAATATTATTTTTTGTAACGTATTTTTTTTAAATTTAATAAATACTGATGCAGCCCTGGCCATAAAAGAATAGCTTCAGCCCTCAAGTTCGTTTTCAATTCGTGGCTATCGATAACTTAAGCAGATGATCGTGCGATTGCTTATTTACCATGGGGAATTGATCGGAATTTGCAGCCAATCACGGTTGACACTAGATGTACCATAAAATTTGATGTTTAGCGACCCTTCTATTTTACAAATGTATGTTTAGCCGGCCCGAGGTCAAGGAAAACAATTTTGTGTGCTTCATCTACCATCTTCAGAATAATATTCTGAATTATTTTAGCTTTTCACTCGACAAGTTTGGTTTTTTTTAAAAGCAGAATTATTATACATAGATGCCAAACCTTAATCAAAACTGCCTCGGGATCGAAAATCGGATCAGTTTCGGCTTGTGTTAAGTAGAAAATTTCAAATTGGAAATTGCTCAAAACTTAAATGCAGAATTATTATAGATGACAAACCATGATCAAACCATCCTGCTGTCCAAAAGCGGATAGTTTCAATGGAGCACAAATCCCATCCCCGTTCATGTTAACTTCAACACAAATAGCATTGAAGGATGTCGGAGTCCGTGCATTTGTACCCGCCACGAGGGAGTAGGGCAAAAGTGTGTCGGCCCAAGTAACTGGACTATATTTAACATAATAGCTCTCTTGTTTGGTTTTTAGAACCTCAGTCCCAGTAGGCATACTCTGCCCACCAACAGGAACAGGACGATCAATTGGATTGGAGAACATCTTTGCAATAACACAGAGCACCTTTCAGTTCGCATTAGATTGCGTTGGAAAACCAGCACCTGTCGCACGGCCTTGATTATTGTCCATTTTAGTGGTAGCCGGTGTAGTCAGACCAGTTCATGTACGCTTAAACTGTGCAATCTCGTCGAAGGGGATGCTGCTAGTGACACTTGCTTTACGCCAGATTCCGTCCATCAGAAAACTTTCTGTTAACCTTTCCTTCGATCTCAAATGTAGTTTCGCAGTTCTTAACGATGGACTTTAAATGAGCAGCCTATTGCTTGGGTGCAATGATTTTTACTGGTAATTACAAATAATGTATTTAATCTAAATTATTATTTTACATTTGGAGGATTATTTAAAAAAAAAAAAACAACAATACGCTAGGCATATTAATAAGTGTAGCGCACTAGCGAACAAACAATGTACAGTTTTTGGTCCAATTGTACCACTTTTGGCCACCGTACTACAATCTGATTTTGATCACGATGTATCGTTAATTGAAAGCATGCATGGCATATCGATGTATCGATACGATAGCGGGTCAGACGCACACACACGCCAGCAAACAGCTGTGTGGCACAGATTACGCGACCGATGGTGCCTCTGGTTTTCCTATTAGCCATAATTCATTTTGATAATTTTATTAGACAAAACTGAAGCACTATGCACAAGGTGATAAGGCAAATGACGCAGTTGACACTGCAAACGCCACTGCTAGCAACCGCACCAGCCAAACTGTTAGCGGTGCCGCCAACGCTTGCAATCACGCCGAGCGGCGTCTGCTGCGGCGTGCACACGGCTGCGACGGGCGGTCTGTGCTCCAAATGGAACAAACACAACTACGGGCCGCGCAAATGGCTGGAATACAATAAGACAGTGCATCCGCCACAGGAGGCGGACGAAGAGCCACGAAAGGGGGTAAGTCAGCCAGTTACCAATTGGATTGTAGCCAATACAAATACTGAGTCGATTGATTTAATTGCAGTATGTGTGCCACATGCGCAGCAACATCAAATACAGCCCGGACAAGATGTGGTACATAGCGGCCTTTGTGCGCGGCATGTCCATCGACGAGGCGCTCAAGCAGCTCAACTTTGTGCTGAAGAAGGGCGCCACCGATGTGCGGGAGACGATACTGGAGGCACAGCAGCTGGCCGTTGAGCGACACAACGTGGAGTACAAAAGCAACCTGTGGATTGGTAAATACCATACCATAAACATCACTAATTCGTACTCATCTAATTCTTCCTCCCAGCTGAGTCCTTTGTGGGCAAGGGGCGTGTCTTCAAAGGCATGCGTCGTCATGCACGCGGTCGCTTTGGTCGCGTCGAGTACAAGCACTGTCACTACTTCCTGCGGCTCGAGGAGGGCGAACCGCCGCAGCACTATTATCTGCCCGAGCCACAGACACCGCAGCAGCAGTACGACAGTTGGCTGGAGCAGATGCGCAGCCGGAAGGTCATCAACTCCTTGTAGAATACCACCACACACCGCACATATGCCCATACACAGCCTCTTCCACAAGCAGCGCGCATTTGATATTGTTTTTTCAAACACGTTGTTTTATAAATAATAATAAAAAAAAATCGTATATCAATGATGTTCAATTTTCGTCTAGATTCAAATTTGTGGCCAATTCAATTTGATCAAATACCAGAACTTGAAACTTGCAAACTTAAATGCTGAACGATCCAAATAAGTTTTTATATACTATAAATGTATGTTTTGGCAAACACAAGCTCATGCATATATTTTCAATATAATTAGAATATTTTATACGCTGGGGTGAAGTTACCATACAGATTTGGTTTTCATGTTGATCTTGAAAATGAGTTTTGGATTTGAAAAAAAAGAATACTGTTGTAGCATATTTAAAATATTTGCAATGTCGTTTTTTCTTGCGTATTGGCATTTAAGACTGGATATATGCTGATGCTAAACATTGTTATATTTCAAGGAGGATTGTTGCTAAGCAGGAATATCATTTATGGGCGGGAGATGATGTATTCGATACATTGAAAGGATATAGAAATCAACAGTAAATATTACTTGTGCCATGTATTTCTCTGCTACAGCTTGCTCGTAAGTTGTAATACAAAATCGCATTAATTTCAGCTTTTTATTGATGCTAAACACTGCGTACATAATAAACTATCTTGATCCCTCCTCCTCGTTGTCGTCCTGCAGCGTTTGCGCCAACAGCTCCTCAATTTCCATATCATCTGCCTGCGACTGTTGCTGGAGCTCCTTGGCAACGTTCGTCAGCGCCAGAGGCTCGCGCCTGCTTATCTCCTTGTCCACACTCCTGTCCAGCACTATGCAGGACAGCTTTGACAGCTGCGAGCGCGCTGGCTGGCCGGCATCGCGACGACGCTTGCGCGGAACTTTCTCCGCCGGAACAGGACTCGGACTTGACGTTTTCTTCGCCACCTCGCCTTGCTCCTTAACCGTGTGCTCGCGCTGCAGATGCTTGCTCAGATTCTGTGCGCTGCTGAAACAGCGCTGGCAGCCAACGGCCAGGCACTCGAAGCGTCTGCCGGAATGGGCGGTGAGCACATGCTGGCGCAGATTGCGTTCATACGAATAACTGCGGTTGCAGTCGGGCTCAGTACATGTGAACGACTCTGATTCCGGCTCCGACTCGGCATCGGGCGGATGCTTAGCCGCAATGTGGGCAGTGAGATGGCAGATCTTTTCGTAGCTGCGCTCGCAGTGCTCGCACTTGTGACGCTCGCGCCCGTGCAGCGTTTCACGGCAGTGTTTCGTGTAGAGCGACCACTTGTCGAACTGCAGCTCGCACTGGGGGCAGGCGTAGAGCTTGCAGCTGCGCTGATGACTTTCCTGCTGCCACTGTTGATAGAAGCCGCGCGCACACTTCTCGCAGCGATACGGATACGCCTGGGTGTGCTGTGTGATCTCGTGGCGGCGCAGTTTCATCTTTTGCCGGAACTTAGCCGTGCAATGGCTGCACGCATATTCGCGCGGACATTCGTGTGCCTCGCGCACGTGCCGCTGCATATTGCTGGCCGATGTGAACATTTTGCTGCACTCCAGCACGTCGCATTTGATGGTCTTCTGCAGAGCCTCCGGACGCTCATGGGTGCTGCGCAGATGACGCTTCAAGTGCGTGACAATCGAGTAAGTCTTGTCACAGCCCTCGTAGCTGCAGGCGTGCCTCTTCTATTAGAATTAAAATAACATTCGCAAAAATTATTAAATATTCGCATGTGTTGAGCACTCTGTGCACTTACAATGCCCGTGTGATGGTATTCATGACGATCCAAGTGGTCCAGGCGCTTAAAGCTCGCCTCGCAGCCACTGACGCTGCAGCTATATTTGGGGCCGGTGCTGTCAAATCGCGCCCGCTTGGCCTTGAACTCCTCCAGTACCGCATCCAAGTCACTGTCGCTGGTGAGTTGCACAACCGGCGGCATCTTGCGGCAGCTTTAGCGTAGATTCAACGAAAGCAACGTGCAAGCTAGAAACGTGAAGAATGCTTCGATATAACGATACTGACATTTCAAATGACAATATATTTGAATGAAACTATCGATAGTCTTAAATCATGTTTTAGGGTACTCCGCCAATTGAATTTAATTTTAGTGCGCATACACAATCAGCAGTTGCATACAAATTCAAAGGAAAGTGGCCAGTCCGAAAAAAGAAAATTATTGTAAAACTAATTTCGTTTTAATTTCAATAAATTTTTAGTAGGTTCATACAATAAGTCATTTTTATAGTCACATTATTGCTTTGAAAACATTTTAGATGATTTTTGGCTTTCTTTCGATATATTCAGCAAATAGTTTAATTAATTTTCGCAAAACAAACCATTTGTTTGCTTTCTTACGTTCAAAGCCACAATCTCATGTAATAAACAGCTGTTTGCGCCAAATTTTAAACATAGCAGTTGTTTCACGAAATTAAAATCAAACAAGTGGGGAAGGATTATCTTCGTCGTGCCGAAGATTTTATACTCTTTTCGAACCAATAGGCAATTTTCACTCTGCCAACTGCACCACTGAAATTTCATAAGCTGTACAAAATCGTTTTGTTGCGTAACATTTTTTTTTTGTTCTAAGAATATTTAATTCATTGCCAGTTGTATAGCAGCTATAAGATATAGTGATCCGATCCGGCCGGCTCCAACCAATGTGATGTCTCTTTGAATAAGAAGTATCAGTGCAAAGTTTCATTGCGATAGATTAAAAAACATGGGATATATGGCCAAAACCGACTTCAAGTTGTATGGCAGCTATAAGATATAGTGGTCCGATCCGGCCGGCTCCGACCAATGTGCTGTCCCCTAGAATAATAAGTGTCTGTGCAAAGTTTTATCGCGATAGCTCTAAAACTGAGGGACTAGTTTGCATACATACAGACAGACAGACAGACAGACAGACAGACGGACATGGCTAGATCAATTTGTATTGTCATTCTAAGCATACTGGCAGTAACTTTTGGGGGTCTCAGACGCTTCCTTCTATGCGTTACAAACTTCAGGACAAACTTAATATACTATTTTCTTCGAAAAGAGTATAATCAACGTCTATTTCGGTCGTTCCGTCCTTTAATTTCGTTATGTGCTTAAGGCTTATTAAAATCAAATCCAAATCATAAGATGGATGACCCCAACAAATAACGTTAGAATGATCAATCAGCTGGTGCCATATTGCCAGAGTGCATGTACTAGCTACGTGGCAACCTGGAGCTATCATATTTTGTAATTATCGGCGGAAATCGTTGTGGCGGCCATTCGATTCATCACATTATCGATATTTGCCATCGATTGTCTTGCAGCTCCGCAGTATATATAGTTGTAAGCTTAAAGTTATAAACGGAGTACATAGGCAAGATAATAAACAATAGTATTAATTCAAATAACATGGAGTATGAAAGTGTGCTGATTGTCAAGCCCGAGGTATTCATATACAAAATACCACCTCGCGCCAGCAACAGAGGATACAGGTGAGATTTCAACTACAATTCTGATAATTGTGGTCAAAATACAAAAATTGTCTAGTTGCTGTTGTTGTTGTGTGGTGCAATGGAAAGTTTCGTGATTTCATGCTGAGACGCCCCCACAGCACAACTCGCTACGTGCGTGTGTGTCTGTACGTGTGCATGTGTGTGTGGGTCCGTGAGAAATGCATAAACTATGTTAAAAATGCGCAAGACACGGAAATCTGAACAAAATATATGTGGCAAGCAGCCGCAGCCAAGGTTGAGAAGAAAAAAACATGAACATGACTTTGTTGTTATTGTTGTTGCGCTTGCTGCCTCTTGTGAAGTTCAATTACAATTGATTTTTTCTTGCCCTTTTGTTGTTGTTTTACTGCAATTGCTGTTTTTGTTAAGCATTCGCTTTGCAGTTTCTCTCAATAGCTGTACATTTCACTTGCAAGTGAAATGTATGTATGTATTGCATGCATGTACCAGTGTGTGTGTGTGTGTGCTTTCGTATAAGTGTAATTGTTTTTTTTGTTGCTACTCTTGTTGACTTTCTTTGTTTTCGCTTTGAGCGCCCGCACAGCAGAAAACAATAAATACACGCAGGCAAATGAGAGCGCACACATGCATATATATATATATATATATATGTATGTATAAATATATATATGTACATATAATACAGATGCATATTTGCACATGCCACAAACTTAATAAACAGTGTTATTAACTGAAAAGCAAAATACAAATAAAGCTTGTTTCTAATCGTTTATCAACACGCAGAGCAGCGGACTGGAACCTCAAAGAGCCAACCTGGACCGGCCGGATGCGTCTGGTAGCCAAGGGCACCGCATGCATCCTCAAGCTGGAGGACAAGACGAGCGGCGCCCTCTTTGCCAACTGCCCCATCGATACATATCCCGGCGTGGCCATCGAGGCGGTCTCGGACAGTTCGCGCTACTTTGTCATACGGGTGCAGGACGACAATGGGCGGTCGGCGTTCCTGGGTCTCGGCTTTGGCGATCGCTCCGATTCGTTTGACTTGAATGTGGCGTTACAGGATCATTTCAAGTGGGTGAAGAATCAGGAGCAGATCGAGAAGGAGAAAACCGAACCCAAACAGGAGCTTGATCTCGGTTTCAAGGAGGGCGAAACCATCAAAATTAACATGCGCATTACGGTAAGTCCCACAAGAAGCATATGCATTACATATGTACAGTCAAAGGTCGCTATGGTGAATATCCAAGAAACTCTTCTTATGAATCGATTTCAAGGACCCATCATCTTTGTACTCTTTTTCGAAGAAAATAGTATATTCCGTTTGTGCTGAAGTTTGTAATGCATAGCAGGAAGCGTCGGAGACCCCCAAAAGTTACTGCCAGTATGATTAGAATGACAAAACAAATTGAGCTAGCCATGTCCGTCTGTCTGTCTGTATGTATGCAAACTAGTCCCTCAGTTTTTGAGCTATCGTGATGAAACTTTCCACAGAGACTTATTATTCAAAGGGACAGCACATTGGTTGCGACCGGCAGGATCGGACCACTATATCTTATAGCTGCCATACAACTGGATGTCGGTTTTGGCCGTATATTCGATCTTTTCAGAGCTATCGCCTTAAATATCCTTGTACACTTGAACATCCTTATAACTCATTAATGTTTTAATTTTCAAATTGATTGACGTATTAATAGCAAAGATATGCGCTATTAAATATTTCGGTGGTACAGTTGGCAGAGTGAAAATTGCCTAAAGGTTCGAAAAAAGTATAAAATCTTCGGTACGCCGAAGATAATCCTTCTCCACTCGTTTTAGCTTAAAGTTATCGTCCGAATTGCATTTGTAAAGTTTAATATTTCTTTTATTCCACTCTTGACAAAAGCATCATCCTTACAACTATAATAAACGTTACAAACAAAATGAAAAACGGCCCTAAAAATATTAGTCTGATTTTCCATTTAGTTTCTGTTGCAATTTGTAACTTTTGGGGATCCCGTAATCATGTTTCTAAGTATGATAAATTGGACATGTGGAAAAGATATCAATTGAAAATAATGGCCTTGTAAGGAAGCTAAGCTTCATATAAGCTTTGCAAAACTCGTTAAAGTCAACTTTAAGCTGAGATGAGAAAAAGGGCCTAGATGTATTCAAAGATTTTTGCGAAATGGTGTAGTGTAATCGAAATGAAAATGATGAATTATTCGAAATAAAAGTGTCATAACTTCGGCTACCTTGCTAATTCACTAGAGGGAAATTTGACTGTATTCCAAAATAAATGCTGTAACTTATTCGAATTCAATCTCAAGAAATGCTCATATTAAATATTGATGTGTCTTTGGGACTTCTCTATGCAGAAAAAGGATGGCTCCGAAGGCAGCTCGCGCACCGGCAAGGGCAAGGGTACCGGCGGTGTGCTGCCACCGCCGCCTGGTGGCCTGGGCAAGATCGCACCACCGCCGGCTGCAGCGGCAACGGCGACGTTGCGGCAAAGTCCAGGCGCCTCGCCAGCCCATCGGACAAGCGGTGGCGGCGCCGGCACGGAGTGGACCGACTACACATCCGCCGGGTGAGCTGCAGCCAACCGAAACGGTTAACAAAACTCCCAGCAACTAAAACTAATCGATTTACTCTCTTGCAGCGGCAATCAAGGACAACAGAATACGGCAAATGCAAACTGGGTGCAGTTTTAGGCTGCTAGCTGCGCAACTTTACGCACTCTCTATGTGTTAAGGCTCTTAACTGTTTTTTTCTACACACATCCGCATCCGCATCCACACACACACAAACACGAACACACAACCTAAATTGGAGAACAGAACGAGATCCGAGAACGACCAACACTAGAAAGAAACAGGAACACACACAACCGCATATATATATATATATGTATATAAATATATATACAAAAATTAAGTCCGTTAACGTTAAAGTTTTTTAATTTAATTTGTGAATTAATTTTTTTCTTTGGCATATTAAGTACTATATAAATACATGCATGCATACATGTATTTGTGTGAACACAGAACTGTTCCGATTCTCACGATACTAGTGTTTTTGCATATCACAGCAAATACAAACAAAAAAACACCCACTCAAGCATTGCTGTGGAATGGGAAATTGAACAGTTCTGTTAGAGAGAGAGAGAGAGAGAGAGATAGTAAGAGAGAGAGAGAGAGAGTTGGAAATGTAGCATAAACATTCCGTTTAGGGCAAGGCATTGTAATTAGTTCAAAAGTATCGTTATGGTTATCGTTACACCAATTGACAATTATAAACAAATTTTTATTCTTTTGCTCTACATCGTTTAACATACACACAGTGTATTACACATACTACATAATACATACAAAACACAAACAAAAACCAACACTTAAAATGAATTAAGATATTAAGTGAAACGAAACAACACAAAACACTACAAAAACTAAAATTATGTCATTTTGCTAGAAATTGCAATAAACGAAAATTCGCTCGCATTCTAGAGCGCTGCAAATGCTTTGAAACAACCGCTATGCCATCCAATATATAGTGGTGAGTGGTCCAGTACTATAGTGGGACGCATCTTTGTTGCAATCTCTAGTTCAAAACGAATAGAGAAAAATAACTAAACCTGTGTTTTGCTGCACAGCATTCCAAACTGTTGCTGTGCTCATTTTGTTGTTTTGCTGTTGATAAATAGTTGCGATTTAATTAATTTCGTTCACGTAAGATTTTTATAGCTGCAACTGGCACATCTTCTAACCAACCACCTTCGTTTCCAAAACATGCAAGCCATCTTCTATTATCAATAATGCATCCAATGGGAAATCCAACCAAAACACACATCGGGCAGTTCAGATCAAAGTTTGACAGCCACTGTTTGGCTCGCAGTTTGACAGCCTCGCTATATTGCATCGTCTTGTTTTTTTTGTATTAGTTAATTAACTTTCCCACTTATGTATATGTAATTAATTGCCAGCTGTGCAGTTATACAAAATAATAAAATATATGTACACATTTATATATATATATATATATATATAAAAATATACAACAAAAATATAAAAAAAACCGTATATATATAATAATATTAATGAATATGAAAATAAAAATAGCAATGAATTTCAATGTACAAATCTGGAGTTTCTTGAAGCAATTTAAATAGGGCCAAAGGAAAGCGACTCACTTCTGGTTAGAGTATCAGCAGGTAGAATCAATAAATAACTCGCCCTGTTCAAAAATATTGCTAAATGTCTATTTTCTAAACCACCCTGGAGCACTAAATCTATAATACATCTAATCTATAGATCACTCTTGATTGTTATACCCTATTATAATTGATGGATAGTATTTTGTAGTGACCATATAGAATATAGTTTGTTTTATCAGTCGAATTAGTCAAATTGCTTCTACTGGACATTACATTTTCCAGTTACGTATGATTTGAAGCTCCTGCTATTATCAACATCAGACTAAGATGCGGTCTATAAGGATGTTCTTGAAATTTTCAAGTCAGCTCACTGAGTTATAAGTGTAAATTTGTCGAATTGAAATCAGTAACACAAACATTTCTTGGTATACCCTTTAGAAACCCTTGAGTGATCTAGAACACATTCCAATTGGAACTGTTCTGTACTTAAAGAACATTTAGGGTGCTTAAACTGTTGTTCCTTATATTCAAAATGAATCAGTGTGAAAGCTATTTAGGATACGAATCATATCAACATACATACTTGATTCATTTCGTCCAGGATTCATAACATAAGTACCGACTCCAATTAAGATATAAACGTAAAAAATGATATACCAACATTAGCATTCATCCAAAAACTTATCTTAGTTGAAAGTAACTTCGTAGTTGTTTTTTGTTTGTTTTTTTTTAATAGTTTTAATGTTTTTATTTAACTTATAGTGTTTTTCTTAAGTTTGTATAATAAGTTTTTCTTCTTTTAATTGCTTTCTGTTTTTTTTGTATTTTTTCGTTTTTCGTTTTTTAAATTGTATATTGTTTATTTTAGCATAGTTGTTAAATTTATTACAACTCAATATTTCATAGGACTTTGCTTTAATACATGTAATTTAGTATTTGTTTTTCACTTCGACAACGTGATCCATCATATGCTAATCATATGCAATACATAGGTTCTATACGAATAAATAGATGTATTATCTGGCCAGCTACAAAATGTGCCAAGATCAAATATCCATGCAACCAATTGTATGTTTTTCGCCATTTTCATTGTTGTTTATCAAATTGCGTTAGTTTTGTTAGTCGGGAGAAATTTTAGGAAGCGTTTCGATGATGTGTGTGTTCATTAATGAGTTAGATGCGCATATTATATACACATACATATATACTATGTATATAATATGAACAGCTAAGGTTTTAGTTGAAGTTCTTCGTACAGTACACTCGACCCGTTTCGCCAGTTCTCAATTGAATTCGATTCGTTTCACATATGTACAATACAACAAGACAACAATTACATCTTTCATCTGTCAGCGTTTTTGTTGCAGCTGCAGATGCTTTCAATATATATTACAGTATTTGCTACATAACCATTTTAAATACGTGCATAGATCGGATGGGTACAACGGCAAACGGCCAAATTTGCCGGGGATGGGTGAGCTTTATTTTGTTAGTTGCTTAAATTGTCTCTTGTGTTGTATTTGTTGTATTAAAGCCTACATATAACAGTTTTATAAGTGTATATATGTTTGTGTTGTGTGTGTGTGTGTTATAGCATGCTGCGTATAACTGGTGTGGATTAATACACACAATATTTTGCTGTCGCTATGTTGTAGACCACCCTTTGACTCGAGAAGCTTACAAACAGAAGTTCTTCACACTTAATAACTAACTAGTCTTAACTTAGAATGGTGTCTGTTTTTTTCTGCATGTGTGTGTACAACGGGTTGTACGACTGTTTCAGTTCGGCAACAGAAGTCCACAGCATCTCCAACACATGTCCTGCTGCATGCCCCACCATTGTGGCATTGTAGGCTGTCGGCTTCGGTTCTTCTTCTCGTTTGCTGTTCCTCCTCAGCGTGAAGGTCCTCCTGCTGGTCGTGTTGCATTTCCTGTTGCCGCATATGTATGTACGTCTTAGTGTGTTGTTGTGTGTGTGTGGGTGTGTGTGTGTGGGTGTGTGTGTGGGTATGTGTGTGTGGGTGTGTGTGTGTTGGCGAGTGCATGAATGCTTATGTACACCCAATTGGCTGGTTGTGTCGATTACATAAAGCGCTGACGTTTACTGCTGTAGTGGCAAATGTCCATTTTATCATCGATGGGACTGCCGGGACGCTTGCAATGACGCGCTATTTCGTTGGCAACAAATGCAAATAGCTCCGGTCCCCTAAAATGTACAAGAGTTGCAAATTATGAATATACACATATAATATAATCAACATGAAATCAATCGAAACAAAAAACAGGAAAGGATGTTAAATATACGACAAATTTGTTTGCTCAAACATATTGTCTCAAATATTATTTATAGAAAACAAGTGGGGAAGGATTATCTTCGGCGTGCCGAAGATTTTATACTCTTTTCGAATCTTTAGGCAATTTTCACTCTGCCAACTGCACCACTGAAATTTCATATGCTGTACAAAATCGTTTTGTCGCGTAACATTTTTTTTTTGTTTGTTCTAAGAATATTTAATTCATTGCCAGTTGTATGGCAGCTATAAGATATAGTGATCCGATCCGGCCGGCTCAGATCAATGTGATGCCTCTTTGAATAATAAGTCTCTATGCAAAGTTTCATCGCGATAGATTCAAAAACATGGGATATATGGCCAAAAACGACTTCGAGTTGTATAGCAGCTATTAGATATAGTGGTCCGATCCGGCCGGTTCCGACCAATGTGCTGTCGAGTTGAATAATAAGTATCTGTGCAAAGTTTTATCGCGATAGCTCAAAAACTGAGCGACTAGATTGCATACATACAGACAGACAGACAGACGGACATGGCTAGCTCAATTTGTATTGTCATTCTAAGCATACTGGCAGTAACTTTTGGGGGTCTCCGACGCTTCCTTCTATGTGTTACACACTTCAGCACAAACTGAATATACTATTTTCATCGAAAAGAGTAATGAAAAAAAAATGATCATTGCGTTTAGTTTAATGTAAACATTTTCATTTCATAGGCATATGAGCATTGAATACAAATAGACGTGTGTTTTATATACGGTCAGTTACAGAACCCTTTTTTCCACTTCTTCTTCAAAGATACTAACAAAAATTGTACATTTCAAAGTAGAAAGTTATTATGTATGATAAAATAGCTTTAAAGACCAAACGTCTGCTCAACCGAGAACTCATTTACCTATTATATATAGCTGTCTCTAGCAAAAAAAAAAAAAAACAAATATTTTCAGTCGACTGTTGATAATCATCCAGAATATAAAATAAAATACCTTTCTCTACCGTCTGAATTTAAGAACAATGTCTGGTAAATATTTATGAATGTCAACTTCAACTTTGGAAAATGGTAAAACATAATACCTAAAGCTAATACATACAAGCTGAGTCAAAACATGGACACTGAGGAAATCTCTAGAGATCTTGAAGACAATTGATTGGTGACAGAACTTTTGGAGATTTCCGTTTTAGGAGTATGTTTGCCGACTAGGAGATACCCTGAACCCAGTCCATCCATTCATTCATACTAATCTTTCTGTGTGTATACATAAAAACCCACGCAATGGAAAGTAAAATCTTAAATAACTTCTGTGTTTATTGTCCGATCTTTCTGAAATTTTTAGGACCTACCATTGGCTATAAAATGCAAATTATACCTTAAAACAAGTAAGAGTGCTCTAGTCGGAAGTGCCCGACTACGAGATACCCTGAACCCAGTCCTTACAATCATTCATACTAATCTAAACACACACATGCTGCAGTACAAGCATTGCAAGCGGTTTAAGCAGTTAGCTTGCTTTTTCGCTGAGCCCCACACAATGGAAAGTTAAATCTTAAATAACTTCTATGTTTATTGTCCGATCTTATTAAAACTTTTGGGGCAAACAATTGTCAATAATATGTGTGACCAAACCAAATTTCAAGGTCGTACCTTCAAAAATGCGTTTTTTGAACTTTTGGGGGGTTTGGGGGGTGGTATCCAAAAAGTGAAATTTTTGTTACATGTGTATGCTATTCGAGATTATACATGCCAAATTTGGGGCCTCTAGCTTTTATAACTTTGAAGTTATGTCCCAAAAACGCAAGTCTGAAATCAAAATTTATCGATAACTTTTAAACGGTACGAGTTATCGATAAAATTTAATAAACTTGATCTGTCCCGGGATTAGGAGAACTTATGTTCCAAATATGAAGTCTCTAGCTCTTGTAGTCTCTGATATCTGTGTGTTCATACAGACAGACAGACGGACAGACGGACAGACGGACAGACGGACAGACAGACGGACATGGCTAGATCGACTCGACTGTTGATACTGATCAATAATATATATACTTTATATGGTCGGAGATGCTTCCTTATGCCTGTTACATACTTTTGCACAACTTCATTATACCCTTTTTACCCATTTTTAATGGGTTCAGGGTATAAAAATGGGTTTTTTTTTTAAATTTTGGGGGGATTGGAGGGTGGTACCAAAAAAGTGAAATATTTGTAACATGTGTATAATATTCGAGATTATACATGCCAAATTTATGGCCCAAAAACGCTAGTCTGAAAACGAAATTTATCGATTACTTTTGAACGGGACGAGTTATCGATAAAATGAAATAAACTTGTTCCGGCACTACGAGAACTTATGTTCCAAATATGAAGTCTCTAGCTCTTGTAGTCTCTGAGTCGTGTTCATACAGACAGACGGACGGACGGACAGACAGACGGATATGGCTAAATCGACTCGGCTGCTGATACTGATCAAGAATATATATATACTTTATATGGTCGGAGATGCTTCCTTATGACTGTTACATACTTTTGCACAACTTCATTATACCCTTTTTACCCATTTTTAATGGGTTCAGGGTATAAAAATAGCTACTGTTACCTAATTATAGGTGAATTATATGTGTTTCGGAGTATTCTCTATTTATACGCTCTTGGGCATTGCTTTAAGCTACTTTGCTGCTGGTTCCCTGTCACGAAACGAATTCGTTTGAGCCTCATTCCATTTGGAGCTATCATATTAAAGTATACATAGATCGAAAGCTGATTTGAAATTAATTGAAGCCAGTTTCCAACTGATTCTATAAACAAAATGTAATAGATTTGCTGACACAACTTCCGTTGTCAACAAATACCCGTTGGAAACGAACATAATGGCTGAGAATTACGCTCGGGAATATACAATGTAATTGATGTACCGTGGACGCAAAACTAAGGCCTCCTTGAAAGTGTGCAAATCATCGCCGGCTATGCCGCCAGTGCCGCCTGTGGCGCCCACTGTCGCCGCCTGAGCGCCGTGGGCCGTGTTCAGCAAATGCGTTGGCTGACCACCGGCCGTTGTTGTGGGTGGCATCATGCTAAGTCCGTTGCTGGGGAATCCTGTCGCCGAGCCAGTGACGCCATTGGCGCCGCCACTCACTTGATGATGATGATGACCGCCGCCATGATGATGTGGCTCCGGCTTGGGCGACCTGCAGGCAGAGTAACGAGCGGAGAGAGAGTAACAATTGAAATTTGAATCTCGACAGCCGACGTTGGCGGACTCACCGACGATTGGCATGTGGATGCGTTGGTGGCGTTTGCTGCGGCTTTCCAGCTAAATACGCTAGCAAATCCTCGCGTCGTATCACACGGCGTTTTTTGCTGCGCGCCCAATCGGCCAGTTCGCGAGCGCGTCTTTGGTAGCCGCACTGTATGGCAGCGTCGCTGGTGCGTTTGAGACCATCACATGATTCTGCAAAACAGATCAAACGTTATATGCATTCGAGTCCATTCGGATCAATTCAAGGCGCCTGGCCGCCACTCACCTTTGTAGAGTGTTGTCACAGTGCCAGCTGCGGTCTGAAAGGGCAGCCACAGTGCTCCAGTCTCTGAGGCGAATGTGTTGGATGAGCGCTCTGGAATGGCAAATAGGATTTACATTACGATACGTTCATCACTTATGGTCACAATCATCAATAGAACTTTGTCTGGCCTTCGTTTTGAAACTCAAGACACACTGCTCGGCTCAGCTATTAGAACTGTTTATACTCTGTTTTTGAGCAAATATCATATTTTACAATTAGATATACTCGCACCCCCTTGAACTGCTGTACAAATCAATTAATCAATAAATGATGAAATTTTCAAAATTATTATATTGCATATAGATACTCTGTATATATATATATATTGAATATAGTATATTGAAAGACATAGAAAATAATTACCGTTTTTTTTTTTTTTTTTTTTTAGTTTTTGTCTAATTTGGCACACACAAAAAGAACAAGTAAGAGTGCTCTAGTCGGGACTGCCCGACTAGGAGATACCCTGAACCCAGTTCTGACATCCATTCATACTTGCCTAATAGTGTGTATACAAACAAACACACCACACATTACTGCAAGCTGTGAAAACGGTTTAAGCAGTTATCTTGCTTTTTCACTGAGCCCCACACAATGGAAAGTTAAATCTTAAATAACTTCTGTGTTTATTGTCCGATCTTTTTGAAATTTGTAAGACATAACATTGGCTATAAAATGTGTGACCAAACCAAATTGCAAGGTCATACCTTCAAAAATGAGTTTTTTGAATTTTTGGGGGGATTGGGGGTAGGTATCTAAAAAGTGAAAAATTTGTTACATGTGTATGCTATTCGAGATTATACATGCCAAATTAGGGGCCTCTAGCTCTTATAACTTGTAAGTTATAGCCCAAAAACGCTGGTCTGAAATCGAAATTTATCGATAACTTTTGAACGGGACGAGTTATCGATAAATTTTAATAAACTTGATCTGTCCCGGCATTACGAGAACTTATATTCCAAATATGAAGTCTCTAGCTCTTGTAGTCTCTGATATCCGCGTGTTCATACAGACAGACGGACGGACGGACGGACGGACGGACAGACAGACAGACGGACATGGCTAAATCGACTCGACTGTTGATACTGATCAAGAATATATATACTTTATATGGTCGGAGATGCTTCCTTATGCCTGTTACATACTTTTGCACAAAACCATAATACCCTTTTTACCCATTTTTAATGGGTTCAGGGTATAAAAATGTTTAAAAATGAGAGCTATTCAGAAATTAAAATTGGAGCCACCCCTTGAGCCAAGATGGTATCATTTGCAAGCATTCACTGTTTACAACTATCATTAAGCATGCAATATTTGTATATAAACAACAACAAAATTAATACTTTCAGAGCTATCTTCAATCGGCTGTGTAAACTAAATTTTTCCAATGCTCATAGCATAAATATTTATGTAAATGGATATGGTGAGAAATTTACCAAACGACTAATTATTTTCTCAGTAACAACTCATTTTTTGACCAGTTGTTGATCTTTTATGTAATTTAAGATTTTCAATTCTGATAGAATTATCCCTGACAAGTATATATGCAGGCATCAGTTACGTACACATAATTTTCTCAGGGGTGTGTGGTTTTTAAAAACAACATTCATATATGTGTATGTACATAAATTGATTTCTTCTGTCACTAAAAATTTGAGTGGCGAGCTTAACCCTCTTAAGCCCCCACTACTGGTATGTATACTTATGCCAGTTTTCATTTGATTGATATACATACTTGGCCTGATCTAGAAATAGCAATTGTCCATGACTATGGATAAAAGTAAATCAATATTATCAATTGAATACGCGGTAGAAGAACAAAATAAGAGGCTGCAGATCAATTCGCTCTCTCTTTCCCTTTCTCTCTTGTACTCTCGCTGCCTGTTTACGTTAACCAACACCTGCTGCTGCTGCTGGTGCTGCACAAAAAGGACCAGAGCAACTAGCCGTTATCGATCCGCAGCGCAGCGGCAGGAAAACTAAATGAAAATGTGAAATGCACAACAAAAATGAAATAGCACAAGTGCAAGCGAGATGGCAGCAAAGCGAAAATGCGAAATCTATTCATTTAGTTCTTTTTGCAATCAAAAGTAACTGACATTAGAAAGGTTTGACTAGCATGCGGCGACAATCGAAAGGGCGCATAATGAACACACATACATACATGTATGTATGTATATGCACATACACATACATATACATATGTATGTACATACATATACACATGCCTAGGGCGGCGGCAGCAGCAGCAGCAGCTTCCTTCCTGCTCTGTCTGCTGCACTGACTGCCGAAACAGCTGTTCGTCAAATGCTCTTCTCAATAAATGACGCACTATTTTCAAAGACAGACACACACACACACACACACACACACATACATGAGCGTGGGTTTCTTCTGCAAGTGACATGAGATGGACATGGCAAAGAAGAAGACAAGTAACGGCGCAACGTGTAAGGACGTCAATCGCTTACACAAACACACACACATTCACATTCTTTCGTTTTGCTTTGCTCTAGCTTGAATTTTTCTATTTTATATTACTACATAGGGCAACACTGAAAAGCCCTTTTGCTGTTGTTGTTGCCGCATGATAATGCGTAGATTGTAAACGAAAAAAAAAACAAATATACATATAAGAAGCGGAGAATAGACAATGTGGAGAATTTTTGAGGCGTGTGTGAATGATGCCTGCGAGAGCAGCAAGCGCAGCAAGCTCTCCCACTCACACTCACGCACGCACATAGAGCTTAAAAGCCGGGCCTGTGTTGCATGCATGTACACATGCTATTGTTGTTGTTGTTGTCGTCATCGCTGCTGCTGCTGCTGTTGTTGTTGTTGTTGCTGCAAAGTGCTGCTCGCTGCTATTAATACGCTCGTCCCAAACTATTTTTAAGCACACGCTCGGCGTGCGTTTGTGTGTGTGTGTGTGTGTATGCGTGTAGAATGTAAAAATACAAACAATAACTAAATGGAAAAGTAACGGACTTACCGCGATAGAGCTGTGCAACGGCTGTGGCAGAGTCCTGGAATGCGCCCCAGACCGTGCTCAAGTTGTTGTCACGCTCACGCACGAACTCGCGCTCGTATTCATCGTTCTGGCCGTTGATTTCGCGATGGCACTGCTCCTCCAGCCAGCTCTCCTCGCCACCCGAATCCTGCTGCTGCTGCATTTTGTGGGGCAACACCTTTGCTGCGTGCTTATTATTGTTCTTGTTGTTGTTTTCACTACTGCTGCTGCTGCTGCTAGATGTGTATGTGTATTTGAAGATTCGCCTGCCTGTGTTTGTTGTTGCTACAACGCTCTGCTGCAAGTGTTGTTCCTTCTGCAGCTTCTGTCGGGCGCTTGCTCCTTTTTTCGTGCTTCGCCCGTTGCCGTTGCCTTTGACAGCTGCTGCTTCCTCTTTGCAACGACGACAGCAGCACGCACTGACACACACACACACACTCACAACACACACTCGCACACACTCACGAGTAGCGTCTTTGTATGTAGCGTTGCTCTATGCGTGTGCGTGTCCGTATTTCTTTTGGCGTTTTAACGCTCCGGCAATGCA
Organism: Drosophila flavopinicola; assembly: GCA_035042425.1. Classification (NCBI taxonomy): domain Eukaryota; kingdom Metazoa; phylum Arthropoda; class Insecta; order Diptera; family Drosophilidae; genus Drosophila; species Drosophila flavopinicola. The sequence continues at coordinate 1,543,124 of JAWNLL010000473.1, read as the reverse complement.
ATTGCGTTGCTTAATAGCCTTAACGTTGTCGCAGAGATTATGATATTCAATGTAAATATGCTTGCACTTTGTTAAAAAGCAGCGCACAACACACTTGTATAGTAATAACCACCACAAAAAATGAACTAAGCTAGAGATGTGTGCTTAGATATCGATTTCTTATCGATAAGTGCTACCTTTGCAAAATACAACTGCAACGAGTAGATAAATGCCGAATAGAGATTGCATTCCGAGATCTGCTGCTAAATAATGCATATACTATCGAGTGCTAACAAATACCAAGTACCAGTGGGATTTAATGGTACTATCGATATTTGAATAAACTTAGCTCAAAGCCGCGCAAAATATCGACCTTAAACCAAATTTTAAATCTTATTTTTGTGGTTTCTTTTTTATAAATTAGTACTGCATTTTAGTTTTGACTATTTTGTACATTTTTATTTTTTCAAATTGGAAAACAGATACATTTTTTTTTGGCTGTTTAGAGTGGGGATTTGAAAGACATCCTCTCATTTGCGAGTACTCAATTTGTATTGCTAAATCAAAGTCTAAATTTAGTTTTTCACCTATTATCTGTTTAAATTTTCCACAACCTCAACTAAGTGCATATTTATGTCCTAATAAATTTTACAATAGCATAAGTTTGTTGTAAAATTTGAAAAAGGAATTAGAAACAAAAGCGAAACTAAGAATCAGAGCTATATAAAGAGTACAATAAAATATTTTAAGAAAAATCCAATGCCTTTCAGTGTAAGAAATAAAACAAATTCATATTAATAAGCTGTTAAAAAAACCTTTGTTCTTATGCATATACATAGATTGCTTGATGTTTTTGAAAAGTATTATTCTGTTCCGATTATGATCCTTAAATTGTGACCCAAATAAAACGCGCACATCTTTCAATTTGTAAATGCAATGATAAAATTTGTTTCGTTTTTTATTGCCATGCACATTTGTATACCCTTGCAGAGGGTATTATAACGTATTTGAGAGCATTTAAAATCGGCTCGAAAACTGAGATTCAATCGAAATATATTGTCGTAATTGTTACCCGTATATAATTAATATCAGACAATTGAAAAGCTCTCGCAATATAACAGCCAAAGAGAGCGAACTACGATCCAAATAAATATATATGTATATATATATAACGATCCGGCAAGGGTAAGTGAACTTCGGTGTGCCGAAGACAGCGATTTGGTTCGGTTTAAAGATGTTTGTTTTGTTTTTAATAAGTTTCTTAAAATTACATGTACAATTTAATTATATAGTTTAGATATTATTAATGTAATAATTACGTATTATTAAACATTTTTTTGTTTCATATTTTTGTATTTTATTTGTATTTTACGTAGAATGTTATGAAGTTCTTGATTGTTGTTCTTATAATTCATTCATTTTACGTTGGCAGATTTAGAATATTATTTGATTGCTTTTGGCTAAGTGGTGACAAAGAAAATTAAACAAAAACAGCATTAAATAAAAAGCTAAGGTAAATATTAGTTGCTGCTTGATTCGCCCCCTAAATTTGCGTCTTCATTCATATACATATATAATTAACATAGTCTTTTATTATCTATGTATAATTTGTATAATGTGTAAAGAGCTATTAACAACGACGAACGCTACAATTACTTTACTTGTTTTTTTTCTTTTCTTTTCGTTTTGTTGTTTTTCTTTTTCAACATTTTCGCTTAAACTATTTTGGGAGCACCAGTAGTGTTTTGTTGTTGTTGTTGTTGTGGCTGTCGCTACAATTCATAAGGTGTAAGGTGTAAATGTGTGTGTTTGTTGGTGTTGTGGGATATTAGGGCATGTGTTGACGTCTTACAGTGAAACCTGTAAAAGCAAAACAAAGCTAAAAATAAAGGTCATTGCCAAAACAGGCAACACTTCTTTAAAACTGGCACAGCTTAAAACATGAAACGTGAGAGAGAGAGAGAGAGAGGGAGAGGAAAACTATTTTTAAAAATAATGTTAAAGGTATGAAAATTATTTAAATGTTTGATTTCACTGTACACGCTTTAGTGTACTTTGTGTGGGTGTGTGTGTGGTTGTGTGAGCAGGACAGCTAGCGCTGTTAGCAGCAGCCGGCTTCAATAACGATAACGATAACGATAGCGGTAGCGGCACAGCTGTAAAAGTTGCGTTCAAGTGGTATCATTGCCGATGCCATTCTTCTGATCCAATTTGTTGGAGCCCATTTTCACCATGTACACAAAGAACGTAATGATCTCCTTCTCCTTGATGGGTATTGTCTTGAAATGCTTCATGATGGTCTGCAAGTAGCCAAGAGAGCCAATTCAATTACATACAGTTTTTACATACAGTGGCTCACAGCTTTTTTCGTGCAATTGTAATATTAGGATATCATGTAAAAACAAGTGGCAAAGGTTTATCTTCGGCGTGCCGAAGATTGTATACTCTTTTCGAACCTTTAGGCCATTTTCACTCTGCCAACTGCACCACGGAAATTTCAGAGGATGTAAAAAATCGTTTTATCGCGTAACATATATTCTTTTTTGTTCTAAGAATTGGTATCATATGAATTTACATTTTTCTTTGCTGTACATTTGAATAATAAGTGTCTGAGCGACTATATCCCATACATAGAGACAGACAGACAGACAGACGGACGGACATGGCTAGATCAATTAGTTTTGTCATTCTAAGCATACTGGGGGTAACTTTTGGGGGTCTCTGACGCTTCCTTCTATGCGTTACAAACTTCAGCACAAACTTAATATACTATTTCTTTTTCGAAAAGAGTATTATCACACAGTAGCTAAGCTACAGTCAAATTTATCTAACTACTTTGGGGAACACCCAATTTTAAACTATACTCAAGTCAGTAAGTTTTGAAACAAAAGACATTTTGAGTTATAAATTTTGAACTTTGGAATAATTGCACGATATATTTGCTCGAGTTCTTAAGAAATTCGAGTTATACGGAAGCAAAATTGTACATTAATTTTACCCTCAGCCCTTTTACCACAATATTTAGTTCGAGTTGTAGAAAACTCGAATTTTAAAAGTTCAAGTTAGAAAAGTTCTATTGTAATACAAAAAAAATTAATTCCAGATGGGGGGGGGGCTGATGGGCGTGGTCGGAAAATCTAGGATCCAAACTTTTGGGTAGGCCACCAGCAATATACCTACAAAATTTCTTGACTCTAGAATCGTGGGAAATATTCACGTTTTATCGATTTGTGATTTGAAGTGTATCGACGTGTTTCGATTTTCTAGGCGTGGAACATAATTGGATTTGATGTGAAGCAGATAGCTATAAGTATAACAGTCCATAAGGATCCTTGCGATCATACAGACTGACGGACATTGCACAAACTCAATATACTACGAATAGCTTCGGTATCAGAGTATAACTAACAATACATATAAAGCTAGTCTTCGGATTACTACAAGATAATAATAATTATACTTTTTATGACAAAATCTTCAGCACGCCGAAGATAATCGTTTTCTACTTGATTCATTTGCAACTGCACGAAAAGAGCCAGGGGGCACTGTATATCTATATATATATATCGTCTATGGATGGACGAACTGGACTCACATCCGCCAGCTGGGCCCGCTTCATGCCCTGACGCGTCTGCACCTTGAAGTGACGCTTGTAGCGACGCAGCGTGGATACGTGCAGCTGATAGAGATCGGGAAACTCGTGCAGATCGGTGTCCGTCTCGTTGCTGTCATCCTCGCTGTCCTTGCGGCGCCGCTTCGTGCGCACCGACTGGATGCGCTCCTTGTGATAATCGCAGATGTAAATGTGCTGCGCACTTGGATCGCTGCTCAGCTTCAGGCGCTTCTGGGCGACCGTCTTCTGGATGCGCTTGCTGTAGCTGGCGTAGCCCGCCTGGTTGCGGCAGCGCTCCATGTCGTCGATCAGGCAGCACGTTTGGTCCGTGTGCCCGCCCCGCGAGTCCTCCTCCCCGCTGCTGAAGCCGTTATTCATGCTCAATTGTACGCCGTTTGCTTTGTTTATCGGGGGAGGGGGTTTGATTGGCTTGGCGTTGCGGCAGCACTGCGATTTACAACGACTATATCAAAGAGTCGGCACTGTTTGCAATTGTGATCCGTATAGTTGTTATGCTTGCGTTTACGTTTGCGTTCGAGATGCGTAATTGCAGTTTATACTTTTGTTGCCTTCTCCTTCTCTACTTTCTGCTCTGACTTTGTGCGTTTTTCTCACCCCCCAATTCGCCGCTAATGTCAACACTTCACACGGTCACTATTGTGAACCAGTTCGATTTAACATTCGATATGTCGCTGTCCATATCATTTAACCAACAGATTGCATCACTTTTCGTTAACGTTCTGGTTAATTGTTCATTGATACATTTGTGTATTTTGTATGAAACGTTAATTATTTTACAAATAAATATTGTTCAACTACGGTGCCAATTGAGCACAGCTAGTGGTAGAGTATTGCAAGTACTTCGAGATGAGCGTCAGATAGTTGTTGACTATCGATAGCCCTGAGCCTTGAGCGATGAGTATCGCATTTCGAAATCTAAAAATATAAATCAAAAGCTTAAGTTACACTTATGACAATTGCGCTTTAATTTTAAGTTATAATTACAACTGAAAGTCGAACTTTGAATTATTGAGCGTTTGATATATTTAGGTATGGTGAGATTAGTTGTATTTAAATTGTTAGAAAATCAAAATAAAATTGCATTTAAGAATGAGAAAGTTAACTCTATATCTTTAATATTAACTATGTGAGGTTTTTATTTATCAAGTAAGAAATAACTAATCAAATAATGAATTATATTATAATCCACAATAAGTGAACTTGTTTTTGATTGCATAACATAATTTTACATTTTAACTGAAGAATTTAAATTTCGAAATACGATATTTATTTTGAAGAGCTATCGATATTTGACACGTTTCTTCGATACCCCAAAACCGTTTATTATTATTTGACACTGTTCATTGAATGATTTTGTTTGAAACAGAATTGGATTTATAGTGCCAAAATTAGTGCACTAAATTTATGATTTTTTTGTTTTTCTACCAGCGGCAAATGGTTCAAACAATTATTGTATCGATACTTTCACACTTAGCCGCTGAGTCCGATTGAAAATCGGTAATATTTCTTATCGATTTAGAATCGGCTTAATCAGCAACATCGATTGTGCTTGCGACTGTTTTTGGAGCACTACTTTTGCGTTGAAATTTCAGCCGGACGTGTATTGCGGGAGCGCGTTAGCTATTTGCTTCGAATCAATTTACCGTGCGTCTGCGTCGTTGTGTGAGCAAAAAAGTGTAACAATAATATTCAAAAGGTAAATTGAAAGCAGATTTTTTTTGGTTTTTTTTTTTGCATCAAACAAATGGTTGATATTGTGCGTTAATACCTAAAAAGCCCACACACAAACACATATGTATGTATGTATAGAGGGGGCGACGCCAAAAACTGCTGCGACGGCTCAGCAAGCAAGCAAGCAAGCAAAAAAAAAAAAAATATTCTCAGCAGCCTCAAAGCTGAGCAACGGACTGGCAACAAACACCAATTGGAAACACACACTCACATATGCATACATACTGCGAAGTACATATGTATGTATAATTCCAATATGACTGAACTGAGACGTGCTCTATGCGTGTGCGTGTGTGTGTGTGTTGTGTGTGTGCATGAAATGTTTTCTTGTTTTTTTTTTTTTTTGTATAATTTTTTGGTCATACATAAGTACATATGTACATGCATGTGAATGTATATGCTGTGTACATGCCCAAAAAGCATAATAATAATAAATAAAAATCGGCTCAATGACCGCGCTGTTGGCTTTTGCATGCCTTTTTCATGTCAATTTTCCAATTGGCCAAAAGGCAGCACATAAAAACTGAAAGACACGCGCAATCCCCCACCCGACTCCCCCCCACCCTCTTCTGCAACTATTCCCCACCACTGCCCTTACGTGTGCGGCCAAAAAGTGCAATGAGTGAGAAATACCAGTGTGCCCATTTCATACATAGATATGTATGTATGTACGTAGCTGTCAAAGTTAGCTACATACATACATACATACGTACGTACATAGTCATGCATACATGATGATGTATATTTGTAATTATTCGACATTCTTACATATTAGTCATTATTATGCGATATTTAGCAAGAGCTCACGTCTTGTGTGTGCGTTAAAACATCAAACTATAGTGTGCAATTTTAAAGTAACTGTAGATGCTGTCTACATATGTATGTATGTATGTATGTACATGTGTACATGCAAAGCAATAAGCAAGAGAGACACCAGGATAACAGTAAAATTCAACAAGAAGAAAAGCTTATGTATGTGTGCAAGTCTATGTGCTTATGTGCATGTGTGTGTGTGTGTGTGTGCAAACAAGCAAGAGATTTTCAGTGAAAGAGAGCAGAGCACGTAAATTACGGTGTTTCTGACTGCGACTGTGGATGTATATATATATATATATAAGTGTGTGTGTGTGTGTGAGGGACAGGACACCAAGCAAAGCAAGCACGAGGCAACAACGGAAATTTTCACGCTGGGTAGGATAGGTGGGTGGATGGGCGGCTAAAAGGAGGCTGGTGGGGCATAACTTTTTTAGCTGACGCTGTTGCTGCGCAGTCGCTAACGCTGCCAGCGTCGTAACGTGTGCACGATTCGAAGTTGTGTGTGTGTGTGTGTGTTCTTTTCGTTTTTGTTGTAAGCATAACTCAAAAAACATTTGAGAAATAATCAAAAAAAAGAAGCTAACAAACGCAACTGCAAATGAAAAAGTCATCTCGCTGCCCTGGTCGTCCTTGAGCGGTACAGCCTCGACTCCAAACTCCAACCAGGGCTGCATATACATATATATACGTGTGTGTGTGTGTGTGTGTATTTGCATGGACACTTCCTCAAGGTTTCTGTTTTCTTTTTGTGTGAGTGTGTGTGTGTGTGTGTGTGTGTGTGTTTTTCTCTGCAATTGAGCCAAGTTTCAAGGAGATGCCCGAGCTGTGCTGCTGCTGCTGCTGCCTCTCATGCCTGCATCCCTGGCCGAAAATGCATTTTTTATGCAAAATTGCAATTTGCACTGGCTTTAATCGCTAAATGCAAAACACACAATCGCTGGCCCCAATCATCGCAAGCTGATGACCCGGTTAGCTAAATGTTGTTGTTTTCTTTCTATACATATACATGTACATATGTATATGTTTTTATTTTTTTTTATTGCGCGTTTTACTAACATACATACATACAGTGGCTAACAACTTGAATCAACTTTCAATATTTTGAACATCATTTCGAAAAACATTTTAATGCTAATTGGCGTACTCAAAGCTTGGACAGTCTAATACAATTTAACAATTTTAGCAGCAATTATTGTAAATATTTGTGAGCTTTCAATATATTGATATTTGCATAAAAGGTCGATTTGTTTCGTTTTTAAATGATGTGACAATCATGCGTTTTTATTCATAGTACGATCGCTAATTTGTTGCAATTTTGTAAAATTCTAGTGTTGCACTTTCCAGTCAATTTACTTTTATTTACTACTACTATAAACTGTACGCATTGCATATGTGTTTTTAAAAAAGGGTTATAATCAATCTATACCGAGATTTTATTTGAGTTAGAGACACGGAACTTCTTATCAATATACAAATCACGCATATTTCGTATTTTTAAAAAAACATCCTTAAAGGCATTGACCTTGACCTTTTGCATATTGCTACAGCACATCTCGTAGTAACGAGCATTTTTATCTTATTTGATATATATTTTGTAATTTTTTCATGTTATGGAACTAAATAAAAACAAAAATTCGCTAAAATTCAAATTTTCCAGAAATTTGAATAAAATTTTGTTACACTTTTTTTTAATTTGCACAAAATGTTAAAAATTCAATGCGATTGAAGATATTTATTGGCTTTAAATTTGACAATTTGCTAAGAAATTCAAGAGCCCATAAGATTAATCAGAAATATATATATGTATATAAAAAAAATACATTTTTGTTGAATTTGTCTGAGAGAAAAGTGAATTATTTAAAGAGGACTGGGAACAGTGGCTCCGTTTATTTATTCATTAGGCGATAGTAGATTTTCGATCGGACTAACTGACTCGGCTAATGGCACAACTATGTACATATATATAATAATTTAGTCACATTTACTGTTAATCGTGTGTAATGTCATTAAACGGTCGTAGAGTTTTAATATCTTTTGTCTGTTGTACACGAATTGCGATACTAACAATACATATATATGTACATATGCACATATCTGTGTGTACAGATTTCGGAATAATAGCATAAGTACAACTTTCGGTTGACCTTCCCACGGTCATTAAAGGACAGATCAAATACTATCCATGGCAAAATTGGTAATTACCAATCTAACTAACAGCACGCAGTTAACATAGTACACAGTTAACATTATACTGGTTAGCATAACAGCGAACTGGAATGAACCGGTTAACCGGTTTGCCAATCACCGAACCGATAGCTTAGCCCTTAGCTCTAAGCATTCAAGCTAATCTTCACTGAGACTTAAACTGTACAAATAAATACAAATGATTAAGTGTCGTAATATTTCAACAGCTGGCAGTTTTCTATTTGCGCTACAAATGGCATATTTAAAAAAAAAAACACCAACAAGCACTTTACTCGCTGTCAGGTGAAAATTATATATGTGTACATAAGTTAATTACATGCATATTACAATAATTAGCAATTTGCGCTCTTATGACAATTGCCGACACTAGCGGCAAATGTAGAGTGCCGCTGTCGCTGCCGCTGCTGTCGCTGCAGTCGTTGCAGCCGCTGCTGCTAAATGCGTGCGTGGGAGTATGCAAGAGATAGAGAGGGAGCGAGAGAGAGAGAGCGCGAGCGAGAGTGATTGAGAGAAAGACAGGGAGAGGAGGGAGGAGGGAGCGCAAGAAACCGGGAGAGCGTGAGAGCGCACTGAACGTACGAAATAATTGAAAGAAAAATGTAAATGAAAATAAAGCATAAATAGATTGAAAAGTAAAGCATGACACGGCAACAACAACAACAACAGCAGCAACAGCAACAATTGCGAAATATCAAATACAAAAGAGAGCAAAAAAAAAGCGGCTGCTACTGTTGCTTTTGTTTTTGTACTCACATTGCGCTAATAATAGCAGAAGCAACTACTACCGACTAGAAGTACTGAATTCGTTTGAGAAATATGTATGTACATACATATGTACATACATACATATGTATTGCAAAACAAAAATACATAAGATCTCTATGTACGTGTAAAAGTGTGTGATTTTTGTACAAATCTAAAAAAAAACACATACATACATACATACATATGTACGTATGCAAGTGAATTTTAAATAAAAAGCAAATCCGCTAGCGTTGCTGCACTCGCTGCTTATATATGTACATATGTATGTATGTATGTATATACAGTATATACAACGGTTGCGGGTCAATTGACTTTTAGTGTTGCGTGCACCCATACAAACACAAGCGCCAAGAAAAAAGCTCAGCAGCAGGACTCTGTTCGCGTCGGCGTCGCACGCAACAATTCGCCTTAGCTAAGGCAAGCCTAAGCTCACCACACGCACTGACATACATATGTACAAGCCTACATATATATATATATATATACAAACATACAGGCAAGAGAGTATGCGGGCGCTTGTGCTTTCGCGTCTTTCTTTCCCCACTCACATACATACATACATACACACTCACACTCATTGGTGGTCGTCGCTTCGTCACCGCACAGTGGTTTTTAGGCGCTTGGTCTTGTTTTGTATGTGTGTTGATGTGCTTAATAATAAAGCACATCACATTTGGTTAATTTACATTTGCGATGCATTCGATAGCAGGTGCCTATGTTTCATTTCCTAAGCTTGCATGTGAAAGGCAGCTTTTTAAGTGATCAGAAAGCTCTTGCGTTAGCAGAAGCCCGCTCGCTGCGTATGCAACTCGAATATACAGTGGCTCACAGCTTATTTCAACCAGCACCTTAACAAAATTTTAGGCATGTATAAAATCTAAACTAAAAGAGATATCAAAATAATTTAAACGCAATTTGGTAGTCTGATGCTTTAACTTATAAAATATGACTTCATTTATTTTTCAAATATTTTTAAAACATTTTATTTTAATTAAAAACTAAAAAATCATCCAAAATCAATGCCACAGCTTATTTCAACCACTTTAGAAATTATATTGTTAAAACTATGTTTTTCATCAAACAACAAAAATTAATACTTGCTATGACCACCCTTTTGGTCAACCACCATTTTGAGCCTTTTTGGCATGGATTCGACCAACTTTTGTGTAACTTGTGGTGTAATCTTGGCCCATTCGTCAAGCAATGCAGTTTTAAGGTCAGATTTGTTAGAAATATTGCGTTTTCGGATATTTGTATCCAAAATAGCCCACAAATTTTCAATAACATTCATGTCTGGTGACTGGGCTGGTGGTTTCATAACATGCGGACAGTTCCAGATCAGCCAGGTCTTCACAATGCCCGCCGTATGTTTCGGGTCATTGTCCTGGTAAAATCTGAAAACGTCCCTTATGCCCAGCTTCTCAGCACTTTCAATCAAATTGGACTTCAAAATGTCAAGATATTTAGTTTTGTCCATTGTAGTCTCAATAAACTGCAAGTTTCCGACACCCGCTGCCGACATACAGGCCCACACCATAACGTTACCACCGCCATGCTTAACTGTAGCCCTTACATTTTTTGCTTCCAGCTCTGTGTTTGGCTTACGCCCCACATATGAGGCTCCATCTGACCCAAAAATATTAAATTTGGACTCGTCACAGAATAACACTGTATTCCAGAAACCATTATCCTTGTGCAAGTGCTCCTGGGCAAACTTTAGGCGACACATCTTATTTTTGTCGCTTTTAAAAAACTTCTTGCTCGCTATTCTGGCCTTGAAGTCATGCTCCCGAAGCACACGGCGAATCGTTTCTGGGTGGCATGACTTGCCCAACTCTGCCTCAACATCACTGGCCAGTTTTGGAGCCGATAGCCTTGGATTATCCCGTATTTTCCGGACAATATAGCGCTCGTCCGTAGAATTGAAAATTTTGTTCGGAGCAATTCTACCCTTATCATGGGTTCTATTTTCTCGGACAAATCGGTAAATGATGCTCTGGACTGTGGAATCACTTAGTCCAACCATCTCACCAATTTTCCTGCGCGAGTAGCCCGTTTTAAAATGCCTGAGAACAAGTTCTCGCTGCTCATTAGTTGTGCGTGGTCCCATTTCGATATATACACTATTCTGCAAGATCCACTGTCAAAATTCAGCAGAAATATATTTCACCATACTGCGAAAACAATGACTGAAGCATAGAAAAAGAAACTACCGTTGCATTGTAAAATAACGGATCTTTGCTCAGCTGCAAAGTATGTGGTTGAAATAAGCTGTGGCATTGATTTTGGATGATTTTTTAGTTTTTAATTAAAATAAAATGTTTTAAAAATATTTGAAAAATAAATGATGTAATATTTTATAAGTTAAAGCATCAGACTACCAAATTGCGTTTAAATTATTTTGATATCTCTTTTAGTTTAGATTTTATACATGCCTAAAATTTTGTTAAGGTGCTGGTTGAAATAAGCTGTGAGCCACTGTACATACATACATATACGTATGTATGTACATTTATATATATATATATATATATATATATATATGTATATGCATACTTAGCTCATTTCAATTTTGCATGACATCAGCATCCTTTCATTTCGATTTAAGTGCTGTCCTGTTGCAGCGCAGCAGATGCAACGTGCCGTTAGCCGTTTTGTATGCAATATGTATAGCGCTTATATATGTACATATGTATGTATGTATGTACATATATGCAGTGTCGTAGTCAGGAAGGAGTTTTTTGGGCTAAGATTTGATGAAGAAGATGAAATCAATACACTGGATGCTTGCAAATGAGAGCTTCTTGGTTTCTGCAGTTATAATTTCTGAAGTTATTTTTTTTCGATTTAAATTATAAATATAATTAACATTATAGGGGCATACATACTACATCTTATAATTTATGTTTTTTTTAAAATTGATTTTTTTTTTGTATCGACTGCTTTTATTCAGCGTTTAATAAAACTAAATGCAGTAAATATTTGCGTATTTGTGTAAGCAAAAAACAAAAATTTGCAAATATTTGGAAATTATACATTTTTGGAAGTTCTAATTTTCTAGCGTAATCGTTATCATATTTTTGATTTTTACTGTAAGCCCCGCTTAGCAAAATTCTGCCCACGCCACTGTATGTACATGTGTATGTATGTGTGTAAATACACACACACATACGCATGCACAGTAATATTTGCGACTGCTGCGATCCCAAAGCAGACATTGCCGTGTTTTCATTTCCTTCATTTGCTGCTGCTGCTGCTGTTATTGTTGTGCTTGCTGTTGTTGTTGTTATTGTTGTTGTGCGCCAGCAACAGGACGGGACTTGGCATACGCACTAACAACACAGCAGCAGCAGCGTCGTCATAATGACCGACTAACTGACTAAGTATGTACATATATACATACATACATATGTATGTATGTATATGCCTTACATATGTACATGTCTTATGTATATGTGTGTGTGTATGTTTGTGTGTTCGTGCATGCGCCTCGCCAGGCTGCCAAGCCAGCGGTCAGGGTTGACTTTTGCAGGAGACCAAACCAGGAATAAAATACTCCCAGTCCCCTCCGCAGCGTCCGCCCTACTCGCTCTCCCTCCCACTCGCACTACAGGCACTGTCATGCAAAAAGCAAAAGCAAACGCAAACGCAAAAGCAGCAGCAGCAGCAGCTACAACAACATTAAGTGCGCCGAGGCAACAACACAGTTGCTTGAGCGCAACTCGTGCCGTTACTCCGTTTTTCTACTTATTGAGTTACTTTCGGTGAGAAGAAGTCTGTCTGTATGTATGATGTACATACATATGTATGTATGTATGCTTCTGTGTGTGTGCTGGGAATCGATAAAGCATACTTATTTGCATTTTTGGTGCAACGTGCTTTAAAATATGTATGTATGTATGTATGTATGTTGGTCTTCACATAATATGTGTGTACATATACATACATACATACATGTATATGTACATCTCAAACCGACTCTCTCTCTCTCTCTCCCTCTCTCCTTGTATATGTATGTGTATGTGTATGCGTGTCGAGATTAGCTTCCAGTGGGTATACAAATCATCTCTCGGTTCGTTGCTCAAGTTATAAATATGAAATATTCAAAAGCGCGTCCCCCACTCCCCCAGGACACCCAGGCGTGCAAGCAACCAGCCATCCATCACCTATCTTGCTTGGCTAACCAGCATTTGCTTTTGTTGCGCCCTTTCGCTTTCAGCTCGCGCTTTAAGCCGCCCCCTTTACATATTGTCTCCCGCTCTGCCCCACTCATTGTATGGCTCGTTACAGTTATTTTACGCACACAATACACACTGGTGGCAGGAAAAGTCGCAACTGTGTTGCAGTACAACAAATACCTTTTTGGTACTTTTTTCAAAAGCAACAAAAAAGAGTGCTCTAGACGAGAGTGCCCGACCAGGCGATACCCTGTAGTCTGTACACTCACTTATACTTATAAGTATGTAAGTATAATATTCTATATGTATAGTATATATATATATATACAGACGATATATACAGGCGATCATATGTTACAAATATTTGCTCAGATTCATAATACCCAATTTAAGCATTTTGTAATGGGTAGAGGGGCATAAAAAGACTGTCCCTAATCTTGCAGCTGTTTTGTGCATAAGTTTCGGTTGCGTTTGAGCTACTTAACAATTTGGTTTTTTTTGTTTTGGTTTGCTGGCAGCTCAAGTTTGTTTGCTGCACAAGTTGCTGCTGTAAACTTTTTTGGTCATGGACCTTGGTTTTCTTTGGCTCTTCTGCTTTGCTTTGCTCAAATATCAAGTGGCTTTATCCCTGGAATTCCTTAAGTGCACTTTGTATGCAGCAGCAAAAACCAACAAAAGCTTAGCATAAATTTCAATGTTGCCCTGCCCGCTGCGCTACTTTTATGGCCGCCACTGTAATGAGTGCAAAATTGCGCTGCGGGCGCTCTGTGTGCGTGTGTCTGTGTCTGTGTGTCTGTGTGTGTGTGTACACGTCCCTTTTGTTGTTGCTGTGCGGTGAGCGGCGAGTTTTATGCTTGTTCCATTTTGCGCTCCTCAACATGATTTGCCTTGTGTTGCATACCCTGTAGTATTTCGTGCAAATTACTAAGAGCGAGTATATTCACGGTGTCAACTTACATTGTATTTATTACGAATTTGTATGCTGTTGGATTTCAAAGTAAATAAACTCGGTTGAAAATCGCCTAACAACCCATTTGTAATCATTTTTCCAAGCAAATACCAAAAGTGCCCAATTTCAATTGCCAAGGAAATGGAAAAACGTTTTTTCGTGAAAAATCGTATAAAAATAGCAAGTAATCAAACCTAACGATACATATTCACTATGATTTAATAAAATAAACTAACTTAGTCAATACAGATTTTAAAATCTATGTATATTATATTCTATATACAGGGTATATAAAACGCTTAGTTGTATCTCGTTGTCAGTCTCTTTTTTTTCTTTTTGCAAAGCAGCAAAGTATGGGACTCTAGACTCTAACATTATCCACACACAAAAGAAAAAAACCCCAATTTTGCGCTCCCTTTTTTCTTATGAGTATTAGTCATGTATACGTTCTACATGTGTGTGTGTGTGTGTGTATATCTTTTACAGTACACAATGTGTGTATGCTAATTGCTGAAGCTGCAACAACCACAACCACAACAACAACAAGCAATGAAAATGAAACAGAAACCGAAATTAGGTCGCAATCGCCACACACACTCACACACACACACACACACACACACACACACACACACACACACACACACACACACACACAGAGCACCTGCGGCGCGGCAAGTAAAATACAATTGCCAAAAATAATTTGAATGCGCGACAATTTCCCTGCAGCAGCAGTCAAACGAACGAGACGAAAACAAGTGGGGAAGGATTATCTTCGGCGTGCCGAAGATCTTATACTCTTTTCGAACCTATTGGCAATTTTCACTCTGCCAACTGCACCACTGAAATTTCATATGCTGTACAATACTTCATTTTTTTTGTTCTAAGAATATTTAATGTATTGCCAGTTGTATAGCAGCTATAAGATATAGTGATCCGATCCGGCCGGCTCCAACCAATGTGATGTCTCTTTGAATAATAAGTATCAGTGCAAAGTTTCATCGCGATAGCTTTAAAAACATAGGATATATGGCCAAAAACGACTTCGAGTTGTATAGCAGCTATTAGATATAGTGATCCGATCCGGCTGGCTCCAATCAATATGATGTCTCTTTGAGTAATAAGTATCAGTGCAAAGTTTCATCGCTATAGATTCTAAAACATGGGATATATGGCCAAAACCGACTTCGAGTTGTATGGCAGCTATAAGATATAGTGGTCCGATCCGGCCGGCTCCGACCAATGTGCTGTCCCCTGGAATAAAAAGTGTCTGTGCAAAGTTTTATCGCGATAGCTCGAAAACTGAGGGACTAGTTTGCATACATACAGACAGACAGACAGACGGACATGGCTAGCTCAATTTGTATTGTCATTCTAAGCATACTGGCAGTAACTTTTGGGGGTCTCCGACGCTTCCTTCTATGTGTTACACACTTCAGCACAAACTGAATATACTATTTTCTTCAAAAAGAGTATAAAAAGTAAATAAAGCGCCGCATACACACATGATGAGAAATCGCGTAAAAGTGGAAAACTATTTGACTTATTGGAGCAGACAGCGTCGCAGTCGCCAGAGTCCAAACTGTCACTCAGAGGCGCAAATACCTGCAGACGGACAGACAGACGGACAGACAGACAGACATACATACATACATATATAAATAAATAAATGTTTCTGTTGAAAACTAAATGCATTTGATGCAACATAATAGAACAACTAATTAGACATTGTGAGGTGCGCAGGATTTGATTAGCAACATCAAAAGCGCTGGCTGGGCGCACAAACAAACAGGCGACCCAATATACCCAATACGCATTTCGAGCGAATTTATTATGCGCGCATGTGTGTGTGTGTCTGTGTGTGTGTGTGTGTGTGTGTGTGTGTGTGCATGTGGGACATTTTGATTGTTATTGTTTTCGCTTGGCAACGGGATTTCATCAGCATCCCATCAGCATCATCATCATCATCATCATCATCATCATCTTCATCATCATCATCATCATCATCAGCGTCAGCGTCACATCAAACGCAATCATTACGCACACTAATGCACTTCTTGGGCGCCCACACACGTTGCAAATTTGCCATTATTTTCGCTTTTGCATTTGTTGTTGTTTTTATACCCTGAACCCATTAAAAATGGGTAAAAAGGGTATAATGGTTTTGTGCAAATGTATGTAACAGGCATAAGGAAGCATCTCCGACCATATAAAGTATATATATTATTGATCAGTATCAACAGTCGAGTCGATCTGGCCATGTCCGTCTGTCTGTCTGTCCGTCTGTCTGTCCGTCCGTCTGTCTGTCCGTCTGTATGAACACACAGATATCGGAGACTACAAGAGCTAGAGACTTCATATTTGGAACATAGGTTCTCCTAATCCCGGGACAGATCAAGTTTATTAAAATTTATCGATAGCTCGTCCCGTTCAAAAGTTATCGATAAATTTCGATTTCAGACCAGCGTTTTTTGGATATAACTTACAAGTTATAAGAGCTAGAGGCCCCTAATTTGACATGTATAATCTCGAATAGCATACACATGTAACAAATATTTCACTTTTTGGATACCACCCCCAAAACCCCCCAAAAGTTAAAAAAACCCATTTTTGAAGGTACGACCTTGCAATTTGGTTTGGTAACACATATTATCGACAATTGTTTGCCCCAAAATTTCAATATGATCGGACAATAAACACAGAAGTTATTTAAGATTTAACTTTCCATTGTGTGGGGCTCAGCGAAAGAGCAAGCTAACTGCTTAAACCGCTGGCACTGCTTGTACTGCAGCATTTGTGTGTTTAGAGTAGTACGAATGATTGTAAGGACTGGGTTCAGGGTATCTCGTAGTCGGGCACTCCCGACTAGAGCACTCTTACTTGTTATACCCTGAACCCATTAAAAATGGGTAAAAAGGGTATTATGGTTTTGTGCAAATGTATGTAACAGGCATAAGGAAGCATCTCCGACCATATAAAGTATATGTATATATTATTGATCAGTATCAACAGCCGAGTCGATCTAGCCATGTCCGTCTGTCTGTCCGTCTGTATGAACACGCAGATATCAGAGACTACAAGAGCTAGAGACTGCATATTTGGAACATAAGTTCTCCTAATCCCGGGACAGATCAAGTTTATTTCATTTGATCGATAACTCGTCGCCTTCAAAAGTTATCGATAAATTTTGATTTCAGACTAGCGTTTTTGGGCCATAACTTCAAAGTTATAAGAGCTCGAGGCCCTTAATTTGGCATGTATAATCTCGAATAGCATACACATGTAACAAATATTTAACTTTTTAGATACCACCCCCCAAACCCCCCAAAATATCAAAAAACGCATTTTTGAGGGTACGACCTTGCAATTTGGTTTGGTCACACATATTGTTGACAATTGTTTGCCCCCTCTCAATAAGATCGGACAATAAAAACAGAAGTTATTTAAGATTTAACTTTCCATTATGTGGGGCTCAGCGAAAAAGCAAGCTTAACTGCTTAAACTGCTTGTACTGCTTGCACTGCATGCATGTGCTGTGTATGTATGCACACTATTAGGCAAGTATGAATGGATTGTAAGGACTGGGTTCAGGGTATCTCCTAGTCGGGCACTCCCGACTAGAGCACTCCTACTTGTTTTTTTTGCTTTTACGGTTTTTGCAAATTGTTAAATGAAAATTGTCGGAATTGCATTGGAAATCAATTGATTGCATATCAATTATTGTAATGAAAACAGCAAACAAGTCAGCAAATTGCACAACATATACGACAGCTAAATACACTGAGAACAGTTTTAGGTTTCAAATTGGCTAGCTCTTAAATATAATGATGCATTTTAATAAACTTTATCAGTCAATCAATGCTTACAAATTGTATATTTGTATATTAAATGTAAAAAAAAACTAGAGAACAACAATAAGAAACTGCAAAAATATATTGAAAATTACCAAATTAATTGCATATTTTAAATTTAATAATTTTGAAATATTACAGGTGGGTCTTGAAAGTTAAAATTTTCGTGCAAGAATAGACAAAAAGTGAGGAAAAAATCAGGGTATAAAAAACCAAACAGCCATAGGTTTTCTGACAGGTTTTCAGTTATTTTTTTTTTAATATATAATTCTGAGCAATATGCTCTGCTTTGGCAAGCAGTGCATAAATAAAAATGCAACCAATTGTTGTGGGTGTTCAAATTGATTGTTCATTAAATAAAGCAATTCGCAATTTAATTGCCTGAAATGAACGAACGTTGTGCAAACTTTTAATTATACGTGAATAATTCGATCATGCGAATATGTATGAGAACAATTCCACATTTTATTTATTTTTCTCGATAATAAAGTAATCAGTTTGCATCATATAAATCTGTCTTTTCAACAGCAATAAATTGGCAATTCATTGAAAGCTGAGATACAAATTGATATGAACTCAATCTGAAGATATAATCATTAGGTAGAATATGTATATATATATATATTTGGACTGAAGCTGCCTTTTAGTAATTTGAGCAGAGAAGAAATGTGAAATTCATAATAAATAAGTCAATGCCTTACAATTTGTATTTGTATTTGCATTTGTTTAATGTCAATTAAAAACAGTCGACACAGGCAGATAATTAGAATGTCTATTTGGAATGTAAATTATCTGGGGGTATTTAACTTGAAAAGTTGGTCCAACATTTGCTGCTACGTTTGGAGAAAACCCAATTAAACCAAAAATAACGATAAGAAAAAGAAACATAAAAGGATTAATAACAAAAAAGTAAGTCAATGAGCTAAAAAAAAAAAAAATCGAAAATAGGACTCTGAATTGAAGTCGATTAAAATCAGCACAGTTTACTCGAAAGGATTCCAACCTTTAAGCACAAGACTCCCAGATTCCCCGCTTTCCACTCCAATCAGCAACAATTGAGGTGGAATTTTGTTAAAATTCAATAAATGCACGTTTATAAATGCTTTAATAAATATAAAAAAAAAGATAAAATGAAAGGAGCCATGTCCTTGGAATTTTTTCTTCGAAACGGCAATCTGTCTTTAATAGCGGTCATTTCCAGTGTAAACACAAATCGCCTTTGTTGTTGTTGAGTGTAAATACTTGAATTTTCAACAATGGATTTCCGTGAAAAGTGTTTTTTTTTTGCAGAAATGTTCAAGTTGTTACAGTTACAGGTAGCAGTTTGTTTATATCCGGCTGAGGTCGCAAATAGCTTTCGAGTGGTTCAGTTGTGCAATCGACGAGTTCTTCCAGGAATAAAAGTACGCATGGCCAATTAAACTGTCATTATGTTCGCTTTTCTATATTCATTGTTGTGCCTGAAGTTTGTAAAGCCTATGAGACCGCCAAGAGTTATCCCTAGAATGGTTAGGTTGACTACAAAAATGGTATTGTCTGTCTGTCTGTTTGCATGTATGCAAAGTAATCACTCAGCTTTTGAGTTATTGGCATGCAACTTAGCACAGAGACTTAATATTCAAGGGCACAACACATTTGTCGGAATTGGCCGGATCGGACCACTATATCTTATAGCTGCCATACAATTTGAAGTAGTTTTTGGCCATATTTCTCATGTTTTTTGAGCCATCGCCTTCAATTTGCTTGTACACTTGCATATGCTTATAACATTTAAATGTTGAAGATTTCATAAACTATTTTGAAATACTTTCAATAAAAGATATATGTATATTAATATGCTCCAGTAGGAAGTGCCCGACTGGAAGACACATTGGGCTCAGTCCTTGCATTTATGCATACCTACTTAGCCTTTGGAATAGAAGAAGAGAGCTGCTCAAAGTGCAATCAAAAGTGTCATACGGGATATTTGTTGTTTGCACACACATTTGCGAAGTCCTTTGAAGCCAATCGAAGTCTCATTACAAGTATTTGCCTTCGTCAGAATATATCCTTTGCTCGTGTACGTCACAAAAAAGGATATTACTGTGGAAAGCTCAGACTCATTGCAATTACGCCCTGGGCGTGATTACCAATCAGTCTGTAAGTATATGTGTATATATATAGTATATAGAGTATACATGTATATGTATGTACAATATGGTTTTTATTTTATAGGGGGTCCTAGTTAGATATCGTCAAAGGATTGCTCGGGAAATTGGATCGGCACTAAACTGTGTTTGCGTGTGGAGCGTTTTTCTTTGTTGTTGTTGTTTTGTTGTTGCTGTAGTTGTAAGCGTTACTGTTATTGTGGTTTTTGTTGTTGTTTAGTCGCAACGCATTTCAAACTTAATTATTATAATTGGCAAAAAGCGACGCTGACAACAACAACAAACAACAACAAACAGCTGCCAAAAGCGAAACCAAAGCGAGAAAAAAAAATGTATATATATATATATACATAGGTTTATATATATGTACATATATAAGGAAAGGAGAAGCGAGAACACTTGGACACGCAACACGCGGCATGCCGCACAGTGGGCCAAAAGCTAGCGACTTTTCAGCCAATTCAACAGGCTGACAATAAAACTTGTTTGAAATTATGAAATTACTAACGCAATTCAAACAAGTAAGAGCGCTCTAGTCGGGGTGCCCGACTAGGAGATACCCTGAACCCAGTTCTGACTTCCATTAATACTTGCCTAATAGTGTGCATACATACAAGCACACAACATACTGCAAAGTGCAAGCGGCTTAAGCAGTTAGCTTGCTTTTTCGCTGAGCCCCATACAATGGAAAGTTAACTCTCAAATAACTTCTGTGTTTATTGTCCGATCTTACTGAAATTTTTGGGACATACAATTGTCAATAATATGTGTGACCAAAACAAATTGCAGGGTCGTACCTTCAAAAATGCGTTTTTTCAACTTTTGGGGGGATTGGGGGGTGGTATCCAAAAAGTGCTCTTCGAGATTATGCATGCCAAATTTGGGGTCTCGAGCTCTTATATCTTTGAAGCTATGTCCCAATAACGCTAGTCTAAAATCGAAATTTATCAATAACTTTTGAAGGCGACGAATTATCGATCAAATGAAATAAACTTGATCTGTCCCGGGATTAGGAGAACTTATATTCCAAATATGAAGTCTCTAGCTCTTGTAGTCTCTGATATCTGTGTGTTCATACAGACGGACGGACGGACAGACAGACAGACGGACATGGCTAAGATCGACTCGACTGTTGATACTGATCAATAATATATATACTTTATATGGTCGGAGATGCTTCCCTATGCCTGTTACATACTTATGCACAAAACCATAATACGATTTTTACCCATTTTTAATGGGTTCAGGGTATAAAAATAAAAAGGAATTCTTTCAAGTTTTTAGTGTATTCAATCTCAATTGTCTTAAGACTTACTTTTTTGATGAAAGTCTATTCTAGATATATGGCTTTTTTATACAAATTTACCATATAATTGGAAAAGTCGAAAAGGGGAAGTGACCGACAGCGTAATACTCTGTTGCCATTGTAATAAATAACCTTTTGCGTATGTAATTAACAGTAATCTACTGACTCTAGCTTTAAAATTGTGGTAGATATAGACGGCTGGGGGGGCGTTTTGGTAGGCGTGGCCGGCAGATCAAGGGCAAACTATCTCCACATTGTAAGCGCCTAGCTTTAGAATTGTGGAAAATATATTAACGTTTTATCGATTTAAAATTGCAGGTGTATCGAAATATTATCGATTTGCAGCCTTCACAGTGGACGGGTCGCAAAAATCTTAACACTTTATCTCAACCAGATACCAACAAGTATATTAATGCAAATTTCAAGTCTCTAACGAAAAGTTGCGTTCATACAAACAGACAAACAGACAGACAGACAGACATTACACCAACCCAATATACTATGAATACCTTTGGTATCAGAGCATAAAAAGTGTGTAAATAAATTCGTAGAAATAGAAGTCAGCTAGCGTTTTATGCTATTTGCACAGTTGTGTGAGCGATGAGCAAATACAGCTGCCACAGAATGCCGCAGTTGCCACAAAGTGCGCTTTTCGGTTGACTTTCTAAACCAACGACGCGCCCAAAGTCATACCGAAAGAAAAAAATATATATACTATATAAAAACAAGTGGGGAAGGATTATCTTCGGCGTGCCGGAGATTTTATACTCTTTTCGAACCTATAGGCAATTTTCACTCTGCCAACTGCACCACTGAAATTTCATAAGCTGTACAAAATAGTTTTGTCGCGTAAAATTTTTTTTTTTTCTAAGAATATTTAATTCATTGCCAGTTGTATAGCAGCTATAAGATATAGGGATCCGATCCGGCCGGCTCCAACCAATGTGATGTCTCTTTGAATAAGAAGTATCTGTGCAAAGATTCATTGCGATAGATTAAAAAATATAAAGCCAAGCTACTAAAGCCAACAAAGCTCACCGCCCGCTTTTGCTGAATAATTTGCAATTTAAAACTGCTGTTATATATACAGATATATACATATATATATATATTTATTTTTTTTCTCTAGCCACATGTTGTTGGTTGTTTACATTCGTGTATGTGTGTGAGCCAACAACAAAGCAACAGTTTCAAAGAGAACAACGTACAAACAGCCAAACAGAAAAATGTAGCAACAAAAAGGCGCATTGTTAAGATATCATTTACATTTTCTATATAAAATAAAAAAAGGGGGAAGTATGCAAATGCAGACATTACACATTACACAAATGTGCATACATACATATACATACTGACATATATGTACATACATATATATATATGTGTATATATTGTCCCAGCATATTGTCTAAAGTCGCGCATAATATTGCAATAAGAAAATTAACATTAATTGGATGTTTGTGTTCTTCTTTCTTTTTATCATTATATTCATTTTGTTGATGCGATGCTTTTAGATATAAAATATTCAAACTTTAAATATACCAAAGATGATAACAAAAAAAAAAGAAGTGTTTTTGCTATGCTTCTCAACAATTTCTTAAAGATTGAATACAAAAAAGCTGAGGATTTGTTTTCCAACCAGCGAAAAAAGATCAATTAAATATGCTAAACAGTTAATTTTTTTTAATTCTATGCCAAAATTGCCTAAAAAAATATTTAACAGAAATAAAAAAAGGCATAAAATTAACTCCAGTATGTGCTTAAATATGGTATCAAAACCTTAACTATTTTGTAAGACATTTTGAATTTAAACCATACAAATATCAGTTCAATACAGTTAAAATACTAAGTACACGTTTTTTTTAAGCATTTAATTTATTTTTATATATTTTGCATAGTCTTTAATTAAAACACTTTTAGCAGTTACTATTTATATATTTCAAACTTATTGCTAAATCATTAAATGAGCATATATAAAGAAAATAATCAATATTGGCTAAATCGGAAGGCAAATATTTGCAAAATGTGCAAATTTGTACAAAATTGTTAAGCAAATATTCCGCTTTTTTCAGTTGACACTTAAATATAGATCGACTAGTAAATTGAATTGCCAACTGACGAAACGTGATATTTGTCACAATTTTTAGCAATTAGCACAATTAACGATTAGCTGTCTGACAACTTTCTCAAACTTGACAATATTTGAGTGCTAAACAGGTTAGACAGATAGATGAACATACATATCTTCAATCTGAGCACTTTTCACAATTATTTGCATTTGTGCAGTATTGTGTAGTGCAAACAACTTCTTGTCTTTCATCATTTGCAGTGTTTTCCAACACTCAAATACTATCATTATCAATCGAGCCATGTCTGTCTGTCTGTCTGTCCGTCGAATATCAGAGACTATAAGAGCTAGAGACTACATATTTGGCATAGAAGTTCTCGTATTCCCTTGTCAGATCAAGTTTATTTAATTTTATCGATTACTCGTCCCGTTGAAAAGTTGTCGATAAGTTTCGATTTGACTTGAAAGTTATAAAGGCTAGATGCACCAAATTTGGTATGTATTAACTTGAATATATAACAAACAAATGTT
The DNA here is from genome assembly GCA_035042425.1 of Drosophila flavopinicola. NCBI lineage: Eukaryota > Metazoa > Arthropoda > Insecta > Diptera > Drosophilidae > Drosophila > Drosophila flavopinicola. The sequence continues at coordinate 1,518,964 of JAWNLL010000473.1, read as the reverse complement.
AGAAATATTGGAACAAAGCACTCTTTTATAAGGTATGACCTTGCAATTTGGTTTTTTACAAAAATTGCAATAAGATCGTTCAATAAACACAAAAGTTGTTTAAGGTGAGTGAAGAAGTAAGTTAACTGCTTAAACTGCTTGCAGTAAGTGTGTACACAAATATGTAACTATGAGTGCACGTTAGGATTGGGTGCAGGGTATCTTCTAGTCGGGCACTCCCAATTAGAGCAGACTTACTTGCTAACAGAAAGTGTGACTGCAGCTGCTGTTATTGTTGTTTCCGTTGTGTGTTAACAGGCTTTACCCACAAACACACACACACACACACAAACCAGACACACACACACACACACACACACACAGAGAGAGAGAGAGAGAGAGACTGATAGTGTGTTGTTCGGTTGTTTTGTTATTCGCGGTCGTCTTTTGTTCTTGCCATTGGCATTCGACTTCGACACAGTTTTAATTAGTTTGCCACATTTCGCAAATAGTTGAACAGCAAATAAATTTTGTGCACTTTAATTAAGCGCACGCTATTTACTGTAAATATTTGCATTGTTTTTAATTCTTTCTGAATACCCGGCCAACAATTGGGTATTCTAATTTTGTGTGAGGCATCTGGGAAAACGATTCTATAATCTGAATCGGTATCAACAGTCTCGCTTGTGTGATTTCCCTTTAAACTATCTTGATGCAATTTTGCCTATATTATTATTATAATTTTATTTCCGCTGCCGTATAGTATAGTATAGTATAGTATATATAAATATATGTATTTATATATTTCAAAAAAGGTTTTTATTTTTGATGTACATTGCGCTATTTATTTTAAATTAGAAAAAAATATTTGCATTTTTTAAATAATTATTGAAATTACTTTAGAAAATCTATTTAAATTAAAATTGGTTTCTTAAAAATATAAATTTTATATGAATAACATGAACCAAATCATATTTAGTATTATCGTTTCGAATAATCACTAATTTATTTCATTAAACTGTACTATAAATTCTTTCGAAATTTTTTTTTTTAATATTTTTTTACACATATTTTTTTTTTTTATGTGTAGAAACTGACTATGGAAAGTTGAGTTCTTGGTTGAAAGGAAAATAGCAAATGATCAACATCTGATTATAGCTATCATAAACATCAAGTTCTTGTTGTTTGTGAATTTAAAGAAGATGATTAATAATAGCTATGTTTTCTTATTACTTTTTTTAATATCTCGTTAAACCCGCTGCCCAAAATTTCAATACACGAATTTCGCTAATTGTGTTTTGCTTTTCAGCCTATGCCAAAAATGTGTACACACACTCACCCACACACACACACACACACACACACACGTCTAAAACATTTAATTTTTTTTGTTATTTTTATTTTGTTGCTATAGCCGAAATTTAATGACTTAGAAATTAAGCAACAACAATTTGAAAAAAGAACTTCGTGAAATTTTTGCAATGTATGTGCTGGTTTTGGCATTGTTCTAATGAGACACATGTGGGTGTGGTGTGTGTGTGTGTGTGTGTGTGTGTGAAACCAAAAACCACTGCACAAAAACAAAACAAAACATTTAACGATTTTTCTTTATTTTACGTTTCACAGCTTTCTTGGCAACATTTTTGTAAATTTCTGTAAATTTCTTATTTATATTGTTTGACATGCGTAATCAAATTGCAAACGTTAAGTTGGCTGCGCCTAAGCCGTTTCCGTTAATTGAAGCGTTGCCAGATCGCTGTCGGTTTTGGTCTTGAATATATATATATTGCTATATTATCTGGCATATCAAATACACTAGTTGACAAATATGTATATAATTTGTACAGGTTGTGTTGAAATTTAAATACAATTTGGTTCTTATTATGCAGATTATTATACCTATGAAATATATCAAATATATATATAGTATGATATATGGCCTAAGGTTGGAAGGAAAATCATAAATTTCACTATGATTTATGGTTTAAGTCAGTTAGAAAGGTGTAAGGTAATAAGTTTTACTTGTTAGAAGAACAAATAACTTAAAGACAAATTTTTCAAAAATATATGTTCCAGTGGCATCATAAGAAAATCAATAACGTAACTATAACTTTATATTTTTAGTTGAAATATATCATACATTATGTTTACTTTGTAACTGTTTTATAGTTTAAATTTAATGTTCTTATCAATGCATATATATATACATATATATCATATTAGATATGGTATATATCGTAAACAAACTTCTTCTAAATGTAAAATTTTCGAATTTTGGATTTGACTATCGAGTATAGTTTCAAATTGAATATAAGGCAATTTGATGAATTTATATCAATGTATTTGGTATAATAATTAAATTGTTGATCAAAAGTAAGCATAGTTAATGGAAAGTTGGACAGGCTCGACTTTATATATACGTATGTATATATCTCGCATTTGGTATATCCAATAGCTCTAATCAGTGCATCTACAAAAGCTAGGTCTTTAATCCCTAGATTTAATTTGAGTTCACTTTGAGTGCACACACACACAAACACACACACACACATGATCGATTCAATTGCGTTCCATTAGTTGCGACCGGTTGTCACGCCTGATCGGGGGTCAAATTGTTGGCCTGTTTGGTGCAAAGCACACGGACCACAACAAACAATTCCAATGTGCGCATTCTGAGCAGCAAAACTATTGATTAACTCATTTGTACATTACACAAAACTGTATAGAAAGGTGTATAATCAATGGGTTAATGAACAAGCACAGCGACGTATACTTAATATGTGTGTAATTAGCTGTGAATGCAGCTACGTATACTTAATATGCATAGCAGTTGTGTTTAGGGTATGTGTAGCAGTCGGCAGGATCGGATCAGCACATCACATATAAATGCTTATGTAAATATTATCGAGTTTTTATCTTGGGCAAATTCTTTGTATTTCCATAAGCTTCGAATGATTTGCAGTTGATGACAATCTGTGATCCTTTAATTGGCATATGCATATATGCTATCCCACTTTGCATCTTCAAAGAGTATATCGACTAGTGTCTATAATATTCTTAGTCTGGTCTTATATTTCAATATTTATTATGCTTTGAATATGGAAAACAAATTCTAATTGCTCATCAAATAAAATGAATATGCTCAACACAGTCAGCGTTGACTGTAAACTGTGCACAAGTCCTGACTGCAACCACAAACCAAAAAAAAAACAAGTGGGGAAGAATTATCTTCGGCGTGCTGAAGATTTTATACTCTTTTTGAACTTTTAGGCAATTTTCACTCTGCCAACTGCACCACCAAAATATTTATTGACGCATATCTTTGCTATTAATACGTCAATCGATTTGAAATTTTAAACATTTATGAGTTATAAGGATTTTCGAGTGTACAAGGATATTTAAGGCGATGGCTTTGAAAAGATCGAATATATGGCCAAAACAGACCTCAAATTGTATGGCAGCTATAAGATATAGTGGTCCGATCCGGCCGGCTCCGACCAATGTGCTGTCCCTTTGAATAATAAGTGTCGTGCAAAGTTTTATCGCGATAGCTCAAAAACTGAGGGACTAGTTTGCATACATACAGACAGACAAACAGACAGACAGACGGACATGGCTAGATCAATTTGTATTGTCATTCTAAGCATACTGGCAGTAACTTTTGGGGGTCTCCGACGCTTCCTTCTATGCGTTACAAACCTCAGCACAAACTTAATATACAATTTTCTTCGAAAAGAGTATAAAAAGGACACCAAATTGTCTGCTAAAATATGACTTAAAAGGAAAAAAGAGAAGAAAAATACACACAAATGAATATAAATATTTACATATGCATATGTGCTCATGAGTGCTAAACAAAAATTACACGCTTAACATAAGCTGTGCAGCCACCACCCACCACCCATCCCCCACCCCACTGTTCATTCAGAACCCGCCCCCAGCCCCTCCCCGCCCCACGTCAAATTTGGTGCTTTAGCATTGGGAACAAAATGCTCAACGGTTTTTATGGCATGTATGTATGCATAATTGCTTTTAAATTACCAAGCAAAACAGCTAATGTGCAGATACACACACACACACACACACACACACACAGACACACATGCTAGCATAGATGTAGAAAATTTAAAAGCAAAACCACAACAACAAACATTGGAAAAATAAACAACAAGAAATAACAAATTTTCATTCCATTAAAGGAACACAATACCGCAACAGGGGCCCAACTCTTGTCACCTGCTCGCTCTTCTTGGGGGTGGTGGGGATTGTTAGGGTGGGTGGATAGGTGCAAGGGTGGGGGAGGGGTGGGGGTAGGGGCACAACAAACAGCATTAACCACTGTGCGCTTCTCTGCTAATCTGCTTTTTGCACAACAAAACTGACATTTCACTTTCAAAAGTAGAAACTATTTTGAATTATTTGCAAAAATTGCAAATTTGCAAAGAATTTTATTTTAATTTGTGAGCCAATCTTAACAGAACTTTGGCAGAACTTTCGTATTTTAAAATAACATTTTTTAGGAATTTCCAATTGTAAAAATTAGTCAAAACTATTTATTTTTAATTTGCTTAATATACCATTTTTTTTAGAGTACTTACTAGTACAAAAGAACAGCTAATAGACAATTAACTTGTAAAAATTAGTCAATTTGTTATTTGTTTAACATACAAACATTTACAAGACTCAATGGCACAAAAGTCTTTAAAAGACCTTTGGAATTTCTCACATTTTTAGCAAATAGTTATTATAAAAATTTATTATAAAACTTTTTCAAAGAATTTTATTAGAATTTATTTAATATACAAATCTTAACAGGACTTAATGGTACAAAAAAGTCTTTACATACAAAAGTCTTTTGATTTACATAAAAATCTTTAGAGGACCTAATGGATCAAAAGACCTTTTAAATTTTATAAAACTAGTTATTACAAAATTTGTTTTTAACAATTTGTCAACGAATTTTTTTAGAATTTCTTTAATAGAACAGAACTTAATTTGATTTTTTTTTAATTTAAATTTGAAATGTTGTTTTCAATTTAAAAATATTTAATTTAATTGTAATTAACATAATGCAAAGTTTGAAATACTATTTGTGCAAATAAAACTATTGACTTTCATTTTAGCTCTCACTGATAATACTTATTATTCATATATACTCTATAATGCTGCAAACAGAGTATAGCCACAGCAACAACAACAAGTACAAGGTGTGTGTGTGCGTATGTGCGTATGTGTGTGTGTGTGTGTGTGTGTGTGTATTCATACCATGTGCCGCAATGTGCGATCGTGTAAACGCAAAAATATGCGCAAAGCAATAAAAACTTAACAATGAACAAACAAATGGAATATATGCATGAAAATTAGCCCCGTGTAGGCACTGATAAAAATGCTGTTGTTGTTTTCACTTCGCAGCTGAAACTTGTTTAATAATTCAAATATATCAGCACAGACAGACAGAGAGAGAGAGACAGAGAGAGAGAGAGAGAGAGAGTGTGATAGAGATGTGTGTTGGGGCATAAAAATTTGCATACGCACCGTTGCCATTTTCATGTTTGTCAAATTTATGTCGAAACTTGTGTTAGTCAATTACGTTTGCTGTCGCACCTGTGACGTTATTGTGCATAGAGTTTTTGCGCAAGAGAGTAATGCTGCAAACAGCATGCATGAGCGTAAAGTTGCAGGGCAAATTTAACTATGTGAATTACTTGCATAGTATATTGTTAAGCTAATAATTGAATGTGTGTGTATCAAATTGTAAAGCAGGGAAAACTACTGTGGAAAATGCATGGCTGAATAACCAATCAGGCTGTCGGTTATATATATATATATATATGGATGTATAAATATGGAATCGATATTCGTGCCTTTTTTTTCGGTCAACTTTAAGCAGTTTTATGACAGGCGAGCTCAAACAGTGTTATTGCTTTAATAATTAATGTTGCCCAACTTTGTTTTGTTTTGTGAACAACATTTGACACAAATCGCTAACCAGTTTGCCAGCGGACTTCAACCAGTTTCTAGCTGGGCACAAATTCTGCGCTTGACTCCAACCAACGTATACTTAATATGCCAAAAAATATTGAAAATATTATAATGCAAATAATAACTCATATGCAACTGTCAATTGTTAGCTCGAAGTTGCACATCTATGCTCATTGTAAAGTAGCTGGCAATTTTTGCCAAGCAGATGCAGCTAACATGAATATTTAAATGGCAAACTGATAAATTAAACTTAAATCGCGATTGCACTTTAAAGCATGCAGCTATTTACATGCTTACACACACACACACACACACACACACACACACACGCACACACTTTGCATATTTGTCTTTTCTAAGGTGTCGTCGACATTTATCAAAGCGTTTTTTTTTCAATCTCTTTTTTACTAAAAGTTTATGCACTTTGTTCGAAAACCAGACTGTTGACACTGTATGTGTTTATAAGTTATGCGATTATTAACAGGTGCCATATATGTATGTATGTACTTAAAAACATATGTATGTATGCACATACATACATGAACTAATAAGTTTTTTTTGTACAAAATTGTTACGCGACGAAAACCACAACAAGGCAGGCAGCAAAAAGTCAAAGCGACCCAGTTGTACACACACACACACACACACACACACACACACACACACATGCACACGCATACATTTTTTATTCAGAATATAGTGGGCGTCTTTGTTTTTTCTGTTCGCACATGCACTTAATATTTGTATGCAGTTCTAGTACATGCAGGTATTAAAAAAACTACACATACTACATTGTATTTAACATATACGTTGTAATTTGAAATTGCAAACTCTCACTATCTCCCTTCCTCTCTATCCACCCCTCTCTCTCTCTCTCCGTTCGTCTCGTATTTCAGCCTTTATATATATGTATATATATTCTGCTTAAGTACTCATACATATATGCCAGGCATACATGCAACAGCTAGTAATCACTTTGCCTCGGCTTATGGCTTAAATATTGAATATTGCACAAGGATATTATAAAATATTCAAGGAATTCTTACGTCAATTCTTATCTAGCAGCAGTGTTGTCAATTTTTCTGCAGCATTTAAGCTGTTTTTAGAAAGTTGTACGTAACTTGTAACAATGAGATACCTGGAAGCCAGTTACCTATCAGTGTACAAACATACAAACATACTGCAAGCAGTGCTGGCTGTGCAAGCAGTTAGCTTGCTTCTTCACTGAGCCGCACACTATAGAAACTGCAATCTTAAACCAAGTCTGTGTTTATTGTACGATCTTTGTGAAATTTGTTGGACATCAAATTAGCTATGAAAAGCTTGATCAAACCAAATTGCAAGGTTATATCTTAAAAAATGCGGTTTTTTTTAACTTTTGAGGGAATGCGTGACGGTATCATAATATTTTATACATTTGTATGCTATTCGAGACGATACATAGCAAATTTGGTGCTTCTACTACTTTTTACCTTCAAGTTATGGCCAAAAAAACACTAGTTTGTAAACAAAATGTATCGATATCTTTTGAACAGGACAGGTTATCGATAAATTAAAATAAACTTGATCTGATAAAGAATAACAAGAACTTATATGCCAAATATGAAGTCTCTAGCTCTTATAGTCTCTCATATTCGACGGACAGACAGACAGACAGACATGGCTAGATCGACTTGATACTGATCAAGAATATATACTATATACTTTATATGTTCGGAGTTGCTTCTTTAATGGGTTCAGGTTATACAAATATTGATCAATAAATTTGTTTTCATCTCTAGAGAAAGCAAACTGGATTCAATATTGTTCATGCAATAAGCAAACTCAATCGAATATTCTTGGCTCAAAGTGTTTGACCATTTTGGCCATCTTTAGTCAACTGTCTGACAGTTTTGATTGGTTCTGCGTGCACCTGTCATTTTTTCATAGCCTCGCTTTATTTTACGCCATGTCATTGTGGAATTCAACCTGCTGCTTATTGCATATACTATTAGAAGCAGTGTTGCCATTTTAGCTGTCCTTTAGCTGTTTCTAGCCGGATTAAAAGACATTCGGAAAGACTCAAAAGCTCAAAGAGAAACTATTTTACGATTTTAATTGAATGATTCCAGTTTTGAAACTATGGGAATAAGGATTATTAGCGACTAGGTTGGATAACGAAATTTCTGCCTCAATTGTTTAAGAAAGAAGCTTACCTGTAATTACTTAGATTATGTGTCGTCCAAATCTAATAATAAAATAACAAAATAACAAATTACTTCGAACAAAATATAACTTAAATATAATGTTGCAAGTAAATATAAATGATGATAGAAGGCATTTAAAATGTATTTAATAACTTGAAGTAATAACAACCATAGCTAGTGAAGAGAATTTAAAGGATCGAATAAATAAAAAAAAAAACACGCTGACAGTAAAAAAGATTTGGTCGACATTGTAAATATCTAAAATAAGTGCATGAAGTGGTATCTTATTTTATGCCTATATCTTGTATACTATTATATATTATAAATATATATATAGATATAGATATATAGATATATATATAGCTTTTTTTTTATGTCTTTCAAATTGTGGCAACACTGAATCCGAATCTTTTGCTGTACTATGTTTGTCAGATTGCAATTAACTACTGACAGTAGCGTATCATTATTATTTATGCAAGCAGCTTTGATTTGATTGATATTCTTACACACACAATTAATGAAACAAACATGTCTGCAGCGGTTGACACTGCATTCGCATTCATTCATCCCATTCAAATGTATATCGTTTAGGCATTCAGTACGATACTATTTCAATTAATCAAATGTGAGCGAATGCAGCGAGTAAAAGCTTGCATTCAACTGCAATTCTCGTTTCTTGCTAAGGCTGCCAATGTTGCGGCTATCAGGGCGTATACGTAAAATAAATAAAATAAAAATGTATACATATATATATATATATATATGTAAGTACACTTATGTGAGTATTTGAAGTTGAAAAAGTTGTCTATAAGAAATTTGATTTTCTTAAACCATAAATGGCTGGGAGTGGAACCATGATGGATAGTGTAATTAAGGGTACAACGAAATTGGTTCAGTGCTTTTAATCATAGTTACAGCCAAGTGGCGTAAAATTGTGAAAATTCTGTTGTATGCAACTGGATTATTATTATCAAAAATCAATGCCAATTTATTTCACATTTTGCGGAAAATGCACTGCAAATTGGGCATATTTAAATTTGCGTTCAATTTGTTTCAAACACGTTTCCAAAGCTCTAATATTAAAAATGATTCAATATATATATATATATATACATATAAGTACTTTTATAAGCAGTTAAATATTTACTACTATTTCAATTTTTTTATATTTAAAAAAATAAATAAATTGTTTTCAGCCATTTTTTTCAGTAACTATGTAAATTTGTATAGTTAAAAAGGAGAAGAAATATATTAGGATTTCTTGTATTTTCAAGTTTCAAGTTTTCAAGGAAATACTCTGGACCCAGTCCTAAAATGCATTCATACTTACTTATCAGTGTACATACGTAAAAACATACTGCAAGCAGTGCAAGCAGTTAAAGCAGTTAGCTTGCTTCTTCACTGAGCCCCACGCTGTAGAAACTTAAAGCTGAAACCAAGTCTGATTTTTTTGTGCGATCTTTGTGAATTCTTTTGTTAGACCTTAAAAAATGCTGGTATTTTTACGAAATGTATCGAAAACTAACTGAACGGACTGAGTTTCGATAAAACGAAATAACCTTGATCTGACCAAGGATAAGAAGAACTGGTATTCCAAAAATGAAGTCTCCAGCTCTTATTGTCGCCGATATTCGACGGACAGACAGACAGACAGACAGACAGACATGACTAGATCGACTTGATACTGATGAAGAATATAGTATGTACTTTATATGGTCGGAGTTGCTGCCTTATGCCTGATGCATACTTTTGCACAACAACATTGTTCTACTACCATTATTGAGGGTATCAAATGAAATGAAATGCCTTAACGTTGGTATTTTGTAATTGCTGCGATAATTGTCAATTGTAAAGCGAAAACAAGTAAGAGTGCTCTAGTCGGGAGCGCCCGACTACGAGATACCCTGAACCAAGTCCTTACAATCATTCGTACTAATCTAAACACACAAATGCTGCAGTACAAGCAGTACAAGCAGTGCAAGCGGTTTAAGCAGTTAGCTTGCTTTTCGCTGAGCCCCATACAATGGAAAGTTAAATCTTAAATACCTTCTGTGTTTATTGTCCGATCTTACTGAAATTTTTGGGACATACAATTTTCAATAATATGTGTGACCAAAACAAATAGCAGGGTCGTACCTTCAAAAATGCGTTTTTTCAACGTTTGGGGGGATTGGGGGGTGGTATCAAAAAAGTGCTATTCGATATTATTTGGGGTCTCGAGCTCTTATATCTTTGAAGTTATGTCCCAAAAACGCTAGACTAAAATATAAATTTATCGATAACTTTTGAATGCGACGAGTTATCGATCAAATGAAATAAACTTGATCTGTCCCGGGACTAGAAGAACTTATATTCCAAATATGAAGTCTTTAGCTCTAGTAGTCTCTGATATCTGCGTGTTCATACAGACAGACAGACGGTCAGACGGACATGGCTAAATCGACTCGGCTATTGATACTGGTCAAGAATATATATACTTTAAAGGTCGGAGATGCTTCCTTATGCCTGTTACATACTTTTGCACAAAACCATATTACCCTTTTTCCCATTTTTAATGGGTTCAGGGTATAAAAAAGTACGTTCGCAAAAGCATTTAAATTGGAATATAGTATATGTATGTATATGGTTGTATATGGTTGAACGACCATCGATTTAATGGCGATTTTAAAGGCATTATTATTGTAATTGCAGGCCCAACGAAAGCTGAACTGAACGCAACAAGGACGACAAGCAGGCACAGGAGCAGGCACAGGAGCAGGAGGACAGCCAATAGCCATTAGCCAAGTGGAGAGCCAACAATTAGCCAGCAGCGCACATTCAGCACCTGAGTAGCGTCCATTTGCGCTGTGCGTCAGTGTGTGTGCGTGTGTGCGTGTGTGGCGTTGGGGGGCGTTGGGGTCAGCCGTCGGTGGACGAAGTCGAAGCTAAGTGAAAATGTCTTCGCCACTAGCGCAGAGCAGCAACAACAGCAACAGCAACAGCAGCAGCGGCCAGTCCCAGTCAACAGGAGCAGCAGCAGCAGCAGCAGCAGCAGCGCATCAGAAGCCAAATTCCGCTGGCAGCAGCGTGAATAATACACATGATAAGAATGCAGCTGGAGCGACGACGGCGACGACAGCCGTAGGAGGAGCAGCAGCAGCAGCAGCAGCAGCAGGAGCAGGCGGAGACGCTGCAGCAGCGGGCGCAGCTGGGGCAACAACAACAACACCAGATGCTGCTGCTGCACAGAGCCCCACAAAGCAGCAGCGCAGCACAATATCCACAAAGGAGCGCGTCGTGGACAGCGTGCCCTTTCCACCCAGCCGCAAGCTGACCTGCTCGGATGTGTTCGATGCGCGCAGCGGCAAGCCGCAGCACGATGTACTTAAGCAGCATTTCATACTGGAGGGCAGGATCGAGGAGAGCGCAGCATTGCGCATCATCCAGGAGGGCGCCACGCTGCTGCGCCAGGAGAAGACCATGATCGACATTGAGGCGCCCGTGACGGTCTGCGGCGACATCCACGGGCAGTTCTATGATCTGATGAAGCTGTTCGAAATCGGCGGCTCGCCGGCGACCACAAAATATCTGTTCCTCGGCGACTATGTGGACCGGGGCTATTTCAGCATTGAGTGCGTCCTCTACTTGTGGTCGCTGAAGATCACGTATCCGCAGACGCTGTTCCTGCTGCGCGGCAACCACGAGTGCCGGCACCTGACCGAGTACTTCACCTTCAAGCAGGAGTGCAAGATCAAGTACTCGGAGCGCGTGTACGACGCGTGCATGGATGCGTTCGACTGCCTGCCGCTGGCGGCGCTGATGAACCAGCAGTTCCTCTGCGTGCACGGCGGCCTGTCGCCCGAGATACACGAGCTGGAGGACATTCGGCGGCTCGACAGATTCAAGGAGCCGCCCGCCTTCGGGCCCATGTGCGACCTGCTGTGGTCCGATCCGCTCGAGGACTTTGGCAACGAGAAGAACTCGGACTTCTACACGCACAACTCGGTGCGCGGCTGTTCGTATTTCTACAGCTACGCCGCCTGCTGCGACTTCCTGCAGAACAACAATCTGCTGTCGATCATACGGGCGCACGAGGCGCAGGACGCCGGCTACCGCATGTACCGCAAGAGCCAGACCACCGGCTTCCCCTCGCTGATCACCATCTTCTCGGCGCCCAACTATCTCGACGTGTACAACAACAAGGCGGCGGTGCTCAAGTACGAGAACAACGTGATGAACATCCGGCAGTTCAACTGCTCGCCGCATCCCTACTGGCTTCCCAACTTCATGGACGTGTTCACCTGGTCGCTGCCCTTCGTCGGCGAGAAGGTCACCGAGATGCTCGTCAACGTGCTGAACATCTGCTCCGACGACGAGCTCATGACCGAGGAGAGCGAGGAGCCCCTGTCGGACGACGAGGCGGCGCTGCGCAAGGAGGTCATCCGCAACAAGATACGCGCCATTGGCAAGATGGCGCGCGTCTTCTCCGTGCTGCGCGAGGAGTCGGAGTCGGTGCTGCAGCTGAAGGGGCTGACGCCGACGGGCGCCCTGCCCCTCGGCGCCCTATCCGGCGGCAAGCAGTCCCTCAAGAATGCCATGCAGGGCTTCTCGCCCAACCACAAGATTACCTCGTTCGCGGAGGCCAAGGGACTCGATGCGGTCAACGAGCGGATGCCGCCGCGTCGCGATGCCACGCCCTCGCCGGCGGAGGATTGCCAGAAGACACTGTCGGCGGCGGCGGCAGCAGCGGCCAATGCAAATGCGAATTCAATCAATTGATAACTCTAAGTCAGTAGCAAACAAGAATAATACGAAGAATACGAAGAAGAAGAGAGCAGCAGAGAGCAGCAGAGAGCAGCAAAGTCAGTTTTAGAAGTCGACAGTTAAGTGAGAAAAGCAAAATAAATGAAAACAAAAACAAAAACAAACAAAAAGCTAAAGCAGTGGGAGTGCGTGTGCGAGTGGGAGGGAGAAAGCGAATCACATAGAAGAAGAAAATAGCAATTAGTTTCAAGCAGCGTCAGCGCAGCCACACACACAAACACACACAAACACACACACACACATACATATGCAGCAGTTAAAATGCACTCCAAATGCAAAATGCAAAAACAAAATCGAAAAAGCAACACGCATAATTGCTAACAAACACAAAACGAATAAGCAAAACGCAAGCGTTCTCATTTATTGGCATTAAACACACACAAAAAAAGAAGAAGAAGAAGAAGGAAAAAAAACAAAACAAAACAATTTGCAAGTTGACACAAAACAAAAGCTAATTATAAAATGCAGTTAAACAATATATGAATATATATACATGCATATATATTTGTGTATATATGTACATATATATTTATATACGATACCATATATCATCAAAATTTTGTGCAACGTTATATCAAAATGCTAAGCCAAGTTAAACAAACGGGCAGCCACAAAAGCAAAAGCAAGTTAGGTAAATTACGTAATTGATTTATGCAACAAAACGCAAGCAAAGCGGCAATTGAACAACAATCTTGTACTCTAAATATAAAAAAAGAAAAAGAAAACAACAAAAAACGAAAGATAAAGATAAAGATAAAGCGCTCGTCTCTGTATTAAAAGATAAACCAAAATAACCCCTCCTCCCCCAGAAAACAAAACTACAAAATTGAGAGAAAAAAAACCAAGAAAATTAAAAAAAAAACAAAAAAAAACTATAAAAAAAAACAACAACAAGAAAAGAAACAGAAATAACGCTAAACGCTAAGAAATTTTACTACTTTCGTTGTGTGGCGCCGAAGACGACTTTAAAGCTAAACACCAATAAGATGCTAATGCTAAACTACTACTTCCTACAACAACAACAACAACAACAAAAACAAACAAACAACAGCAATATTTTACTACAATCTTTTATTACAAAACAAAACAAAACAAAAAACATGAAGAAACGACAGGAACAACAGACAACAACAACAACAAGCTTAAAACAAAACGACTGAATCTCTCTCTTTAACTTCAACTCTTTCTTTTTCTCTCTCTCTTTGTTTCTCTCAACACACTAAACACACACCTACACGCAAACACAAACCTTACACACACACACACACTCATGTTGATTAAACTCAAAGTTTATGAGTACATTATCGTCGCCATTGTCGCCTCACACTCTCTCATCTGGTGATTGTGTATGTGGTCTTTATATACGTGCCATCTTTGTCGTAGTCATTAGCTGAATATATTATTAATAAATATATATACATACATATATTTTATATGAACAGACGGCTGCGAAGCAGGCGTCAAATGTGCAGCAGCCGGCAGCAAAAAACAATTGCAAAAACAACAAACGCAAATGCCGGCATCGTACGGCATAACAAAAACACACAACATAAACGTAACTAAAACTGCGCTCTCGCGTATTTCACCCACTCTCCCACTCTCTCTCTCTCTGTCTGCCTCTCTCTCTCTCTCTATGTGCTTACATTCTTACACTTAAAACGATCAAGCGGCAGAGCAAGCGCAAAAGCAGTCAAATCTCAATGCAAGCGCCTTGCGTGCGCCTCTTGGCTATGCAAAGCAAAAAATAACAACACAAATACAAACAGCAACCACAACAACAACAACACACTGCGTTTGCAGCCTCACATTTGCGCCTGCGTCGACGGCGTGTGTCGAATCTAATGTTTTTTTTTTTATACCTAATCGAATTTTAGTTATTTGTTAAAATGATATAAAAAACTTATAAAAAAAAAGAAGAATGAAACAAGCAAACTGAATATGTGAAAAAGTGTGCAAAGGTTAAATTGGATTTTCTTTTAAGCTGTTATTACTTTATATTTTTATTTTTTTTGGAAATTTTATTTTCATTTGTTAATTTATATTGTTAGCAAGCAAATGTAATATTTATGCATACGAATTATAAATTAAATTGTTGTTTCTACCTTACGATGCTTTTGTTTTTACTTATTGTATATTTACATACATTTATTGTTTACTACACCTTATAAGTAATTAAGTCAACTGAATTTATATAAATAAAATGCGAAAACATAAAAACGAGTGCAAGTTCTCTAACAAATACATTATTATTAAAATTACCAACAATTATAAACAAAACAAAAAAAAACAAAAATTTTAAGAAAATTCATTAAAAAAAACAAAAACAAAACAAAACCAACACACGACAAGAACAGCAACTATGTACATTTATTATTAAGTTTAAAGTTAAAACAGATAAATGCAAAAGCAAACATTAAGTAAATCCCAAACTGTTGTGGAAGTGGAAATAGGATGAGAACAAAAGAAAAAAAACGTTAAATGAAATGTGCAGTTAGCAAACAATTAAAACAAAACTTAGACAAAGAAGGAACAATTGATAGTTGACAAGAATGTAATACAAAATGCAAAACTTATAGCAATTTGAAGTACTTTATAAACATTTATACATACATATGTGCATAAGAAGATTATATATACATACATACAAACAAACATGCATAAATATATAATATATGCATATATATATATATTTGGACACTGGACATGTTGAGTCATGGATTGCAACAACAACAACAACAACAAGTAGAAAGCGCAGTTGAGATAGGGAAAGAACGAAAACGAGAGGGAGAAAGAGAGAGAGGGAGAGCAACAAGAAAACTAATCCTAAAACCAGAGTTAAAAAACACACACAACAATTCCGATAACGTTGCCTCCTTCAAATACAACTGGGTATTGAGTACATTTGTATATATACATACATATGTATGTATATGTATATATGCATTAAAAGCCAAACGAAATACCAAATACAAAAACAACAAAAAGAAACAATGGCGCCAACATAGCACGAGAAACAGAGACAGAGACAGAGATAGCGAGAGAGCGCATGTTGCAGAAATTGTTATTAAATGCAGCGCCTAAAAGCAGGCAACATTCTACGCAAACCGACTGCCTTTGCCTTGTTGGACGTGACTGTACCCATGAGAATGTGTTAAGCAACTTCAGAATGATTCGAAAGCCCAAATATGCATACATATTTATGTATATAACAGTTAAGCATGCAGTTTAACACACACATACACACACACACACACACACAATTTCCCAAATAGTCAAAATATAAATTAAACTAAATGAAGAAGAAGAAAATGAAACGAAACCAAGTTTTAAGCTAAGCAACAAGAAGAAGAACAACAACAATATACAACCAAAGCAAACAGTTTACAAAAGTTTATTGCATTTCGATTCCAAAAAAAAAATATATATAAAATATATATATATGTATATATATATATATATTTAAACGACATACAAAGAACAGCAACAAATTTAAATGCAGTGCGAGAAATTACTATACTTGTTTCAATGCGAATATAAGCGAACACTAACAACAACAACAATACAATAACTGAATTTATTGCAAAATAAAAAGCATACTTATAAAGTCGTTGCAAAACGAACATGTGTATGTACACACACACACACACACACACACACACATACATACATGTACATGCTTATTTTTGCTCCTTCAACGCTTCCGCGTCTCTTTACCCCCAAACGAAAACAAAAACAAAAACAAAAACCAAAATAAAAATATAAAAATTTAATAACGTTTGATAAGAAGCTAACATACAACTAAGTAAACAAAATATGCATACATATGTATATCTATATACATATAAACCAATACTTTTTTACTATATACACGGCAAAAAAAAGGCAACAACAAAAAAAAAACAAAACAAACCCAAAAAAAAGAACACTTACAACATTTCAAATCTTTTTTCCAAGGCTCACACCCAAACCGCTCTTTAAATGCTCTTATCGCCTCTTCATTCAATGCATAAACGCAGCATACACATCACTTTTTAACGGTACATTTTCTACTACAGCCACAATAAATATAAATTTACCCAAAAAACCAAAACCTATAAAACATAATTAAAGAAAAACATAAAAAAAAAAATTTTAAATAAATTTAAAACCGAAATATGAAAAATATTGCAAATCGTTACAAGTCTTTAAGCAAAAAAAAAATATATATATACATATATAAAAAAAAGAATATACATTTTTTGACTTTTATATTCCATTGTTTCTTTTCTCCTGCTTTTTCTTCTTCTGAACAAGCCTGAGAGAAAAAGATAGAGAGAAAGTGAGAGAGAGAGAGATATATAGAGAACGAGAAGGGAATACTTAAATGTGCAATACACACAACACACATAATTTGAGTTAATTTTCTTTTTTTTTGCAATATACAAATGGAAAAAAAAGAAAACTGTTGAACAATTTGTTGCCGTTGTTTGTAAATTAGCATAAATATTTACATACATATGTACAATCACATTGTTTTAAACAAATAACTTAATTTTTAAATAATAATTTTGTTAATCTTTTTCATAAGTTGAAAACTGAAAATAAAATTTTCATTTTGTTTACACTTCAAATGTACTATATGAACAAATTTTGCCTAGTTTTATGTATGCCTGCCATTGTGTCTGTGTATGTGTCTGTGTATGTGTGTGTGTATGTGTATGTGTGTGTGTTCTGTGTGTGCATGTATGGGTGTGCCTGTGCCTAAGTCTGTGTCTGTGTCTGTATCTGAGCCTGTGTGTTTGCTGCATTCTTTATTTGTTTAGTTACGCATTTGGTTTTGTTAGTACGTTTTTATTTATAATTTACAACGTCTTCATTGCAAGAAAGCAAAACCAAGCCCCCTTTTATAAGTAATGTTTGTAATGTTTATATATTTTATCTAATTTTTTGATACATGTATTTTTCAACATCTACTTCCTGCCCTCGAATGCTTTAAAACTTTACACAAGAAAAACTTAAATATATATTATGAAAAGAATTAAAACTTTACCTTTTGGATAAATCAATTTAAATGCATATTTTATATATATTTAAACATTTATTTATATGCATATATATACATATATACATAAAATAAATATAAGTTGATGAAACTTTGTCAAAGCAAAAAGTTTATATACTTATATTTAAACAAAGAAAAACAAAAAAAAAAAAAAACAAATAATATTAAAGCAACATTAAAACAAATTAATATTTAAAACAATTATAAACAAAAACCAAAAACCAACAACAACAAAAAAAAAGACAAAACAAAACAAAAAACCAAACACATCTAGATAAATCTCTTAAAAATTTTCAATTTTATTATTAAACCGAAAATAAATAAATTAACAAATTTAACAGTGAAAGCATTATTATATTATAAATTTATGAATGTATTTCAAGGGCAGCCGGCTGGCAAACAGGCAAAATAGCAATAATGCTAAATTGCCAAATTGCAATTGCGCCGTTGTGAACAAAAATTGTATGCAATCCAATGAAGAACAACAAATGAATATACAAATGGCATGAACAAATGCAGACAAGGAGTTTTAACATTAAGTGAATGCAAAATAAAAATGATTATCAATGTTATTAACATAATTAATATTAACAAAACAAAAACAATACAAAACATTCAAAAAAAATATACAAGTACCTATCCTGAGAATAAAATGCGCGCACGTTTATTATTTCCTCTAAATGTTCGTTTTGAGTATCTAGAATCTATTTTTGTGATCTATTCCAGCGACGGCTTCCAATTTTCCACCAGCAGCAACAGTTACCGTTATTTCTGTTATTTCAACGATTTTATATCGATATACACTGCTAATATATCGTATGCGATTTTTAGGCTAATCGGCAAAATGGGAATTTGCTTACATTCCCCTGATTGTTTGCAGGCGCATTGTTTCTTAACAATTTTAAGCATTCCTGACATTTTGAGAGAATGCTGAAAGTCGTTTTTTTTCATGGCATTTGTTATCGATATTAAGAAAAAAATACAAAAATCATCACTACGTAACTGTTTAATTGTCTCAAAATGAACAGAATTTGGAAATATTAAAGTGTAATTTTCAAAACTATATATATATTATGAGGCGTACGCTGATATCCAGCTAATAGATTATATCTAATAGATTCGATAACTTGTTGCATACAAATTTAATTTTTAACATAGCTGTTTTACATTTAAAATCGCAAATCGATTCCAATGGGCAACAAATTAATTAAGAGTCAATTAGTTAAAACAGTAAGATACTGTTGAGCATGCTATAATTATGCTTTTAATTCGCAATTATTGCCTTTACGTCATCCTGTCAGGGCCTTACGTCAGTGTGGCTTAACGTCATGCTTGGTATTTTCGGTGTATTGGCAATTTGAAAAGAGCATTTGCGTGTTACGCGCCTGCGGTCACACTGGCAGAATATCAATAAAAATAAAGGAGAGGGCGAGGGAGCTGAAAATTCCATTGAGAAGCGAAAAAAAACGTAGCAAGAGAGAAATTACGACGTCTGCAGAGCACAGCACAGCAGCCCAACACGAAACGAAAATATAAATACAAAATTGTGAACGCACCCATTGCATACACATTGCTGTTGCAAGCAGCAGCACCACGAACTGAATATAAAAAAAAATACCAAAAAAGCTGGCAACGCGATAAAGCGGCTAACTAGCTAAGCTCCAACAACAACAGCAGCAGCAGCAGCAGCAGCAAGTCGAAAGAAAAGTGCGTGTGTGTGTTGTTGTCAGCGTGCGTGTAAGTGTGCGTGCGTGCGTGTGACTGTGTGTGACTGTGTGTGTGTGTGTGTGTGTGTGTGCAGCTAGTGCAAAAGTAGTGCAGCAGGCGGCGCACACTAAGAAACGCTCACCCAGTGTGGGCGCACAGCAGCAGCAGCAGCAGGAGCAACAACAACAAGAAGAACTGCAGCAGCAGCAGCAGCAGCAACTGAAAATATGTCTTCGACTAATCAATCGAGTGGCGTCGCTGCTCAAGTGGCAACAAGTGCAAGCCAGCGAGGTGGCAACCCCACGGACGCCACAGACACGCAGCACGGCAGCAGCAGCAGCAGCACCAATGCTGCCGCCACCACCACCAGCAGCAGCAATAGCAGCAACAACAACAACTCGAATGCCAACGCTTCCGCCACGGGCAACGCCGCCGCCACAGCGAGCGGCAACAGCAGCAGCAACTCGACCGCCGCCAGCGCTGGTCAGGAGAGTCCCACGCACAACAAGGCGCACGGCGGCCACGCGGCGCTCAACACCAAGGAGCGGGTGGTCGACAGCGTACCCTTTCCGCCCAGCCACAAACTGACGCTGGCCGAGGTGTTCGATCCGCGCACCGGCAAGCCGAACCACGACCTGCTCAAGCAGCACTTCATCCTCGAGGGGCGCATCGAGGAGGCGCCCGCCTTGCGCATCATCCAGGAGGGCGCCGCTCTGTTGCGGCACGAGAAGACCATGATCGACATTGAGGCGCCGGTGACCGTCTGCGGTGACATCCACGGGCAGTTCTACGATCTGATGAAGCTGTTTGAGGTGGGCGGCTCGCCGGCGACCACAAAATATCTGTTCCTCGGCGACTATGTGGACCGGGGCTATTTCAGCATTGAGTGCGTCCTCTACTTGTGGTCGCTGAAGATCACGTATCCGCAGACGCTGTTCCTGCTGCGCGGCAACCACGAGTGCCGGCACCTGACCGAGTACTTCACCTTCAAGCAGGAGTGCAAGATCAAGTACTCGGAGCGCGTGTACGACGCGTGCATGGATGCGTTCGACTGCCTGCCGCTGGCGGCGCTGATGAACCAGCAGTTCCTCTGCGTGCACGGCGGCCTGTCGCCCGAGATACACGAGCTGGAGGACATTCGGCGGCTCGACAGATTCAAGGAGCCGCCCGCCTTCGGGCCCATGTGCGACCTGCTGTGGTCCGATCCGCTCGAGGACTTTGGCAACGAGAAGAACTCGGACTTCTACACGCACAACTCGGTGCGCGGCTGTTCGTATTTCTACAGCTACGCCGCCTGCTGCGACTTCCTGCAGAACAACAATCTGCTGTCGATCATACGGGCGCACGAGGCGCAGGACGCCGGCTACCGCATGTACCGCAAGAGCCAGACCACCGGCTTCCCCTCGCTGATCACCATCTTCTCGGCGCCCAACTATCTCGACGTGTACAACAACAAGGCGGCGGTGCTCAAGTACGAGAACAACGTGATGAACATCCGGCAGTTCAACTGCTCGCCGCATCCCTACTGGCTTCCCAACTTCATGGACGTGTTCACCTGGTCGCTGCCCTTCGTCGGCGAGAAGGTCACCGAGATGCTCGTCAACGTGCTGAACATCTGCTCCGACGACGAGCTCATGACCGAGGAGAGCGAGGAGCCCCTGTCGGACGACGAGGCGGCGCTGCGCAAGGAGGTCATCCGCAACAAGATACGCGCCATTGGCAAGATGGCGCGCGTCTTCTCCGTGCTGCGCGAGGAGTCGGAGTCGGTGCTGCAGCTGAAGGGGCTGACGCCGACGGGCGCCCTGCCCCTCGGCGCCCTATCCGGCGGCAAGCAGTCCCTCAAGAATGCCATGCAGGGCTTCTCGCCCAACCACAAGATTACCTCGTTCGCGGAGGCCAAGGGACTCGATGCGGTCAACGAGCGGATGCCGCCGCGTCGCGATCAGCCGCCGACGCCCAGCGACGAGCACCAGCATCCGCATCCGCATCACAGTCAGGGCAACAATGGGGCGGCGCACGGATAAGCAGCCGGCGACGATCGCAGCAACAGCAACGGCAACGGCGTGGAGAGCGACAGCAGCAGCGGCATTCTTTTGGTGGCTTCTCTCGATGCGATCTCGATATCGATCTCGATCGGGATTCCAATAGCTGTTGCCGAGGTGTGATGTGGAGCTGTGTAGATATGAAGCTGTTGTAATGTTGATGATGTGCTCTGGTTGGGTGCTGGTTGTGTCCAGGACATCACACTTCCTCACACACATACAACACACACACTCTTACACACACACACACACTCAAGCACACACGCACACACGCAGATGCAGCAGCAGCAGCAGCAGCAGCAGCAGCACGCGAGTACATGCATATAATATAAACATATAATATCTACATATAAACATTATAATGTTGCAAAGATTTGTCGTTTTAGCTAAAAACATCATTCGTAATATTGTAATAGAGAAATACATACTTACACATTTAATGTTAAGCAAAAAGGTCGAAGGCAAACAGCAACAGTGGAACACAGAGTGGAGCAGAATAGATCAGAAATAGGAACCGGAAACGGAACCTGAACCGGAACCGGAACCCCGCAATAACGGCACACGGACAAAACTCAAATTCAATACTGACACGTATGAAGTTTTGAGCTCGATGTTGGGATATGCGGGATATTACAATTGATGCATTGAATACTTTTGCCACAGATTCCTTTTCCGAAGTAAAAACCGAAACTAATCTTAAGCCTGTATGTATAATAAATTAACAAACAAACAACAACAAAAAAAAAACAACAAAAAACACAAAAATCCAAAAGAAAATAGCGCTAATTTGTTGAAAACATTTAGCAGCGCCAAAAAGAAGCGTACATATTATAATAAATGAGAACAGCAAGAGAACATTAACAAAATGAAATACATGCATACTTACATAAATAATATATATATATCTATATATATATAATAATAAACTCAAAAACCGAACTGTGCAATCTTGAGAGCACAACAAAACACTAAATGTTTAACGATGCTTACCACATTGTAATTTATATAAACAATTTGAAACAATTTGCAATATGTGTCGCAATAGTCCATAAATGTTCCTTATACATTTTACTACATACATATACATATATACATACCTTAAATACATACATACATACATACATATATAAATAGATATGTATTTGTTTGTCTATAATTAAATCATGTTTTAAATGTTGAATTGTTTCCTAATATTACTTAACTTACATAAATATGTTTCTATGTCTGAATGTATATAATTTATTGTGCTTATTATTTGCTTAGCTAAACATTTTGTTTTCTTAACTACCGTGTACAATTTTAGCTAATAATTCAAAAAAAAAGTGTGGAGAAACAAAAACAAAAACAAAAAAATGCGATAAACATCCAGAACTTACAAGTAATTAACAATTTAAACAAATTTTGCGTAAGCGTAAGCTAAAACTTCTAAACATTGAATTATAAATATTCAATTAATAATAAAAAAGGCATTACAACTAAGCCTGACACAGAAAAAAAATGAAAAAATTCAAAAAAAAAAAAAAAGAAAACAAAAAACAATTTACCTTTTAAATAGCAAATCAAATATTTAACTAATACATACTTAAAAATACCTAAATACATACATATGTATGACTCCATCTGCAAATTAACATAACTATTATTATTATTTTTGTTGAACAAAATACAATAAAAAAAATATAATTATGATAATAACAAAACCCAATAAAAACAACAACATTTTATACCCATTTATTTCTTTTTGTTCGTATGATTCATTTGTATAATTTATGGTTAATTTGTTTTTAAATCACTTAAGACCTGTTTGTTTTTTCCTTTTTGTTTTCTTCTTTTGTAATACGATAGCAAAAATATATATATACGCATATATATATATATATATTAAACGAAATTTCCAACGCAGAAATTTAAAGAGTTTCACTTGGTAGCAATAAGAAAAGCACGCACAACATTTCTTATTACTTAATTATGGTAACCTATGTCTTGATATTTAACATAAACCTCAAGAACCGTCTAGCCATTGAGTTAACTACTAGTATGGTAAAAGGTAACGTAAAGTAACGAGATAACAAGAAACAACAAGTCTTTGAACCATTCACAAATTATGCACAATACATCAAGCAAATTGATATATGATATGAATATGATATATATAAATATATACAATCTATATAGTGATTATTTACTCGTACTGTATAAAGTCAAATGAAACAATAAGCTTTTTACTAGCACATTTGCAGTAACTCGAAACTATTTTCCAGACTTCGAACTGACATTTATTTACTTGTGCCATGCTAGAACTCAACAAAACTCTTAAATATACATATATAACTCATGTTAGATAATTTTTCAATTAAAACCAAAATGAAAAGAAAAAGAACAAAGACAAATTGTAATCAGGGGCCGTGAGGTTAAAGCAAATATCTTAAGCTTATTTTCGGTTTCTTGTTTTCTTTCGTTTTTATTATATATTACGACTAAATAATTACTTTCTATTGTCACATATTATTGAAAGCCAACACATAATATGAATTTTTTGAAATTACATAATACAAATCAAAACATTAGTAAGATACATACAGATATATATATAACTTTTGTTAACAAAAGCATAAATATGTAAGCGTATTTTCCATTTTTAAAAATAGTCTAAACAGAACCATACTCCATATTAATGTGGCAAACAAGTAAGGAAGAAAAAACCACAATTTTCGGTCGGAAAAACATATTCAAACTATAAATCGTATTCAATATATGAATATGAAAATCGTTAAAATGTCTTCATAATCATTGTTTGTTTGGTCAATTTACAGTTTACATTGTTATATTGTTCCTCTCCTCCTTTTATACCCTGTTTTTTTTTTGTTTGTCATTGCTAACCGATTGCTGTATTTTGCTTGATAACTGCTAATTCTATTCAGATACGCATTCTAACATACTTTTAATATGTAAAGACATAAAGAATAGTTTTTAACTTAAAATTAGTGAGAATTATGCACGTGTCGAACTAACACTTATGCATCTATATATGCATTTGTATTTGCAAACTGATAACTAAGTTAAAAACTAGCTTTTATAAAAACCAAAAACAAAAAAAAAACCAACACAATTATATTGAACTAACAAATCGCAGTTAATAACACTTCGGCACGGACAGTAAAATAGGCAATTTTTAAACCTATTTACAAAACATACAAATACATATTTCGTTACAGTGTTTTGTGTTTATTCCGCTTATAAATGAAATGTTACAAAACTGTTATGCGTAAGTGCAAAAATTTAGTTAGTAAAATTATTGAAAAACAAAGAAGAAATTGTGAAACTTACTTAAATTTATTACAAACAACAAAAGAAAAAAACAAAAGCGAAGAAGCAAAACGTAAGAAACATACATAGAAAATCGAACACCAAAACCAAAAGCGAAACGGGAACGTGCTATGAGATGATTAGCACATGTATTGTAATCTGTTGAGATCATGTGTTAAGTTAAATGGCGCAAGCTGTATTAAATACGTATAACAGTTTCCGGCTATTTGTCAATCAGAGCTAACTAGAATGGAAATTATGCAGTGTGCTTCTCCAACTACAACTAGTCTTACATCTGTTCCATTTACAAGTGCATAAATACTTACAAGAAATTCATTTGTTGTCCACCGCTTTAAGTACGACTACAAATTCTGTATGTGCATGAAGAAGAACTTTGTGGAATTCTACACAAACAAATACACGCAGACACACACAAATGTTTGTTGTGTATATAGATTTTGATAAGTATCAAGACCATATACAATTAAATGCGTTATACAAATACGTGAAACGATCATAATGAACTAAGCAGAATCAAAAAGGAAAGTTACTCAAAAATTAAATTACAGAAGGAAATTAGTGCAGCATTTGCGCATGAATGCATACAAATGTATATGAAAACAGCATTATATATATCTAAGACATTTCGCCTCTTAAAGCAATTCTAAAGATAACAAATTATATATACATACAATATACATACATATTATATAAACCAAATAAAATAAATTGTCGCGACTCTCCGTCTGCTTGTTCTTCACTTTCTCACTTTACCAAGCGGTTCTTCATTTGGACCCATAATACACACTGTATTGTACTTTTAAAAATGCCGCCAAATTTATCATCGCATTGGTCTTTGCTGTATAATCTTAATATTAATCGATACCTGCGATATTTGCGTTAGTTGTTTGTGATCAATTAAAATATATATTTATATTTATTTATTCACCAGTCAGATAAATATTACAGTAAAGTGCCGGCTGCGTTTTCAGATAACTTTTTATTTGCTTAACAAGTGAAGGCAAGTATCGCTGAATATATCGTGCACACATATTCTGTCTAATGGACCCAATGTTTTGAGTAATATTTTAAAAATGCTTGTGCATTTTTATTTTACCCATCTATCTATAAATAGTGCTAGAGAAACATGGACTAGTAGAGATTAATAGAGATATCTCAATAGTGACATTGGCTATGCAGCCCTTGGCCTAATCGATATTTGGTTTATTCGATATATCGATATATACAACACAACTCTACTTGCGTGTGTGTGCGTGTGTGTTTTGCTGTATTTTTTTGCCGCCGAGAAATTGAAATTATAATCGTTTGCAATTATTTCGCAATATATTGATTAGAATTTATAAATCGAGGTGGACTTATATTGCACAAAAAGTGTGCATAAATACACAGCATAGCACGAAACGGTCGAAAAGACGACAAGAGAGTGAGAGAGAGCCGCCCGAAGAGAAGAGCCCGCCCGCGTGCCAATACATGTTGTGTGCCAGTGTGCGCGTGTGTGTGTGTGTGTGTAAGTTAGCCTGCGTATTTGTGTGTGAATGAAGCTGGTATGTATGTTAGTTGGAAATTGTGTGATAAAGTCGCCGATAGTCATTCAACAGTAGTATTAAAAGAAGGCCTGTGCGACTCATCAACTGCTACGGCGACGCGCCTCGACATTAAACCGCTATAGCTATACAACAGGAGCAACATCAGCAGCAAGAACACCACAGCTAAGAAGACGAAGCAACCAACACCCACGACGACAGCAACAGCAACAGCAGTAACAACAACAGCAACAACAACAACAACAACACCACCACCACCAGCAATACCACTTCGGCGGCAGATCAGCGTCAAGAGCAACAGCCGTGGACAATTTCAGTTGTAGTCGAGTCCACAGTTGGAGCCGAAAATGGATAGCAAGGGTCGCAAAGTTATTGTTTGTGATAACGGCACTGGGGTATGTATATGCCATGTATTCCATGTAGGCAAACAACCAAAATGCTGCCCATGCTCTCACCTATATGTGTACATATATCTCGCAGATAACCAGCCAGCCGCCACTGGAGCCGCCACTCCACCCAGTTGGTGACACACATACATATGTATGTGTTCAATCCGCATTGTAGGTTAAACACCGATTTTCGTTATGCGCGGGTTGAGGCGACTGCAAATGATTCGTACGTCTTAATGCACATACAGTGGCGCACGAACTAAGTTCGTGCAGGTGTAAAACAAATTTGAATTAAAAGCATTGTCGATATGCTACAGAATTGGTATGCATGACCCTTAGACTGATCTAAAAAACCAAACTTAATTTTGCTTAATAACTTTAATAGTTTAGCTCTTCAAATTGTTTCTTGGTATTAAAACTGCATAAAATAAGCGGTGAGCCACTGTATACAAGCACACAAACACACACACAAACACACACACACACACACACATATATATATGCATGTGCATACATATAAACGGCGCTTTAGTCATTGTGTTACAAGTATTACTCACCGCAGCAAATCAAAAGTTACGCATACTCACACACCCAAAAGCAATAGCAACAACAAAAATAACAATAACAACTAAGCAAAAGAAATATAAAAAGAGCGCCTTCGCCAGCGCAAACAACAACAACAACAAGAACAAGAAAAGCAGGCAACAACGTTCCCAATCTAATTTCTTATCATAGCCAAAAGAATTTGTTGTTTGTGATTACGCTTCGGTTTTGCGTTTGGAGCCATCGATTGTTGCAAGTCTTTCGATAGCTGCATAAACTGTTGTATCCATATATAAACTGTAATATTATAGACACATGTTTGACATTGTTTGCTTTTTATCAGTAAAAAGCATAACATAAACAACCATGTTCGTCATTTTCCATAAAACACTTACAAATTTCTTAATACAAATTTGATATGGAATCGTAAGAGTATTGTTTATCTAGATATGTGGAGAATACGAATTATATAAAAACATATAGGCGTTCTTAACGCATTTTCCAAGCATGGGCGATCGAATATACTTAAACCCCATATTACTGCTTACTTAAGCGATTACTGAATATATATTCAAATACAGAAGACAAACTAGAAGTACTTGAATTTCTAAGCCCATAAATTAAAAACGAATTTGTATATAATGCAAATATATTATGATTATAAGCATTTCTAATTTTTGATAATTATGAAATATAAATATATGATATACATATTAATACTATATAGGTTATATTTATTGGTTTCTGCTGTTGGCTTACGCAAAGTGTTCTATACCTGAAGTGTTTAAATCCAGAATATACTATTAAAACAAGTATTCTCGTGGCTAAACGATATTTTTTTGCAATCTGCCCATTTAGGATCTGCAATCAAAATGGATTCTAAGTTGTGGAATTTCCAATTGCATATTACAAAACAATCAAAAGCAAAAGCAAATCCAATCAGACGCAGCTGTTTTACGAATCCGCTTTGAAAAGCTGTTTAGGTCGGAACAAGTCAAATTTACATATGTTTATTATGGTTTTGTTTCTTTATTGGTGTATTTAATGCAATTGATAACAGTTCTTACTTTTAGTAAAATCTGGTGTGCTATAACACATTTATCGACCCATTAGGTTCTTATACATATATATGAGCAGTTGTGGCAGCATTATTATAAGAACCACAAAATGATATCTAATGTATGTTCTATATCTTATTTACAGTTCGTAAAATGCGGCTATGCCGGCAGCAATTTTCCCGCGCACATTTTCCCCTCGATGGTTGGCAGGCCGATAATTCGAGCGGTCAATAAAATTGGCGACATCGAAGTCAAGGTATGAGAAGCGTATTTACCAATAAGCACACTCTCAATTTACAACTCTACACACACGATACGTACTATATACGATATACTTACATATATATATACACATACATATATCGATCTTTAAAAATAAACTTAAATAAACATATGCACAGGTCCATACATAATCTACTCGTTATAACTAAGTACTACATATATATACCATAATACTTACATAATTAGCATTGGTCAAGAACTTAGCGCTTAGCCGCACCATATTTGCCATTACTGTATGTCCATCATTATTATACTTTCCCTTTCATATGATTTCATTACCATTCCCATTCGCATTCGCATAAATATTCGCATTCTCATTATGTTATGTTAGTTGAATATCAGAGAAATACTTAACTTACCACTAGTCTGCTTCTCACAGATCTTAGAATTCTCTTTTGTTTTATGTTTTCGCAACATTCTTACACTCATTGCATTTTGTATTCAGTTGCTGCAAAACATCATCATCATTATAATGGGTGTCTTTGGTTTGGTCTTGGTATAAAGTTCGATTGGTTTAGGTACATTTAAACATTATTTCTCGTTATCACACCCACCCGTTAGTTCTAATGTGTGTACGGTATACTAAATACTTGACAAAAGTGACCAAACACTGAAGCTTATAGAATTCTTTTGCATTTAGTAGGCTGGGTTCTCATCTAGGCCCCAAAACTTTATAGACAGCATGTCCTTTTGCTTACAGGCTTTTTCCATTAATTTCTTCTACTTTTTTTGTTGTTTTTTTTTGTTTTGTTTTTTGAGCGCTTTATACATACATTTATGCAATGTAGATACATTTACATATAAACATGCATATTTCTTGAACAGTCTTGATAGTTACTAACTAGTACATACATACATATATATGTAAGTTTAGCTTATTTACAAAACATCAAAACAATACCAAATCCATACACATAGGTAAATCTTTCTGTTTTTTAATATTCTTATAAATTTTTTTCTATTCTTTTTTTTACATATTTTTTTGAAACAAATATTTTGCAGGATTTACATGTCGATGTAAGTCAAGTTTCATAGTTTACAAAATAATAATAAAAAAAAAACAATAAATCAATAAAAGCAACAGCAAATATTTAACTACAAATGTTTTATTGTATAATTAATAAAGCCGTAAATAGAATCTCTCAATTTTACGAAATTCCAATTCCGTTTATTTATGTACACGAAATGCACACGCTAACAAACTAACGAGTACTCTAATAATCTATTGTAAATTTGTTTATGATAATAACAACGCACTTGCCAACATTTTGAACGTCTTACATTTCGAATTTGTCGCTTTAATCACATTATATATATGGACAAGTTTCCAGTGTGCTGAAAAGTGAAAATGTTTTTACTACCACTTAATTGAGTTGTATACTTGCATATATGTATTTATGTATGTCTTGCCTAAATTGTTAATGCTGGCTTTAGCTAAACTAGATGAAATACACACAGTTTATAGTTGCTCTCCTTTGGTTTTCTCAGTGCATGATGTAGAAGTATTTGTTTTTCACTTTTATGAAGCTAAAACTATTATAATGAATGCCTAACGAAAATGTTTCTGTGTACTTTAGTTGTAATCTAGTTAATCGCTTTGTTAACTGATCGTTACTCGTTACTCGTTACTCGTTACTCGTTACACGTTGTTCGTTATTTGTTATTCGTTGCTTGTTATTCGTTGCTTGTTACTCGTTACTTGTTATGCGTTACTTGTTTGCGATCTATAATTCGTTGAGCCTTTGTATTTGTTTTCTTATAGTCCTTGTGCCTGTCTAGCGCCTTAATGAGTTGGCCTCTTAACGCGTTGAATTAACTCTAATCCCATTTGAACGAGTAAACGCTGTTTTAAATCAACAACAATGTACTAAAAACGAAAGAGAGAAATGTGATTACAAAATGCTCTGGCTGCATTGATATTAAACCATATGTATGCCCATTTACAGGATCTGATGGTCGGCGATGAAGCGTCGCAGCTGCGATCACTGCTCGAGGTCTCCTATCCGATGGAGAATGGAGTTGTGCGCAATTGGGACGATATGTGTCACGTGTGGGACTACACGTTTGGCCCCAAGAAAATGGACATTGATCCAACGAACACAAAGATACTGCTGACAGAGCCCCCAATGAATCCCACAAAGAATCGCGAGAAAATGATCGAGGTATGTGTGCACTTGTTGTAGCCAGTTATTTGCATATCATCATCATCATTTCTATTGCCACTCGCAGGTGATGTTTGAGAAATACGGCTTCGATTCCACGTATATTGCCATACAGGCGGTACTGACGCTATACGCCCAGGGTCTCATCTCCGGCGTGGTCATTGACTCCGGTGATGGCGTAACGCATATTTGTCCTGTCTACGAGGAGTTCTCGCTGCCGCATTTGACGAGGCGTCTGGATATTGCAGGTCGTGATATAACGCGCTATTTGATTAAGGTATACTACATACATACACATACATATTTAATGATCGAACATTGACATATGACATGGTTGCTTGTACAGTTACTTTTACTACGTGGCTACGCCTTTAATCATTCCGCTGACTTTGAAACGGTGCGCATTATGAAGGAGAAACTCTGCTACATTGGCTACGACATTGAAATGGAGCAGCGCTTGGCACTTGAGACCACGGTGCTGGTGGAGTCATATACGGTACGACGGTACAGATTGTCTTCGTGATTGTCTCAAGCCTAAATCTCTTCCCTCTCAATTCAACTGTAGCTACCCGATGGCCGTGTCATTAAAGTGGGCGGCGAGCGTTTTGAGGCGCCCGAGGCGCTATTCCAACCGCATTTAATAAACGTTGAGGGCGCCGGCATAGCGGAATTGGCCTTTAACACAATACAGGCGGCGGACATCGATATACGTCCCGAGCTCTACAAGCATATAGTGCTATCTGGGGGCTCAACCATGTATCCGGGTCTGCCCAGTCGTCTGGAGCGTGAAATTAAGCAGTTGTATTTGGAGCGTGTTCTCAAAAACGACACCGAGAAACTGGCGGTAAGTGTGAATCTCTTATTTATATGCCCTATACCCTATACACAATCACAATCGGGTAATGTAATAGCCATGTCTGTCCGTCAGAGACTGTAAGAGTTAGACAGATGATATGGTAATATGTAGTAGTATATATGTGAATATGTATGTTCTTTTTGAATATGGTTTGTAATGTTTGCTCCATCTCGTTTAGAAATTCAAAATACGGATTGAAGATCCGCCGCGTCGCAAAGATATGGTCTTCATTGGCGGCGCTGTTTTGGCTGAGGTAACGAAAGATCGCGATGGCTTCTGGATGTCCAAGCAGGAGTATCAGGAGCAGGGCCTGAAAGTATTGCAGAAACTGCAAAAGATCAGCAACTAAACAAGAGCAGCAACAACAACAACAACAACAACAACAACAGCAACAACAGCAACAACAACAACAACAACATCAGCAGGAGCTAACTGGCACGATGATCAATGGACACAATAGCATTAATTGCATTTGCGCATTTGCATTTGCGCTTCTTAAGTTGGAATTTATAGCTTTTCGATTAGAGAGAGACAGATAGATAGACACAGATACAGAGAGAGAGAGAGAGAGAGAAGTCAGTTAGTACTTACTGATTATATCTGCGAATGCGGCGTGCATTATGTTCATTCACTTCTTCCTATTTTGTAAACCCCCCTTCCCGATTACATACATTACATTACATTCGTATATGCACAAAGTAAGAGCGTACTTTTCACACACCAATCACCTGTAAATGCTATGTTATAATTGTAATGCCAAATTTTGCATAACTTATAAGCTGTTATAAGTTTGGCCCTAATCGTGTAAGCAAATGTCGTCTGATTTGTAAAAGTGTTCACTTATTATTAATATGCTTATGATTCTTTTGTTTCCTTTTCTTTATTTCCTTTTTTTTTACTAAATATATATACAGTCTACATAATTAGAGACAGCCTTCAAAGAAAACAACAACAACAACAACTTGCTTTTAAATGTACCTTGACAAGTTATTTATCGAGCACGAGCTGCCTGTTACATTTAACTATAGGATACATCACATAGATATATCACATTTGGATAGATGGCAAACGGATCTAATTTGTAGGCCTATCTTTTGAGCTTTTTTCTTTATATCGCTTTTGGAGAAGGGCTATACTTAGGTGTAATACATGAACGCATATATTACAACATACTCAAAAACACACTATAGACATCGGAAGTTACAAACTGCTACCGATTTCCAACCGCGATACAAAGGACAATGCTATCAGATAGGCAGACACGTCTCACATTAATAAATCATGTTTTGCATAATCCTGCGGTGCAAATCGTCTTAAGGCCTAGATTTGTATTCGGTTGTATTACCTATGTTCATCATTTTGTAATTTGCCGCTGATTTAACGGATTTTTGTCATTTATTGCGCATTTTTAAAAATTACCCATGTCCCTTAACTTGTGACTATGCGAAAAACAAATTGTAAAAGTATGCGTCACAAAGTAATTAGGTTAACCATTAGATACGTTATAGCTGAGCCAGATGTATAGCTAAATCTAACAGAGTACTCGATGAATAAGTCAATAAATAACTTGTCAAAATTGAGTATGTCAAAGTAAGCTGTTACTCTTCCAAAGCTGTTCCTAACTGTGTGTACACCACTGCGTATTATATAAATAATTTTATTAGCAACTATCATTTATTTGTGCTATAGCCTGTAGAACGAAGTATTTTCATGTATCCGTGTCAAAACAAAAAAAAAGAAGAGTATTAACCAAGTCTGGGCAAGTTGCTTCTAGTTATAGCAATAAAGCAGTGATTTTAAATCGTCTCGGCTTTTGTGTGTGTGTGTGTGTGTGTGTGTGTGTGTGTGTGAATAAGAAGAAGACAATGAGTGAGCTGTATAGCTTAAAGTGAAATAAATACATACTTACATACATACATAAATAGAAAATGATTTGCGCTAACTAAGTTAGTTGCTTGCAGCCTCGTTTGCTAGTTCATATTACATACAATTCATGACTGCCCCTAATATTAAGCGTACAAAACGAAAAACAATCTGTTCCGTTGTGCATATGGAAAATGCAATAAACTCTAGTTGCGTGTGCTAAGCCTAAGCCTAAGCCTTTAACATTTGTATTCGGTCATTATCCAAACTGTATCTGCATCTGTAATCAGAGACAGAGTGCAACGATTTTGGTAAGAGTGAACCAACATTTGGAGTGTGAAATACTTTAATATTAATCAATAAATATAGAGCAATATAACGGTACATATACAACATAGAAATCAATGGACCGATTTAGAACACATTTCTGAGACATTATAGTTAATGATTTTAACTGCTGATGCCGATCAACAAAATTGCTCAACAGTATATACGGATCGACATATATGTATAAGTCCATATGTCTTATTTATACTCTTTTCGAAGAAAATAGTATATTAACTTTGTGCTGAAGTGTGTAATGCATAGAAAGAAGCGTCGGAGAACCTTGCAACAACAGTTACCTACAGTACGCTTAGAATGACACAACAAATTGATTTAGCCATGTCCGTCTGTCTGTCTGTCTGTATGTATGCAAACTAGTCCCTCAGTTGTTGAGCTATCGTGATAAAACTTTGCATAGAGACTTATTATTCAAAGGGACAGCACATTGGTCGGAACCGGCAGGATCGGACCACTATATCTTATAGCTGCCATACAACTCGAAGTCGGTTTTGGCCATATATTCGATCTTCTCAAAGCTATCGCCTTAAATATCTTTGTACACCTGAACATCCTTATAACTCATTAATGTTTTAAATTTCAAATTGATTGACGTATAAATATCAAAGATATGCGTCATTAAATATTTCGGTGGTGCAGTTGGTAGAGTGAAAATTGCCTAAAGGTTCGAAAAGAGTATAAAATCTTCGGCACGCCGAAGATAATCCTTCGCCACTTGTTTTTTATCATATAGACTAACTTTACTAGATGCATATTTCATACTGCAAGTTTATTAAGCAGAAAACAGACTGCATTTTCTGTGTTCAGGTGAGAAACAGGGTATGCTCGGTGCCGGTCAAAAGCGTTCCTTAGCTAATGAAACCTAAGCAGTTAGTCAAAATGTATACCTACGTTTTTCGCCAGGCTTTATATTGACGCTAAAAATGTATAGTTTTTTTAATTGACTTAGTGTTTTACTTGTTTTTCTTTTATTTTCCTAATTTTCAATTGAGATTCAAACAAGTATTTGATACGTGAAAATAATCAAATAATTGTAATGCATAAGGTAAGCCACTAATAGCTTAAGCCCAATAATATTAATGAACATACATAAACAAATTTGTTTATATAAAAGCATAAAGTATAAAGATGACACATTAAATTTTAATTTTAAACAATTTATGCTGTAGAACGGAAAAAAATGACGAGTAAAAATTGGATTTTCTTTGATTTAGTCCTTAATGTCTTTAATGTCCAAATTGTATTTACTGCCCCGAATTGAATGTTGGCAGATGAGCTCTTTAAGGCCATTAGTTGTTGTTGGTGTTTTGGCACTCATAAGTACTTGGAAGTGATTGATTAACTTCATAAACTATACTCGAGTGCATACATATGCAATTTCTGTTGCATTTGAAAGCAGCCAAGAGCCAAAGTCCGACACCAGCCAAAATGAATTTCTATTTGTTGGTTTTTCGAGTACACATTCATGCATAGACACTGCAGCCGTTTATTTTTGACTTTACAAATAGCGTTTAGTACATTTTTGCTACAACTATTATATGAACGTAATGTAGTTAATTTATGGCGCTAAAACAGATTTGCTGGGAATGCTTCAATGCTGTCGCAATATCGGGATTTAAGCTTTGTGTGTATGTTTTACAAAACTGGACAACAATTGCAGTGGCAATATCAACACTGATCAACATTTAAACAATTACAATTAGCTAACCTTGCAACCAGCTCCAACTGATGCTGATGCATACAATTATTTATTTTCTGTATTTTTTTTTTGTTGTATTTTTCTTTATTTTTTTATCGTTCTGTTGTGTTACTATAAGTTTTGTGTGTTGTTTCGTTGGTTTTGGCTATTGATTATGCCATGTTTTTTTTTTTGTTTTGTTTTCTATAAAAATATACAGTTTTATTATGTACACTTAGATGTTTCAAAAAGGAGAAAAACAAAGTCGCACATTCGTCTCTAGACTTATTGGTAAGCATATGTATACATACATATATAGTATTCAATAAATTAGTAGAAAATACTTGTTGCTTTACTTGATACATAGTAAATACATAAATATACACATATAAAAATACAAGAGGGTCCATAGTTTACAGCATTTTATCTTTTTTGTTTCTTTAATATA
Source organism: Drosophila flavopinicola (assembly GCA_035042425.1). Classification (NCBI taxonomy): domain Eukaryota; kingdom Metazoa; phylum Arthropoda; class Insecta; order Diptera; family Drosophilidae; genus Drosophila; species Drosophila flavopinicola. The sequence goes on along the minus strand of JAWNLL010000473.1, from coordinate 1,482,732 downwards.
ATTACTCTTTTTTTGTTTGTTTTGTTTTCGGTTTGTAAGTAGTAGCTTAGTTTCGACCAAAAAAAAGTACACAAAAAATCGAAAGAGTTGTTGCTCCAGTTACAGTTAGCTTTGATTTGTTTTTGTTTTGATTAGTTGTGAATGCGGAGTTTATTGCACAAATGCAAACAGCAGTATATATGTGTGTGTGTGTGTGTGTGTGTGTGTCTGTGCGTGTCTGCATGGTGAGTTGAGCAAGCAGTTGGAAAAGCAGTTTTACACACTTTCAATTTCCATAGCATACTTTTGTGCTGCGGCATTGTGGTGGATTTTCTTTTGTACAATTCTTAATTGTTTTTGTACTTGCTGCTGGGTTTGGGTTTGTCTTACTAACAATATGCTACACATCGAAACGTCAACATCAACATTGATAACATCAACAACAATACATGCAGAACATTCAATTAACATTTCTTGTCTACATTTCAGAACAAAAAACCAAAAACAATAAAAAAAAACCTTTTTAAAAAACGTACAATTGTTTGTAACATTTATTAGCTAGTCTGCTTTATTGGTTAGTTCTAAGCAAAGTATATTTAGTTAAAATTACGGCAATAGAATTAAAAAAATAGCTTAATAGTTAGACCATACACACACACACACACACACACACACACACATAACTCTTCTACTATGGCTTAAGCCTGGGGGAAAAACACATTTAATACATTTAAAGCCACGAATTTCGATTAGTTTTAAGTGTGTGCTTAATTAATTGGCATTACATGTATACAATAATAAATTAGGCTACAATTAAAATACATGCTTATAATAAAAAAAAAAAAAAAACTATATATATATTACAACATTTATACATACATATATAATATGTATGTCGATCGCTGCGTTTCTTGTTAGTTTACAGCTAACAGTTTAGAGCTAACAGTTAAATAAGTGGCTAATAGAAGTCAAAACGCTCCATGTGCGATTGTGGCATAGACGAGTATATGTTCCAGCTTCAGATCTATGTTATGGCATATATATATACATATATACATATACAGTCGCAACTTCTCTAACTCCAACTTGCAAAGGGTCGAATTCTCGGACAATTGAGTGGCAATAGTGTTTGGAGTCCAAATTGTGTACCAATTTGGCCAAGTTGAACTTTCTCGAATTTCTCAATAAATCAAATAAACATTTGTAACTATAAATTTGAATTTTATGAGTATAGTTTAAAATAAATAGAAAAAATGGCATATATCTCAATTGGTTTGGCTAAGATATTTTTTGGAAAACAAAAAAGTTTTCCAAACAATAGCGAATATATTATTTATGGGTATTGGCAAGTCGCTTGATCTTGCTTTGGATGCTTAGAGAGGTTCGCTGTAGAGAAGTTCGACTGTAGATGCATATGGTATGGTCTAGCTTAGTATACATATATTCAACTTAACTGCAACACGATTGCTACACACACACAGTCCTCAGTCCAAGTACACATAACAGTTTCGAGTTATATGCCCATGCTCAAGTGCCCATAATTATCGTACATATTCAACATTAGTTACATATCACAAAATATGCGGTTTACCCGCCAAGCCCGCCCATTTCCCCTTCTGTTCTTCCGCTCTTCCACTCGCTCCAGCTCCAACTATAATTGCTACATTCGTGTACTGAAATTGTTTTTGGTTTGACTCAATAAATGCAATTTTGAAACCATTTCTCAAGTGCCGCATTGAGTTGAGTTCAGTTAAGTTGAGTGGTTTGGATTGGATCTGAGTTTGAGTTTGAGTTTAAGTCGGAGTCGGCGTCGGAGTCTGAATCCGAATCTAAGTGTCGGTTGTATTTGCTGGATTAAAGTGACTGCCACCATTTGGGTGTGTGGCTGCCTGCAGCGATTCCTGTGACTTGAACAGCGTTGTTGTTTCGCTGGAGTGCAGATCCCCATCATCATCCTCATCATCATTATCCTCATTGTCAGCATTATCCTCCTGCTGCTGCTGCTCCTGCCCCTGCTGTTCTTCCTGCTCCGCTTCAATCGATGGCGACTGCTGCTGCTGCTGCTGCTCCTCCTCCTCCTTCGCTTCAGCTGCCAGCTCGACTGGCTCGGCTTCCTTTGGCTGCGCCTGCTCCTCCAGCTGCTCCCGCCGTCCTGTATAGAGAAAGACCTCCATGTGATCCTTGCCCTTCACATAGACACTGCCGCGCTCCTCAAACTCATAGCCGGCGGTCAGGAACGGCAGGCACTCCTTGCCCACCTGGATGCGATTCGGCAGACCCGTGGAGTCCATGCGCGAGGCCACGTTCACCGCATCGCCCCAGATGTCATAGTAGAGCTTGCTGGTGCCAATCACGCCAGCGGTCACATCGCCAATGTTCATGCCAATGCGCAGGATCAGATTGAACTCGAGCAGATCCTTGTTGAACTCGTTCACAACGCGCTGCATCTCAATCGCAAACTCCATCAGTGTGTGTATGTGCTCATCTCCGACGCCACGATGCGAGGGATCCAGGCCGCTGGCCGCCATGAATGTGGAGCCGATGGTCTTGATCTTCTCGACCGCACGGAACTTGGGATGCGAGAGGAGCTCATCGAAGTCGCCGATTAGCTCGTTGAGCACACGCAGGAACTCCTTGCCGCCCAGATAGCTCTCGTCGTACATCTCATTGAAGTTGACAATGGACGCGAAGATGATGGCAATGTTGCGATGGTTCTCCGAGTACTTGGCCGTGTTCTTCAGATGTTCGGCCACATGCTTCGGGATGATGTTGTGCAGCAGCATGTCCGCCTGGTTCTTCATGTTCTGGACGCGCACCTTGTCCTGGTTGGCCACCGCATTGCCGTAGAACGTCAGCCGATAGCCAATCTCGAACTCGCGATTGAGGAACCACACCAGCACCAGTATCAACAGCAGGTCCAAATAGATCTCGACGTGATAGTCGTGGAACCACTTGATCTCCTCCACAATGAACGAGGCGGCGGCCAGCTCCGGGTCCGGGTCCGCCTCGCGCCTCGAGTAGACGGTCAGCTGGGAGACGGCGATGCCGATGAAGCAGAGGGCGGCCAGGAAGGCCAGCACGTTGCGCATCCAGCAGTTGAGCTGCGTAAAGTTGCAGAAGTGCACGATGCACACGAAGATGAGGAAGCCATAGTGATACTCGAACGCCTCCAGCTGGGTGAGATCGAGCAGCAGAAAGTTGGCAATGATGAGGACGACGGGCATGGCCATCAGCACCGCCAGGCAAATGTGCCACGGATACCAGCTGGAGATGGCCTCAAAGATGCGATCCGCACACGACTCGAACTGCTGAGGATTCGACTGTCGCTGTGGAGCATGTGCAGCAGCGCCAGCCTCACTGCCGGCCGCCGCCTCACTCGCACTGGACTTGGAGCGCAGCCGGGTGCCATGCCGCCGGCACATCTGCCGTGTGAACAGGAACAGTGCAAACACCTGGATGGCCGTGAAGCATGAGAAGAGTGTCACCCACAGTCGGAAACTGGGCGTCACCGTGTTCTGTGTCATCAGGAACAAGGAGATCGAGATGCACAGATACACGGCGATGCCCACAAAGATGTCGATGTACGTGTTGTAGCGGGGCGTGGCCAGTGTGGGCGGCCCCTCCGTCTCGTGCTCGCTGCCAAAGCGATGCGCCTTCGAGCGAAAGTCGCGTTCCAGCTGGCGCGACTTGAAGTACAGACTGAAGCGACGCAGTGGCGGCTTCACTAGATAGCTGCGCTGCGAGCGTGCATTGTCCCGGACGCAGCGGATCAGCTGGAGATCGGATTGCTTGCGCAGCTGCTGCAGGCACGCGGCCAAAGGATCAACCAGCTGGGCGGACTGCTGCTGCGATAGCGAGGCGCTGGCCGGCACAGGCGGCAGCGGCAGCGGGGGCAGGGGAAAGGGCAGCGCGCCCGCCTCGCCCAGATTCGAGATGGAGCTGGTGGAGCTGGTAAAGTAGCCGGAGACGCGATGCTGACTGATGGCCGACTGATTCAAGGCATAGATCTGCTGCTGTATGCTGCTGCGACGCGAGTTGGACTTGATGCCCGAATCCTTGCGGGAAGTAGCCGACGGACAGATGCTCAGTCCATCCGGCCAAATGCTCGAGTTGCGCGAGTGGGTGTACGTGGCACTGGCACCAGGTGCTGGTGCAGCCAGGCAGCAAGGATTGCCACTGGAACTGGGCTGCCCATCGAGAGTAGCATTGGCATTAGCATTCGCATTAGCATTGGCATTGGCATTCGCACTGGTGCTGGGCTCATTGAGCACAGCTTTGGCCACTGTCAATGTGGAGGCTCGTGGGCGTGGCAGGGGCGACTGCTCCACTGGCTGGCCCACCGACTGCCTGCCGCACTGGGAGCGATAGCTGCCCGTGCGGCCAAAGGGCGAGATGTCGCTGCGCGACTGACTGATGTAGGAGCGCACATCGATGATGTCATCGTACATGGAGTACTGTCCCGGCGAGCAACAGCTGCCAGCTGCTTGCGCCTCTGGCGAGCGGAGCACGCTGCTGGAGAGCGTCGTCGAGGTGGCTGCATGATGCAGCACGGCTCGCGCCACGGGTATGTCCAGTTTCTGGGTGCTGCCCAGCCGTGTGCTGCACGTCGTCTCCACAAGAATGGGCAGCTGCTGATAGCCGCAGCCATTGCCCATGGTCGGCGCTGCTGACGGCGGCTCGATGAAGGCCAACGACTCATCGCCCGGCGCCTGCTGCGACTGGGAGTCCTTGTCGAGATTATGCGACTTGTCTTTGCGCAGCTTCTGGAACACTTTCAACACTTTCGACTTGAGACTGGAGCGCGTTTCGGCTGCGACTGGCGCTGGCTGCTGGGCCGACTGCGGCATGGACTGCACCTGTTCCACAGCTGCCGGCTGCTCATCCGAGTCGAGGCTGCCCGGCAGCGACTTGGTTGTGATTATAATCTTGGGCCGCTCGCGCACCACAATCACTGGCGGTATGCCGCTGACCGCCGGATGCATGATGCCCCGCTCGAGATCGCGATCCCGTTCGCGCTCCCGCTGCGACTGGGACTTCTTGCGCAGCTTCATGCTCAGCGAGGTGAGGCGGGGGCGCATCGACAGCACGGGCGACGACTTCAGCGAGTTGGACAGCTGACCCACCGGCGAGGCAGGTGGCACATGCGGCTGCACCACCGATATGTTCGTGGCGCTCTGCGACAGCGATGCGAATGCGCCATGTGCTCCGGGCAGGAGCAGGGAACTGCCGCCGGTGGCTGTCGCCGCCATGCTGGGACTCAAGCTGTTGGTACGCGAGACGTCGCGACGTCGGCCCACCACGAAGTAGGTGCGGTGACCTGTAAAGGGGCAAAGAATGGGCTTGAGTGGTGGTTCGATGGGTTGTTGGAGTGCTGGACGTACCGAAGACCTGCTCGCCCTCCTCCAGGTAGTAGGCGTCGCCTAGGAAGCTGGACGTCTCCTGCGAGATGTGCACCTGCTCCGGCTTGCCTGAGGACTCCATTCTGGGGAAGAGTAAACAGGGAAGCAAACGTTTAAGACCAGGCAGCGTGAAGGATTTGATTTTGTATTTATTTGTATACACTGAACCCATTCAAAATGGGTACAAAAATATTGCCTATGAAGTTTTGCAAAAGTTTGGTGCATTTTCGACCATATTAAGTATATATTATTTCGTAATCAATCAATATCAGCAGCCCAGTCGATCTAACCATGTCCGTCTGTCTGTCCGTCCGTCGAATATCAGAGACTATAAGAGCTATTTGGAATATATGTGCATGTAAGTTCTCTATGTCCCTGGTCAGATCAGGTTTATTTCATTTAATCGACAACTCGTCCTGATATCGATAGTTATCGATAAATGTAGATTTGGCCATAACTTGAAAGTTGTCAAACGTAGAGGCACCAAATGCGGTAAGATTACTAAACTCGGATACATTTGTAGATTAGATGTAGCCAATCATCGAAATAGAGTAGTAGAGAGCAGAGGAATGGACTTACTTGTTGGCCAGGCTGACGTCGTTGCTCCACACATCGAACTTGACGCGCCTGGTGCCGACGATGCCGCAGAGGACGGTGCCCGTGTGGACACCGACGCGCATCTTGACGCCCTCGTGGCGCTGGGCGTCGAAACAGCGCATGGCATCGATCATGCCCAGGCCCATCTCGACGCAGCAGATGGCGTGGTCGGCGCGGGGCTCCGGGCAGCCGGAGACGCAGTAGTAGCAGTCGCCCAGCGTGGAGATCTTCTCGCAGCCGCTGAGCGAGCAGAGGTCGTCGAAGCGCTCGAACAGATCGTTCAGGATCTCGACGAGCTGCTCGGCCGTCTTCGTGGAGGACATGCGCGTGAAGCCGACAATATCGGCGAACAGGATGCTCACGTTCTCCATGCTGTGCATGTGGAATGGCCGGAACAGGGACTTGACGTCGTGCGAGGCCCGCGGACGCATATAATGGGATTCGGGTGGCTGGCCGGGGTCAAGGCCACCACTGCCACCCTCGTTGAGCAGCATGTCGGCCACTTTGGGCGGCATCACCGAGTGTATCATCTTCTCCTTGAGCTGCTTCTCCATCTCCAGCTGGCGGCGCACGAGCAGATTCTGGCCCACCTTCATGAAGGTGCCGCGCATCCGCACCAGATTCATTACCAGCACATGTACACCCACCAGATGCACACTCAGATGGGCCATGATCCGCAGTAGGAGTATCTTGTGGCTGGGATCGCTGCCGCTAGCTCCACTTGCTGCTCCTCCTCCTCCTCCTCCTCCTGCGATGGCAGCTGTCTCTACTGGAGATGCCGTCGCCACCACTCCATGGACCGCACTGACCACAATCACCATGTGCGAGACCAGCTCGAAGGCTATCGAGTAGCATATGGCAATGCTGGCGCCCAGCCACAAAGGCATGGGCAGCGCCGTATAGATGAGCAGCACAATCTCCAGGCAGATGGCAAAATGGCCCAATGGACTGAATGCCCGGCCCGTGTAGGTGAGAAAGGCCAAGGAGGCGCTGCACAGGATCAGCGCTGTCATCGCCGACGTCAACGTCCTGTGCTGCTTGTAGACGTCCCAGTGGGTGAAACACATGGCCATGATTGTGACCAGCGACATCATTGAGAACGATGTGGAGATGGGACGCCAGAAGTCCTCCGAGCCGCCATCGATCACAAAATACAAACACCAGGCGACCGAGCAGAGTAAAATGTAGTACAATGTGAATCTGCAAAAGAGATCGACAAAGAGAGATGGTATATAATTTAAAGAACGAACAAACACAGAACCCAACTCAATAGTACTATATTATCCTGCAAGAATTTACTTAGTAAAGCTATTTGTCAGCATTTTAAGTTAAACAAGAACTATCATATGTATAACGAAATATGTAAATATTGATGATAGCTTTTATGAATATATTGGAATGCGAGTGCTGTTCGAGTTGCAAATTCATAGAGTACAATATGAAAAAGATAACGTTCAGGTATTCAAATATTTTGATTCAGCATTAGGCTGCTGTTCTACTGTTGATATTTATACTCTTTTCGAAGAAAAGAGTATATTAAGTTTGTGGTGAAGTTTGTAATGCATAGAAGGAAGCGTCGGAGACCCCCAAAAGTTACTGCCAGTATGCTTAGAATGACAAAACAAATTGATCTAGCCATGTCCGCCTGTCTGTCTGTCTGTCTGTATGCAAACTAGTCCCTCAGTTTTAGAGCTATCGCGATGAAACTTTGCAGAGACACTTATTCTTAAAATGTACAGCACATTGGTCGGAACCAGCCGGATCGGACGACTATATCTTATAGCTGCCATACAACTCGAAGTCGGTTTTGGTCATATATCCAATCTTTTCAAGCTATCGCCTTAAATTTCCTTGTACACTTGAACATCCTAATGACTCATCAATGTTACAAATTTAAAATCGATTGAGTTATAATTAGCAAAGATATGCGCTATTTTTTCCGGGCATACCAGAAAGTCTAGGGATATTGGGCATTTATTCTAGAAATACAGTTACTCGATATAATAATATAATGTTTTTCTTGTTCTATCATCTGCTGGAATCTTTCACAGCCTGTTTTCCCCCCATCTCAGATACAATATTTTGCAATATTTTCTTTCAATATATCTTTATTTCATTTATGAAGCTTTAAGAAATACCACTTGTATCAGTCTGGTAGGGTATCTATTCCAAAGTGATAAGACTTACACGACTCGTTTTAACTTGCAACTATTGGTATTATTTTTATCGACTAGCCAACAAAAGTTAAGCAAACAAATATGTTATCAACAAAATTCTAACAAAGAATTCGTAAAATCAGACAGACTAGAAAAGTTTCAATTATACCACTCAATTAAATATGAAACAAACTTTTGTGGGCAAATACGAAAAACTTCTAGTCCGACACAAACTGTTGACTTTTGAGTGTCTGCCACTAAAACTTTGATGCTGTGAAAATATTTCTTTAAAATGAAATTAATAGTTCAAATGTTTGGTCTTTGCAAGGGGTAACTTTATGTGTAAGGAATTACAGTCGATTAAATACAGTTGAGAGTAACCGAGTGTTAAATAAATGGAGGTATGTTAGCTTCGTACAGACTCCAACTGCAGCTAATTAGGACCGGCTGTCCCGTCTATTGGATGGCCGGCAACGCAGGCTGAAAGGACATTCATACTAAATATTGTGGCGCGCTTAAAAGTCATTGCATTGCGGGATTGGGGTTTGGGGTTTGGGGATTGGGGATTGGGGGGACAGCAAATAAGGATAGCTAAGGACAAAAGTTGCAGGCGCGAAACTTTAACGCGATAAAGTCACTTCACTTGCCACTTTGTTGCGACTCTGCGATGCGCTGACCACAGAACTCATTAAATAGATTGCGACACTCCACAACAGGTGACAAGGTTACCTGCCACGTGCCACCTGCAACCTGCAACCTGCAACCTGCCACCTGCCACCTGGCTGGACTGTGGGGGGGCGGCACACTGGCGATACTGTTGGAATGCTGCGCATAATTCCAACAGCTTAATGCCAACAAATTGCAGTGCTGGCGAAAAGTTTATGAACGCCACGCAAGCAGTAACATGTGATGAGTAAAAAGTCGAGAGTAGCAAGCATAGGAACAAGATTGCATAATAACAGCAGCCTAGGAGCACAGAAGACGGGAGAAATAAGAAACAAGTCGCGAGGAGTTCTTCTTGGAAATAGGAACAAACAAGTCGGGAGAAATAAGGAACAAGTCAAAAGAAGCTCTTCTTGGAAAGGTCTTTAACAAAAGGCACGAGCGATATAATGAACAATCTTACATATAAAATAAAAAAAAACAAATCGAGAGTTGCTCTTCAAAGGAAGGACAAAGAAGTGAAAGGAAACTACGAACAACGGAAGTTATTTTTTGAGTTAGGCATTAAGCTTGGTAGCAATTTAATCAACCCTATTAAAAAACAACATTGCATTGCCAACAAACAGTTGATTCTGCTTTGTTCTTGGAACAAATAAGACACTACAAACTAGGAATAAGTAAGGAGTTCTTCGTAGGAAGGACTTTTCAAATGGCAGCCCAAAAATTAAGTTTCCAATTAACTAACAAATATGATTAAATAATACAAAACCAGGCCAATGTTCCTTACTAAACGATTTTTTCAGTGAATTGGTTCCTGAACTACAGCAGATTATAACACGTAACACTTTTGTAATTTGCGAATTGCCAAAAATCTGTTAATTCTAGACGGTTCGACTAGATCAGCGTAGCTGCTCCGACGGGAGGCATGTCTATGTCATGGCTGCGAATCCTGTGACTCCATGGACACCCGATGCATGTGAGATTCTCCTCCTGATTCTGGCACTCGAGACGACGCTGCTGCTGCTCTGTGCTGAGCCAGCCCAAGGACGTGCCCCGGCCACTGCTGTTCGGTCCAAAGATCAGCGCCAGCAGCACGCTGACTGCGACAAGGACGAAGCGACGTGGCCGCCGCTGGCCGAGGAGGCGCCACAGGCGACGTCGCAGGCCAGCAACGAAGCGCAGATGGTTGAGCAGGCGGCAGAGCAGAAAGAGCCACAGATTCTCGAGGAGCAGGCGATCCAGCTTGCCGGAGCCCTCGCTACAGAGGCGCAGTAGCACAATGGCCGTAAATGTGGCCAAAAGGATCAGCGACATGACCGAGAATTTCGTTTCGTTCAACTTGCGAAAGGGATAGCGATATGATAAGCTATGATATGATGATATATGTATATAGTAAGTTCAAAAAGTGAGCGCCTGCTACAATCGATCGATTCGAATTGCCTGCCAAAGCTAAAAGCCAGTTGCATTCGTTGCCCATGGCATTGACCTGCAATGGCAGCCAAACGCAAGAGGAAACCCAAAACCGAATACCCAAAACCGAATGCCGAGCCAAAGGCAAACAAACCAGCTAAATAGGCAGTCGGGAGCCAGGTGCCAGGTGCCAGGAGTCAGGAGTCTCGTTCTGGGCACGCCAAGCGGCCATTTATGGCAGCAATTTCGCCATCCTGCGCAGTTCTCAACTAATTTGCCGCCGCTCATTCCGCCGGACAGGAGCCAGGACCCTTCGGCTGCCTCGACTGCCTCGGCTGCCATGGCTGCCCTATTGGGCTTCTCCTTGATTGCATGCACGTGCGAGAGCTCAACTTATGCATATTGGCTCCGAAAGTACGATAGGCGGAGTGGGGGCATTCATGATTATTTTTGGGTTCGTTTCGTTTCGTTTCGTTTGTGAAATAAAACAAGTGGAAAAGGTTTATCTTCGGCATGCCGAAGATTTTATACTCTTTTCGAACCTTTAGACAATTTTCACTCTGCCAACTGCAGCACTTTCATTAGCTGTTAAAAAGTATATCATATAATATCAATTTGAATTGAAATATTAAATTTATTTCCAGTTGTATGGCAGCTATAAGATATCGTAATCCGGTCCGGCCGGCTCCGATCTATGTGATGTATGTTTGACTAATAAGTATCTGTGCAAAGTTTCATCGCGATAGCTTTGAAAACATGGGATTTATGGCCAAAAACGACTTCGAGTTGGATGGCAGCTATAAGATATAGTGGTCCGATCCGACCGGCTCCGACCAATGTGCTGTCCCTTTGAATAATAAGTCTCTGTGCAAAGTTTTACAGCGATAGCTCAAAAACTGATGGACTAGTTTGCATACATACAGACTACAGACAGACATGGCTAGATCAATTTGTTTTGTCATTCTAATCATACTGGAGGTAACTTTTGGGGGTCTCCGACGCTTCCTTCTATGCGTTACAAACTTCAGCACAAACTTACTATACTATTTTCTTCGAAAAGAGTATAATAAACTGATCGAAATGCAGTTTGGCAGTTGTTTGATAACTAAGTGGAGCACAGCTGCAATGACTAACTATAAACATATAACCATTATACATTTATACTCCAACTACTATATGCAAATATAAATGGGTTGCGAGTAATTAAATAAATACGTATTTATACGCTATTTTTCAAACGACAGCTAAATAAACACATTTTATGTTGTAAAAGAAAAACCAGATTGGGCTAATATTGCATTGCACTGGCTGCAAATAAAATGTTAACTCACTGTTAAGCGCCAAAATTTAACATAATAAAAAGTTTTGAATGTTAAGTTCTGAAGAAATACAGTGAGCTATAATTTTATTTGCAACTACATATGTAAAACAAGTTTTGACTAGTGAGAATTATTATAAATGATTCAAATATAGTATAATATGATTTGCCAGTAATTTTGTCTCTTGTGCTCTGTTTGTAATGTATTCTTTATTATTATTATTATTAATATTATTATTTATATTATGCATTTTCGATTCAATATATATAAATATATTTAATAATAGTATGAGTTTAAATTTAGCAACAATCTAATTTGCGTTTGTGTATTATTGTTTTGTCCAATAACTGTTACTAATTAACTATGTTTCATTTTAAATGATCTATTTTTTAAATAGTTTTCTTATAATGAAAATGTGTTTTTATGCATTTTTGTTCAAATTTAATTTTAAATGTTGAACCAAATTTGCATACTTTATTAAGTTGTTCTTGTATAAAGTATAAAAGTAAAACAACTTTGTTATGGCATTGAATGATTTTTGATTATTATTATTGTTATTGTTATGAAAGTTGTAGAGAAACAAAATGTTAACCCTCTAGTGGAATACATTCGGAAAAACTCTTTTGACAAATGCGATGGTTTTTTTTTTTGCATGTTATCTTATTTATTATTGGCCACATTAAATGATCCAAGCACATTCTAATCTATGGCTCACAATTCGATTAATTATAATTGTTTGCAATTTCTTAACACTACAAGAGACAAACAACAGCAAAATAATTGCATTTAATTTTACAATCAATCGAACTTAAAGCTCAATATTTGATTCATTGTCCTTTAATACATTTTATCAATTATTATCAATATAAATAAAACAGTTTGTCCTGCCTGATTGATTAACTGGGAGCCAACTCACTTTTGAAGGATCCTTTTAGATGGGCGAAAAAAGGTTATAGAAAACACTCGAATTGATTTATGAATACAAAAATTATAGAAGTAATAGTACTAATAATGAGTAATAATAAGTATATGATGCTTACTTGGAAGCAAGTTTAATAAATGTAATTATATTTCCAGATCTACAAAACATTATGTGGAATGCGAATTCAATTCACATGCAAATACAATGGGGATACAAAAGTAATTAGCGAAATTATAATAAAGAACCCAACTCTTATTTTTGTTTTGTTTTTCAAATTGTTTTGACTCACTTAGTTTTACAAATTGGCATTGTTCAAAATTTACTGACCATATACAAAAAAAAAAAGTAGCATGCGTGAATGTTTTCTGTTAATTGAATTAAACAATTAAATACATATGTGTACATGTCAGGGTACTCCTAGTGGAGCACTCTCGACTATATCAATGATGTGATTCTGCTATGGCCTTAATTGCTGAACTGTTCTCAAGCTGCTCAAGTGCCACTTTTAGCTATTGTCTATTTATTGCTTTATTTTTATTATTTTACATTGGTGATAACAACTAAAACTTTCACTGCACAGCTTTTGCGTTTTAGATAGAGTCTGCCATAAACTTGGCAAACACTTTAAACTCTTTCATATCAAACAGCCGCAGCACTTAAACAAGCTGCTCCTGCAACACTTTAAAGTTTAAACTTAACACTTTGTAATCGCTCTCGTTGCCAACAAAATTAAATAATATATAACTGAAAAAAAAATCAAAACAACAAGTGGGAATGTGACCGACTGCGTAATACTCTGATACAATTGTAAGAAGAGCTGAGAACAGGTGGCCAAGAACCTTTTTGTGGCTTGACCGTTGAGGAAGCTTAACAGCCATCTACCTTCCAAATTTGCTTCTCGCTCTACAATTGTGTGAAATATTCACGTTTTATCGACCCAAGATTTGAGGTTAATCGACATGTTATCGATTTGCCAGCCTCCTAGTGGCCGCGGTACAAAAATCTGAACACTTTGTCTGAAGCAAACAACTACAAGTATAATAAACCAAGTTGTAAGTCTTTATCTGCAATAGCTTTGGAAGAATATGCGTTTATACAGACAGACAGACAGTACACAAACTCAATATACTATGAATAGCTTCGGTACCAGAGTATATCACAATGGTCAGCAAAGAAGCAAAACAAATAATGCAATAAAACCTGTGGCTACAATGAATGAAGTTTTGTTTTTTTGTTGGGTTCTCATGGTTGATGGTTCACTCACCTGTATCGCATGCGTATGTGTGGAAAGACGCTCGCCTGGAACTGCTCCTCGAGCACGGGCGAATCGAATTTGGGATCCAGCCACGATTTGGCGGCGGCTCTCTCGAAGGCCACCGGCAGCATGACGCTGCAGCAGGAGTGCCGGCGTCCGGTTTGACTTAGATAGGTTTGGATGTGGGGCGCTAGGGCGATTTGTATGTCATCGGTGGAGTTGGCCCGGCTATCGTTGACTAGAACGCCCGGCGGCATTGCTGTAAAGCTGACTGACTGCCGACGCGACTGCAAAAGACAACAACCAAAACAACAAATGGACAATTAGTTAGGGGAAATGCTCATGGCCTGGCCAAATGGCAGGCAAATATACAAATATGTTTGTGTATGTGTACTGTATGGCGCCGCAAAGTATGCATCAGAATGCGAGGATGCCAACTAGCAACTGTGAGGACAAGGACGTGCTCGAGGACGTGTCTTTGACATTTGCCATTTGCCATTTGTTAACTGGGTCAGTGCTCAGTGTGTCCGTGTCTGTCTATCTGGTTGTCTAGTTGCCTCTGTCTTGCTCTTTGCCAGCAGCTTCTGCGGCGTCTTTAAGCGCCGACCCAGCAACAAGTATTGCGGCATATTGTGTATACGCCGCGTGTGCAAGGCATATGCACTTTAAACACAACTTGTTGCCGATTCGCAGCCAAAATACGAAGTCAATTGCTTTGCGAGTCACGCGACAAGGGCGGATTTTGATTTTGATTTCTTTGGCTTTCTAATCTTATCGCACAGCAGCAGCAGAGGCACGTAAAACCACAAAAAAAACAAAAAAAAACGAAGCAAAAAAGTGAATGCAACTTAATGAAATTAAGTATACGACACGTTCAAGCTGCCAGCGCCATATATTCAGAGCTAAATATATAAAGATAGTCACTCAGGCACACACACACACACACACGCAGAAATATTCGTCGGGCAGGCGCTAACTGAAGCATAAAGAAGGTATATATTCAAGTTTTCGAAGATCGCTTTATTGGAGGCTGCTAATAAGCTGAGCTAAATATAGCCACTGTAGCAAATAATAATATTTACATTAAAACTTTGACCGCGAGTAATTGCACACACACGCACACACACGCACACACACACACACAGCCACCCACACTTAAATAAAAATATATAAAAAAATATATCAACATACAACTGCGACGAATTTTATTTTATAATTTTTGCTTTTCCTGCTTGACGACTCGTTTTTATACCCTGAACCCATTAAAAATGGGTAAAAAGGGTATTATGGTTTTGTGCAAAAGTATGCACAGGCATAAGGAAGCATCTCCGACCATATAAAGTATATATATTATTGATCAGTATCAACAGTCGAGTCGATCTAGCCATGTCCGTCTGTCTGTCTGTCTGTCCGTCCGTCCGTCCGTCTGTCTGTATGAACACGCAGATATCAGA
This sequence comes from Drosophila flavopinicola, assembly GCA_035042425.1. Taxonomy (NCBI): domain Eukaryota; kingdom Metazoa; phylum Arthropoda; class Insecta; order Diptera; family Drosophilidae; genus Drosophila; species Drosophila flavopinicola. Next base: position 1,467,578 of record JAWNLL010000473.1, on the reverse strand, counting down.
GACTAGAAGAGCTAGAGACTTCATATTTGGAGTATAAGTTCTCCTAGTGCCGGGACAGATCAAGTTTATTTCATTTGTTCGATCACTCGTCGCTCTCAAAAATTATCGATAAATTTCGATTTTAGACTATCGTTTTTGGGACATAGCTTCAAAGATATAAGAGCTTGTGACCCCAAATTTGGCATGCATAATCCCGTATAGCATACACATATAACAAACATTTCACTTTTTGATACCAACCCCCAATCCCACCAAAAGTTGAAAAACGCATTTTTGAAGGTACACATATTATTGACAATTGTATGTCCCAAAAATTTCAGTAAGATCGGACAATAAACACAGAAGTTATTTGAGATTTAACTTTCCATTGTATGGGGCTCAGCGAAAAGCAAGCTAACTGCTTAAGCCGCATGCACTGCTTGCAGTATGTGCGTGCTTGTATGTATGCACACTATTAGGCAAGTATTAATGGAAGTCAGAGCTGGGTTCGGGTATCTCCTAGTCGGGCACTCCCGACTAGAGCACTCTTACTTGTTTTTTGTTTGGTTCTCGCCCTTAGTAGTTTGTTTGGCTTTACCTGCTTGATATGAACTTTTAATGTACTCAACTTTTCACTCTCCTTTCTGTATTTTACACTGTTTGGCATATGCGTTTTTGATGTTACCCGTTTCAAAAGTTGACAAAACGAGAAAATATATTTTAAAACCCAAAGCGTATTCTCTATGCCCGAGCAGCATCAACCGACGAGTCTATATATATATATATACTATGTACAGACTCTCTATCGACTACTCGTTTTATGCGTTTAGCTTTTCATCAAAATCGACACGAAGCAATAATTTAAAATTCAAGTGCAGGCGATAGAAATGCGGGCAGCGGCATTTTTGCACTGCAACAAAAAATACTTTCAATGCTTCTATATAGTACATATATATATGTGTGTATATATGTATATATGTATATAGTACGTACCCAGTGAGTGCCATAAATATGCAGGCGGCATTTTTTTTATTTTTTGTGTGGGTTCAATGTATTCACAACAACAACAACAGCAACAACAACAACAACAAGGGTTAGCGACACTAATATTCACAATTTTAGCATTGTAAATGTCAAATGTCGAAAGCAACGAATAAAATAAAATAAAACTAACGAAATAAAATCAAAAGATTGTTGCCAAAAATACACTATGGAAAATTTGTGTGCGCTTGCTGCTGTTTGTTCATTGTTATGTATTTGACTTGGATTTGATTTGATTTATGGTCATTTAAAGCAGTGCCAAAAGAGAGACACACACACACGCGAGCGAGCGAAGCAACAACAACAACAACAGCATTAATAAAGTGAGTAAAAAAAGAAAAAGGTTCAACGTTTAAAACTCTCGACGCGACGGGAACTGATTTGAATTTTTCGTGCTGGACTGACGACAGCAACGGCGACGGCGACAATGGAACGTCGATGTCGATGCTGCTGCCTGCCTGCTGCTTGCTGCTGCTTGCTGCTGACTGTTGTTGTTGCTGTTGTTGCTGTTGCGCCTGCACTAAACAGCTGACAGCAGCAACAACAAATTGCAAAACTAGGCAGCTTATCGCTTGCGGCGCTGATAAGGCCAGGTAGGTGAGACAGCTAGATATATAGCGCAGATAGCAAAGGGGCAGACAGACAGAGCGAGAAAGAGAGACAGAGACAGAGACAGAGACAGAGAGAGAGAGAGAGAGAGAGCAAGTAGACTAAGAGATCATCACGAGAGCAATTAGCAGGCTTAAGTCCTTTAACACTTTCAACACATGGCCTGTCAGCCATCTCACTCTGCCATTACAACTCTCCCCCTCTCTCTCTCTGCCTCTCTCTCTCTCTGCTCTCTCTCTCTCTATGTGTGCTCAAAGTATAAATAGCACTTGGCGCTCGTTTATTTCAACTGATATTTTGATAAGATAAGACGCGGCCCGTCGCTTCTTAGCCGCTAAGAAATTGCTTGGCTGTTTTTTTTTGTTTTTTTTTGTTTTTTGGGCGCACTCGAAATACCTTGAACTTGCCTCGCCCCCTCCCCAACCCATTCAGCACACAAAAAGGCGACAAGTGTCGTGACCCGACATGCTAATGAGTGCACTCGAAAAAACGAGTGAATCAATGTGAATGACACTCGAACAGTTCTAAGGTCAGTTGCCTGAATGCCGAATGCTGACTTTGCATGTATTTGAATCGATTTGAATATCGGCGAATGCTTTCAGCCAATAACTTCCGTTCGTCAGTTGATTGCTTCATAAACATGACATTGTATTTTTGTATTATTAAACGTATTATTATGCTAATTAATATTTGAGAGCCAATGAGCTAACAATGATATTGAAAACATCCTTGCTGTCGCCTGAATCTCAAACTATTATTATATATATATATATATAGGCATAACAATGAAAATCCTTATTGTATTTGTATTTTTTATTTTTATTTTAACTAACATTTGAGAACAAAAAGTTATCGAACTACCATTGGGAGAACTCATCTGTTTTACAAATAATTAACGCTATTCATTTCATTTGCCTCTCCAATGTAAATACTCACTTTGACAAAGAGTCGCAATAAATAATTAATTCAAAAATGTCATCTAATTAATTACATTATTTTCCATTATGTGTCTAGGCAAAACGACTCACAATGTAACCATGTAGGTCGACATGCACTGAGAGAAAAGCATGGTTATGCCTTCGAGCACAAACGCAAAAGAATTTCTGCCGTTTTCCTCAATTTAGTTCATATGAATTGATTGAAAAAAGTTGAAATCGTTTTTACTTTAGAATCGGAAATTTTTTTTATTACAAATTACCAGTACTACAGTGCTATTTTAATTAAGTTATACTCTTACTTATGCATTTTTAATATTATTTATCTAAATTTTTGTTTAGTTGTACAAAAACAGTTAGTGTTAAATTAAATAGAAAATGCTTATAAAAAGTTTTGTACCTAAAATAAATTTATTTATTTATCAAATGTAGTGGATAATAATTAAAATGAAAAATTTGTGAAATATAAAATGTATTGTTAAATAAAAAACTGTAAATTGTCTGGGCATATTTAACTTGAAAAGTTGGTCCAATAAATGTAGTTAGCATTGGGCAAGAATCCAGAAAGAAATAATCCCAATAACACCAAAAATAATAATAAGAAAACATAAAATATAATTAAAGTTTCGGCTTTGCAAAACAGTTGTAAAAACAAGTAAGAGTGCTCTAGTCGGGAGTGCCCGACTACGAGATACCCTGAACCCAGTCCTTACAATCATTCGTACTAATCTAAACACACACATGCTGCAGTACAAGCAGTACAAGCAGTGCAAGCGGTTTAAGCAGTAAGCTTGCTTTTTCGCTGAGCCCCACACAATGGAAAGTTGAATCTTAAATAACTTCTGTGTTTATTGTCCGATCTTATTGAAATTTTTGGGGCAAGCAATTGTCGATAATATGTGTGACGAAACCAAATTGCAAGGTCGTACCTTGGGGGTGGTATCCAAAAAGTGGACAGACAGACGGACATGGCTAAATCGACTCGACTGTTGATACTGATCAAGAATATATATACTTTATATGGTCGGAGATGCTTCCTTATGCCTGTTACATACTTTTGCACTAAACCATAATGCCCTTTTTACCCATTTTTAATGGGTTCAGGGTATAAAAAGAAGAATTTCTAAACTAGAATTCTCGAGTTTAGCCAGATTATTGACAACACTTGAGCACTAAATTCACTATATATTTGCTTAGCATACATAATATAAAGATGGGTTCTAATATAAAAACACCATTTTAGTTTCTAAAAATATGAAATACTTATAGTTGGCCTTAACAGAAGGATATTTACAATATATTCGGTATGCAGAGAAAAGCTGTGTTTTCTATAAGTTATGAAACATATTATTGGACATGCATTAAACATACAGCTTTCAACATTACAGTCTTGCGTATCTGTATCTGTATCCGTCTGTGTTTTTTTTCTACCCTCTGTGCTCTGTGAGGTGCTGGTATATTAAGTTCGCAATTTTTCTAGCTATTAATTCTAATTAACTGCGATTGTAATGAATCGTACAAAGCGCAAATGAAGTGAATAATGGGAATTCATGTTTTGTGCTCAGCTCTCAGTTCGCAGTTTGCAGTTCGCAGTTCTCAGTTCTCAGTTTGAGGCGATCAGACTGCAGTCGAGTCGACCCCTTGGAAATCTCTTCCTACTTATTATCATTTAACACATGTAATGTGTTGTTGCTGTTGTTGCTGTTGTTGTTGTTGTTGCCGTCTAATTGATTTGCTTGCATTGTTATTTATTGTTGATTCGCTGCTTGTTGTACGAACGTATTATAGTGCAATTAAATGCACTGAATGCATCTGTATGCCAGCATTTTCATTCACTCCATTCTCCATTGCACTCGCTCCATTCGTTATCTGATTAAACAAGTAGTTGTGCAACAGCAGCAAATGTCACAATCATAGAAAAGCGAACGATATTAGCAATAATATTCTTACATAACTTGCTCATTTAGTGTTCTCAACTGGGCTAATTAGTCGATTATGTAATCACATACGTATATCTATTTGGATATCTCACATTGTGGAATTCATGGCGAACATTGATGGCCAATCAAATTGGAAATTTGTGAGCATCACTTATCACTAATCAGACCTAAAAATTGAAATACAAATGTATTATTAAATCAAGTAAAAACCTTTATAGAATGCCATCTTATATGCATTGAGAAGGAAAACAAAGATCGAGGCAAAATAATGAATGAATAGTAAGAATAGTGAGAATTGTAAACAACAAACCACAATCTGATTGAATACTTTTGCAGAAAGGAATCCATAGCAAAAAAGGTTTTTCTTATTATAATATATATAATATTATAATAGGTAAATGCATAATAGTAGACCATATTAAATTGGAATATGTTCAGAACTGAACAGATTGGCAACAAGTCGTATACCAAAAATATATTCTTTTTCTGCAATTAGCAACCTTAAATCAAGTTTGTTGTCTTCTACTTAATTTGAGTTGGTATTAATTACAGAAAAAGCGAAAGCAAGTTTACTATTTAATAGTCGAATATATTACTTATAAACGCTGTTAAACAAATTGACACAAACTTGCATTAAGCTTTCTATTTATTTTACTATTTTTAAATACAGATTTGCAATTTTATTTTAAAAATGCATTATATGTTCTTTGGGTATATAAGAGATGTTACTGTTGCAATCACATATAACGTTAATACAGGTCCTAGATGTCATACTATATGCGACCAGAATGTGACTGAGCTTTAACTTTATTGTACTTATCACTTTCCCATTAATTAATTTAAAATTTAAATTAAATTTTGAATAAATTTGAATTGGGCAAATCTGACAAATGCTTGTAGAGCAGTCCTCTATATACATCATAGCCTTGAACTAAATACTGGAGCCGAAGTGTGCGAGGGACAGAGGTCAACTTTCGCCGACTGATTGAGTACTGTTCCATATGATTGAATTGCATCGAATGCACTTAAGGGCGATGCCTTTCGGACTGATTTGATTGACCTGGGAGCACAAAGCGACCGGACCGAGACGACGGCAATAAGAAGAAGGCAATGCCATTGCCAAAACCAAAGGCATGACACAAATATGATTACTTGAGCGACTGTCACTTTGTCACTTGGTCACTTGGTCACTTTGGCCATCAGTGAGCCGAGTGAGTGGACGAAGTGGCTAACTGTGCGTCCTGTGCCGTTGGCCAGTGCAGTTCTGCGGCTGTGGCCAGCAAGGACCCCCAAAACAATAAAGGACTGCAAAGTGCTTAAGTTGGTGCTGTTGCGTTTGTCCTCGCTGGGGGCCACATAACGCTGTGGCAGAGGCAGGGGCAGGGGCAGGGACAGGGGCAGTGTCAGAGGTCAAAGACAATTGCCGTGGCAGTTGTTGTTGCTGCCGGCAACGTTGGCATTGTGTGAGTGCGCCAAAATGTAAATAAGCATTTACATTTTTAATGAATACATACATACATATGCATATGCTAACACCCACACACACACACACACTCGCACACACTCGCACACACCCACATACACAATTGCTTTTGGCAGCTGGCCGGCAAGTGAAGCCTCGAGTGCCTCCTGGCAACCAAGCAGCAGTGAATTTTTGAAATGCATGCAAACAACTTGCACAGCATGTCAAGAGCAACACACACACACACACACACACACACACACACACACACACACACACACACACACAGAAGCTGAAGATGAAAAAAATCACTAAATATGTACAGCAACAGTATTGGCCTGACTTAAGGGCCATAAATTAAAGACACCCAATGACCCACTGAAATAAACATGAGCTCGTAACTGCCAATTCTTCAAAAAGGGGCGTGGCACATTCGAAATGCACAAATATGGGCGCAAACAAAAGCAAAAGAAAGCACACAAACAATGATGAGCAGAATAATTTAGGCATTGTAACTTGTCATTTGTGCGAAATCTCAAGTTGCCTTTTGTACTATAGTAGTAATACTAATAATAATGATAATAATAATATCAATAACAATAATAATATGATGATAATAATAAACAAGGCTGTTCGAGAACTTGGTTTTGGTTCGCCATTTCGTTCATCAGATCCACTTTTAAAATAAAAACTCATTTTATAATTTTCTAAGTATTTTGAACACTTTTCGAAGAAATTATCGAGAAATTATCGAGAAATTGGGAGACGCCCATAAGTTACCCCCTAGTATGCATAGGATGACAAAAAAAACATGATGTGGCCATGTCTGTCTGTCTGTATGAGCACTCGGATATCAGAGACTAAATGAGCTAGAGACTTCATATTTGGAATATAAGTTCTCGTAGTCCACGGATAGATCAAGCTTATTTCAGTTTATCGATAACTCGCTCCGTTCAGAAGTTATCGATAAATAGTGTGGCGCTCAGTGCAGAAGCAAGCTGACTGCATCAACTGCTTGCACTGCTTGCAGCATGTGTGTGCTTGCTTGTATGCACACTGATAGGGTATCTCCAAGTCGGGCACTCCCGACTAGAGCACTACTACTTGTTTTTGTTTTTGTATATGCTTTGACGTTGTCGTTTTTGGCAGCCGCTTGTATGCCATGAAATGAAAGAACATCTGGTAACAAGAGTTTAGCTTTTGGTTAGCCCCGTTAGCAGGTACTACAGTTAGCAGGCACTGTCAATAAACCGTTAGGCAGGCAGGCAGCTAGGCAGCTAGGCAGCCAGGCTGGCACAAATACAAACAAAACAATGGCAGCCAGGTCGCACAAACGTTGACACAAGAAGCACCAGAATGAAAATGAGCATATGTGTGTGTGTAAACAAACACACACACACACACACACACACAATGTATACTTGTATGAATACAAATACATGAATATAAGTATTATAAGCCGAAAGAAAAAAATAAGGCGGAAAATCAATTTTAAAGCATTGCTGCACAGTGCCAAGGATAATGAGCAGCTATAGCTACCAGTGTGTGTGTGTGTGTGTGTGTGAGGCAAGGGCAATGTCATAGACCTAGAGACAATGCCAAAAACAAGTACACATGCAGAATGACAATCAAAACACTGAATTTCGCTGCCAAAATGCCAATCGTGAACGATTTTCCTAAGCCGGAAATGATGATTTCTATAGCAATTAGAACTGTCGACCAATTAGAAGCGTAATTAGAGAAAGCAATTGAAACAAAAACTTTCAGAAATCTTAAATTTACATAAATAAAAAATATGTTGATTAAGTATACGTATATCGTATACATATATGTATATTCTTTATCAGCATTAACAGACGAGTCGATATATGGCACTAAGGAATAGTCTAGTTAAATTTAAATTATAAATAATCGTAAGACTTTTGAATTGAAAAGATTGAAGTGCAGTTAGTAGCAGAAGTCCACTACCGCTAATATCAGCGACTAACTAGATAACAAGCAAACAAGTCTCATTAAGATTTGCACGTGAAAGCCTTTGTAGATTAAGCTTATCACATTGTCAGTCAAAGCAGTGTGGAAGCTGCTCAATGCGTTAAATGTCGCCCGACTAACATTCCAAAAACCAAATCGAGCAATCAGGCTGACATTAGTAGTGTTATATTTTAGCTTAAACAGTTTCTGCATGAGAGCGCCATAAATCAACGAACTTCAGTTAGCTTAAGATCCGAACACATGGCAACTGAAAGTCCAGAGCACTCTTAATTGTTAATACCTAAGACTAGCACTTCTTCTGCTTGGCAGTGGCAGCTGCGCTCAAAAGTATGCAGCATCCAATTGTTGGTCACGATCTATGAGCAGCAAGTAGCGCGGAAAGCGGTTTAGAAAGAACATAAGCAGGCAACCGCATTTCCGCTCACGTCAAGTGCACTTCCGCCATTTACGCTCCACTAGACACATAGCAGGGGGGCAAAAGATTATACATACACACACACACACACACACACACCCGCACACACACACACACACTTTTAATTCCTTCGCTGCATACGAAAGTGAATGTGTTGTCGGATTTGCGTACCTAGGACATGAATAACTTGTGCATTTCGGAACCTTTTCGTGCGTCTTATAGAACTCATGGCTTCAAACTGCGCACCAGATTAGCAAATTGATGGATTGCCAAGGAATATTTCCATTATCTCATTTCGAAAGTACTTAGTATAGTTTAATCTGCAGAGGCAATCATTTCTATTCGATTTACTTTTTAATCGACTACTAATGCTGTAATACAACACAATATAAAACATCTAACATTTAAGATGATTATAGTCATAAGTGATACAGTGGTCGGCATATATATTTTGACATACCAGCAACTTCATTTTTATTTTATTCTATACATGGACAAATGTAAATCAAATTTGATAGTATGGTATGTTGTTTTGCATATGAAACAAGTTGCCTTAGAGAGTAGTAAAATAATCGAAAGTTTCGAGTGCCACTTGTCAACATACATATGTCGGCCAGTGTAGCTTCATATTTTTATAGAGCATGTCATTGTTGCATACTTTTTTTTTTATCTGTTGTTATCATGTTGGCCACATTTGAGGATTACGCTCCACTTTAGATTTTGCACATGTTACATACTCTGTTAACAGAAGGGCAAACGTAAGAAGTGAGTTTTCAAACTAATGACATATCAGTCTTCTAAGTACTCGGATATTATTTAGATAACAGTGTATTGTGCAGTCGCTTCCAGCTGACAGTTACGCTCTGACTTCTTTTTGTTCTTGTTGGCGTTTCATTCTTTTATTTATTTTGAGGGGTTTTTTGTGTATATGGTTGATGCTTTTGTTTTGGCTTCTTGCTGGCATCCATCAAAATGTGTTTAACAATATGTCTGCTGATTTCTGCGTGATGTCTAGTTGAGTTAACAGTTAACGGTTGCTGTTGTTGTTGTTGTTATTGTTGCTGTTGTTGTTAAGTCATTTAGCCATCAATTGACATTTTTTATGCGCTAACAGATTTAGCAAAGTGTTTTGTTGTGCATTGTGCTCTTTTCATGGGCATTTGCGAGTAAATGAAAATCCGAACACGACTCGCCTGCAATTGGTATGCGGAAGCACAACTGTGACTGAGTGTGTGTGTGTGTGTGTTATTGCATTTATTATTTACGCTTTGACATTGGCGGTGACATAGATTGAATGGCAAATGGATTTGATGGCTCCCAAATGTAAGCCCTTCACAGTGCATCGGAGCAATTGCCGCTGCGGATAATGGCATATGAAATTTGAGCTGCACTTAGAATAAGCACTCTGACAAGCTAACAGAATATGGCCGATAGACAGAGCAAGGAGCGGCGCTCAAGGATCAACAAGGCAGGTGGCAGCGAGTGCACTTAGGCCATGTTAAGTATACGCCACATCAGCAGCTGAAAGCTGAAACAGATTTTGATTGATGCCTGTGTGACAATGGGGCGATGGCATATGGCGACCTTATCAGCGCGCCCATGACCAGCAACAACACAAATAACCCACAAAAGAAGAAAAAGAACAACAACAACAACAACAACAACAACATGCGGCTGACAGTTGACGGACGTGAAGCGTTTGTTGGCTGTTAAAAGATATGCGATAAGATCGGCGGCATCGGCGGCTGCTGTGTTTGCCAAGACAACTGACGTACTTAGGTGTGTGCGAGTGTGTGTGGAAGACAGAGAGAGAGAAAGGGAGAGAGAGAGATAGATGATAATAAAATTGCATCGTTCGCTTTGTGTGCCAGTTATTGAAATTGGGTATCTTGGGGCAATTTCGGCTGCCGCGGTAGCAATCCGAAGAGCGGCACACAAAGCGGCAGAGTGAGCAAGATAATTGGCTTAGACTATAATGACACTTACTTAAAGTGACGACTTGGGACTAATTTCACTTCAACGGTAGTCAAGTATGTGAAGTGTGTTAGTTCCTTTCTAAAGTTCATTTAGAGTCAACGACTCATTGCACTTTTTAAATTCAGCTTATGATGTGTGTTAAAAGTAAAATTACAAACCATGCACAAAATGAAAAATATCAATTGATTTATATAAATCAAATAAAAACAAGTGGGGAGGGATTATCTTCGGCGTGCCGAAGATTTTATACTCTTTTCGAACCTATAGGCAATTTTCACTCTGCCAACTGCACCACTGAAATTTCATAAGCTGTACAATATCGTTTTGTCGCGTAACATTTTGTTTTTTTTTGTTCTAAGAATATTTAATTCATTGCCAGTTGTATAGCAGCTATAAGATATAGTGATCCGATCCGGCCGGCTCCAACCAATGTGATGTCTCTTTCAATAATAAGTATCTGTGCAAAGTTGTATCGCGATAGCTTTAAAAACATGGGATATATGGCCAAAACCGCCTTCGAGTTGTATGGCAGCTATAAGATATAGTGGTCGGATCCGGCCGGCTCCTCCGACTAATGTGCTGTCCCCTGGAATAATAAGTGTCTGTGCAAAGTTTTATCGCGATAGCTCAAAAACTGAGGGACTAGTTTGCATACATACAGACAGACAGACAGACAGACAGACAGACAGACAGACGGACATGGCTAGATCAATTTGTATTGTCATTCATACTGGCAGTAACTTTTGGGGGTCTCCGACGCTTCCTTCTATGCGTTACAAACTTCAGCACAAACTTAATATACTATTTTCTTCGAAAAGAGTATAATAATGTTAAAAATGTAAGCAAATAAAGTCGAATGAAATTAACCTAAATGTGACATTCTACTATTTTAGTAATCCCGCAAATTTGCATGTTGTAGCTGATTTTCCAGAATGTTTTTTTTTATTGTGTAATATAATCATTTTAGGTACAGAACTAAATAAATAATATTACAAAATATTTGTTCTTATTTGTGTAAGAGTTGATTTTGGAATCAAGAACGCTCTTTACGTTTTTTATAGAATATTCAAGAGTGAATTAAACTTGAAGCTTCGAGAACAAAACTATACGAATTTTAGAACTTAAAACGTTGTTACAGAATTATCTATAATTGTCAAATACTAAAGCATTAAGATCCTCTGTAGCTATACACTATCGTAAATTACTATAGCTATTATTATTTCTTTGTTGGGCTCGATAATTGAATTCAATTCAGCCAACTGATTCATTTAGTGTTTAATTAAAAGTGATAGCCATGCTCGATGCCAATTACAAAACACTCGCTCAACTTATCGACATGTGTCAACATTCAGTAACAAGTGGGCATTATGCAAATGCCGACATTGAATGAACATTTGATTAGCTTGTCAAATGAGCGCTGGATATGTTTCAATTTGTCCGAGGACCTCTCTAAGTGGTCCCATCCTCCCATCCTGCCATCCTGCCAGGCTGCCAGCCTGCCATCACTCCTTAGCAACCTTTTCACCTTCGTTAAACATATTTTGGGTTACATTTGTTTGTTTGTCTGTTCGCTTGGCCGGCCACACAAACACAAATGTGCAAATTTGTTGTTTCCCACCAGCGAGCCCGGCTAATGTCTTTGGCTACTCGGACGTTCTCCTCCTCTCTCTCTCCCTCTCTCTCTCTCGCTCTCGCGCTCTCTTTCGGTCTTTCTGCCTAACGTTTAAACCCACTTTGAATGACTTTATCGCGTTTTTTATACATCTAGTATATATATATATATATGTATATATTTTATCGCAGCAGCGTTTACCTGCTTGCCTCGCTGCTGCTGCTGCTGCTGTTGTCATTTTATGAGCATTACTCTCCGGCTGGCAGATTTATGTCGTCAGCTTCCCTCCCCGGCACCCATACCCCTCCTGCGCTCCTCCCTCATCCCCTCCTCCACTCAACCGGCGACAGGCGGTGCCGTCGTCTGCATTCTGCTTAAAAGCTGTTTAAGTTCTACTAAATTGTTGTACCCAAATTGCTTCAAGATTTGACTTTCAATGTTGTTCTTGTCGCTGCCGCTGCTGTTCTAGTAATACTCTGTTCCAATTGGAGACCAATGAGCATATTGGTTTCATTCCTGATGAAATGTAAGCCACAAAACATAAATTAGCTTCGTTTATTCTAGACTGTACAATCATAAGTCTCAAAAAGGTCCAAAATAAGACTTTTTAAGCACAATTTGTAAAAATTTTGTTGAATAAATATAAATACAAGCATCATTTCATTCGTTTTCAAGCTTAAAATTGAATTTTATTCTTGATTTCGGATCGCAAATCTAATTTTGGGTTTACAATTTTCAATGCAAAAACGTAAAAATTTAACTACATTTTATTGATGTAACATAGGATGTAGGATATAACATAAATGAATTAAACTAATACTCAATCAAATCTTAAGTCTTTTGTTTAGAACTCGTAATTCGCAAGAAAAAACTATAAATCGGCCAGATTTTAAGTATTTGCCTAAAATTTGTTATTACTTCTTTACAAATATTGAATATTGACGAATGTTTATACTCTTTTCGAAGAAAATACTATATTAAGTTTGTGCTAAAGCTTGTAACGCATAGAAGGAAGCGTCAGATACCCCCAAAAGTTACTGCCAGTATGCTTAGAATGACAAAACAAATTGATCTAGCCATGTCCGTCTGTCTGTCTGTATGTATGCAAACTAGTCCTCAGTTTTTGAGCTATCGCGATGAAACTTTGCACAGACACTTAATATTCAAATGTACAGCACGTTGGTCGGAACCAGCCGGATCGGAGCACTATATCTTATAGCTGCCATACAACTGGAAGTCGGTTTTGGCACATATATCCGATCTTTTCAAAGCAATCGCCTTAAATTTCCTTGTACACTTGAACATCCTTATAGCTCACCAATGTTTAAAATTTCAAATCGATTGAGTTATACTAAGCAGTTGGCAGAGTGAAAATTGCCTAAAGGTTCGAAAAAAGGAACACTGGAAACAGGGAATTGCAGAGTCAGGAGATTGTCACGTTTTGCGTCAGTCCGTATTATTGTTGGCTTGGCAAAGTTTGTCACGTTGCTGTTACGTGTTTGGCCCACGTCTCCCGACCAGGGGCGACTTGGAGTTCCAGTTCTGATGAGGCAGTCACATTGGGAAGACGCCAGCGCCAACATTGAGGAAATTGCGTGCCGCATTTAATTGATTGCCCAACAACCGGACACTGCAGCCGGGCCCAGGCATAGCTCAGTGTCCACTGCGATTGGACTTGGGAATAGGAATGGGAATGGGTCTGGCACTGGGCTGGGACTGAGCCGCAGGCAACTGGTTGCGAAACGTGGAAGGACAGAACAGGATAGAACAGGATACGACAGCCAAAAGGCAGTCACCACAAATACATAAACAAACAGCTGGCACTTGACGTATTTATTTAGATTAAGCAGCAAGGAAAAAACACAAGAGTTTGGACTCTAATCGAGTCCATAAACATACTAGGGAAGACTACAAGTTGACTTTCGGGCTACACAAATACATACTATATACATATAATAAAACAAGTGGGAAAGGATTATCTTCGGCGTGCCGAAGATTTTATACTCTTTTCGAACCTTTAGACAAATTTCATTCAGCCAACTGCAGAACTTTCATATGCTGTAATTATTCATTTTATCGCGTGGTATTTATTTTTTTTTTTTTAAGAATATTACAGTTTTTTCCAGTTGTATGGCAGCTACAAGATATAGTGGTCCGATCCGGCCGGCTCAGATCAATGTGCTGACATTTTGAATAATAAGTATCTGTGCAAAGTTTCATCGCGATAGCTTTGAAAACATGGGATATATGGCCAAAACCGACTTCGAGTTGTATGGTAGCTATAAGATATAGTGGTCCGATCTGGCCGGCTTTGATCAAGGTTATGTATGTTTGAATAACAAGCACCAGTGCAAAGTTTCATTGCGATAGCTTTGAAAACATGGAATTTATGGCCAAAACCGACTTCGAGTTGTATGGCAGCTATAAGATATAGTGGTCCGATCCGGCCAGCTCCGACCAATGTGCTGTTTCCTGAAATAATAAGTGTCTGTGCAAAGTTTTATCGCGATAGCTCAAAAACTGAGGGACTAGTTTGCATACATACAGACAGACAGACAGACAGACGGACATGGCTAGATCAATTTGTTTTGTCATTTTAAGCATACTGGCAGTAACTTTTGGGGGTCTCAGACGCTTCCTTCTATGCGTTACAAACTTCAGCACAAACTAAATATACTATTTTCTTCGAAAAGAGTATAAATATATAATAATATATGTGTGCATATTTACATCTCTTTACAATCTAATCATAGCCTTGTTGTAAGCTTCATCGAGTACAGGGTATAAGAACAGCACAATTGCAAACAAGTTTAAGCAACTTTTGATTGATTCGATGAACTTGAAGACATCAACTTTACGAATTTAACTAAATCTGAAACTTTATGCGAACAGACAAAGAAATATATCCGATCGATATATATTTATATTGTATATACTGATACAATACTTCTATTTGACAGTACAAATGAAGATTTCAATCAATCAAATAATGAAAGAAACGAATATACATATACAAACTATTTTGGTTTACATTTCAAAGCCAAATTGTCAAGATTCAAAATTTAATTGAAATAAATATGTATAAAGCTTAAAACAAACTCAATTATATATGTATATAAATTATATATGCAAATTGAACAATTTTTAAATCTTTAATGTTTGCCATAAGATTAATACCAAAAGTCTTAAAATAAAACTATTCTATACGCATCTAATACTTTTATTTCAAAGTATAAATGAAGATTGAATGAAAAAATCTATATATACTTATTCGGACTGTCTGAGCTTGTTTAAAGACAATATGATATTGTTGGCTAGTTAAATTGTAATCATTCTTGATGCCATTTTATATTATGTACCAAATAAAGAAAAATAAGCGATTTTGGTTAAAATTTTAGGGAATATTCGTCTATATTCAAAATTCAATGGAAATAAAAATGTATATAGTTTCAAATAAATGCTAGTATGCATTTAAACTAAACCATTAAGTCTTAATGTATATATTACTTGGTATTCGTCTATTTTCTGTTGATGTCAATGAAATTTAAATCTTTTGAGCTTGTTGCACTTTTAATTTACAAATCAGTTAAAGAGAGCAACGATCAATGGCACCTTTCTTTACCATCTGAAACATCTGAGTGTCTGAACAGCTCGAAATAAGTTTAGTCTGATATTTGGAATTTGGCTGAAGTAAATGTTATCCTTATAATGTCAAAAACACTAAATTGATCAGCATCATGTGGATGGCAAAGTTAGGACCAGTTGGCTAAGTCAATTAAAGTAAGATGTCAAAATTTGGCATCACAACCAGAAGCTTATCAGCCATTCTTGTCGCAAAGCCATTTGTCCGCAGCTCTACAAGTTTCCACTGCTTGCTTGCCTTTATCATAAATTGCGGCCACATAGCAAATAAATCCAATTAAATTAGCAACAATCTCGAGTGGGCGCTCAATGAATGCACGGATGCTGTTATTGGAACTGGGATCTGGGCACTGGGATCTGGGAGTTGCCAACTGGCAACTTACAACTCAGAACTGCCAGCTAGGTGGAGTTGGGTGTTGGCAACAGCCTCTTAAGTTACTTTCCACTCATATTATTTTCAATTTGACTTTGCTGTCAGCTCATATATGTACACTGAGAAAAAAAATATAGCGTTTTAAATGGAACGAAATGTGCTTCAAATCAAATTTTATTTTAATCTGAAAACAAAAAATTCCCTTTTTTTCTACAGAGAATTTTTTGCCTTGTTTATGTTTCTTATATAAGAAATATATAATATTATAATGTTATTACTCCACAATTATTTATGTATTTCATATATATGCATTTAATAATTTCAGATATTAACATTTCAAATAGTTTATGAATATAATCTAATTTGAAAAAGCATACGACTTTTTACTCGAATACAAATTGTTTATACTCTTTTCGAAGAAAATAGTATATTAAGTTTGTCCTGAAGTTTGTAACACAAAGTTACTGCCAGTATGCTTAGAATGACAATACAAATTGGTCTAGCCATGTCCATCTGTCTGTCTGTCTGTCTGTCTGTATGTATGCAAACTAGTCCCTCAGTTTTTGAGCTATCGCGATAAAACTTTGCACGGACACTTATTATTCTAGGGGACAGCACATTGGTCGGAGCCGGCCGGATCGGATCACTATATCTTATAGCTGCCATACAACTCCAAGTCGGTTTTGGCCATATATCCCATGTTTTTTAATCTATCGCGATGAAACTTTGCACTGATACTTATTATTCAAAGAGACATCACATTGGTTGGAGCCGGCCGGATCGGATCACTATATCTTATAGCTGCTATACAACTGGCAATGAATTAAATATTTTTAGAAAAAAAATAAAAAATGTTACGCGACAAAACGATTTTGTACAGCTTATGAAATTTCAGTGGTGCAGTTGGCAGAGTGAAAATTGCCTATAGGTCCGAAAAGAGTATAAAATCTTCGGCACGCCGAAGATAATCCTTCCCCACTTGCTATATATAACATATATTCTCAAGAATGGTATAAAAAGAATACCACTCGTTCTTGTTTTCGCAACGCCTTTCTTTTCTAAGTGTATGTGTGTCTGCTGTCCCTGTCCCTTTGGCCATAAGTTTTTATGAGCAGCTTTCTTTATGCTCTTTTGCTTTGCGTTACTCAATAGAAAATTAGTTTGTTTGTCTGTCTGTCTGCCTGGCTGTTTATTTATTTTTCTATACACCGAGTACACACACTCTGGCCATACGGCATACAGCTTGTTGTTTCGTACTCATTCAATATTATTGCCCATACGCATTACGCATTACGCATTCAGTTTCAATATCAAAACCACTTTCACATTGGCCATTTTGCTTCAACTTTGGCCTGTTTAGGCCAGCGAATGGAAATCGGGCGCACTATTAATGCGTTTTCCGCCAGCTGCGCCCAAAGTTATGCTACACACACACACACACACACACTCACATTGAGCCTTCAAAGGAACTGTTGCAACTCTGATTACAATTATGACCGAAAAGGTTGTGCACAATGTAATCCTATATTGAATGAGTTGTTATTTATAGATTTTACCTCTGCTCTGCTAGCTGACTGGCTGGATGGCAAAGCAAACACAACTATTTCGTACAATAGTCGACAAATCCTTTGCTTTGGGTGGGTGGCATACAATGCGTATACGTAACTTCAACAGTATGCGCGCTAAAACCAAACGAAAGCATTTTAGTAAATTAAATTAATTTGAGAACACGATTACGATTACGCAACTTTCATTGGATTTACAACGGCTTAGAGCCTACATACTCTAAACTAATTTAACGCCACATTAGTTTTGGCAGAGGCCAACAAAATTCCATCCCCAAAAATGCTCGAGCATAACGCAAATTACAAAACTTTTAATTACACTGCATATTAGGATATTGCGTGTATAAGCGATTTATCGTCTGCATCTTACACTGAGCATATCTATGAAAGAACTTTGTTGCATACAACGTATTATATTACGTATACGCACTGCAGCTGAAAGAAGCTGCTTATTTTTGTACGTGGACGTATTTTAGTAAAGCGTTCATTACATTTTAGACTTTTAATTCTTGAAGAGTGTTTTATTACGTTGCTGTGCGACTCTATAAAGTATATACATATATATTCTTGATCAGCATCAATACCCGGATCGATCACTCCTGCAAATAACACATTCTAATATATCCGGACTGAACTTATATTATGGCAAGACATGATCTGTATTGGACTCAAATAAACTTCTCTTTTATATTAGTAAAATACCACTTAAAATATTTTAGACATCTTAAATTTAAAAATTTTAAAAAAAACCCCCGATCAATCCCTCTTGGAAATAACACATTCTAATATATCTGGAATGAACTTATATTATGGCAAAACATTATCAGTATCGGACTAAAATAAACTTCTCTTTTCTCTTTAAGTTATTACGTGTGGAAGTTACAATTTCCGAATAATACATATTATGTATGTATAACGTTTGCATATAGTACGTATACGCACCGTATGGAAAGCAGTCATTGCTTTCAGGCGAACACTTCTGTAATAACTAACATTAGATTTTCGTCTTGCACAAGTAAATTGAAGCGCAGCTTAAATTATTTGAATATTATGTCTGTTTAAATTGAAACATAATATTTCCATAAATTGTTACATTAATTAGCGTTGCTGCCAGCAAAATAGCCATAAGTTTCAACAACCAAATCCTGACGAGAAATGACTGCAAACTAAGCAAGGATGACAGGCAAGTTAGCTAAACATGGCTGTGAGCAAAACTTATCAACTTCAATGGGACAGCAATAGATATTCTATTGAATTGAGCAGTTGACTTTCGATTGCCTTCTATGCACATTATGTATATATGATTTAGTTTGTATGCCAGCGCCACTGTGTATCAATTTCAAATTGTCATTATTCAACTGATGAGCTCTGATTTCAAATGGTAATGGATGTCTGAGTGTGTGTGTGTGGGTGTGAGTGAGTGGCCCCCATGTGTGCGTGGAATTTATTTTAAGCGGTATTGGGTGTCTGAATATGCATGCGCATGCGAATGGCAATTCAGTGTTAATGGCAGGCAGGCAGGCAGCGCCAACCCGAACTATTTGCACACTGAAAGAGACGACTCAACGCAACTCAACTCAACTCAACTCGAATCTACCAGGCGCCACTCAGACAATTCACATCTGATATGCACGCATCTGGCAAATGACAAGCAGACAACAAATGATCGCCATGGCAGCCAGCAGCTGGGCTCTTCAGCGACTTAGTGGCTCAGCAGCAGCTCAGTGGCTCCTTAGCTGCTCCACAGCTCTACAGCCCCACGGCTCCACAGCTCCAAAGCTCCAACTGCTGCTGACGGCTGCGATGGAAATGTGATGCGTGGCAAGGTGGCAAAGTGACAATGCAACTGGGTGCCGCACGTGCCACAAAGTGGGCGTCACAAAGTTGCCACTGCTGCTGACGCACTAAAATAAGTCAACTGACTGACTGACTGATGGATGTATGGTCGGATGGATGGATGGCTTATGTGACGATTCACGAACAGCAAGCGTGTCTCTTTATATTACATAAATTATTTATATTATATATATTAAAAGTTGCCCAAAGCAGCGATTAATTTGCAATGTAGAAGTTTTCAATTTTACGCTAATACTAAGCCAGATTTTCCATTTCTCAATTTGATATCAATTTAATTGTTATTTTTATTTATTTGTCCTGTGTCGTGTGTTTGAAGTTAACATTAACAAAAATATATAAAGTTAAAGTATAATATAACCTGACTAGATAATCAACAAATTGTAAGTGACAAGTGCTCAAATTTTTAAAATTGTAGCTAATTTTTTTAATTAGTTGTGCTTTAGCTCTAAGGCATATTACAACCCAGTTTTATTTCAATCGAACCCTTTCAACTCTAACACAATGAAATTTCGACTTATAGAAACTTTGAGTTAGAGAATCTCTTTTTTTGCTGGCCAAACTTCCGATACATTGAACTTAAAGCTATGCTCATCAAAATTTGCAGCGAAAAGCTCAACAAATCAAGAATCATTTACCTATTTTACACAGGATTCAAGTTTTTACATTCTATGAGAAACTAAGACGATATATATGTATGAGCCAGTCTGTACGTGTGAGAGCATCGATTTCAAAGACTATAAAAACTAGAGAATGTCCACACAAATTAACTAGCTTGTTTTGTAAGTTTTAACAAGTGGGGAAGGATTATCTTCGGCGTGCCGAAGATTGTATACTCTTTTCGAACCTTTAGACAATTGTCACTCTGCATACTGCGTATGCTGTAAAAAATCGTTTAGTTGCGTAAAATTTGTATTTTTTTTTTAAGAATATTAAATTCATTGCCAGTTGTATTGCAGCTATAAGATATAGTGGTCCGATCGGGTGAATAATAAGTATCGCGATAGAATCAAGAACGTGGGATATATGGCCAAAACCGACTTTGAGTTGTATGGCAGCTATAAGATATAGTTGTCCGATCCGGCCGGCTCCGACCAATGTGCTGTCCCGTTGAATAATAAGTGTCTGTGCAAAGTTTTTTCGCGATAGCTCAAAAACTGAGGGACTAGTTTGCATACATACAGACAGACAGACAGACGGACTTGGTTTGATCAATTTGTTTTGTCATTCTAAGCATACTGGCAGTAACTTTTGGGGTCTCCGACGCTTCCTTCTATGTGTTACAAACTTCAGCACAAACTGAATATACTATTTTCTTCGAAAAGAGTATAAGAATTGCAATTTTCTCAAATTCTTTGTTGACATCCAAAAGGGAGAGTTAAGACAAAAGTCTGTCAAAAAATCAAGCACTCTTTCGTTTTCAAAACTGCCAGTGGGAAATCGAACTTATAGTTTTTGGATTTTGCATTCTAATAATGAAAATAGCTTGAGGCAAGATTCGGAATTTAAGACTTTTTACAGGATATCTTCCAGTGCTAGTCAAACTGGACTGGATCGCTTCCCGTAGTTTGTTTATTTATTTATTTTTATTTTAGTACAATGCTGATGTCAATGTAAAGCTTTAGAGTTGATGCGCTTCTCCTACCTGCCAACAACTATAATAATAATCATAATCATAATAATAAAAGTAAGTCCTGCGACAACAACAACAATAACAATGGCGACAATAAACAACAATCTGTCAAAGCTGTCAGAATAGCGATTATGCCAATTGTTTGCTCACAGCTACGCTACGCTGCTTCCCCCTCTCCTACAGACAGGTTCACGGCTCATTTGCCAGGAGCAACAGGAGTTGGCAGCAAGGAGCAGCAACTGTTGCCCCGTGCGTATACGTGCTATTTTTTGTGTCTTGTGTTTGCACACTTGAGCAGCCACAACAACAACAATGGCAGTGTGTGCTTATCACTTGAGCTAAATGTGCGCAAATTTATTAGGCCATGAGCTGCCCCCTTTCGGCCAAGCCAGTTTATAGCTCATTATGCGAGATAATTGTCGGTGCCAAAGCAGGATCAGGACAACATCGCTGGCGCCGCTGGCTAAACTTTTAATTGGAAAACTTTTGCATACGCACTGATAAACGCGTCGGCTGCTCGACATCGCGACATCATCCACACACACACACACACACACACGCGCACACACACTCACACACAGCACTCCAATAATATGCAAATTGTATGTAAATTTATGAAACTATACACACACACACACACACACACACAGAACTGTCTTAAACTATTTTCAACTCACGCAAGAAAACACTTGATAAGTGTATCGCAAATGCAGAGGCGTCGCTAACAAAAAAATTGCATATTCATACGAACTGAGAGAGAGAGAGAGAGAGTGAGAGAGAGAGAGAGAGAGAGTGAGAGAGAGAGAGAGAGGGGTGGCCAAGACAGGCGGTAGACTACTACTTTCGGAATCAGAGTGTTTAGATCTAATAACGCCCGACTGTAAACAGGAATCACTTATCTTACATCTGTTAGTGTTTATACGTCAACCAGACTCAAATTCTAAATATTTGTGAATTTTTTGTATAATTATGTAAAGGTAATATAAGTAATGTAAAGATAATATAAAAGGCAATAAATTTAGTACTTTTTATTATTTTGGACATTCTCTTTTCTAAATCGTAAAAAAAGTATGAAACCTTATATTATTTTTTATTATTAAACAACAAAAAAAATAAAACAAGTAAGAGTGCTCTAGTCGGGAGTGCCCGACTAGGAGATACCCTGAACCCAGTTTGACTTCCATTAATACTTGCCTAATAGTGTGCATACATACAAACACACACATACTGCAAGCAGTGCATGCGGTTTAAGCAGTTAGCTTGCTTTTTCGCTGAGCCCCATACAATGGAAAGTTAAATCTCAAATAACTTCTGTGTTTATTGTCCGATCTCACTGGGACATACAATTGTCAATAATATGTGTGACCAAAACAAATTGCAGGGTCGTACCTTCAAAACTTTTGGGGGGATTGGAGGGTGGTATCCAAAAAGTGAAATATTTGTTACATGTGTATGCTATTCGAGATTATGCATGCCAAATTTGGGGTCTCTAGCTCTTATATCTTTGAAGCTATGTCCCAAAAACGCTAGTCTGAAATCGAAATTTATCGATAACTTTTGAATGCGACGAGTTATCGATCAAATGAAATAAACTTGATCTGTCCCGGGATTAGGAGAACTTATATTCCAAATATGAAGTCTCTAGCTCTTGTAGTCTCTGATATCTGTGTGTTCATACAGACAGACGGACAGACAGACGGATATGGCTAAATCGACTCGGCTATTGATACTGGTCAAGAATATATATACTTTATATGGTCGGAGATGCTTCCTTATGCCTGTTACATACTTTTGCACAATACCATAATATCCTTTTTACCCATTTTTAATGGGTTCAGGGTATAAAAAATGATTACATTAGGTTTTTAGGCTATTTTAATAAGACTTAAGTTTGTACAAATATTTTAACCTTTTGTATATGTTCTATATAGTATTTATGTAAAATTCACAACATATTTCATTACACACCTATAATCTCAGCAATATAACGATCGGCGAAGAATTTTTTTTTGTATTTTGTAAATTGTATTTTATTGAATTGCTTCAATAGTAGAAAATATAGAAACTCAATAAAAAGTATTTGTATATTCAGGGTATACTGAAACTGTTATTTAACTGTATGGATGGTATGCCAACAATTTGTTTTTAGCAGATAGGAAAAATAGAAAGAAATTGCTTACAAATGAGTTTTATAATGAGCACTTATAACCGCTAAGGTTCCTGGTTCCTTCACATTTTTATAAAGGATTAAGTTTGCTATGAAACAAATGGAATTTAATGGCGCAGTACATAAATAAGCATATAGTATGTATATGTGTGTATATGTGTGAAATTCCCCAACATTTTCCATTGCATACTTTAAGGACAGTTGAAAATCGCAAAAAATTGTCAACTCTCGAATATACTTTGAACGCAAACATGCTTCAACTGGCTTGCGAGAGTAACTTGGCGTATTTGCGCCCAAGCTGGGATGCTGGGAATGCTGCCGATGCTTGCCACTTAATTGCACCCCCCTCCCCTCCCCTCCTCTCTCCCCCTGCTTGCCACGCCCATGCTCCATGCCCCACCAGGCTCCACTGGCAACGTCAAAGTCATGAATTCATAATGAGTCGCTGCAGCAACAAGAAACTGACGAGGCCAACTCGCCACGACTCCACTGGAATACTGTTAGACATCCTCCTGCAATCTAACACTCGAACACTGACACTTATTGCTATTGCCCCCGCACACTTAGAGAATAAATAAATATTTGCGTTATTAGTTGATTTGCCTGCGTTTAATAAACAGCTTAACAATAAAAGCATTTTTATACACTTTTCGAAGAAAATAGTATATTAAGTCTGTGCTGACGTTTGTAAAGCATAGAAGGAAAGTTATTGCCACTATGCTGATAATGACAAAACAAACTGATCGAGCCATGTCTGTCTGTCTGTCTGTCTGTCTGTATGTATGGGATCTAGTCCCTCAGTTTTTCAGCTATTGCGATGCAACTTTGCACAGACACTTATTATTCAAATGTAGAGCACATTGGTCGGAACTAGCCGGATCGGACTACTATATCTTATAGCTGCCATTTAACTCGAAGTCGTTTTTGGCCAATTATCCCATGTTTATAAAGCTATCGCGACGAATCTTTGCACAGACACTTATTATTTAAATGACTACTATATCTTATAGCTGCCATACAACATAGTAATAATTTTGAAGAACTTAAACATTAGCAGACATAAGAAACATTGCCTAAATTTAATTTAAATACTACTACTACAACTTACTAGCTAATGGACTCTCAGATTTCTACTGAAAAGCACCACAAATACCAACAAAGCTCAAATGCCAACAAACAAACTCTTAGAACTCAAATAAACTCATAATAAACCTTTCGTTTTTGAGAATTCATTTGCAGCTCTTAACAAAATCCTGTCCAAGCCACAGGTAAAGAAATACACTATGTTGGTGTTTTTTTCGTTTGTCAAAAACATAGGCGGCTTACCCAGTTTGGGTATTCTCTGAATCGAACTGCATCATTACATAGTTGAGTGTTTCAGATAGATGGTTGCCATTCAAACTAGTTGACAAGTGGACATGTGGTTGTTAAGGGCTCAATTTGTTCTTTTCGTTGTGCTTTTGCATTTGTGCAACTTTGCCCACAGCAACAACGACAAGGACAACGACAAGGACAACAACAATGAGAGCGACAACACCATTTGTTCCTGTTGGACCGCAAGGACATGCAGAAAAACCCAATTGCCCATTTGCCACGAAGTCGCTCAGTGCTGAGTTGCTATTGTTGTTGCTGCCTTTGTGTGTGGGTCATAGTTTATGATTACAATATTTTTCATAGCATACTTGCAGGCGACTCGTAAACACCAACCGACATTCCCATGTGCTGCTGTTGTTTGCCAGTTTGCCTGTTGCGTTGCCTTTTTGTTTGCTCTGTGTACCTTCAGTGCTGTGTCAACTTTCCAGGCATCGTCAATGGCAGTTATTCACAGGAGCGGGAGCCGCAGCACACACACACACACACACACACATCGAACTAACTTGAAAAGCTAACGCTGGCTGTTTAGCTATCATTTAGTCGACTATTGCAATCGAGACGCGACAGCTGATCAACAAAGGGTGCGGGAGGGGGAATGGGGCTAGGGGTTAGCTAGTGAAGCTAGTGCAACGCTAATGATGCAATAGGGCGCTGTAAGCCACCTGCCGCCAGGCAGCCATCATTAAAAACTCATCAATCAATGAAATCAATGCACAGGAAACAGATTGAAGCAATCAAAGCAAGTGACGAGTGATGAGTGACGAGCGGGTAAATTAGTGGCCTGATTACCACAAATCATCATCATCATCATCATCATCATCATAATCATTAACATAATCGCTGCTTTACTACTAATGCGTCAAAAAAAAACAAGCCAAGACTATGATTTGTTGTATTAGCTCATTTCAAATAGTGCCTCCAAAATGGGATTTGAGCGTGGCCAATTTATGTTCCAACAAAATAACGACCCAAAACACACTGCTTGGCAGTACAAATGTGGATTTAATGCAACACCAAATAATCAAAAACTCCCTACAGAGTCCCGACACAAATCCCATCAAGAATCTATAGTCACATCTCAAGCTAAAAGTTAGAGAGAACCATTTTTCTTCAAAAGTACTCTTAAAGCAGGTGCTGCATGATGTATGGTCCAAAATAGGTCCCGAATACAGCAAGGGACACAAAAAAAAATAATAGCTTTAGCTGCATTACCTAAATTTTCGTAAAATAAGTAAATATATATAGAAGAAAAACGAATACTTTTGTGAGATGAAAATATGCGTTTTTTTTTCATTTCGATGCTCTATTTTGATAACTGCTTAACATTATCCAATTTTTTCTTTTGCATTGCCTTTCATAAGCATCATTCTACGAATGCAGTAAAAAATATAAAAAAGTAGTGGCTAAGATGGTGAAATACTTGGGTTTCTGGGTGAGTCACTGTAGTATTTAACAACTGAATTCAGTACGCCTAGCGCTTAAGACTTTTAATATATTCTTGAAAAACGAAGATCCAAGTTCAATATTGAGTGAGATATTGAGATATATATATATATATATCCTATATCGAGGCTATATCGACTCAACTGTCATTCTGAAGTATATACGTCTAACTTCATGATACCCTTTTTTCCCATTTTTATATCAAATTGTGTTTAGCACATGTTCATTTTCGAACCAAGAACATTTCCTTAGTAAGTTCTATATGGAAATGTACAGAGAGAAAAAAACAGAGCAATATAGGATGAGAGCCAGACTTATTATTGTCAATTTATAAAAATGTGGTTTATGGAGAAAATACCTTTTGAAAACTGTCGTTTTTTTTAATTGTAAATTTTTAAGCCAATTTAATAATTTAGTCGTAAATAGCGCCTAAACTAATAATCCTATTGAAATCTATTGTTCATTGGCTATTTTATACTGTTTTCAAACAGGCGAAGGTAATTGTAAATTAACACACTAAATTTGGAGATATTAATAATTTTAAAAATCTGAAATCTAGCTTTTGATTGTTTTGAAAAACTTTTTTGAATTTTGTAATTGTGCTCACATAAGGAAATTAAATCATTCTTCCCTTCTTCAACTATTACATCGTGTAGTGCTAAGTATTCAATGATTGTTCCTTTAGTGATAGATTCAAAGAAAGAAATAATATAAAAAAATCTATGCTTTCCAAATATAAATTTTCTTGAGTTTAATTCAAAATGAAAAATATAAATATGACACTTTAACATATGAAAACCCGAAAAATAAATTCGTTTTATATTGTTATAAATTGGCACACTGATATTGATAATGGTCAACTTACAACAACGAACTTTATACTATAATTAGTTATTTTATTCTGTACTTTGTTTAAGAAAATCTTTTCAGCAGTCCTAGCAATAATTGTTTATTGTAGGTTTGCACTTGTATAATCTTTAAAGTATTTTTATACTCTTTTCGAAGAAAATAGTATATTAAGTTTGTCCTGAAGTTTGTAACGCATAGAAGGAAGCGTCGGAGACCCCCAAAAGTTACTGCCAGTATGCTTAGAATGACAATACAAATTGATCTAGCCATGTCCGTCTGTCTGTCTGTCTGTCTGTCTGTCTGTCTGTCTGTCTGTCTGTCTGTATGTATGCAAACTAGTCCCTCAGTTTTTGAGCTATCGCGATAAAACTTTGCACAGACATATCATTCAGGGGACAGCACATTGGTCGGAGCCGGCCGGGATTGGACCACTATATCTTATAGCTGCCATATAACTCGAAGTCGGTTTTAGCCATATATCCCATGTTTTTTAATCTATCGCGATAAAACTTTGCACAGACACTTATTATTCAAAGAGAAATCACATTGGTTGGAGCCGGCCGGATCGGATCACTATATCTTATAGCTGCTATACAACTGGCAAAGAATTAAATATTTTTAGAACAAAAAAAAAATTTTACGCGACAAAACGATTTTGTACAGCTTATGAAATTTCAGTGGTGCAGTTGGCAGAGTGAAAATTGCCTATAGGTTCGAAAAGAAAATCTTCGGCACGCCGAAGATAATCCTTCCCCACTTGTTTTATTTAATTTTTGTTCTTTGTTTTATTTGTTACAGACTGTTTTAGTGTTCCAATTATCGTTAAGCAATGTTATTATTTTTGAAATAAATAACTAATTATTTTTCACTGTGTACTATTATTTAAAATTCGTATGGCAAAGTTTTGATCAAATTATCGCCTTAGTTTTTGGCTTTGAAGCGTATTCTTTTGTGTTCGTTCTCAGAGCACTCGACTATATAGCTGCTGCAAATATATGTATGCATATATAGTGAAGAGTCTTTTCATTATGTTTTATCGTATAAGCTGCTCGACTTCAGTTCTGTGAGAGCTTAGCTGTAATGGTGCCGTTTGTCTGTTTGTCCGTTTGTGCGTTTGTTCGTTTGGCTGCTCCACTGGCGCATGCAAATGTAAATTTGTTTAACAAAGAAATGCCAACAATGTGTGCATAGCTGACCCGCCTATGCACCGAGCCACCGAACCACCGCAGACATCCTGTGGACAGCCACTGGTTGAGTGTGTGTGCGAGTGTGCGTGTGGAAGGGGTGTGTACAAGTTTGACCCACTTAAAAGTGAGAAGGGCAAAGGGAAGGCAGCAGAGCTCGCAATCCTTGGCGTTGCTGCATAAATCATGCGCCAAAAACGCAAAGTCCTGCCCCACAGGATGCCATAATATGCCATGTTGCTGTTGGCCAAATGAATTTGTAAACAGGTGCAAATTAGGTCAATATTTGTAGCGTGTGTGCTTTGGCGACAGCTGTTTTGGCGAGCCAAAGGCGCCTGTTGCTACTCTAGCGACAGCGAGTGTGTGTGTGTGTGCCTGTGTGTGTGTGTGTGTGTGTGTGTGTGTGTGTGTGTGTGTGTGTGTGTGCCTGTCTGTGTGTGCGTGTGTGTGTGTCGCATACATAAACATGAGACATGAGACGACGACGACGTCACTGACCCAAAATTCAAATTTTTATGCGGGCCCAAAGAAAGACGCATTTCATACCAAAGCAATGCTCAACATATTGTTGTTGCTATCGTTGTTGTTGTTGTTGTTTTTAAATAGAACTTCTTGAAGTTGTGCACCCCAAAATCAAAGCGTATACGTTTTTTTTCCAATTTCTTTTTTAAACATAATTTCCCATTAATTTCAACAATTATTGCCTCGATGACAAACTTTTCGTAAAAGAAAATATTTCATATTTTATAAACATTTTTTTTTCGATTTGTAGCTGTTGCACAATATACGATAAACGGCATATAGACATCTTTTGATAAGCTCTACTCGACTTTCATCTTTTTTCAAAAACGCTATTTTTCCTTAAATAAGAAAAGCATATAAAAACCTCCACTTTTTTTTCAATTTTAAAGACCAGAAATAAATTGCTAGCCTTTCAAAATATATATAAATAGCACATATTAAACTAAGCATAAATCTTGTGTGTAAAAAAAAATTAATAGATAAATAAAATAGTATATATCTTATTACATTTTCAGCTCAAAAGTTGCATGAAACGGTTTTTTTTTTTGCCTATTTGTTATACTCTTTTCTAAGAAAATAGTATATTAAGTTTGTCCTGAAGTTTGTAACGCATAGAAGGAAGCGTCGGAGACCCCCAAAGGTTACTGCCAGTATGCTTAGAATGACAATACAAATTGATCTAGCCATGTCCGTCTGTCTGTCTGTCTGTCTGTCTGTATGTATGCAAACTTGTCCCTCAGTTTTTGAGCTATCGCGATAAAACTTTGCACAGACACTTATTATTCCAGGGGACAGCACATTGGTCGGAGCCGGCCGGATCGGACCACTATATCTTATAGCTGCCATACAACTCGAAGTCGGTTTTGGCCATTTATCCCATGTTTTAGAATCTATAGCGATGAAACTTTGCACTGATACTTATTATTCAAAAAGACATCACATTGGTTGGAGCCGGCCGGATCGGATCACTATATCTTATAGCTGCTATACAACTGGCAATGAATTAAATATTCTTAGAACAAAAAATAAATAATTTTACGCGACAAAACGATTTTGTACAGCTTATGAAATTTCAGTGGTGCAGTTGGCAGAGTGAAAATTGCCTATAGGTTCGAAAAGAGTATAAAATCTTCGGCACGCCGAAGATAATCCTGCCCCACTTGTTTTAACTGACACACTTTCAATTTCCCAAGGAATCGAATTTTCCAAATAAACATTGTTTGATATATGCTATAAGAAATATGCATTTATTAATTTGTATTATAAGGACTTTAAAAATAAGCTAGTCACTAGAATAATTTTGGTCACTAATATAACTACAATAAAGCCAATATTGTGAATTGACATGCAGACTTAACTTCGTAAATCGGATTCCATCAATAGGGGTGGCAAATGGGTGAGAAGCTATATTTTCGACTGCCTTTAGCTGGAAACCTGTAAGGTGGAAGCTAACAGTGAACAATCTTCAAAGTCTGGCCTTCAAGGAGTGGGAGCTATGGGGGCTAGAACGATTTAAACAGTGAGGCATAGAAGAATGTAGGTTGTATCGATTTATTGAAAAGTCATTCAAGTTTGTTATTTCAAGGCGAGTGGACAAGACGGCCAATAGGCTTTGTGTGCTTTTGTCAAGGAATCGAGTAAATGATGCCAAATTTTTGTATAACTTACCTCAGACATTTTGCGTTGTGTTGCGGCCAACTTTGTTCGGTTTGCTTATTGTTGATGTTGTTTGTTGTTGTGGTTGTTGTTGTTGCTGTTGCTGTAGTACTTACTGGTGTAATATTGATAGCTCAATTAGTCAGCGCGTCTTAGCCGCAGGCGACGGCAGCTGCTGCTGCAACATGCTACAGTTGCATACTGGCGACACATGGCGTATGAGCAACATGCAGGATATTTAATGCGAGTTCGTTGCTGTTGCTGTTGTTGTTGTTGCTGCTGATGTTGTTGCTGCTGCCGCAACAAGTGGCACGGCATATTCGCAGCTGCTGCCTGCCACATAGCCGCCCGGCTGCAATGAAAACAGAGAGAAGCCCCCAACACAGATTATTATAAGTAGGCAAACAACGAGGACATTCATCAAACAATCAATCAGGCCCCCCGATCGGAGTTGGGGCCAGCAGGCTGCCAGCAGATAACAGGTAGCCTTGTTAGCTGGCCATGTTGTCGACCTTAGTCACCCATCGAGTTCAAGAATCTGTTGCTCGACAACTTTCGCAGTGGCAAAAACCAAAAATGCGATGCTAAGAAAGGGTCGAGTTGTACAGAATCGATTCGATTGAACTAATCTTTAAGCTAAACGACTGAGTTAACTCACTGATTATCCTTTATTTGACTCTCCAATCATTCAGTCGTTCATAACGCTTATATAAATGAAAAGCAAACCGATTATGGGACTCAGATGAGAGCGAAAAGTGAACAACTGAACTAGTTCACTGAATTCAATGAGCAAGTCAAACTCTTGAATATGGAATTTGTGCGATATTGCCAAAACGGTTTAAAATTCTATATTTGGGCTATATTTTGGGTAATTATTCCATTTTCGTAATTAGATCAAATTCTTTGAAAAATAGTAATTGCTATAACTAAATATCATTCAAACAGAAAGATGCAAAAAATATATATTTATGATTTTATTGATAATTTACTAATGTATATATAAATGTATATATAAACTTAAACCACATTAGTAAATTATCAATAAAATCATAAATCATCAGCTGATCATCTTATCATTCTAGTGCCACAAGTTAAGCTTAGCAATGATTATGATTTCTTAAAATGAATATGCATATTGCTTTTCAATATATTTTCGGAGTTCCAAGATATATATTTTGCGTAGCTTTTCGTGAAATGGCTCCACTGTGGCAGCTGGTTTCGTCTTGTAATGTCAATTCGGTTCGGTTCGGTTCAGTGCGGATCGGTTCGTGTCGGTCCGGTTCGGTTCGGTTCAGTTCGGATGTCGTATTTGTTGTTGTTCTAAGAGTGTGCTCAGTTCTTAGTCAAACATTTCTCTGATTTGTTTCGACTTGCAATGATTGACATTGATTTATGCTGACAATAAAGCGTTCAGTTCAGTTCAATTGCCATAAATCCATATTAAAGCAGACAATTGCGACGCCATCAAGTGTATAGAAGCGATATAGTCTCAGACATGCAATCATCTCGATGCATATATGCACATATGTTGAAGGCGCACGGATCGGATCACTATATCATATATATACACATATCAGAATTATTCATTGATTACATTAAAAGCAGCGTTGTACGTTCTTGAATTGAGAGCTTCAATCACAATCTGCAGAAACAAACTCTCAAATAAAAAATTAGAGTAAATAAATCCATTGTAAATTTGAGTTGGTTCATAAAAGAAGCTGAGTTTTAATTACTATGATGATTACAAAATAAAAAGCACAAACGAAAATAGTTTGCGTAAATTGCTTGAAATTATTCCAAATTATTGCGAGCATAAATTTAGTAAATTAAAAACCAAATGTAATAATGTAAGAACTTTGAATAATTAAACAATGGAATGCTATTAAAATGTAATAATAAAAACGTTTTTAATCATTTTGAGCTGACTCACTGAAAAGACTTGCAGAAAAACGAACTTGGCTACAGATTGTTCTTAAATCAAGAATATATTGCTGATTAAAATCTTTTCGCATAAAATAGTATATTAATTTTTCGCTCTGTTTAGTTATTTACTTATTTTGTCAATATATAATAAGCTGCAAGGGTTACTTTATTAAAATAATTAAGTACTGCGGGCTAATAGTTGAATTCCATTTAATGTGCTCTTGGCCAGAATGTTGCAAATTTGTAAATTGCACTCAAAAGCTGAAGCTAGAAGTGGAGAAGTTGTGTGTGTGTGTGTGTGTGTGTGTGTGTGTGTGTGTGGGAGATCATAAGCATAATCAGCATAATAAGCATTACAATCATAATCATGCGGCATAATGTACATTAATAACATCATTGCTGTAGCGCTTCCGCTTGAAGTGACAAACAGCACTCACAGAGGGGGAGATAGCACACTGGGGGAAAGCGAAAGAGAGAGGGCTTAGGGGGAGAGGGGGAGGCGAACGCGGAGGCAGATAGTTGTACAGTGGTACAAAAGCAGCGGGTGGTCGCACACGCAGCAAATAAATTGAAGTAACTATCGAAATGTCGAGGACGATGATAATGTTGATAATGTTGATAATGTTGATAATGTTGATACTGATGATGTGTGTTGGCTACTTTAGCTGTTGTTTTTGTTGTTGTTGTTCTTGTTGTTCTTGTTGCTATTGCTGTTGTTGTTGTTGTTGCACATGTAAATAGTTGAGAGGCATTTGAGCAAATGCGACAGCTCACAATGTTGCCAGCTAAGTGTCATAGTTGAGTGCAGTCCGTTGTAAGTTGAAACTGGCCGTCTTCATATCGTTGTCTTCTAATAGAAGGTACTATATGCCTACAACACTTGTCACATTTACCTAATAGTATGTAGCTATGTAAGCTCTGGAACATACATCATACATACATACACCCATGTGTTTTCCATTTATGATCGCATACAAATAATTGTTAAAAGTTTCTCATTAGGAAACAAAACTATTTTGATGCAATTTGAAAATATGTTTACTCCATAAGCTCATATAAATTTTAATTAAATCATAGATACATCGTTGGATACAAAATAAATAATAAACAGCTACAAATGTTTGAGCAAGCTCAATAAAAATAGAAAATCCCGTTTTTTTTGAAGTTTAATAAATATGTCTACAAATTTGCCTCTCAAAAAAGCTGAAAACATTTTACAAGCATTTTTAAAAACTTATTGATGTTACCAAATTTGCATTTGAGCATTTGCATAGTGCAGTTAATACACATAAAGAAATTGCAGCTCTAAATTCAAGTAGAATTCCAATAGTTTGTTTTGAAAAAAAAAACAGTATAAATCGTTTTTAAGTTTAAGGTCGAGTGCTATAGCACATAAGTACAAAACATGTTCCATCAAGTATAAAATATTCATCATAAGCAGCTTTGATTTCCAAAAAACTTTGCTGCTATAAGAATTTCGATTTCTGAACTAAAATTGTGATCTTTACCTGGTTTTTTTTTTGGCACGTTTAATATTGATTTGTGTACAAAATTCTTAATTTCTTTCTGGTTATGGCAAAACAAATATTGCAGAAACGACTAGAATTGACTTTAAGATACTATTGCTAATGCACAAACTAAGTTTCTAGAGCTGTTGGACTTCAATCCAAATCCATTGGCTCACAACTTGTAATTGTTTGCCATAATGTCTTTATTTGAATGTCAGTTGGCAAAAACTTTGCAAAGTACATGATTAAATTGGAAAAGTTGTACTCTCAATTGCAGCAAGTAATGCTATTGGAATGAATTGGCAGAAGGGCTTCTTAGGCTCTCAATTGCATTGATTCAATACAATTAGCCACAGGCTAAAGCCAAAAGCTGCTGTATGCCAAATGTGCACTTTCCATGTTGAAGTCCAACTTTGAGAATGTGACAAACGTGTCAATTAAAGCCAAAAGTCTATGACTTATACACATGCGTGCTGCTTTACTCTTTGGCATTCCAGTTCAGTCTTTCATCTGACCGATGATGATGAAGATGAAGATGATGATGCTTCTACTTTAGTCTCAGCTCGTGAGCTGCTAATGAGAGCATTTGTGTTAATCGTATTAATCAAGTTGATACTAGCTAAGCTCACTAAGATGCCTTTTGGGACCCAAACTCGAATAAGTCGAATTGCCCCCCCAACACCAAATGATGAGAATTTAATCAATGCGTCCTAGTTAAATGGCAGCAGAGGTAGAGTTGAGTGCGTGATGTTCGTAACATTCGTTATGTGCAATGGCAATGGCAATGGCAATGGCAATGTCAATGGTATTCGTATTCGTATTGGTAATGGTTATGGGAATGACAGCTGGCAGCTGGGAAATGTAGTATATTTCACAGTTCGAACGTAATCAGCATGTTCTGTTCTGTTCTGTTCTGGCTTCTGGGGTGTTACACATTTTCCAAGAATTGTCCGGCTCTTCTGTGCCGAACTGTGGCATGATTTCAAATTGAAACTCTGACCAGTCGCTCAAATATTTTGTGAAGCTTGAAATTTGAATGTCGCGACATGTGTATACTATACTGTGTGTGTGTGTGTGTGTGTGTGTGTGTGTGTGTGTGTGTGTTTTGTGTGTTGCCGACGTCAATTTACGCTAAAAGCGACGAAATTGGAGCGATTTAACAAAGAAAAACTAGCTGCGAGACAAGTCAAGAAATCAGCAGTGAGAGAAATTAAAAGCAAGCTCACAGAGCGACAAAAGCCAAATGCACATTCCGCACAAAAACATCCAATGACAGTGCATTGGCATAATGAAGTTGTTCAACAGGCATAAGTATGTATATTCTTGATCAATATCAATCTTGATCAATATTGATCTAGCGATGTCTGTCTGAGATATCAGCGAGTATTAGAGCTGAACACCTCACATTTGGCAGACTAAACTTTGGATTGCGCACCCCCCATCCCCTCATTTGTGAAGGTATAATCTTGCACTTTGGTTTGGTCACACCTTTTATAGCCAATTTTAGGCCCAACAAATTTCAGTAAGATCGGACAATACGTACAGAAGTTGCTCAAGTTTTAACTTTCTACAGTGTAGGGCTCAGTGAAAAAGCAAGTTGACTGCCTAAACTGCTTGCACTGCTTACATGTGTGGGTTCAGGTTAGACCTAGTGAGTCATTCCTAACTAGAGCACTCCTACTCGTTTATATTGTATTTACTTTGCCATTCCAGAGCAAATAATCGAAATCAATGAAATAATAATCTAAATTAAATATTAAATAAAACGAATCTCACAAAAGTCAATTTAAATCGCCAGTGGGGGTCGAAAAGTATTAAAATCATAGAATGTGTTCCATGATTCTCGGCAAATTCAATTGAAATATTTAATTTTATTTTTTTTTTGTGAATTTGGTTTTTATTTACAGTTGAAATATAGCTATAGTATATGTATCGACTTTGGGCACGCAATGTTTCAGCTATACAATAATTAGAAATGTTCAAATATATTTGCAAGAGGTGCATGCCAATTATTTGAATTGACTCGAAAGGATAATAAACGAAGTTCCAACAGTGTGCACAGTAAGTATGCAGCCCTCTGCTGACTGCTAAGCAAATTCCAAACTGTGCCTGCAATGTTGCCAGTGGAATTTGTTGTAGGTGTTACTGTCATCGCCTCCAATGTCGCCCCCACGCCCATCCCCACCCACACCCTACACAGCAACTCAAGAGCCCAACCCCCTCCCAGAGCGGATGTACCCCATTAATGTTAGTTATTTATACCAATGCTATTGTTTAAAAAAAACTAAAACTGATTGAAAGCGGGTTTAGGAAATATAAAGTAAATTTATACATGAATAAAATAAATAAATAATATAATATTAGGCAACAAGGAATATCAGCACATGGTCTATAAATTTGCAGTCGAAAATGTAATAATAAAAAAGAAATAATAAAAAAAATGTGTCTTTTGTATCTTTCGATTGCACCCAGGGTATCTCTTAGTCAGGCACTCATGATTAACGCCAGCTCACTTGTTGGATTGCCATTGCAGACTCAGATACTTCACATACCATTCGCAACTCTCTCAACTCTCAATGCTCATCTTTCAGCTTAATGCATAGTGTATAGTATATACTATATAGCATGGGGATTCACAGTCCCATTCACAATTTCTCATCTCAGGCTATATGAAGTATCATCAGTATCAATAGCCGAGTCGATCTGGCCATGTCCGTCTGTCTGTCTGTCCGTCGAATATCAATGAATATTACAGGTAGAGACTACATATTTGGAATATAAGTTCTCGTAGTCCCTGGGCAGATCAAGTTTGTTTGTAACTTAAAAGTTTTAAGAGCTAGAATTTGGTATATTTAATAATTATATATACTTATATATACTTATATATCAAATACTTCACCCATCCCGCCACACATCTGATCACACATTTTCTAGTCAAATTACATTGAAGTTGCTTCAGATTTGAGTTTCCATAGTGTAGTTAACTGCTTGCACTGCTTGCAGTATGCCAGGTACGTTTGCCTGCATGTCACGACTGAGTTCAGGGTATCCCCTAGTCGGCCACTCCCAACTAGAGCACTCTTACTTGTTTCCCTGTATATATTTTTGTCTCGCTTCTGACGTCACATGATTGCCAAGTTATGATAACTATTTATTGCAACTTGTTTGCGCGCCGGCTGAGGTTCAAGAAAAAGCAAAAAGATATAATAATAAAAAGGCAAAACAAAAAGTTTTACTTCCTGCATTGTTGTTGCTGCTGCTGCAACAGTTGCTGCTGCTGCTGCTGCTGCTGCTGCTGCTGCTGCTCGGCAGCTGTGCTCTCAAGATCGCAACACTCGGAAAGCTGCATCTCAAATTACACAGAGCACTTGAGGAGCTTCATTGTCTGCGCTCTCTGCTGCTGCTGCGACTGCTGCTGCTGTTTGCTGTTTGCTGCAGTAGCCAATGTCAACTGAAGCTGCTGCTGCTGCTGCTGAGTTCTCCCCACGCTGTCTACGTCATTGTCTGCGATTAAATTGTATCGAGTGCACTACTCAATGCCTTCTCTCTCTCTCTCGCTCTCTCTATCTATCTCTCTCTTTCTCTCTGCCGGCTCTCTCTTGCTCACTCAGTTGTCGCACTTGAGTAGCGGCAAGCAAGCAGAACTTGAACTCGTATTGTTTGTACATTATTTATAGGGATTATGTCATTTGTCAAAACGCATTTGTTTGCGGTTTCGCTTGGCGCCTCGATTGCATTGATTTGATGACCATTTGCAATGTTCGTTCATACATATAGAACGACGAGTCGCAGCTGGCAGCAGGAATCCCCCAAAGTGGTTTCACATCACATCTAGTCCACGAAGATGCATCGGTCAAACAATTGAAACAAATATGAAAACTATATACATATGTATGTATTTACTCAAATCAGGCACGTGCTCTCCAAAAGGAGAATGAATAAATAAATTGGTATGTTTGTGTTTTTGTTCGTTTGTTTGAAAGATTGCCACACATTTTTAGAAAACACACGTATATCAATGATCTAGTTAGTACTCTAAGGCCCGTTTGCTCAATGTTCGCTAAAGTTGTCGTTCGTTTAACAACACTAGCAACAAAAAAAACAATTTATTTTCTATTTTATTAGAACATTTGCAAGCTTCAAATATGGAAGGTAGAAGGTTTATAGCTTAATTAAAAGTATTTATACTTTTTGTTTAAATTAAAACAATAAATTAATAATAATTGACTTCATAATCAAAATAAAACAAGTAAGAGTGCTCTAGTCGGGAGTGCCCGACTACGAGATACCCTGAACCCAGTCCTTACAATCATTCATACTAATCTAAGCACACACATGCTGCTGTACAAGCAGTGCAAGCGGTTTAAGCAGTTAGCTTGCTTTTCACCGAACCCCACACAATGGAAAGTAAAATCTTTAAAAATTACCGTGTTTATTGTCCGATCTTTCTGAAAATGGCGCTGTTTATGCAGACTTTTGGGGGGATTGGCTGGTGGTATCCAAAAAGTGAAATAATTGTTACATGGGTATGCCATTCGAGATTATACATGCCAAATTTGGGGCCTCTAGCTCTTAATCCTTTGAAGTTATGACTCAAAAACGCAGGTCCGAAATCGAAATTTATCGATAACTTTTAATCGGGATGAGTTATCGATAAAATTTAATAAACTTGATCTGTCCCGGGCCTACGAGAACTTATATTCCAAATATGAAGTCTCTAGACAGACAGACGGACAGACAGACGGACATGGCTAGATCGACTCGGCTGTTGATACTGATCAATAATATATATACTTTATATGGTCGGAGATGCTTTCTTATGCCTGTTACATACTTTTGCACAACTTCATTATACCCTTTTTACCCATTTTTAATGGGTTCAGGGTATAAATATGAATTTCACAATTATTGAAATATATTCAGTAATTTTAAATTGATAGAAACGAAGTTGAAAAACTTTACATTCTAGTTTTGTTTTATTGCAGTTGCATAACAATTCTAATACATTCTGATATATAATTCATAATTCTAATGGATGATTTATAACAATTCGAATGGATTATTATACATGCATCTCCAAATATCAAATATCTATGTATGCTCTTTATTGCTTTGTATGTCCATTTTAAATGGCTGTATTGATTTTGCATTCATTGTCAAGTTGTGGGCGAGATAAATGTATTAATATAGCGACTCTTAACTCAAAGCTCTGTTTAAAGTAATCTATTAATTACGATAAGGAATACCACTGTGATTTATATTATTATAGCTACATTCATAGAGATTTATTCCCAAGTGAAAATCACTTACAGAAATTTCTTTATTTAGATTGTATGTGTTCAGTTTATATAAGGAAATGCTTGAATAGTAAAGCCTAGACAACTAGCAATTAAATTCAAAAATAAGAACTAAGAAGCTTATGGTTGAATTCCATTAACCGACAATTGCAAAAATTGTTTAAGCTCCTTACAAAACTCAATATATTGCGTTATTTGAATATTGAATATTTGCAAAAAGGGTATCTGTCTAGTTGAGTGCTATTAATTATTGATTGTTGCTATTGTTGCTACATTGACAGCATTCATTTTGCAATATGCGGCATTTGTTGCGGCTTTTGCAATGGTTATGCATAGAATTCTTTTAAATATTTCATATGCGGCATTATTTTCGGGCCAACAAAAACGCAGCTACAACATTATCTGTAAGTCCCCACAGACACACATTGTGCTGTGTGTGTGTGTGTGTGTGTGTGTGTGTGTGTGTGTGTGTGTGTGTGTGTGTACAATGTGTTGTCGACTTTGCCAGTGAACTGATTTTATTATTATTATCGCACTGCAAACAGTCATTTAGCAGCAGCAGCAGCAGCAATAACAATACAATAAAATGCATAAATATTTCAGAGACGCAAGCGCAGCAGCAAGCTGCATCAGCATCAGCATCAGCATTAGCATCAGCCGCCAATTGCAGCAGCAACAAGCTTCTCTTTGTCTCTGAGTTGTATATGTGTGTGTGTGTGTGTGTGTGTGTGTGTGTGTGTGCTTTCACATATTTACTAATTGCGAGCTTAGTTAGTCAAAGACTAAGAACAAAAGTCAATGCAGCTGTTGGCCGGCAGAGATAAAAATGGCAAGTGCAACCAGTTAATTGTTGGGTGTACAAATAGTATTATCACCTGGGCAACACCTGCGTATAATTATGCTTAATGCTGGGTGTTTTAACCAATAGCCGACTGGTAAATTAGCCAAACAATGCAAAGTGCATTTTGTGCTTAAGCCACAACTAATCCATGCCAGACAATAGCAATAGCAATGACCATTGTTTATTAGTTAAACATTAGAATGCTCAGTTGGCTAACTAATTTTGCATAGCGACAATCAATGCCAATAAGCTGGTACATGTTTAAATGTTTAACTGCAGGCTAACTATAAGGCATGTGTCTATCTATGATTTATATTGTTATTTCAATGATGATATGCATTCATTTTGTGGAAATGTGTTCACTTCACTTCTTTGCACTTCAATCTAGACATTTCTATTGAATACTTCATTTCTGCTTCTATGCCCCGCCGAATGAAAATGTGGCACGCTTTTCCACAAGTCGAATTTTTAACAGCAAATTTTGATTTTGTGTTTAAGCAAACTGAATTTGAACATAGTTAAGAAAAAAATCGAATATATATGATTAAAATTATTTTATTATGAGTATAATTTATGTATAAAACTTTAGCTCAAACTTATTTTGTGACAGATGGAAGTTCGAGTTAAAGAAATTAAAAATTAATTACAAAAAAAAAATAAAAAAAAAATTTTATTTTTGATTCTTGACATGAATGCAAAAAAATAAAATATAAAAACAAATAAGAGTGCTCTAGTCGGGAGTGCCTGACTACGACATATCCTGAACCTAGACCTTACAATCATTCATACTAATCTAAGCACACACATGCTGCAGTACAAGCAGTTCAAGCAGTGCAAGCGGTTTAAGCAGTTAGCTTGCTCTTTCGCTGAGCCCCACACAATGGAAAGTTGAATCTTAAATAACTTTTGTGTTTATTGTCCGATCTTATTGAAATTTTTGGGGAAAGCAATTGTCGATAATATGTGTGACCAAACCAAATTGCAAGGTCGTACCTTCAAACCTTGGGGGGTTTGGGGGTGGTATCCAAAAAGTGAAATATTTGTTAAGTGTGTATGCTATTCGAGATTATACATGCTAAATTTGGGGCCTCTAGCTCTTATAACTTTGAAGTTATGTCCCAAAAACTCTAGTCTGAAATCGAAATTTATCGATAACTTTTAAACGGTACAAATTATCGATAAAATGAAATAAACTTGATCTGTCCCGGGATTAGGAAAATTTATGTTCCAAATATGAAGTCTCTAGCTCTTGTAGTCTCTGATATCTGTGTGTTCATACAGACAGACAGACGGTCAGACGGACAGACAGACGGACATGGCTAGATCGACTCGGCTGTTGATACTGATCAATAATACATATACTTTATATGGTCGGAGATGCTTCCTTATGCCTGTTACATACTTTTGCACAACTTCATTATTTACTTTTTACCCATTTTTAATGGGTTCAGGGTATAAAAATATATAAATATCATGCGGTAGTATACATACAGTGGCTCACAGCTTATTTCAACCAGCACCTTAACAAAATTTTAGGCATGTATAAAATCTAAACTAAAAGAGATATCAAAATTATTTAAACGCAATTTGGTAGTCTGATGCTTTAACTTATAAAATATGACTTCATTTATTTTTCAAATATTTTTAAAACATTTTATTTTAATTAAAAACTAAAAAATCATCCAAAATCAATGCCACAGCTTATTTCAACCACTTTAGAAATTATATTGTTAAAACTATGTTTTTCATCAAACAACAAAAATAAATACTTGCTATGACCACCCTATTGGTCAACCACCATTTTGAGCCTTTTTGGCATGGATTCGACCAACTTTTGTGTAACTTGTGGTGTAATCTTGGCCCATTCGTCAAGCAATGCAGTTTTAAGGTCAGATTTGTTAGAAATATTGCGTTTTTCGGATATTTGTATCCAAAATAGCCCACAAATTTTCAATAACATTCATGTCTGGTGACTGGGCTGGTGGTTTCATAACATGCGGACAGTTCCAGATCAGCCAGGTCTTCACAATGCCCGCCGTATGTTTCGGGTCATTGTCCTGGTAAAATCTGAAAACGTCCCTTATGCCCAGCTTCTCAGCACTTTCAATCAAATTGGACTTCAAAATGTCAAGATATTTAGTTTTGTCCATTGTAGTCTCAATAAACTGCAAGTTTCCGACACCCGCTGCCGACATACAGGCCCACACCATAACGTTACCACCGCCATGCTTAACTGTACCCCTTACATTTTTTGCTTCCAGCTCTGTGTTTGGCTTACGCCACACATATGAGGCTCCATCTGACCCAAAAATATTAAATTTGGACTCGTCACAGAATAACACTGTATTCCAGAAACCATTATCCTTGTGCAAGTGATCCTGGGCAAACTTTAGGCGACACATCTTATTTTTGTCGCTTTTAAAAAACTTCTTGCTCGCTATTCTGGCCTTGAAGTCATGCTCCCGAAGCACACGGCGAATCGTTTCTGGGTGGCATGACTTGCCCAACTCTGCCTCAACATCACTGGCCAGTTTTGGAGC
Organism: Drosophila flavopinicola; assembly: GCA_035042425.1. Taxonomy (NCBI): domain Eukaryota; kingdom Metazoa; phylum Arthropoda; class Insecta; order Diptera; family Drosophilidae; genus Drosophila; species Drosophila flavopinicola. The sequence continues at coordinate 1,425,245 of JAWNLL010000473.1, read as the reverse complement.
CGATAGCCTTGGATTATCCCGTATTTTCCGGACAATATAGCGCTCGTCCGTAGAATTGAAAATTTTGTTCGGAGCAATTCTACCCTTATCATGGGTTCTATTTTCTCGGACAAATCGGTAAATGATGCTCTGGACTGTGGAATCACTTAGTCCAACCATCTCACCAATTTTCCTGCGCGAGTAGCCCGTTTTAAAATGCCTGAGAACAAGTTCTCGCTGCTCATTAGTTGTGCGTGGTCCCATTTCGATATATACACTATTCTGCAAGATCCACTGTCAAAATTCAGCAGAAATATATTTCACCATACTGCGAAAACAATGACTGAAGCATAGAAAAAGAAACTACCGTTGCATTGTAAAATAACGGATCTTTGCTCAGCTGCAAAGTATGTGGTTGAAATAAGCTGTGGCATTGATTTTGGATGATTTTTTAGTTTTTAATTAAAATAAAATGTTTTAAAAATATTTGAAAAATAAATGAAGTCATATTTTATAAGTTAAAGCATCAGACTACCAAATTGCGTTTAAATAATTTTGATATCTCTTTTAGTTTAGATTTTATACATGCCTAAAATTTTGTTAAGGTGCTGGTTGAAATAAGCTGTGAGCCACTGTATATGTATATTCTAGCGAACCAAAGAAAACTAATTGTAATTATTCAAATAAGTTCAGCTAAAGTCACTAAATGTGGAGTATAGAAGATTGGCAATATAACTTAGTGACTCAACTAAAGTACACCTTATCATATAATTGCTTAGTTAGTTGGGAATGATTGACTATAGGGCATATATGATATTTGCCGTTATAACGTTAACGTTCAAGAAAAATCAAATGGAAAGCTGGTCACGTTAATCGCATAAACAAGCATCAGGTAAATCGATGAGTTCAGCGAAGAAATGGGCTCAATGTGTTATTTGTTTATTAAGGCAGGAAATTCAATGATTTTTATAGACTCTGCATGTTTATGCATTAATCTGTGCCCACTGATCATGATCATAATCATAAAAGAAACTTTTTCGCATCATGAGTAAGAAAGAACAGCGGGAAAACCCATTTTGTACTCTACATGTTTATTATGATAAGCGAGGCGATAAAAAGTGTTATTGATTTTATAACAGTGGCAGCCAGATGCTGTTGCCCTTTAGTCCTTGTTTACTCCTTGACCTTGGCCAAGCAACACTCGCATATGTATTTGATGACGGCAGTAGACCTCAGTGCCAATCCCAATCCCAATCCCAATCCGAGCCCCAACACGAATTCCCTGAACATTGTTATTTGCTCTTTATGCTGTGGAGTTGCAGGAAAATTGAAAAATTCATTTTTAAACATTTGTTTACACTGCCAGTCATTGCGGTGTAGCTGGCGATATAGCGGGCAGCTAAATTGCTCATGAACTTTAGGCACAAAGTCGAAAAGTTGAAAGATAAATACGCACCAAAGTGCAAACAGGCAAAAATGTACAAAAAGTAGCAGCAGCAATAAAAGACGCAAAAGCAACAAAAGCAAACGCAAACAAAAGCAAACTCAATTAGCGACAAGCCGAAATAGAAATACCCTGCACAGATAGCACCACACTTATGCCGAATTAATTAGCACCTAAGAATCTGTAATCGCTCTCAAGGCCACCAAGCAATCAAGTGCTCCATTAGCGGAATGGAATAAAACATTCGATACATGGCTCAAGATTACCTGGGATATGGTTTATGAACTAGTTCTTTTGCTATTATTGACTCAAAGTTATTTATACATATTTATTTAATATCGACTACATAGCTTATAGAGTACAAATGATTGAAGCATCAACATTTATTTAACTATCAATAATATCATATTTTAATTTTTATCCATTTTCTTGAAAATTCATTTTTTTGTTAGACTATTTTTCCTAACTGAATTTACTGAGTTTAGAAATGCAAAATTGTACTTTTAATCGATTTTAGGTATCATATATTAGTATAAAAATAAAAGTATGAAAGTGATTCCAGGGTGATTACAATTTTCGGTCTAACATCAGGCCAAAAACAACTCCAAAGTGCTTTTTGAGGCCCTAGAAATACCATTTAAAATTTACAAGCTCTACAACCTTTCTTAAAACTGAAATTATGTAAAGCCTAGGTCAATTTGTCATGGTTTTTCCTCCTAATTAATTATATCATTTATTATTATTTATTTTAATAATATTTAATTTTTTTTTTACTTTTTTCCAGAAAATTTTGAAAATAATTTTGTAAAATGAATCTTTTAAGGCAAAAAATTTAATAAATTATCAGCTTGTCTGTTTATGTGTATTATAAACACTAAAGTCTCTTCGGAGCTCAGCTCAGCTTTGCCCATTTGTGAATCATCTCCACTTCCATTCTGTCAACGCAAGCAACAATCAGATACAGATACAGATACATTTACAGATACAGCTCCATATCAATCAGAATCAGAAGCTGTTAAAAGGCGTTAAAAAACAACCTGATTGAATGCATACCCATTGAAAATGTTTGGGAGGGTTAGAATAAAGTTGCACAAATTTAAGTGACGAACCACGCTATTCTAAATTCAATAGGAATAAGTACTATTTTGATTTCAAAATAATAGAAAACAAGTGGGGAAGGATTATCTTCGGCGTGCCGAAGATTTTATACTCTTTTCGAACCTATAGGCAATTTTCACTCTACCAACTGCACCACTAAAATTTCATAAGCTGTACAAAATCGTTTTGTCGCGTAACATTTTTTTTTTGTTCTAAGAATATTGAATTTATTGCCAGTTGTATAGCAGCTATGAGATATAGTGGTCGGATCCGGCCGGCTCCGACCAATGTGCTGTCCCCTGAAATAATAAGTATATGTGCGAAGTTTCATCGCGATAGATTAAAAAACATGGGATATATGGCCAAAACCGATTTCGAGTTGTATGGCAGCTATAAGATTTAGTGATCCGATCCAGCCGGCTACAACCAATGTGATGTCTCTTTAAATAATAAGTATCAGTGCAAAGTTTCATCGCGATAGATTAAAAAACATGGGATATATGGCCAAAACCGACTTCGAGTTATATGGCAGCTATAAGATATAGTGGTCCGATCCGGCCGGTTCCGACCAATGTGCTGTCCCCTCGAATAATAAGTGTCTGTGCAAAGTTTTATCGCGATAGCTCAAAACTGAGGGACTAGTTTGCATACATACAGACAGACAGACAGACAGACAGACAGACAGACAGACAGACAGACAGACAGACAGACAGACAGACAGACAGACAGACAGACAGACAGACAGACAGACGGACATGGCTAGATCAATTTGTATTGTCATTCTAAGCATACTGGCAGTAACTTTTGGGGTCTCCGACGCTCCCTTCTATGCGTTACAAACTTCAGGACAAACTTAATATACTACTTTCTTCGAAAAGAGTATAAAAACAACCTAAATTATGAAATTATTTATATAAGTTACTAGAAAAAAATCTTAATTTCTAATACAAAAAGTTAGGTTAAGTAATTGTATTCAGATTCTCTCTGTTTTTGTGACCAGTGCATTATTTTTTGACGCAATTACTTGTATCACTTGGAAATTAGAAATTAAATATTATAAAAATAAATTAAGTAGAAAATGTTCTGCAAATATGGCTATTAACTGAAGTACAACATTCAAATGTTTGGGATTACAAATAGTTTGTTGAAATGACAATGCGCATGAGAAAGTCAGAATTGATAAACTAAATATTTTTAAAACATGACGGGGTTAATAATTATTAATATTATTATTATTTGTGTATATAATGTTAATTCTGGTTACAGGATACCTCTCAGTCGGGCACTCTCAACTAGAGCACTCTTTTTGTTGTTGTTGCTGTTGTTGTTGCTGTTATTTATGCTTTTATTTGGTGATTCTGGCCATTGGCCGTGACGAGAAAATCGTAAGTAATTGTTGTTGTTGCTGTTTCTGCTAATAACAAAACATTTTCATTGTGATGTACGAAAAGAAAGAGAAGAAAAAAAACAGTTGTTTATTTACATTTAGCATGGCAATCGGTTAATGCTACCGTTTTAGGCTAATCTGTAAACTGTCTGGCAAAAGTATGCGCACATCTGTGATGCTGACAGCTGGCAAATGCTGTCGATTGAACAGTGAAGCGACAAGCAAGTACGATCGATTGCCAGATACCCTGTCAGGATGTCTCTCAGAGCAAACTCTTTGGGCAACAACTTGGAAATTGCATTTGATGTACATTAGGGAAGACCCAGAACAAATAACCCAATCAGAACAAAAATAATATATAGAAGGAACGAAATAAAAGAAAAACATTAGGATGGATTAAGAACACATAAATGAAAGAGACGACGCTGAATTGAATACCCAACAAAGTCGATTAGGATCAGTACAGGGTATCCGAAAGGGTTCATGCAAGACATAGTTGGAATCACAATAGTTTCGATTAAGATTAAGAAGTTCATTGGGCACATCAACATAGTGGAGTCAATCTGCTGCTTTTGCATAGATGGGTTCAGCGATGCTTGCTGATGTCAGCTATGGGAACAGGGTATCAGAAGGTGTCTGCAACATGTTGCACGAACAGAAACAGAAGCGCAATCAGCAAGATGAAACAGAAAACTTTTGGTAACCCGATATTATCATTAATACGAAGGCAGCTGACAACAACAATACAACAATAACAATAACAACGAGCACAGCTACTTAATAAAAAAAAAACAAGTGGGGAAGGATTATCTTCGGCGTGCCGAAGATTTTATACTCTTTTCGAACCTATAGGCAATTTTCACTCTGCCAACTGCACCACTGAAATTTCATAAGCTGTACAAAATAGTTTTGTCGCGTAACATTTTTTTTTTGTTCTAAGAATATTTAATTCATTGCCAGTTGTATAGCAGCTATAAGATATAGTGATTCGATCCGGCCGGCTCCAACCAATGTGATGTATCTTTGAATAATAAGTATCGGTGCAAAGTTTCATCGCGATAGATTAAAAAACATGGGATATATGGCCAAAACCGACTTCGAGTTGTATGGCAGCTATAAGATATAGTGATCCGATCCAGCCGGCTCAAACCAATGTGATGTCTCTTTGAATAATAAGTATCGGTGCAAAGTTTCATCGCGATCGATTAAAAAACATGGGATATATGGCCAAAACCGACTTCGAGTTGTATGGCAGCTATAAGATATAGTATTCCGATCCGGCCAGCTCCGACCAATGTGCTGTCCCCTGGAATAATAAGTGTCTATGCAAAATTTTATCGTGATAGCTCAAAAACTGAGGGACTAGTTTGCATACATGACAGACAGACAGACAGACAGACAGACGGACATGGCTAGATCAATTTGTATTGTCATTCTAAGCATACTGGCAGTAACTTTTGGGGGTCTCCGACGCTTCCTTCTATGCGTTACAAACTTCAGGACAAACTTAATATACTATTTTCTTCGAAAAGAGTATAAACATCTTGAGAGCGCTGAGAGAAGTGGTTGTCAAGTGGTTCAATGTGGTGCTCGGTGGTTGGACGGGCGGCTTCTGGCAGCTATCGAGATGTTCATTTGCAGCTATTTTTAGCTAATTATAATTTATTTTCAAACAACTTGAAATAGGCGAGAAAAACTTTTGCAGTTGCACAGAGCTTGCACACTTTACATAAACACACAATATATGTATATATACTTATTAGCTTATATATAGTTGCTATGCACAAATCGAATTGGACAGGACAGTTTGCAGCCTGAAGGAGCCCGGTCAAGTCAAAAATCAATTCGATTGGCGGCTAATCAAATACATGACCCACAAAAACTGTTTCGTCAACGGCTTTGTTTTGTGAATGATTGTAATTGTAATTGATACTTGATCTGTTGAAGCGTATAAAAGCCACTTTTGGCATTGGCATTACGTCACCTTGACTCAAAGTCGCAATCGCAGTCGCAGTCACAGATTCTGATTCAGATTCAGATACAATTTGGCGAGGCGGTCCGGTCAGCGGCTCTGAATCTGAATCTGAATCTGACTCTGACTGTGACTGTGACTCCAGGCAATTGAGTTAGAACACATCAGCAGAAGGAGAGCATGCCCGACTTATAGATAGCCTGTAGCCAGCTGCGACTAAGCACAGGCAACCTGCTGCGATTTTTGATTAGGTTTGTCCGGAATTTTCCCAATTCTTGCGACAAATGTTGGATGAACTTTTATTTATTTGTAAGCTAACTTTAACTTTATATTTTTATTATAAATATTTATCAATTGTTTTATAATCTAAATTCAACTTTTCTGTGTCGATTGTCACTAGTCGACAACAAATAAATAAAAGAAATATGCATATTATGTTTCAAAATTAAAAACAATATTTCTACATAAATTGATTTGAAACTTCCAGTCTTTTATTGAACTTTAAAATTTTAGACTTAAAAAAAGTAATCGCAACAGTTTTCTTATTTAATTGTTCTAGTAAAAATCTATATTAATCATTTATGCCATTTTTTACAGAAAAACTCAAAAAATGATTACAATAAATATTTTTTTGTGAGTTTTATTTGTGACCGTTAAAATTTGCATTTTGTTTTGCAATTTTCTAAAACGTCAAATTTGCAATCAAAAATAAATATTTTGATGGCAAGATTACTGGCAAATATAGCACTAACTAAAATTTGTTAGTCTCTGAAATTTCCAAGATGATGGATGTGGAAGATATCTGATATGATTCATTTGCCTATGGCACACATATGTAAAGCCTCAATATACCCCTTTAAGCAAAAGTGACAGGGCATGTTAGATCAGCGCTTTAGCAACTTAGTTAGTACAAGAAACTTGGAATGCTCTGCCTAAACTGTTAAATTAATAGAAACTTATATATTATTGCGCTGCAATTGCAATATTTGTGCACTCAATGGAAGTACAAACAAGTAGAGTAGAGTTCAATGATCTTTTGTTTTAAATATGATATTTGGTTGATTGAATTTCAATTATTCATGTTCGGAGCATAAATTACATGTGTTACATGAGTTTATTTTGGACCAGCAATTGATTATTATCTTGCTTATGATTAATTCAAAAGAAAACACACTTTAGCACATATAACAAAAGCATTTTCTTTTGAACAATTGGAAAATGTTGTAAATTATACAGAAATTAGAAGCTCTTGGATACAGGGCTGGTTCTGAATAGTTCTGTACGTTTTTTTGTTTTTGTTTTTCGTCTCTTCTCTATTCAAATGAACGTTTCATTTGTAATAATTTGTATGGACTATATTCAGATACCCATATCCAAATTTTGCTGGATTCGGATTCAATCCACATGTAATTAAAATGGTTGTGGATTGTTATAAAATGATAATGAAACTATTTTCTGGCTAAGCTTGTTTTCGTTTTCTATTCTATTCGTGGTTTTTGCAATCCGAAACAACATTTTCAATGTTTTCGGTTTCCAAAAAGTGTCTAATCGCTTTCTAACTCTTAATTTTATATACTCACTTCTAATTGTTTAGCTTTTCTCAAATAACAAACAAAAATACTAATACTTTTAATTGTTTGCTTGGGTTTTTTCTGGGTTTTCCACAATTCTTAGAACAAATGTTGGATTCATTTTTATTTATTTAAACACCCAAAACTGAACATTATATATTCAATTTAAATACTTAAAATAGTATAATTATTTTGTAATTGTTTTATATTTTAAATGTAGCTAGTCGACAATACATAACAAATAAAATAAAGACATGAAATGAGATTAAGAATACACTAAAGTTTTGGACTGTAATTTCTGAAAGCTCTAATTTTCGAATGTTTTTATTTGCGAGCTTCCACTGTACTTATATGAAAGAAAATTCTGTTTTCGAAGTTGTTATATACTATTTGTTATATATTGTTGTTATGTGTTCTAGTTATGGACGTGTTTTTCATAGCAAAATGTTAATACTCCAATGTTAGGGTATTTGAGAACTAAATCACACACTGAATCACACCAAAAAGCGACATTCGGCAAACTGAGCGACTGGACAACTCAACGCTGATCGAGAACGGGCAGCAGCAACAACAACAACAATAATAATAACAACAACAACAACAACAACAACTAACAGTAACAGCCACAACAGCAACAATAAAAAAACCCGCTTGACTTTGCTTTGAAACGGAACAGCTGTTTTTTTGAAGTCTCAGTCTGTTGCCGATGTTGTTGTTGTTGTTGTTGTTGTTATGTTGTTGTTGTTGTTAATGCTGTTGTTGTTGTTGTTGTTGTTTCACGCTTCGGAAATTTGTCGAGAGATTTTCAGCGACAAACTCGGAATCCGAAACTGGTCTTAAACGCGTGCGTCTCTCAATGTGTGTGTGTGTGTGTGTGTGTTTAAATCAACAACAACAAAATTGTATACAAGTAATTTAAAAACAAAAACTGTATACAAAAGTTCAGCCAACAACAAACTGGAGCGCAATATTAATTAGGCAAATTATTGTGGCTGTATTACTTTGATTAGTAAGTTTGTTTTTTTTGCTGGAATGGAAGTTTACCTGTCCAATTTGTTGAACTGAAAGCCAGATTGTGGTTTCAACCAGGCCAAAAAGGCGAAGTGACCCTTGAAGTAGGCCGAAAAACAGCCGCAAAAAGTTATTTGGGATTACAACTTGGCAAGGACTTAGCCAAGCCGAAACAGGACACAGCCAAAATCGCTTCTCTCTCTCTCTCTCTCTCTCTCTCTCTCTGCACTGCTATTCGTTTATTTATGTTTTTCAAAGCTGCACATTTGCATCCATTGAAAGAGAGAGAAAGCAACCGTAGGGGTATTCCCCTGCAATTCATCGGGAATTCCCAAAACACCACTGGCAATTCATACATGTACATTATCTGTTTGTAAATGAAGTCAAGTTGTCAACTCAGCTGACTAGGGTATTACCATCCCGAAATAAAAAGTATATCTATCAATTATACATATAGTGAACATATTTATAGCTAGTTTAGTTAGTAGAACACCTGAGCATCAACATTGAAGCGAGCCTCCTGGACAATTGAGAGAGAAAGAGCACTTTCCCAGCTGTAGCCCTAACATTTATATGGAAAATCAATTCAACACTTTGAACAGCTAACAATAAAAGCTAACAAACAAGTGCTTCTGAATCAACTCAAAGCAATGATTCAGTAAGTGCATGCAGAACACGTCAGAGCATTGCAGTTGAAGGCTACCGACTGTGCCATACTCTGTTAGCTGCATTCCAAATTTGAGTACTAAAGATTTTTGAAAAATACTAAAAAATTTTATATCTATATATATCTATATACACTATATACATAGATATAGACTACTAAAGATTTGAGAAAATCAATACATAATTACATATTTTAAGCGCAGATGCTTTACACTCAGAGAAAACCCAACTGTTCAATACTATAAGGACAATTCGTTCATGAACATTCTAAATCAAGTGAACAAAAATATTAATCAAAACTGGTGAAACAAGTATTAAATACGCAATTCAAACAGTTTTGTACTCTTAAAGTTCTACAAATAAAGTCGGAGTGACAAAAAATTAGAATTTGGAACTGTGATCTATGATTTTGATCGATGAGAGTTCAAAAGTCCATATTCCACCTAGTAGTAGCAGTAGTTTACTCTTCTTACCTTTTAGAACAGCGTATTTGAAGAACACACTGTAAACGAATATTCAAAGGGAATTCGAAACTTGAACAGCAAATAGAATTGAATACGAGCTTTTGACTTTCTCCGCTTGCAATGCCTGCTGCCAACAATAAAGATCCACTCATAGTGCCATAGAAAACACGGCCACAAAATAATTCCAACTGATATTGAGATACGCTTGCGTAAGTCAACAGCAGCACTCGCTCCCCCTCCGACTCCCCGCGAATAGAACTAGAATGGGTAGCCCCACGACCCCACAATACCACTCCGAAATAGCCCAGAACTGCCCACAAGTCCACCCACTTTAGACGCCTTTGCGCTTGGCTTGTCAAACAGCCGTCAAGCGCTTTGTGTGGTATTGAAATTCTAGACGAGATTGCACAAATGCAGCTGAACAATGCACTCGAATACTGAGATACATTACTTACTTACTATGCGCAAGTAAATACACTGAGAGCAACTCTAGCTATATTCGGATACCCAAGGTATACTTGAAGCTTGCACTATTATACTACTTGTTGTTATCTGCTGCAGATCAAATTTGCGCCAGTTTTGTGCCAGGCTGGCAAATCGATTACTTGTCGATACATCTCAAATCGATAAAGCGTAAATGTCTCACACAGCTTTGGAGCTAAAGACACCATATTTGTAGTATATATTAGTGGTAATCTTCCCCAAAGATAGCTGTACAAACAAAACTCCCAAAACGCCCACTCCCACTTTATCGCACAAATCGATATATCCGAAAGCACAAATCGATAATATTTCACTTAAATTTGTTAGCTAGAGTCAGCAAATTTGGAATTTAAATTGCTGCACCTGGATTTCACACTTTACAACTAGAGTCACCAAATTTGGAAGGATGCTGCAAAACCTTCTCAAGCCACGCCCACTAACGCCCTCGCCCATATTCCCACTGTTCTTGGCGTTCGATGGCGACGTTTTTACTTGTTACTTGCTAATTAGTTTGATTTATTAAATTAATTTACAAGTTCAACTTGTAGTGATTGGAAAATACACAATTAATCAAAATTGAGCTCTCAAAGTTATTTGGCCATTTGGTTTCATTCCAACCAAGTTTTTCAAATACTTTCAACTTTTGCGTGCAAAAAAAATAGAATTCCAGATATTTCATTTCCATATTCGCTGTTTGTTTTTTGCAACAAATTTGTATTTTCTTCTGCTAAACATTATGCGAAACGGCTTTTAAATTGCTTTATAAACACAATTCAACAATCAACAATTTTTATATTTTTGTATACAAAAATATGAATTGCAGAAAAGAGAATTATTTGAACTTTATAACTAAATGCGGGTAATTCGGATTTGTAGTTTCAAAGGTATTTTCAAATATTCCTTTTACTCGGAATAAATTGACAAATATTGAATTTGACGATTGAAGTTTTCATTAATTTATCATAAACTTATGCTGTTAATATAAACAAATATCAAATAGTATGCTCATCAATTGTTTTAATGTTTTTTAAGCTTGGAATTCTAATTGGTGGATTGATTGAGATATTTTGGATAGCATAAAATATATATATTTATATGGCAATGTGGTATAGTGGCTGATACGGCCCAATGTTCAATGAAGATAGCTTTAAAACTCAGCTGAGAAGTTTTTTTAAGTGTATTTTACATCCATTCAACATCAATTCGAAAAAATTAGAATTAGATGTACTTTTTGTGCTTTTGTTTTTTAATAACAGATTTAACAGTGAAACAAAAATATGATAAGTCTTTGACATATTAACTCAAAAATTAGTATTACTACAAATTGCATTTTAAATTCAATCTACAAGTAAGCAGCCCCACTAAATATTTAAGCGAGCAAAATAATATTACTAGTAAAATAAACGGGACTTAAACATTTTAACGCATACAAGTGTTTTTTTACGATCCATTGTCCATTTGCGAGCGTTGTCCTTAACAAGCTTAAGCAACAATTTAATAAGTCATGACAACAACGCAGGATGGCTTTTAAAGTTGTTTTTTTGTGCTTCAAGCCAAAATGAAATTAATGGGTGTAAAACACTAGCATAAAGGTGTACAAATATATATAAACTTAAAGACAACAGACAAAATGAGACAAAAGCAGACACTAAGGATTCCACTAAAAAAAAAAAAACTAAAAACAATGTTCTAGGATTGTAATTTGGAAGAAACCCAAAGTCATAATCAAATCAAATTCAATTTTTCTCTTTTGCTGCAATGTAAAATAAATATACAATATATTATATATATATAACAACAACAACAAAAACAAGTAGGGAAGGATCATCTTCTCTTTTCGAACCTTTAGACAATTTTCACTCTGCCAACTGCACCACCGAAATATTTAATGTCGCATATCTTTGCTATTTATACGTCAATCAATTTGAAATTGTAAACATTCATGAGTTATAAGGTTGTTAAAGTGTACAAGGATATTTACGGCGATAGCTTTGAAAAGATCGAATATATGGCCAAAACCGACTGCCAGTTGTATGGCAGCTATAAAGATATAGTGGTCCGATCCAGCCGGTTCCGACTAATGTGCTGTCCCGTTGAAAAATAATTGTCTGTGCAAAGTTTCATCACGATAGTTCAAAAACTGAGGCACTAGTTTGCATACAGACAGACAGACAGACAGACGGACATGGCTGGATCAATTTGTTTTGTCATTCTAAGCATACTGGCAGTAACTTGTGGGGGTATCAAACGCTTCCTTCTATACGTTACAAACTTCAGCACAAACGGATTATCTATTTTCCCCGAAATGAGTGTAAAAACAAAATCTAGGGACCATTCAAAGAGCAAATTGAGTCGAGTGAAAAACTATAACTTATAATAAATAAGAATCAAATTTTGATGCACTAGTGCCATAAATATAGGAACATCTTGTAAATAAATATGTAACTATTATGGTTTCAGCCAACTTCGCCTGGGAAAAGCGCTTGCAGCAGTCTTTAACGATTATGCCAGGAAGAGCAAAAAGTAGCAAAAGATGCTGCAGCTGCCAGATACAATTGTATCTAGATACATACATATGTATTGTCATGTATGCATGTATATGTATCGATGAGGTTAAAATGGTGGCTTTTTGGGTTGTGCGTCTGCTGCTGGGCTAGTTTCCTGTTTAATGGTCAAGTGTCCCTGCCGACACTAACAAATTCCGAGGGAGGCGGGGTGGGGGCGGTAAGGCGTGGCAAGGCGCATTGTTAACGACTGCAACGCACGAGTCGAGCATAAAAATGCATTTAATGGATTTTTGGCCAAAAAGGCAAGGTTTATGGCCAGTTGTCTGCAGTGGGTGGGTGGGTGGGTGGGTGGTTGGTCGGAAGGACCTGCAGTTGCCAGCGCACAGATGTTAAGTGCTTAAGAGAGATCGAGCACAAAAGTGAAGAGCGCAAAACGAGTCGAAGAGCGCCTCGCCTGCAAAGAGAGGGAGAGAGTTGAGATCGGAGAGCGGAGAGCGAAAGATCGCCACTGTTGCTGCTGCTGCTGCTGCAACAAAACAAAAACAAAAACAAAAACCTGCGAATGCGAATGCAAAACGAGCAACATTTGTAATTGTATTTTTGTTTGCTTGCCTCACGCGCTTCGCTGCGTTTAGCTGTCAAGAACAACAAATACCAATACTAAAACAAACATACTAGTTAACGAAACAGCAACAAAAACATAAATCAAAAACAAGAAAGGCAACCAGATCACAACTCACCAATAATAACACACACACACTCGCACACTCGCACAAAAAGCAAAAACAAAGCGTGTCGCAGGTAAACTAATTAAGAGGTAAACACAGCACAAGCACAGTAACAACAAAAAAAAAAAACGTTGGACAAACAACACGAACAAGTGCAATTATAATTGTTCTATTTATTAGCAGTAGTATATTACTATTGCGACTATGCATTTAATTAAATACACAAATTAATTACTTTGAAACCCACGTTTTGGATGTCTCCGGACTTCTCCAAACTTTCAACGCTGTCTGTCGGACGCAGTTGCAGCGACGCTGGCAAGAATGCAGTTAAAATACAACAACAAAAAAAACACACACACACACACACTGTGCTCGCTTGTTGCTGTCGCTGCTGCAGTTGTTGTTGTTGCTGTTGTTGTTGTCGTCGCTGCAGCGAGAGCAGAGTCGGCGAATTGTTGTTGTTATTGTTTCTTATCGCACGTCCCTCAGCGGCCACGTTCAGTTTTTAGTTTTTATTTGTTGTCGTTGTTTAGTTTGTTTGGCTGAATGAAATTATTGTTATTTTTCTTTCGACTTTTTGAATATTGAGTACTGATTGAGTACCAGATGAACGAGCGTAAAGCGATCAAACATGCGCATTTGTATGCAAGTTCACTTGACCACCAGCAACAAATGACAACACAAACAGAAACTGAAACACGCGCGCATTTTGCGGCACTTATGCAAAATGATGCGCGCGCGAGCTTCACACGTCCACCTCATTCGGCTTCGTTTTTGCTTCTACATTATCGATGACACACATTTGGCTTGGAATAGCGCGTTGTTATAGTTATCGATAACTTGCGACTCTTTACACTGCTGCCAAAGCGTAGTCAGCAGCGCTCTGTTAACCAACAGTGCCATTTTGAGCTTAACAGTGCGCCCGTGCCCAAATGCCATTACAGTTAACATGCCGTTAAGCAGACACCACAAGAATTTATGTTTTGTTTATATATTAAAAAAATGCTTTCAATTAATGGATCTCGTTATTCTTATTACTAACTAGGTTTCAAAATTAGCATTAGATATCAATTATGTATGTGTGTTTTTTTGCAAAAGATTGATTTGACATAAAGAAACTAATTTATTTGCTGGCAGATTTTACAAAATTCGAAATAGAGTTAATATGTTCACTACTTTTAAAAATTCACTTTTACTCTATACAAACAAATGTTCAGTCTTAATAAACAACAACATTTAAAAAAAAACCACTTAAAGAGGAGCATAATGAATTCATAAAGAGCCTAGGGGAAAGAGTGTCGCCCATCTACTATCTGTCATCATCAAATCCGAAAATTAACTTAATTATTTACGGAACCAAGTTCATTTCCGCTTGCTGGTGGTCCTGGTTCTGGCTCTGGTGTTGGCAGCCCACAAAATGAAACTCATTAGCGGCCAGAAAGAGGATGTGACATCTGTGAAGGATGCGGCTAATCAGTGTTATAATTATGAAAATCCAAAATTATAAACATAATTGCAAATATATATATATAAATAATTTTTTGGGAGCGCTACTTGATTTGATAGGGCAAACCGCTAATTAAAATCACGTTTACTCTAATGAACGGCTGATGTCGAATAAAATCAAATTGCAAAGAATGTCAATGCCCAGAATCCAGCTACCCAATCCAGCCAGAATATCCAGCGAAAGGCCATGTCCACAGATTGTCGCATCGAGCAATTCATCAGCGTTTGTCAGGCTGTCAAAGTTTATAAATCTCCTCACAACTTCTCCCGTGGGCAGGCGCCCACATCCACAGTGGCTCAAAAAAGTTCCATGCCGCAGGCCTGGTTCATTGCACCAGCCAACCAACCAACCAACCAACCAACCAACCAACCAAGAAACCAATATAGAGGGCAATAATTCTTGGTGCGTACCGCTGTCAATTGCAGTTGCTGCCTTCCTGCCAGTCCTAGAGCGATTCCCTTTTGACTGAGGCGGCATATTTATGCTATAGCAAATGAAACAAGCCACAGTGGCTGACTAACGTTTACCAGCTCTAAACACTTTCATAAGGCTGTTACACAAATAGTATAATATTATTATATTGTGGCTATTACGCATACGCTGCGTATACGCAACAAATTGCATGTCTTTGGCGCTCTTGTAATCTTCGAAACATGCTTAAATAATGACAAGTATTCAAACTCAACACACAAGCCAATATCAATGGTTATATTAACAAAAAGTCTTACTATTCAAATTTCTGTCATCAATTTTACTTTGTCTTTCTTTGCTGCTGCAGTTACTTTATGTGTTTTGTTTGATATTGAAAGAACTTACTATTTATTATAAATTTATATTACCAACACAAATTGTGACCCAACGTAATAATTTTTAATTTGTTTATTTGTTTATTGAATGTCAACAACTAACACACAACGACACAGGAAAACAATAATAATCAAAAATTACAAACAATTTAATTTTAAACTATAAAAATGTATATTATTTGAGGGTATTTAACTTAAAAAAGTTGGTTCAACATTTGCTAGCATTGGAGAAAATCCAGAAAAAAAACACTATATGACCACAAATTATAATAAAAAGTAAAAAGATTTGAATGGAGCAAAAACAAATAAGAAAGCATTTCAAATTCAGAAATTTGAGGTTTTAATCAGGTTTCAGTAAAGACAAAAGAAAGACGGATCATTTCATTGAACTAATTGAAAACGTTGTTAAGTATGTAAAAAGTTGTTATTTTAGTTTGTATCCACTTGTAAGACTCATAAAAGAATAATTAAGCAAAGGCTTTTCAGTTCAAGTTCCAGTCTACAAAAGAGTAACGAGTTTATATATGACTCAAAATTGACAATATTTGCTCTAAGTCTTCCTTGCCACATTATCAATTGTTAAGTGGCATTGCCAACAGTCTAAATATGTACTCAACTGTGTGTCTAAAGTCAATTTATTTGTCTTATTTGTATACATGTCCAGTTTGAACAAAAAGAAGGCGGTATCCGCTTGTTGTGTTTGTATTTGCATATGTTTGTGTATAAAGTTGATATATGTATACCATATTTATAAATTATCTACCAGTTTTAAGTCCAACTAACACATTTGTTCGCTTTGAGAAATGCTTGCTGCCAAATTATTGGCAAGTTGTATTTTGAATATTGAATTAAATTAATAGTTCTTATATATCATTATTATTAATATTATTATTATTATTTAATACTGAGCTAGTACTTGGCTACCGTTAACTATTTTTCTATTTAAAAGATTATCATCTAGTTTTTAATTGGTTTCACTAGTTTTTTAGGGGTGCAAATAAACTTGAAAGAGGTCTTTAAAAATTTGCACCACATCGGATTGTGAAATTGTAGTAATTTCCTTTGGCTTGGCTCCTTTGACGTCAAAAAACGCGCAATGCCTTCTCTAAGCCACATTGTGTTTTTAAATCCTTTACTTTCAGACGTCATACTGCAAGGACACAGCTAACGCAGCTTTAATCCTGTCTGCCAACGAAAGCTTCTTTGAACTTTTGCGCAATTTAAAAACAGAATATTTAGAGCAGAAGACACATTGAGTCAAACATTATAGTTAACATTTGAAGGAACATTTTACGTAAATATATAAAAAACCCAATTGGCCTATTTTTATCTATTTATTTAATGTCGACTAAAATCAGTCGATATAGTAAAAATTAAAAAAAAAACCTTTTAATAATAGTTAAAATTAAAAAAAAATGTTGCAAATTAACAATAAATTACAAATTAATATTAGCTGAGGGTATTTAAATTGAAAAAAATCAAATTCAGATTAAAAATAATACAAAATGCAAAAAGATTAGCTGGAATTAGTAGTAAATAATCGAAAATAAAAGTTTATATGATAGAAAGAAAGAACTCTAAATTAAACAAGTAAGAGTGCTCTAGTCGGAAGTGCCCGACTACGAGATACCCTGAACCCAGTCCTTACAATCATTCATACTAATCTAAACACACACATGCTGCAGTACAAGCATTGCAAGCGGTGCAAGCGGTTTAAGCAGTTAGCTTGCTTTTCCGCTGAGCTCTGAAACTGTGGAAGATATAAATTTTCGCGATTTTTGGGGGCGGGAGGTTGCGGGGCCCCAAAATTTTTTGCCGATCTTTAGGGGGCTGACAATAAGTCTATCCTCCAATTTTGGTGACTCTAGCTCTAAAACTGTGGAAGATATACATTTTCGCGATTTTTGGGGGCGGGCGGGGGCGTGGCCCCAAAATTTTTGTCCGATCTTTAGAGGACTTGGCCAGAAGTCTACCCTCAAAGTTTGGTGGCCCTAGCTCTTAAACTGTGCGAGATATAGGCTTCCGTGTTTCGTGGGGGCGGGGTAGCTGGGGGCGTTCTAGTGGGCGTGGCCGGAAAATCCAGGACGCAATCTTTTGGGCTGGTCAGCCCTAGTCTAAATTCCAAATTTGGGGACTCTAGCTTCAAAATTGCGGGAAATATACACGTGTTATCGAATTGTGCATTCATGTATATCGATTTTCGCGATTACGGGGGCGGGAGTGGGCGTGGTCAAAATTTTGTTTCTGTAATCTGTAGAGGACGTCACCAGTAATATATATTCCAAATATGGTGACTTTAGCTCTAAAACTGCGGGAGATTATAAGCATTTCAAATTAATTTTGGAGGGGGGCTGGTGGGCGTAATAATGGGCGTGGTTGATTAACCTAGGATCCAATTTTTTCGGAGGTCACCAGCAATATACCTACCAAATTTGATTACTCTAGCTTCAAAATTGTGGGAGTTATTCACGTTTAATCGATTTGTGATTTGAGGTGTATCGACATGTTATCGATTTGCCAGCCTCCCAGTGGGCATGGCATAAATTTGGAATAAACTTGATCTGTACCAGGATTAGCGATAACTCATAATCGCAAATGATGTCAAGAGTCTAGCTCATATAGTTTCGGAAATACTGCGTGTTCATCCAGACAGACAGACGGACAGACGGACAGACGGTCAGACGGACAGACGGACAGACGGACAGACGGACAGACAGACGGACATGGCTAGTATCGACTCGACTGTTGATACTGATACAATAATATATATACTTTATATGGTCGGAGATGCTTCCTTATGCCTAGTTACATACTTTTGCACAACTTCATTATACCCTTTTTACCCATTTTTAATGGGTTCAGGGTATAAAAACCGACAAAGTCGATTGTAATGAGCACCGAATACTTAAATATGTTCATGCAGGGAATAGTTAGTAGTATATCAACTTAGATTAAAAGGAATAAAGTTAAGGGTACATCTTGAAGGAACAGAAATGTTCATTTGGCTCATCAGCAAAAAGGAGTCAAATAGTAATTTAACTACAAATATTATTAGAAGGTTAAGTAAGGGAAGCCAGCTAAGGAAAGAAGGCAAAAATGATATAATGCTTATTCACCTGATTTCATCTAAATATAAGTATGCCTCACATTGTGTAAAGTTAGCTAGGCGATAGCTTTGAAAACATGAGATATATGGCCAAAACTGACTTTCAGTTGTATGGCAGCTATAAGAAATAGTGGTCTTATCCGGCCAGTTCCGACCAATGTGATATTCCTTTGCATAAAAAGCCTTCTGCGCAAAGTTTTATCGCAATAGCTCAAAAACTGAGGGACTAGTTTACATACATACATACAGACAGACAGACAGGCATTCTAAGCATGCGGAAGGTCACTTTTGAGGATCCCCGAAGCTTCACTCTTTGCATTACAAACTTCAGGACAAAATTACATACTATTTTCTTTAATACGAGTATAAACGATTTTTGCGGTTAATTTTTATACCCTGAACCCATTAAAAATGGTTAAAAAGGGTATAATGGTTTTGTGCAAAAGTATGTAACAGGCATAAGGAAGCATCTCCGACCATATAAAGTATATATATTCTCGATCAGTATCAACAGTCGAGTCGATTTAGCCATGTCTGTCTGTCTGTCCGTCTGTCCGTCCGTCTGTCTGTATGAACACGCGGATATCAGAGACTATAAGAGCTAGAGACTTCATATCTGGAATATAAGTTCTCGTAGTCCCGGGACGGATCAAGCATATTTCATTTGATCGATAACTTGTCCCGTTCACAAGTTATCGATAAAGATTTTACTTTCAATTGTGTGGGGGCTCTGTGCAAAGCAAGCTAACTGCTTAAACCGCTTGCACTGCTTGCAGTATGTGTGTGTTTGTATGTCAGTACACTGATAGGTTAGTATGAATGAATGTAAGGACTGGGTTCAGGGTATCTCCTAGTCGGGCACTCCCGACTAGAGCACTACTACTTGTTGTTAATGTTTTCCATACAAACGTGGATCCTTTTATTCCCTAACTACCTCTAAAAATTGCCTTAGCCCCATTTGCGTCCATAAAAGAAGCTACTGTGAGAATTGCATCTTCAGACATAGCGTTTTGCGTAAAAAGCTGTCTTAAACTTGATATAGATAAATATATAAAATATATAATAATTACAAATGTAGACGAATTTCGATATATGTGCATATAACACAATTTTTGAACTGATGACATCTAGTTTGTTTTGTTGATGTTTCTATTTATTTATTTAAAGCCGACTGCTGACAGACGAAACAATAAATTAATTGTAATTAACATATTACAAAAATTCAAAAAAAATGTTTTAGTTTCATAAATTTATTTTTATTATTTATAATATTGGGCAGCTGAATATAAATTGTACACTTAATTGTCCAGCTAAAAGTCATAAGCTTCATGTATATTATACATATATAGTACTAACTAATAGTGTTTATACTTTTAGTGATAGAAAGAATAAATAATATGTATGTGAATAAGGCTGCCTGAAGGAGACGAAATGTATGATTTAAAATGCTTGCAGTTAAGCCGGAAAATACTGTGTGAAAATGAACAAACGCAACTGGACCACTGGTCATCCGGAATGCTTAGCCTGCGGCCAGCTACAAGCAGAGTAAAGTCAATTAAATGGCTGTGGAAAATGTCCGGAAATGTCACCATAATTACAGCTGTCCATTTGACAAGTCGGAAAATGTGCCGAATGCGAGATGCTCGATGGCGATGGGCAACAGGTGAGGCATCTGCTTGCACTTGTTTGTGGAGTGTTTGGCGATGGGGCACATGTTGCATGCTCCTCGACTGCTAACTGCTAACTGGTAGATGGCAGCTGGCAGCTGGCTAATTGGCCCTGCCAGAGACCGTCGCACTTTGCAAATTGATGCGAGCACTATCTCTGAAAAAGCTGCAAGTGCAACTGCAACTGCAAGTGCAACAGCATCAAATGTCATTTGTCCTTTAGGCTGTTGTGCCACTCAAATTACAATTGGTGCAGAAACAGTGTCAGCTTAGTGCAGGTGTTGTCAATGGGTCTTCACTGTATACGTCTTTAATTGAGCTTGGCATTGTTCCATTGAGAGTCTCTCTGTGTGTGTGCGGCAAGCCCACATTGATTCCAATTAGGGACTATTCTCTGCATATCAATTGTCATCACAATCGCCAGCTTATTTATTTGCGACTCATTGCATTCGCTCACCAGGTGATGATGACATGCGTCATCGGAGTCCACCCACAGCCAGCTATCAACGTCAGCAGCTCGTCACACGAGCTTTACTGGTGCAGACCAGTTACAGAAATAGACAAAGATTAGCGCGCCGAGGGCATTATGTTCGTTTTGATGACAAGAACAAGGACAAGGACAGCATGAAGCACTCGCCCAGCTCTTGTCTTCAAGCACATCTCATGTGGCGTTTTATAACTCTCTCTCTCTCTCGCTGTCTCTGTCCCTTTCGTATCAGTCCATCGGTATCTCTGTTGATTGGTTTGTCATCATCAAGTCTCTTGCGCACTTTCGGCTCATTGAAATATTAAAGTCATACATAAATATCATCATAAAGCTGTTCCAGCTGTCACACACACACGCACACACATACAGAGACACTCGCTGGCACTTGCAGGCTGCAATTACATTTACGACTGCCGGGCTAAGGCGGCGTATGCGTATTTATTATGCAGCGCGCATAAAAGTATGCTATAAACTTTGCTGTCAACCTTTCAAAACGTCACAAACACACACCCATACAGACACACACACACACACATGCATCCTAAACATTCTCAGTCTTAGCTGCCTGCAACTGATTTCATTTAGTCCACAATCTGAAAATAAAGCCGAAAATAGTAATTGTCCATTTTTACCGGCAACTTTTAATGGCTATTTTTGAGCATACACATTTGATATGGCTATCAAAACCTTAATTTAAACCTACTTCCTTCCACATACCACTAGAAAGTAATTTGATTTTAAGAGCTTTATTGCATAGTATAATATTGATTGAATAAAGGTTACAAATTATTTCTTTTTTTCCGCAGATCATAATACGATAAGTTAAGCGAGCTCACAATAATGACCCATAAGAAAGAAGTTTATTAATAAAAATAACAAAATTATTTCTAATATCGAGAAATTTAGTTTTATACATTTATAATTAAAATTTAAAAAGCAAGTTCAGTTTTCCAATGACGGTTTTTCTGGGGAATTAGAGAATTTCATACTCAACTGAAGAACAAACGTTTTGAAGATCGCATCATAATTAATCCTAGAAACTACAACAAAATTCGAACTTCAAGAACATTTTTTCTCATCCCAAAAAAAAGCAAATTTTGTATTTTATTTAGGAATAAGTGCAAAACAATCTAATATCAATATTCTATGCTCTATTTAACATTTCATTTCTGTAACAAAAACGGTAGATTTTGAAATCAATTGACTTTGCAAATTTGAGAGACAAACAATAAGAACTCTACTCCACTTGAATTTGTATTGGGAACTTCGCTTTTCTGCCAGTGTATGTGTGGAATATAAAAAACAGCGTTTTTAATCGCACATTTGAAGTACTTTAGTACTTTGGGCCAACGAATTGCGTGCTGTAAATTATTTGTTTCGCATATATGCTCCATGCTGATGATCCCCCAAATACCGAAAGTAAGCCCCAAAGCCCCCAACATAGGTACAGGTGGGTACCTCGGAATTGATATGCGATGAGGCGATATATGCGTAAATTCCATTTCATTTCATTTCATTTCATTCGTATGCAAATATTTCTCTTATCCTGCTCTGTGTTCCCGTGTGTGTGTGTGTGTGTGTGTGTGTGTGTATGTCTGTCTGTGTGTGTGTGTGTGTGCGTGTGTGTGTGTGTGCGTGTGTGTGTGTGTGTGTAGTGTTGGCTGAATATGATGCCATTTTGTGCTGCCATTGAGCGCATAAAATATGAGCGCATATTTTGTGTTTTCTATGTATGTGTGCACATGTGTGTGTATGTGTGTGCGTGTGTGCGTGTGTGCGTGTGTTACTTCAGCATTGTACAGTCAAAAAGCAAAATCCAAAATTACTACGGCACATTGAGGTCAAGGTTCACACTCCCAGCTAGCTTCACTGTGCTTTTGCTTTTCCATTTACCAGCCCAACTCAGAAATCAAAATTTCATTAAAATCATAATAAATAATATTTAGGCTCTGATGTGTTTCATATATATTCCAAAACGTTTTTAAACAATATTAATTTCGATTAGTGAAATATATTTTGAAAATTATTTTGTTCTAGTATTAACACATCATAATCATATTTTATCTAAGCTCATACTTGTTTTATACAACTGTTAAGTTATTTTTATTAAAAATATTCGAATTTTCGTTAATTAAGAAAAGATACAGTTTAAATGTGAGTATATAAAATTTGGCGTCAAAAAGTTATAGAAAGGATAAAGAAATATAAACTTTGCTCAGTGTATTCACTTGTAAGTGTTACACTTTCTGGCCAAATATTCAACCAATAAATACAAATTACAAATTTGTGAGTTTTAAATGAAAATCAAACATAAATACTCTCTCAAAATCGATGACATACTATTCTCAAATCCAGTTTAGTATATTTTTAAAAGACAATATTTTTGTACAGCTATCCTTTTTTGTATTAATAGACGGTATATCAATTTATTACTTTTCAATACAAATTGTGCACATTTTCTCTGCCAGCCAATATTTCAATTGAATACAACTCGTATCAAATTGACTGTAATATTTTGTTGTTTCGTGGGCCCAGCACACAAATTGATATATTGATGCCAACGATTGCGATGCGTGTTTGTGGCTCCTTTTGGCTTCCTGTCGCTGGGCCACGCCCCCTCGCTATTTGGGGGCGTTCTCATAGCAGACAATTAACTGACCCATTGATTGACATGGAGTGCGAGCATTACGCGAACCACAGCGACCGCGCAGTCGAAAGGTGTCAGACAACGAAGGTTTTCCCAACCACAAGGACATACGCATTAAACGCCTGCGGCATGGAGACACACACACAGAGAGAGAGAGAGAGAGAGAGAGAGAGAGAGAGAGAGCGCGGGAGAGAGGGAGAGGAAGTTGCGGCGCTGTTGTTGTGTGGCCTGAGGCTCAACATTCAATATACAGTCATATACTGAAATATACGCATATTACGTATACGTATGCATATATATGTATATACCTCTTATATGATTACCATCTTTTCAATCCATAGATTTGTTTGGCTGCCCCAGCGGTCGATTGACAGAGAAACGACTACCGCTGCATATATATGTATGTTCTCGCCTATGGAATGGCAGCCTGGATTTTCAAATGAGTCCTTGCATTTTCCACCTGATGGCCAATCTTTAGCAGCAGCAATTTCAAATGCATTTTGTAAAGTAGCTTTTTTATTTATTTATTTTTTTTTCAATTTGCTTATTTTTGTGATATGTCATCTAATAAGAAAACAAAATATCCTTTATGTTTACAACTATTTTGACTTGTAAAAATCCTAGAATTGCTGCTCCATTTTAATGTATGTATTTATTTATTGATGGTTTTTCTAGCACAACAAGTTAAACTTACAAATTCAAATAATTGTATTGAATTTAATGAATAGATTATTTGGTTGATTTATACTGCCACAACTTAAAGTAACTTTAACTTTATACTTTCATTTTTTAAATTTAAAGCAAATAGTATTATTATTATGCTTTAATTGTTTGATAATTTAAATTTTTGTTTGCTGTGTCGACTATAAGCAAATAGATAATTGTTTGAAATTTACTTTCTTTATAAGATGACGAAAAAACTAAGATTTCTGTCGTTTTCATTATAAATCAAGATGTTTTTTTTCTCAATTTTACTTTCCATAACTCTGTTAAAATTCTAAATATTAACTTCATTACATATTTCTGAAAATTTCTTTTACAAAACTCCGAATTTGAAAATCTTAAACAGCAAAGCATGATAAGTCCGAAATGACAAGAAAATGTCGCTTGTTAAGTGATTTTTTTCTAAGAATTCCACGTGCCAATTTTTGTTCATTGTTTTCTGGTCTGGTCGAATTTTTGAATTGGTCGCATTTTTCTTGGGACTATACAACAATAAGGTCCCAGTTGTTACACATTGTTTGCCTCGGGCGCATTCTTGAGCGATTTATAACGAATTCAATGTGGCTAACGATGCCTCATGTCATGGGCTTGGAATCAACTTAATTTGGCAACGCAATCAGAACGCACTGCACGCATGAAAGCGACACGGACAGCGGACAATGGACAACGAACAGCGGACAGAGGACAATGGACAATGGACACCGGACAAGTCGTGCCACGCGTTGCATGCAGCACCCAGAAAGGGGTTGGGGGGGTAGTGGGGGTTAGCCTGTGGCACATGGCACAGTGCCACAACAAGTTCAAGGTCTGCATCGCGGGGTGCTGCAACCGCAAGAGCAAAACATACACATACATACATATACAAGTTGGAACGCTGCAGTCGAAAGTAAACAACTGCGTAATACTCTGATCTCAGCAGTGGCGCCCTCAGGGGGGGGGGGGGTTTGATGTTAACCCACCATCTCAGTGAGCTTCTGAAAGTAGAATGCAAGATTCTCATCATTTTCGCTTTTCACAAACAAAAGGCGAAACAACAAAAGTGAATGCGAACTGAAAATCTATCATGTGGTTATTTTAGTAAGACAACTTTCTAAAACTGAGTACCAAGTGTAAAGCTTTTAATATAAAGTTGTTACTTTTGCATGATAGTTGTGACAATTTATAGATTTGTAAGCATACCTGAAAGGTAACTTTGGGTACCCCCAAAAGTTATCTCCAGCATGCTTAGAATGACTACACAAAATGATCTAGCTATGTCTGTCTGTCTGTCTGTATGTATGCAAACTATTCCCTCAGTTGTTGAGCGACGAAACTTTGCACACAGGCTTATTATGCAAAGGGACAGCATATTGGTCGGAACCGGCCGGATCGTACCTCTATATCTATTATAGCTGCCATACATCTCTAAGTCGGTTTTGGCCATAAGTCCGATGTTTTCAAAGCAATTGCTTTCAATTTCCTTGTAAACTTAAACATCCTTATAACTCATCAATGGGTAAAATCGGGGTGCGTAGGGTGTAAAGTGACGCCCTGGCAAACGAAAGGTCCTGGGTACGAGTCTCAGCGGCGACTGGTCATTTATTTTCATTTTTTTCTTAGTCTTCCTTTCAAATATAAAACAGCTGTAGTCAAATTAAAAAAAAAGATCAGTATAATCGAGTTTTAGAGTGCTGCGCTGACAAACGGGAGAACACGGTTCAAATCCCAGCAGCCGCGACTTAATGATTTTTATTTATTTCTAATTATGCTCTTCAAATATATATCAAATAGCTTGAATTCAATATTTTAAATGCAAAATTAAAATTCATATGATACCAAAAGATAGAGCAAAAAAATAAATGCCACGCGATTAAAAGATTTTTTACTACTTTTGAAATTTCAGTGCAGTTGGCAGAGTGAAAATTGCCTAATGGTTCGAAAAGAGTATAAAATCTTCGGCACGCCGAAGATAATGCTTTCCCCACTTGTATTTATTTCAGTTTTGTAAAGATTAAAATAAAAAATTTTGGCTTTTAGTTTTCGGTTAAGCCAAAAAGATTGGTTTATGACTAATTGGGTTTTGGCTGTTACAGAGTATTATCAAATATGTTGTTAACAAGCTCTGCTTTTGATATGCTGCGAGTTGAAGATCTTAAAGACTGTAGCATATCGAAAGCAGAGATTTTCATTGGATATCTCATAGAAAAGAAATGTATGTGTATATATAAAACATATGTGTATGTTATGTTATCAGAGATGCCACCATTTCCAGTACATTGGTATACCCGTTTTGCTACAGGGCTACAGGGTATAATAAGCAGTTGCTATCTATGTATGCATCTATCTCGATTAAGTGCACGAAATTGAGAAGCTAACTATCAAGCATAGTTTGGCTTAATGGGCTGTATGCATATACAGTACACACACACACACACACACGCACACACACACACACACTAGTGAACTTGTGCGTGTGTGTTGCACATTCGATATAACGGTCTTAGCGCGAAACCAATTGGCAGTCCAATGGAAGCCGCATCGAATGCTGCGCTGCTTTAAGACAAAAGCACACTTTGAGGCAGCTGTGAGAACACTTTGGCTGCTTGCCACGATTCGTGGCAAGCGAAAGTTGGCCACAATTGAGTTAGGCAAGCGTGTTCTTCAGCATATGGCGAGCTGGGCTCAACTGACCACTGGAGATCCTTGCGCCAAACAAGGACGAAAGTAGGCGGAGTGCGCGTGTGGACGTGTTTATGTGTTAATTGCCATTTGCTTCATCATGTCAAAATTAAGCGGCTGTGCGAAAATAGCACTTGACACAGCTCTGCTGCACGAAACTTGGCCGAAAGCTGTTTTTCCTGGCTGATGAATGCAGCGCTATTCAAATACGAATGCCCAAAACGACCACGCCCACACTTTGTGTGGATGGTGTTTTGAAATTAAATTATAACGCACAATTTGGGCAAAACAATGAGAGACTGAGAGAAAGAGAGAAAGCGGCAGCAGCAGTAATAATCATGATGGCTATGCTGATAATGATGATAAATTCAATTATCCGCGATTGGGCGGCCGCAGACAGCGGCGCGAAGGACTCGACTAACCAAGCACCACACCACCGCACCACCCAACCACCCAAGCACCCCCAAGCACCCCCAAGCCACACAACCAGCCAACGCACTTGCGCCAATTGCCTGCGGTTTGGCTCTAAATTAATTTTCAAGTGGCTGCTGCCCGAAAAACGAAAACACTGGCAGGTTAGAGTGCTCGCGGCAAAAGTTAACGACTAAATTATACACTGTTTTCAACTCCATTACGCTTTGGAGCGTATAAATAAGTGTATCTCGTTTCTTGTATAACAAAAATTACGTGTTACGTATACTTAATTTTTGTTTAGGCATGTTCGCCTAGGAAACAAAACCAAACGAGCAGCTACTACATATGCACAAATTGTAAAGTCTCATGCTCTTTAAGACTTATGTATTTGATTTATTTTCTTTTATTCCCAACAATCCATTCTTATTTAAATTATAATGTGAGAGTTTAAAGTCTTTGGTAAGTAAGCGTTTATACAAACAGACAGATAAGCTTACGATCAAGAGTATATTTATATATATATATGTATACATATAATTTTATGGGATAGAACAGGTGCTACGCCTTCTTCCTGTTAGCATACATATTCCCAATTTTATTATACTTCCGTTAACTGTTTTTATACCCTTTTCGAAGAAAATAGTATATTAAGTTTGTGCTGAAGTGTGTAACGCATAGAAGGAAGCGTCGGAGACCCCCAAAAAGTTACTGCCAGTATGCTTAGAATGACAAAACAAATTGATCTAGCCATGTCCGTCTGTCTGTCTGTCTGTATGTCTGTCTGTATGTGTGCAAACTAGTCCCTCAGTTTTTGAGCTATCGCGATAAAACTTTGCACAGACACTTATTATTCAACGGGACAGCACATTGGTCGGAGCCGGCCGGATCGGATCACTATATCATATAGCTGCCATACAACAGGCAATGAATTAAATATTCTTAGAAAAAAAAAAATGTTCGCGACAAATCGATTTTGTACAGCATATGAAATTTCAGTGGTGCAGTTGGCAGAGTGAAAATTGCCTAAAGGTTCGAAAAGAGTATTAAATCTTCGGCACGCCGAAGATAATCCTTCCCCACTTGTTAACAGTAACAAGGAGATTCTCTGAACATTTAAAAACAGCTCAGTGACTCTTAGTTTGTGTTTCTGTTGCAATAACTTAATATCATTCAGATACAGTCGAACTTCTCTATAGAGAGAGAACTCTCAATTAGAGAACTCCCAATTAGAGAAGCTCGACTGTATCTGAATGATATTAAGTTATTGCAACAGAAACACAAACTAAGAGCCCTACATCAAATTATATATATTTTTTACTATAGTAAAATAATTGTGATTTTCATAATTTAGAAATTTCAATTATGTAACAAAGTAGAATATGTAATAATAGTAAAATAAATATGAATAGGAATATAATTTATGAATACGTTGATAAACTACGCACAATATATACACTTATGCCATCCATTGCCAGAGTATACAAAATCAAAGCTAAGTGTGGAAAGTTGTCCATAATGGAGAAAGCACAGGACTTGCTTGGAGCTCTGGCAATTCAATTTGGGCAAAGGACTTTAACAGCTACGCCACTAAAACAAGTCGCTTAGTGTTTTTGCTGGAGTGCATTGACCAGCCAAATTAATCGATAACTTTGTGGTTGGGCGGGCAGGCAGGAGGGAGGGAATTAATCGCCAGCAACCCAGCAGATGATTTTACTGCTAGCATTCGTATTGCTCTTAAATAGTCAGCAACTAGAGTATACAAATGTAAAGGGTATCAGCTAGTCGTGCTCTTACTTGTTGCTTTCATGCTTTTAGTTGGTAGTATGATAAAGTCCCAAAATGCTTTTGCTCACAAAGATGGATTTGAAGTGCGAACGCAGCGTATTTGTTATGCACGTATGTATGTATATTGTGCAGGGTATATACACACACACACACACAGAGGCGCACACACACATTATGTTGGCCATTGGACGACTTAATTAGAAAATGCGCACTTCATTCCGGCGAGCTAAGGAAAGGCAAATGGGGCAGCGAGGCCACTTTGGCCATTGCACGTCACCGGATGCGGATAAATCAGTTGGCTAAAGGTCTCTGGACTTCAGCGCCGTCTGTGTGAATGCGACATGCGACACCCAAGCGGGTGACAACAACAGGAACAGCAGCGGCAGCAGCAGCAGCAGCCAGAACAGCAAATTATCCGGTTTGCGTTTAAGTGCAACACACTGGTGGCATCAATACAGTGCCATCTGCCACCTGCCACCTGCCCCACCCACTCTCTAGGCAACCGCCACCAGATGCGTAAGCCTCACCTGCCTGAGAGTCAGTTGCTGACACCATTGTTGTTGTTGTTGTTGTTTGTGCTGCTGCTGCTGCCTTTGTTAGAGCCTAGTGCAGACTGCTGACTAACGACTAAGCTGAAATTACCAATACCAATATCATTTGTGGAGCGAGTCCTTGCTGCGGAAGATAAAGCGCTCTTTGCTGCGACTGGCATTGACACACACACACACACACACACACACACACACACACACAACAACAACAACAGCAAGTATCCTGCTTAGATTCCAAGGCTTGGAGTATGTCTTAGGTGAAAGTAATTGTTCTGCGTTTGGCATACGATTACATTTTATTGTATCTGTGCATCGAACATCATATAGATAGACTTGATAGACTTCGTATTACACTGGAGAACACTGAAAGTTCAATACTGTGTTCATAACGAACGAATATTATCATTTTATTAAAAACAATGAGCTTTAAAAAATAATGTTTAGGTTTAGTCAAATCATTTGAACAAATGTTGAGCCACTTTTTAACCTAAACAACCTCAGCTAATATAATTTTCAAATTTAAACACTTAATTTTATAATTTTCATACAATAAATAAATAATGGCTTATTTATAAATAAAATTTTATTGCATTAAAAACTCAATTTCAAATGATTTGATTGAAAGTGTTTAGTCTTATAAATTGGGCTAAGTTAAACATAAATTTCATTTTAAGAACGAATTTGTATACTCTTTTTAAGTTTGTGCTGAAGTGTGTAACGCATAGAAGGAAGCGTCGGAGACCCCCAAAAGTTACTGCCAGTATGCTTAGAATAACAAAACAAATTGATTTAGCCATGTCCGTCTGTCTGTCTGTATGCATACTAGTCCCTCAGTTTTTGAACAATCGTGATAAAACTTTGCACAGAGACTTATTATTTAAAGGGACAGCACATTGGTCGGAACCGGCCGGATCGGACCACTATATCTTTCATAAGAAAAATTGAAATTCATATGATATCAATTCGAAGAACAAAAAAAATATAAATGCCATGCGATAAAACGATTTTTTACAGCATAAAGGTTCGAAAGAATATGAAATCTTCGGCAGGCCGAAGATAATCCATTCCCACTTGTATTAATTCAAAACTTCATTTCAAAGAAGCGATCAGGTTAAAAGTGTTTATTATTAGAAATAATTGCACTTTTTACCTTTTAAATTCAATAATTTTGAGTGTGCACTGTATATACACAAGGTTAGAGTAAATAAAAACACTTGCACAGTTATTTGACAATTCTTAAATATGCTTAAGAATATAGATATTGTTAAGAATAGATATGTGGAAAAATGGTAAATGAATCGCGCTTACAGCTATGAATTAAATAAGATTCTCCTTGTATTTGGCAGTGTCCAAAAGCAAGCAAAGTCTTTATTTAATTACGAATTAATTATACGTTAATTATGAAAGGAAGGTGCTTAAAGAGGACTCCAGTGGCATAAATGTAGATATGAATTAGAATATAATAAGTTTTTCATTGCTGTCGTCCTTTTTTTTTTTTTATTTTATTTTATTTTATTTATTGTCGACTACTGACAGTCGACACAAAAGAATTTATATAAAATTATAAAAAAAATTTAATGTATATACAAGAATTTAAATAAATTTAAAATCGTAAATATATTAAATTAAAGAAATAAAGTTAAAATTACGTTAGGCTCTGGGGATATCAATAGCAAAATTAAATCATTGGTCCAACATTTGTTGCAAGGATTGGGGAAACCCAGAAAAAACCCAATCAAACCAAAAATCAATAAAAATTTGTTTAGTAGTTAATGAGTTAGTATATATTAGAAAGTATTTTATAAAGTGAAAGATAGAAGATAGAGAGAGAATAAAGAAAAATAAAGGAGGGAAATAAAGAAAGAAAAGGGAAAATAGATTTAACTAAACACGGGCAGAGGTGTCCCGTAAATACAAAAGAATATAAGATTTTATTAGTGGGAGAGAGAGCTCAACCGAGATGACATGGAACACTTTGTTGTAGTCCTTGCAAAGAACACGAAGAGGATTGTGCAAAGCGTAATCAGTCGTGCATGAAGGTAAAATCAAGGGGACGTAGTTTCTTGTTGGCCTACTAGGCACAAAAAAGTTTAGGCGAGCTAACAGAAAGGAAGAGTCTATGTCGCCGTTAATTAACTTGTGTAGGAAGACAACACCAAGCGTTGTTCTACGGTTAAGTAACGACGGAAGATTAATAAGTAACAGCCTACTGGAATACGATGGCAAACGGAGATTGGGATCCCAGTTAAGTCCACGTAAGGCAAAGAGCAGAAATTGCTTCTGCACGGATTCTATACGCTCTTGGAAGTTTTGGTACTGCGGACACCAAATACATGAGCAGTATTCAAGGATAGGACGAACTAAAGAAACATATAGCAGTTTTGTGGTGAAAGGATCGTTAAATTCTTTCGACCAACGCTTAATAAAGCCAAGTACACCTCTGGCCTCATTAGTGATAGTCGACATATGCATATTAAAGTTAAGCTTGTTGTCAAAAATGACTCCAAGATCTTTAACTGTAAAGATACGTTGCAATGGAACATTGTCAATCGTATAAGTGGTTAAGTAGGGTCTAGTCCGACTAAAAGTCATGAACATACATTTTGAACAATTTAGCTGCAGTTGATTGGCCGAACACCAGCGCTGCATAGAGTTCAAATCATCTTGCAGATGAGTATGACACAAGGGATCGGTGTACGAAAAAATAAGTTTCACATCATCTGCGTACATAAGAATACGAGAGTGTGATACAATCGAAGGCAGGTCATTAATGAAAAGAGTAAACAATAAAGGTCCAAGATGACTACCTTGAGGTACACCAGAAGTAACGTGAACCATTTTCGAGGTAGTCGACCTAAGCAATACTCTTTGAGTGCGACCTTTCAAATAGGTGGCAATCCATAAAAGAAATGAGGGAGGGAATCCTAAACAATCAAGCTTATATAGCAATATATCATGGTTAACAGAGTCAAATGCTTTACTGAAGTCAGTATATATAACGTCAGTTTGCATTTTCGATAGAAATGCATCATTTACCAGGGAGGTAAATTCAAGCAAGTTGGTCGTAGTGGACCGACTCTTAATAAAACCATGTTGGGCAGGGGAAATAATCGACTTACAGAGATGTTGCAAAGTCGAAGTAAGGATTTTTTCAAATAATTTTGGGATGGCTGATAACTTTGCAATACCTCTATAATTCGAAATATCTGACTTCCCACCTTTTTTATGTAAAGGAATCACAAACGATTCCTTCCATATAGATGGGAAGACTGCAGAATCAAGGGATAGATTAAAAAGCTTTAGCAATGGTTGAATAAGCGAATTACAGCACTCCTTGAGCACACAACTAGGGATGTTGTCAGGCCCTGGAGAGAAAGAAGATTTTAGAGATTTAATAGAAGATAGAAGTGAAGTGTTAGAGATGGTTGGGGTAAATAGGTGGTTAGAAGGCGAAATTTGAAAATGATAAGACACATTAGTAGGGGTGACAGAGGAATAGGTTGACTGAAAAAATTTTGCAAATAGGTCAGAAGCAGCAGAATCATTACTAGCTTTTTCTATCCCAAGAAAAAACGAAGAAGGCAAACCAGAAGATTTGCGCTTGGAATTCACAAAGTTGTAAAATTGTTTAGGATCCTGACTAAACTGACGTTTGCAGCGAGCAAGATAATTCTCATAGCATTGAGAGTTTAGAAGAAAAAAGTTTGACTTGGCTATAGAATATTTAGACAAATCGAAATTGGAGCCAGACTTCTTAAATTTTTTAAAACACTTTGATTTTTGGTTTTTTAAATAAGAAAGTCTTGGCGTGAACCATGGTGGTTTCTTCAAACCAGATGTTCGAATGTATTTTGGTATACAAACGTCAAAGAGCGCATATATGTTTTCGTAGAATCTTTTAATAGCTACATCTATATCAACAGCATTGTCTAAAAAAGACCAATCAGTTGAATAAATAAGCTGATTAAGTAGGGTGTAATTCCCCTTACGAAAACAAAATATTGGCATATTTGAGGTTGGTGAAGGTAAGGCGGAAGCTTTTGAAAAGAAAAGAGAAATTTCTATAGTGGGATGGTAAGAATCTTCAGGGACAGTTACTGGAGGTGACCTAGACACAGAAGCACTGGGACAGTCGTTGATAAAAACGAGATCAAGTATTCTATTCAATTGGTTATGAATTGAATTGATCTGAAACAACGAAAGATCAAACATGCCATCAATAAAATCATGCTGAGCTGACGGAATAAGATAATTTGTGCTGCTAAAAATGACCATATGATATTTGGCAGATTAAAATCGCCTAAAACCACAAAAAGGTCATTATCACGCACATGGGTAGAAACTTCTCTGATATAAGATATGTGTCTCATATAAACTTGAATATCAGAAGAGGGAGGGATATAAGAGCAAGTAATAAAAAGAGCCATTGATGGGAATATTACTTTAGCAGCAACAATTTCTACATCAGCAGGCATAGTAAAATTAAAAAGTTCAGATTGGAGCGTGGCTTTAATGGCAATTAGAACACCACCACCTCTAGTCGGCCGGTCACGTCTATAGATATTAAAATTATTTGAAAAAATCTCGCAATCAGAAACAGTAGTGTTTAACCAAGTTTCAGAGAAAGCGATAATATGTGACTCAAAAGATGTGCTATTTGAGAATAGACTTTTAAGTTTAGACATAAGGCCTCTAACATTCTGATATTGAATGGTAGTTAAATCAAAATTCAGTTTTTTGAGGGATTGCTGGATGCTGAACTACCAGCTGGAAGTGTGACAGGTGGAGGGATTTTTCGAATTTTTGGCTTAAATTCATGAACAATCATGTGTGGTGGCCAAAATTTCGGGTCACAAATTATGTGGAAAGTATCATTTGGAACACTTATTTTGAAAGACGCTATTTCACGAGGTGAAGAAAAATTAAATTTGGTGACTAATACGCTAGCGATAGTTTTGCTAGCAATGTATGAGACTATAGAGTCTGAAGTAGTATCAGAAGCAAGCCTAGATATAAAAACTTGCTTCCTAGGGGCAATCACATTTAAAACTGGTGGTTGCGCTGAAATTGCAATATTAGAATTGTTGCTAATTCCATTTGTAATCGGGCTATGAGTTGTTCTGCGTTTCCGCCGAGAAACAACTCGCACCGATGTTGACAGATCTACAGAAGGGGGTATGATTGGATCCACTGTGGTTGGTAGTGGAGTAATTTGGAGGGATGGAGAAGGAGACAAAGAAAGTATTGGCGAAACGTCCACATTTTTTGGAGTTGCCAAAAGAGTCGGAGTACACTGGGCAGCAGAAGGCGGCACAGATACAGGCACACTTAAGAAGTGCGACTCTAGCTGGCGAGCAGGGGGGACTCAAATTTATATTGGCTAAGCAGTTCAGCGCTTGATTCGAAATCATTCGCAAGAAGCTTAGCCACAGTTTGCAATTTAGTAAACTGATTTCTCACGGAATTATACATGCGTGAGAAGTCAGTTTGTATGTCTATGCATACTGGGCACGACCATTTCAAGCCACCGCTGCCTTTTTAGCAATTGCGGTGACTTTGTCACATTCGCGACCAGTAAGTCCTGCACATTTAGCATGCATAATATTATCAATTAAGTTTGCAGCACGACATATTGACTACTGGGGTCTAATAAATTACACAAATATGATACAGAAATTTGCGAGAGCGCAAAGCAAAGAGAGGCGTAGAAATTGAAGCAACCAAAAAAAAAGCACTCAAGTTTAACTCAAAACTAGAGTCAATACACAAATAATAATGCGTGTGAAGAACAAAACAATAACAACAAGTTAGGTGAGCGCGGCGCACAAAGAGAATATGCACAGGCGAACACACGCACAAACAGATGCTTGCAAACGAAAGCACCGAAACAAGATAAGCAGACGAAAAAAAGAACACAAACAACAAGTGCAGAACTGACGCCGCGTTAATAAATTGAATAATTGCTATTATTCTATGCACAGCTGATAAAACTTTGCACAAAAACCAAAGCGTTATCACTTGACCACAATATTGGGTAAATTTTAGATAATTAAATGCTTTAACAGCGTTAAGAAAAAATAAAAGTTGCAGAGCACAATAAAACGCGTCAATTACACTCAAGCTGAGATCTCTCTATGTGCTGAAGTGTGTAACGCATAGAAGGAAGCGTCGGAGACCCCCAAAAGTTACTGCCAGTATGCTTAGAATAACAAAACAAATTAATCTAGCCATGTCTGTCTGTCTGTCTGCCTGTCTGTCTGTCTGTCTGTCTGTCTGTCTGTCTGTGTGCATACTAGTCCCTCAGTTTTTGAACTATCGTGATAAAACTTTGCACAGACACTTATTATTCCAGGGGACAGCACATTGGTCGGAACCGGCCGGATCGGACCACTATATCTTATAGCTGCCATACAATTGGAAGTCGGTTTTGGCCATAAATCCCATCATTTCAAAATTATCGCGATAAAACTTTGCACAGATACTTATTATTCAAAATTACAGCACATTGATCGCAGCCGGCCGGATCGGACCACTATATCTTTCATAAGAAAAATTGAAATTCATATGATATCAATTCGAAGAACAAAAAAAATATAAATGCCATGCGATAAAACGATTTTTTACAGCATAAAGGTTCGAAAGAATATGAAATCTTCGGCAGGCCGAAGATAATCCATTCCCACTTGTATTAATTCAAAACTTCATTTCAAAGAAGCGATCAGGTTAAAAGTGTTTATTATTAGAAATAATTGCACTTTTTACCTTTTAAATTCAATAATTTTGAGTGTGCACTGTATATACACAAGATTAGAGTAAATAAAAACACTTGCACAGTTATTTGACAATTCTTAAATATGCTTAAGAATATAGATATTGTTAAGAATAGATATGTGGAAAAATGGTAAATGAATCGCGCTTACAGCTATGAATTAAATAAGATTCTCCTTGTATTTGGCAGTGTCCAAAAGCAAGCAAAGTCTTTATTTAATTACGAATTAATTATACGTTAATTATGAAAGGAAGGTGCTTAAAGAGGACTCCAGTGGCATAAATGTAGATATGAATTAGAATATAATAAGTTGTTCATTGCTGTCGTCCTTTATCTAGTCTAGTTGCAAGCTCGAACAAAAAGCAAGTAAGTCTTACTCGACTAGGAGATACGCTACACACAGTCCTAACATGCATACCGACTTGTCAGTGTGTCTGCAAGCAGTGCAAGCAGTTTACTTTTTTACTGAGATTATACATGCCAGATTTGGTGGCTCTAGCCCTGGTAACTAACAAGTTATGGACAAAAAACGCTTGTCTGACAACGATATGTATCGATAATTTTTGAACGCGGCGAGCTATCGATATAGTGAAATCAACTTGATCTGGCCAGGAAATATGCGAACTTATATGCAAAATATGATATCTGATATCTCAGACTCGACTGTTCATAGTAATCAAGAATATATATGTATGTGTATATATATATATATATGCTCTATGGGGTCGGAGATGATTGCTTATGCCTGTTACATACTCATGCACAACTTCATTATACCCTCTTTGCCCATTTGGAATGGAAGAATGAGAACCCTCAGCATTTCTTGTGCCTAGCTGAGAGGTTTGATAAGCAACTAATTGTACTACTTTCGCAGAATATACGAATTTACTTTGTGTTCTTTGCAGTTGTAGTTGTAGTTGTAGTTGTAGTTGTAGTTGTAGTTGCAGTTGTAGTTGTAGTTGTAGTTGTAGCTGTAGTTGTAGTTGTAGTTGTAGTTGTAGTTGTAGCTGTAGTTGTAGTTGTAGTTGTAGTTGTAGCTGGGAGTAGCTCAAACAAAGTTATTTCAAGGCGATGCGATGCGATGCGATGGGATGCATCCAAGTCCTGGCTGCAGTTACCCGAATGGAATTGATTTCATTGAGCAAACAAAACGCTCGGCTAAATTTAGACGCAATCTTTGCAGCAGCACAGCAAGTGTGTGTGCGAGTGTGTGCGTGTGTGTATTTGCTCTATGTGGGCGTATGGGCGTATGGGCGTATGGGCGTGTCGTTGCTACCTCTTACAGATGACGCTAAGACATCAAATGTGGCTCAAAGGGCCGCATACTAAATGAGTTAGTAGTACTTGAGTAGATTGTTTTTGCCATCGGCTTCAAAGAGCGTTACGCATTTTACGCCCAATTAAATTGATGTAAGTATATGTATGTACATATATGTACATACATATGTATGTATTGTACGCCCAGCACCCGGTTAAGAGTTCAGCCCACTAAAGGGTCATGAAGGGACGATGCCTTTTGGCTCGTTAACAACTTGTGACGTTTTGATTTATAACAATTTAACCATTGGCACAAAATGAAAATAATGCCAGCACTGAGACTATGCCAAAAATGTGCACTCTGTGAGGCAGCCGAATTACACGT
This sequence comes from Drosophila flavopinicola, assembly GCA_035042425.1. NCBI lineage: Eukaryota > Metazoa > Arthropoda > Insecta > Diptera > Drosophilidae > Drosophila > Drosophila flavopinicola. The sequence goes on along the minus strand of JAWNLL010000473.1, from coordinate 1,387,173 downwards.
AGCGCCCCGGGCAACCGACCATAGACATACACTGTTCAAAAAGTGGTTGACTTCAGTACGAAACATCAACTAGTTTAATCTTAACCAAAGTCTTGAATAGTCAGATTTCCATATCATGTTGTTTATACTAATCCGTAAACTTCGAATTTTGTGAAATTTTTAAAATATTGACTTTATATATATGCCCAACATCTGACAAATCTGTCATCGCATAAACAAATAGCCCAGACCGTTTTCAAGCTAATGTCAAAGACTATTTCTATAATCGAACTTTAAGTGCTACATTACAAAATTCTACCTGATAATCTGTATAACTTTGTGTTTACTTGTTGCATATATATTTGATCTGATATTTGCAGTAGTGTAAGTTTGTTTCAAGTTGCACTTAAAACCTTTTTGAACTTTAAAAATTGTTCTATTTGCTATGTTGTCCGAACATATACAGATCAAATCTATTGCGATATCTGAAATGTAAAATAAAGTTTTTGTACTAATACATATGCGCATAAATGTCATATCAGATCCGAAACCAGTTGCTTTCCGTCAAATATTATTGACTTACTTGAATGCTACGTTTTTCTCACAGTGCATCGTTTTGTTGTCATAAAATGTTATTTGCTTATGCGTTTATGCGTTTGTGTGTGTGTGTGTGTGTGTGTGTGTGTGTGTGTGTCTGATGGGCTAAAGCATCACACAAGCAATTCGGCTAAACACGATTTCTTTATTTCGTCTCAAGGCGAACTGAAAGCAAGCGCCAAAGGCTCACAAGTGCTGCCAGTTCGTTGTGAACTAGTTCCTTAAAGGACTTGCTTATGTAAGGAGAAAGGGATTTCACTTGTCCAGTAGCTAAGTTCCACTCCAATGAGTTTATTCTATCGAAATTGTACTGCAAAACAGAACTAAACTCATAACGATTTCTCAAAAGCAAATGGAACTAGTTCTTAAGAACACTCAATCAGCTAGTTGACAGCACTGGCATACACACATACATATGTATGTATATATGTATGTATGTGTATGTATATCGAAACTGTTTTGATGAAGCGTTCACATTAATTGCTCATCATCGTTGGACCAAAGTGGTTGATGGTGGTGCTGTCAAGTGGTTGCAGCACTACCCACTTTCCCCTGCCTCCTCACCCGCCCCCTCCTCCACCATGTGGCAGTGCCTTCTGGCCATTGAACTTTGACGTGTCACCCAGCACCTCCAGCTGTACGAGTACACTTCGATTTTTCTAAGGCCGACCGCCACGCCAAGGTCATAATTATGCGGAGCTATTCACACACACACACACACACACACACACACACACACACACACACACACACAGTCAAACACTATCAGTGACATTTGTAATCTACCATCATCGAACATGGAACACGATTATTGTGCGTTTATTTGCGGTCATGACATCGCCATGTTGTTTTCTTTTGGTCCCTGGATTATTCCCAGTACTAATGCTAAAAGGCAAGAGAGTCTAATGAACTTTTTCCCAAAATATAAGTTTGAACTTATGAAAATTAACAACTTTTCATATTTTTTTAGAACTGAAAAACTACATTTTTTCGGTGCTCATAAGTATTGGCACACCTACTCAATAACTAAAATAAAACCCTTTTGGACTATTACTTATTGCAAGTGTCTTGACAGACCGAATAGCCCAATTGTTTGATAACCCCCATCCCATTCTTTTTGCCATTCTTCGTTCTCAACTCCTATTTGGTGAAAATAGTCCAGTTTTCTTTTACTTTTACCGAGGACTTTTCACAAATGCTCAAAGGGATTTGGGTCTGGTGTGCCGAAATGTACATATGTATGTATGTATGTATGTATGTATGTACATATATATATCCTAAATCAGCCTTAATACCCGATTAGTGTCCGTGTGTATTTTTTAAAATTTATATTTATACCTATTCATTTCTATATTTATTAATGTACATACATACATACATATGTATGTATGTACACAGGAAAACGCTCGACTAAGTTAACTGTAATCGCATATTCTTCCATTGTACGCAGAAAATGCTCGATGTACGCAGACTTTTGCGGGTCCATTTTTTTCTCATTTTTTATACGCTTTTCGAAGAAAATAGTATATTAAGTTTGTGCTGAAGTTTGTAACGCATAGAAGGAAGCGTCGGAGACCCCCAAAAGTTACTGCCAGTATGCTTAGAATGACAATACAAATTGATCTAGCCATGTCCGTCTGTCTGTCTGTCTGTATGTATGCAAACTAGTATGAGCTATCGCGATAAAACTTTGCACAGACACTTATTATTCCAGGGGACAGCACATTGGTCGGAGCCGGCCGGATCAGACCACTATATCTTATAGCTGCTATACAACTGGCAATGAATTAAAGATTTTTAAAACAAAAAAAAAAAATGTTACGCGACAAAACGATTTTGTACAGCTTATGAAATTTCAGTGGTGCAGTTGGCAGAGTGAAAATTGCCTATAGGTTCGAAAAGAGCATAAAATCTTCGGCACGCCGAAGATAATCCTTCCCCACTTGTTTTAAATAATATTATTAAAAACACATAATAATAATAATATAATTAAAAAAAATAGTAATTAAGAGAAAAGAAAAATCTATATAATGAAAAAATTTGAGTGTAATACACATTGTAGATCCGAAGATAGAGCTAAAGTTGAATTTTAATTTTCTTTTTGCCTGTACGCAGAGTTTTGCGGGCAAGTGTATATCATATTTACATATACTTTTATATTATTTACTTAATGCCATCTAATATTCAGTGTACAGCCACACATTCAAATTTATCCACTGACCTTGAATTGTGTATTGTATACCGAAAACCAATTCTGGCGAGTGCAGGCAACAGCAAAGCGCTCAGATTTGCAGATCATACGCAATAGCATGCAACGAAAGGAGACAGTGACATATGCAAAAGACCATCAGCGCCAATGCCACGCAACGAAAAGGGATGGAGATATTGACACTTACATATTTTGTCTTCCGCTTTCCGTCGTATTCGCCATGTGCAGGACAACAACAAGCAGCGCGTAAAAATCGACATGCGGCGCCAATGGCTCAAGCATTTTTTCGGTAGAACTAGCATGCTTTTTCGATCAAAAGGTTGCACATTGCATACGACCGAATATGTCGCGTAGATATGATAGCTTTGTGACGTCACAGCTAATAAGTTTAATTCGATGTTGCTTAGTATATATATTTATACATAATTTTAAATATCATTAAGGCATTGTGGTTAAATGATAAGGTTGTTAAAACATGTCAATTGAATGTAAGCATTGATCGATAGCATGAAGCTATATGTTGTGACGTCATACGCAGAAGAAAAGCTGCAATCTTCATTTCATAATTGATTCACATTTTGCTTAGCACACACATACATATGTACTTATGCATTTGCATTTGTATTTCGGTCAGATTTGAGTGCCGAGCGGGAAACTCAGTTCTGCAACCAACGTAATTGGTGACTGACGTTTCTTGAGTAAGCGTTGCGTTAGATTTTTATAAATTTGTATTAAAAGCAAACTTTGATAATATCAGATTTACTAAACGATGCGACGCAACTTGGTCACAATGAACAACAATGAGCAACACGCAGTTGATGGGCAGAAGCTGAGTCTCCAATCGTATCAGAATGGCTATCCGGTTTTAGTGATGCCTGCTGTGGCAACAGCACCTGCTGCGAATAAGTTGTGGCTCCCACCGTATCCGAATGGCTATCCGATCATTGAGATGCCTGCAGGGCAAAAGATGGGATTCCGACCTGATCCGAATGGCTATCCGATCCTTGAAGTAGCTGCTGGGCAGATTCTCAGATTCAAATCGTATCAGAATGGCTATCCGGTTTTGGAGATGCCTGCTGTGTCACCAGCACCCGCTGCGAATAAGCTAGGGCTCCAACGGTATCCGAATGGCTATCCGACCTTTGGGGTGCCTGCTGTGTCACCTGAAGCTGCTGGGACGATGCTAAATCTCCAACCGTATCCGAATGGCTATCCGACCTTTGGGGTGCCTGCTGTGTCACCTGCAGCTGCTGGGACGATGCTAAATCTCCAACCGTATCCGAATGGCTATCCGACCTTTGGGGTGCCTGCTGTGTCACCTGCAGCTGCTGGGACGATGCTAAATCTCCAACCGTATCCGAATGGCTATCCGACCTTTGAGGTGCCTGCTGTGCCTCCTGCAGCTGCGTTCAAATTGCCATCTGCTGTTAAGACTAAAGTCATATCGCAACTGCACTTCGGGCCGACTCCATTGCCGGCAAGGATCACCAAGAGGCGCTCAACAATAGCGCCAGCTACTTACCGCCCGGAGCCGGAGATGCCCCCACCCGCCCAGCCTTTGGGCAGCATGCCGCTGCGTCGCTCAAGTCGTATTTCAATGGCGCAACGCCCGGTCTCAATAATGCTCGAGCGGGTCTTGAAGCTGCGTCGGGAGAACGATCTGATGAAGGAACAGTGGGATAAGGACAATGCGGAGCTGGCGCAGATTGATCGCGACTTTAATCAGCAGTCGCAGAGACTTATAGACTTTATGGAGAAGCAGAAGGAGTGCCTGGCCTTAATGAATGAGCGTGCCTCCAAATGATCACTGGGCATCATTGTGTCATCATTTCGAATGAAATCTCAATCATCGATCATTAATCTTTTTCATATCGTTTATTCTCAGATATTTTGTATAATAAACGCATGGAAAAAATGTTACGTTGTGGAAGGTTATTGGTAATCTATACATCCATTTGGAAGACGGTCTCTAAAAGTAATCAGTAGTTTAGTTTTGAAGCTTGAAATTGTAGTAGATTCCAATTCCCGATACACAAAGAAATCTGCTGTACGAAGTACTTTAGCTACAGTAAATCTCTGAAGAAATTACGAATTTGCGATTATCTACGAAAAGCCATCAAATTTTAAGCTTCTTAAAAACTGCCATAACTTTGTCAGAACTGTTTAGATTTACGAGGCAGTTTTGATCATTGTTTGACCTCTATATGCATTTAAATCTGATCGAATTATGACTTCTCGATCTTATCTGAGAAATAAGCCACGAAATGAATTCCAAGTCCCTGGAAATGCCTTTTCAACATTTAAAACTCCCACTACCAAAATCAACCGACTTTTGCCTTCAACTGCTTTTGCCTTTAGTCATAACTATTCTGGTAGAACTACCGCAAGTATTGCTTCTTTTGTTTATGATATTGTAGACGAAGACCAGTGTTGAACAAAGTCATATTCTTTTCGAAGAAAGTAGTAAATTCATTTAGTCCTGAAGTTTGCAAAGGCACAGAAGGCATCAAAGGATTTATTTAGAAAGAAACAGGTTTACAAGAGAGGTATTAAATAATGATATAAGTTAGATCCATCTGCCCATATAACATACAATCTTAACAAGTTTTCGTTTGGTTTCATCAGCTGTTTAGATATACATACATACAATTTAATAAGCAACATATTTTTACAAAACCATGTGAAGGAGCATAAAAGGAGACTTCATTATGCCCTGAACCCATCAAAAATGGGTAAAAAGGGTATTATGGTTTTGTGCAACAGTATGTAACAGGCATAAGGAAGCATCTCCGACCATATAAACTATATATGTATATTCTTGATCAGTATCAACAGCCGAGTCGATCTAGCCATGTCCGGCTGTCTGTCTGTCCGTCTGTATGAACACGCAGATATCAGAGACTAGAGAGCTAGAGACTTCATATTTGGAATATAAGTTCTCGTAGTGCCGGGACAGTACAAGTTTGCTTCATTTTATCGATAACTCGTCCCGTTTCAAAGCTATCGATAAATTTCAATTTCAGACCAGTGTTTTTTGGCCATAACTGGAAAGGTTTAAGAGCTAGAGGCCCCAAATTAGGCATGTATAATCTCGAATATCATACACATATTACAAATATTTCACTTTTTGGATACCACCACCCAATTTTTGAGCTTATGACCTTGCAATTTGGTTTGGTCACACATTTTATAGCCAACGTTATGTCCTATGTCTTTCAGAAAGAACGGACAATAAACACAGAAGTTATCTAAGATTTGACTTTCCATTACATGTATGTATGCACACTGATAGATCAGGGTATTTCCTGGTCAGGCACTCCCGACTAGAGCACTCTTACTTGTTTTGAGCAGCTATTGTGTGGAAGATCTTATATATGTACAAACGAAACGAGCAAAGAGCTATTTTGATGCAGAACCGCAGAAGTACATAGTATGTACATATGTATGTACATATATTTGCATACACATTTTCATCAAGCGTGAATAATATTTATTACGAAATGGCTGTCGTATGGGTGCAGTCAAAGGGGCGTGGTGGAGGGCGGGGGCGGGGGCGTGGTTGCCAGGCAACTTAGCGGTCAGGTCGCTGGCGTAAACAAAAGCGAAACCAAACAACCGGAGAGCCACAACAAACCAAGCTGGAAAAAGTATGTGCATTATTCAAAACGCAGTGGCAATCGTTGGCAGGATGTCATTCAAGGATGTGCGAGGTGAGTGTGAGGGCGACTGTCAGCTGAAAGATTGCCTGCTCATTTGAGCTGAGTTCCAGATCTGGGCGAGCACCTCAAGCTGTTGGGCTTTCCGCGCGTCTTTCCGCTGCAGGCGCTGGCCACGCCCCATGGCAGCCTGGCCAGCTTCCACATTGTTGCCGAGCTGCTGCAGTGGCTCGCTGGCCTGCTCGAGGTGGGCGCTACACTGTCCGGCGGCGTTGCCACGGAGGAGCAGCGTGTCCAGCTCGTGCGCAGCGCCACCGAGTTCTTTGTGACCAAGTCGGGCATACGACTGAATCCGCGCAAGCTGTACGCCGCCGCTGCTGTCAGTGCGCAGGAGCTGCAGAAGATTACGCGGCTGCTGATTGCACCGACGCAGGCGGAGGAGAGCGAGGAGCCCGAGGAGGAGCAGCGCGAGCGGGAGCGCGAACGGGAGCAGTACCGCAGCCTCAACCAGGTGGACATCGGCGACAAAATGGACGAGCTGCGTCGCGCCCGTGAGCTGTCCTCGGATCTGACGCAGCGTGGCGCCGCTTTGTTTGATCTGCTGTCGCAGGAGCTGCTCAACAAGGAGGCGCGCCTGGCGCAGGCGCAGCGTCCCATGGAAATGCTGGGCGTGGAACGCACCATGAAGCATGCAATTCAGGCGACACAGCTCAAGCTGCAGTCCAGTCGCGCCCAGCTGGAGAGTGGACGCGTTGAGCTGAACGCACTGAGCTCCAAGCTGCAGCGGAAGCGGGCCGAGCTGGAGCGGACCAAGCAGCGACTGGAGGCGCTGCAGAAGATCCGACCCGCGCACATGGCCGAGTTTGAGGAGTGCGAGAAGGAGCTGCAGCAGCTCTTCCAGCGCTACTTCCTTCGGCTGCACGTACGGGATGCATTGCGCACCCTCCTGGAGACGCGCACCAAGCGACGGGGTACGCCCAGCGCCTCTCCACTGCTGCCCAAGCCGGCGGAGAGCTCGATGCCCTTCATACCCGAGGGACTCATCGAGGACGACGACAACGACGACGATGACGACGACGACGATGATGTTGATAATGCGGCTGACGCTGACGCACAGCTGCGTCGCCTGGGCTCCTTCGGCCTCGACTCGGAGATACCCGACATACGCGACGAGGACCTCATGCTGCAGCGCAGCCGAGCGGCCCAGGGCCTCCCGGGCAAGCGTCCCGGCACGGCCACCTCACGCATCCGCCCCACCACCGGACGCAGTCGTCGGTCGACGGCTGGCGCCTCCGGCAGCGCAGCGCACGCACGCAATGGCCGCCATGCACGTGACCCGCCTGGCAGCGGTGCTCTGAGTCGCCGCGAAGCGGACGACAGCAGCTTCGGTAGCTCCGACAGCGAGCTGGACGTCGGCGACATCATGGGCTTGAGCGGGATGAGCGGCGCAGCTGGCACCGGAGACGATGACTGTGAGTACACTGAACAGCCAATGCACTCATAGCTAGACAGGATTTACAACTAATGTATTATTTATGTACATCAGACTGAAACATTTTCTTTGAAAAATTGGTTGATTTGATCCTGGTCACATGACCAGTGTTCATAAATACCAATTTCAATTCAGCCGTGCACAGCTGCATTGTACATACACACAAACAACTACAAGTGCATATGTACATTTATGTATGTGTGTGTGTGTGTTGGTGAGGCTTAGCGCAACGCGCGCTATAAATTCAAAAAATATGACGTCACAGCGCAAGAGAACGGTTTTCTTTCAAAACAACTGAAAGCACTGCGCTTACAACTCGCCGAGCTCAGCTGAAGTTCGGCACACGAACGATGAACAGCTGGCGACTTCGGGTGAAGCTAACGCTTGTCCCTACACACACCAAACATATGTATATACATATATATATGTGTGTGCGCGCGTTGCGATTTGTTGCGCTCCAGAGCCATGGAACTGTAAAATGGTAGATCTATGGCATGGTAGAACTATAGCGTGGTATAACTATAGCATGATAGAACTATAGCGTTGTATGACTATAGCATGGTATAGCTACATATATGGTGGAACTATACCATGATAGATCTATAGCATGATATAGCCATAGCATGGTAAAACCGTAGCACGGTAGCACTATACGGAAGACACATAAATGTAAACATAGCATGGCATAACTCTAGCAGCTTAGAACTATAGCATGGTAGAACTAAAGCATGGTTGAATTATGCAAGGTAGCGACAACCCAGAGAGTGCTCTCTTCGTTCGCCGTCATAAGTGGTTCAGCGTGAGTTGACTGAACTGCAAATCCTTAATTATTATTTGTTATTATAATGTTATTTTTGTTTAATTTGTTTCATCTTAATATAACTTCGATTGAATTCAATTCGCATTTCTCCATATCTCAATCCCATCCCATCGCATCCAGTCGATCTCAACTCCATCGATGACATCAGCATATCGAAGCTAACGGGCGAGCTGCCCCTAAGACCCAAAACAGCCAGCAAGCCGGAGCACCACAGCGACGAGGACTTCTAGCCAGGACTCCATGATGAGCTGCTTAACTGATAATACGCTGAACTGATGACTCAACTTTTGTATGTTTATTCTCGCAAGAGTATACTTTATTCGTTCCATGTGCAAACAATCCTACAACTAGTTGTCTCTACATACATATTGTATGCAGCAAATATACATACATATGGAGCAAAAAAAAATAAGAAGAAGACGTGCAGATTCTTGGGTAAGCTATTTACAGAAAACTCCCGAACATCATCAGAGATTGGGGTACAGCATGTTACATGACGACATCGCGGCACACGATCTTCGCCTTGGAGGCGACAGGAGCCGGCTGCTGTCCGCCGTAGATCTCGCTGTGCGCCGAGGATGTGGAGGAGGAGTAGTCGATGTGGCTGCCCGCCTGCGACAGCTCCTGGCGCGCCAAAAAGCTGTCCGCAATGGCGCGATCGAGACCCGTATACTGGAAGTTGGGCGCCCCATCCAGCACATCCGCCTCCGACTTGCGGCGCTGGCGGCGATTCGCCGTCGACTTGCCCGCCCGGCGACGTCGCCGCTCGCCATTCACCTCGGCCGACTTGTTGCTCTTGTGCGTGCGATAGGTGCCCGTGCCCGTGCCCGCTCCCGTTCCCGCGCCCACCAGGCTGGCCGGATGCGCATAGACCACGGAACCCGGACGCATATACGGCAGCGGCATGCCGCGATACTGCGGCGGCAGCGGAGGCACGGGCAGCAGCATCCCTCCGCCCAGGCCCAGGCCGGGCGGGGCCGGCGGCATGCGGGTGGGCGGCGGTGGTGGCATCTGTGTGCATAGGATTATATAGTATTGGATCAGAGATGCATGCGTATTTAATTTGTAATCATTGTTTTTGATGTTTGTTTTTGATGTTTACTGCTTTTGTTGCTACTGTAGAAATTAATTAATACAGTATTAGAACTTCCAAACTTATTGGTCAGAAATCAAATTCAAAAATTATATTTTGCAAATGTTTTTTTTTATGCTTTAACACATTCTTTGCATTCTTTAACACATTCTAGAATATATATAAAAAGTTAAACTGCCAAAAAAAAAACCTAAAAGCCATTCAGAAATCAGAGTCTCTTGATTTCAGGATATGGCTCCAATTTCTGAATAGTTGTAATAACAAAACTGTTTTTTATTTTGTGTCAAATTCTACTTCTGACATTTTTCACAATTTTTAAAATATTTTGCAGTTTATATCTGTATTATTTCCAATTGCTAAATTTGAATATTTGGTTATAATTTTTGACCGACGGATTAATTTTTGGAAGTTTCCATTTCCGTATACTCTAATTTATGAAACAAATCGAATCGAATCACCAAAGAAAGTGACGTTTTCTATCTATTTTTCGTTTCTATCTATGCTTCTGTTATTTCTATGCTTGTCTATGCTCTCTGCCGCCGAGTACCGTAATGAATCTCTTAAAATTGTTGCTAACAAACTGAACACAATAATCGAAATGACTACACCGCTGGTCAGACATATGGAGGCACTTACACCATTGCCGGCAGCTGTGGCTGGAATGAGCATGATGGAGCGCGACGGCGGCGTTAGCTTGCGCACTGATGGCGGTGGGAGGCTGCCCATATGCCTGGCATACATCCACATGGCCGCCAATTTCTCATTGTTTGCCTAAACAAAAAGTGTTGTTTTAGATTTGCATTTGTCAATGTTTGTTGTTTTGCATTACCTTTTCGCTGCCATTAAGCGACATGCTCTTTATATACTGATCCACCTTTTGCTGGTCCAAGGCCATGCCCGATGCGTTTGACTTAATGATGACGTCGCGCAATTCACTGTGCTGCGATCTGTATAAATAAAAGAAGAAAAACGTCCACAGTTAGCAAGTACATTTGAAATTACTGAACGGCACGAGTGGTGCCATCTATGTATTAGGTGTGCATGTGTACAAGTTATCGCAATATCGTCAGCATGCCGATAATGCGATATGTATTCGTGCGTGCGCTCGTGCGCAGCCCATCGCTAATTAGCTAGCAGCTGTCTTCTTCTTCTATTGTTTCTGTTCATCAAATTTCGTCAGCAAGAGAAAATATTAAATTGGCTCAAGCAGCAGCTAATTTTTACGCGGACAGTGCCCAAGACACGTATCAGTCAATTATCAACTAAACAGTAAATGCGTGCGGGTCACCAGCAATCAATAAGCGGACGACAGAGTATTGATTTTTTACAACATTTAAGACATGATATATAAAAGGGCTGACTGTTGTTGTTGATGTTTGGCTTTGGGTCGGCAAATTGATCGATAACGTGCTCGTACGTGCATACGATAGTATGCGACAGTGTGTGTATTCAAAATAATAACAGAGCCAAGCGCAAGAAATAAAAAAGAACATTTGGTTGCAAAGAAACCGACGAGAAACAGCAGACGAAAGTAGCCAAACAGCAATCGATAATCAGAAACTTGCGGCAATCGATTCCTAATCACAGCGCACAAAGAAGTTAGAGCGAGAGAGATAAGCCCAATAAGGAAGCTTATTGTGTGTGTGACTATTTCTTATTATACTAGATTTGCACACAGTATATGCACATAAACAGAAGATAGCAGCGACAAAGCGCCGTCGACTAATTGCTGGCGTTTAGAAGCAAAAACAGCTCGCCACGTCAGTGGGAGTGGGAGTGAGCGAGAGCGAGAGGCAATTAGCCCCAGTGCAGTAGCAGCAGCGAGCGAGAGCGAGAGAGCGCAACGTAAACAAACTGTATCTCCCAGCTATGTTCAATAACTTCAAAAATCGCTTCATATCGGCCATTGAGCCCGATGCCCCGGCACTGCCAAGCAGCGAGCGGGATCGGGAACGTGACCATCAGCGGGGTGCTCGCCCCGGCAACTATGGCCAAATGCCGGACAAGTTCCCCTACGGACGGCCCCCATTCCTCCAGCTGCTGACATCCGACGAGCTGCGCGCCTCCGCCGACCACAATGTGCGTCCCATCATCGTGCCGCGCGACATCAATCTGCTGCCGTGGACCACTGGCTACGCCGAGTGCGTCAACTCGGGCAAGTCCGAGTGGAACGAGGATCAAGCTGCCTTCTGTCGGTAAGAAAAGTGACGAAAACTGCCTTGCCAAGTAATCCAAATTTGCTTTCTCATTCGTATTTCTATTATGAAATAGGCTTCAAACGAAATTCAGATAAGATACAGTCGAACGCGAACTTCCAGAATTTTCCAACCTTATTAGCAATAGCATTTAGAGTACAAATTCTGTACTACTCTGTCTTCAAAACTCCAATTTCTCTGTAAATCAAATTTGTAACTGAGAATTTTGAAAATGCATACATCTGTATATTGTTTCTGTGATGATATAGACTTAAAAAGCGAATCGATTTACATCTTTCCATTATTGAGTTGAAAAACTATCGCGATGTTTACATTAACGCTGCAATTGGTTAGTGCTCTTAGATCTTCACCAAGAGTATGCAAAAATATACATATGTAGCTTTGAAAATCGAACTCTTTGGTTTAGATTAGGCGTAAACTCGAATAGCACTTAAAAATGCAATAGACTAATCGAACTTTTGTCGCTTGGATTGCAGACAAGTGCTTTCGGATCCGGAACACAAGCATCCTGATCTACCCTATACGTACTTTGGCATTTACGACGGCCACGCCGGCTGCGGAGCCGCGCTGGCTGCCTCGCACCAATTCCATCACATACTGCACGAGAAGCTGGTGGACTGCCTGGAGCTGCTGTTGCCCCGCGATGGCGATGGCGAGAATGGCCGGGTACCGCTGAACGCGGGCTTTCCGCATCCGGTGTACTTTCAGCGGCGCGTGAGCAAAGACGAGCTGATCATTGGGGCGCTGGAGAGCGCCTTCTTTCACATGGACTCGGTGCTGGAGCAGGACAGGGAGTGGTATCGGTATCGCGATGCGGGCGGCTGTACCGCCTGCGTGACGCTCTTTATCGATGGCAAGATGTACGTGGCCAATGCGGGCGACAGTCGCGCTGTGCTCTGCCAGCGGCGAGCGGCTGTCACGCCACCATCCACAACAACAACAACAACAGCAATGGCAGAGGGCGAGAATGAGATCGAGCCAGACGCTGTGGACGAAGGCTACAGCTATCCGACGCCGTATTCGGCGGATCATACGCCGGAAACGGAACGCGAACGTTTGCTGAACGTGGCCCGCTTGAAGCCGCAGCTGATGGGCAAACAGTATGCGCCCATGGAGTATGCGAAGCGGCCACATATCAAGGACCTCGGCCAGCGCATCCTGTGCCGCCAGGGCACCATGAAGGGCTGGACGTACAAGACGCTCACACGCAACGATCTCCGCATGCCGGTGGTCAATGGCGAGGGCAAGCGCAGCCGTCTGCTGGGCACGCTGGGCGTCACCCGCGGCTTTGGTGATCACGGCCTACTGGCGATTAATACGGGCATACAGATCAAACCATTCCTAACGCCCCATCCCGATGTGCGGCAGCGCGATCTCAGCCAGGTGGTCAGCATACCCGACGAGCACAACGAGGATGGCGACTACGGCATACTCGTCATGGGCACCGACGGCCTCTGGGATGTGTCCGAGAACGAGGCCGTTGCGCGCACCGTCTTCCAAACGCTGTCGCGCTTTCCCAAGGAGAAGCATCGCTACACAATGGTCGCCCAGGAGCTGGTGGCTCGTGCACGCGGCAAGATCAACGATTCGGGCCATTGGCGCCTGGCCGACAGCAAGGCGGCGGCCACCGTCGACGATATCTCAGTGATTGTGATACCGGTGCATCAGTATTACAAGGAGCACATCGAGTGGACGCACAACTACAAGCGCGAACTGGAACAGCGGTGCCGCAAGGCGTCCGAGGCGAATGTGGCCCAGGAGGCGGTCAATATGCTCAACGGCATCATAGCCGAGGAGGCTCATGTGGTGGAGGAGCAGCCACAACAGCAGCAAGTGATTGTGCATGTGGAGCAGCTGCCGCCTGCACAGCTGCAGCCAAGGGCTGACGAACTGGACCAGCAGCTCGACCAGGAGCCGGACGAAACACTGGTTGTCGAGCTAACCGATGATACGCCGCTGCAGGCGCGCCTGGAGACAGTCAGCGAAACGCTGGCGCAAGTGCAGCTGGATGCAAGTGCGGAACCAGGTGACTACTAAGCTACGGCTCGATGGGACACATTGATGCTCGGAGTACAGCTAAAAGCCTTTAGAAATTCAAATTGCATCACTCAATCCAAGAATTTGTCCCATAGAATGTTGAAGAAGACGAATCGCTCTTAAATATATTAGTGCCAAATTTCAGTATTCTAAATTTGAGAATCGAAATCAATATCTTCAGCTGGCCCAGTAGACTGAATCTTTTGAAGAACAAAGACATATTTTTTCAAAAGTATTTCAGTCACATAAATTAAATTGTAATAAATACGAAACACAAGTTGAGCTAAATATTAATTGAATAAAATACGAAAGAACGAGAACTTACATAAAATTTGCTAAATCTGTATTTTGTAAAAAGAAAAGAAGACTTGGTTTTAAAAATTTGTAAAACTTTATCAAAGCTTGTAAAATAACCATTTTTTCTTGAGTTTTTTTTTTAACAATCAGAGTGATTATACCTTTAAACGTATATTTATGTTTAGTTCGAGAAAGAAAACGTATTTTTATACCCTGAACCCATTAAAAATGGGTAAAAAGGGTATAATGGTTTTGTGCAAATGTATGTAACAGGCAGGAAGCATCTCCGACCATATAAAGTATATATATTATTGATCAGTATCAACAGCCGAGTCGATCTAGCCATGTCCGTCTGTCTGTCCGTCTGTCTGTCTGTATGAACACACAGATATCAGAGACTACAAGAGCTAGAGACTTCATATTTGGAACATAAGTTCTCCTAATCCCGGGACAGATCAAGTTTATTAAAATTTATCGATAGCTCGTCCCGTTCAAAAGTTATCGATAAATTTCGATTTCAGACCAGCGTTTTTTGGATATAACTTACAAGTTATAAGAGCTAGAGGCCCCTAATTTGACATGTATAATCTCGAATAGCATACACATGTAACAAATATTTCACTTTTTGGATACCACCCCCCAAGCCCCCCAAAAGTTAAAGTTGAAGGTACGACCTTGCAATTTGGTTTGGTAACACATATTATCGACAATTGCTTGCCCCAAAATTTCAATATGATCGGACAATAAACACAGAAGTTATTTAAGATTTAACTTTCCATTGTGTGGGGCTCAGCGAAAGAGCAAGCTAACTGCTTAAAGCGCTTGCACTGCTTGTACTGCTTGTACTGCAGCATGTGTGAGTTTAGAGTAGTACGAATGATTGTAAGGACTGGGTTCAGGGTATCTCCTAGTCGGGCACTCCCGACTAGAGCACTCTTACTTGTTTGGTATGATCTTTTAAGCAAGTAAAGATTAGGTCGTAGAACTTTGATTATCCGCACAAATGTTGCTGTTATATAGAGGATCATATATATATATATATACAAGCACTTATGAATACTAATGCTCTCCATAAATTTCAGCAACGCCCGAGAAGACAACAACAACAGCAACGACAAATAAGCAGCAACAACAACAACAGCAGCGCAACAATCGCAAGGGCAAAGGCAACAACAACAACAGCAGCAACAAGCAGTAAAAGAGGATATTGAGACGCAGCGAAGCAGCAAAGTGTGTCCTTACTAAATGCTATATAGAACACATAACACATAATAAATAATAATTAATACATACACATATATTTTTTTTATATGGCTGAGCTGCGCTTACGAAACAGCAAGCGGCACACAAACTTCAGTGTTTATATATATATATATATATAAAGTACATATATGATATATATATATATATATATATATAATTCGATGTACACATGTATCGTACACATATGCATACATCATTTATGTATGTATAGAGAGAAAGCATTTTCGTTTTGTTTTTGTTTTTCGTCAAAGAACATGAAATGTACAATAATTTAGTGCTTATTATTTTTTTTGTTCGTTTATAACCGCCCTTAATTTATATATATCTCAAATTATCTATAAATGCTTACCGATGTATTCTAATTAATTATTCTAATCAAGAAGCGAAGAAAACAATAAAATGGAATTATACAATTGCAATTAAACTAAACTAGTAGGAATCGAAAAATACAAAAAAAAAAATCAAATCAAATCAATGATTCCAAACAAAAGAAATTAGGTAGTATTTTAAGCTGATTAATAAAAGCGACAATTGTTAAATATAGTAAAATCAAAACCATTTGAATCATTTCTTAGCGGTATCAGAAGATCAAATATACATATACTATACAACATTATATCACCCACCATGACATTGGAATTGGCATTGGAGCATTTCCGTTGCTTCACTGATAAGAGCAGGCCGTCTGATAAGGAAGCCCAACTGGGCTCAGTTGTTCTTAATCTCAGTGCAAACATTCAAATGCGACGCAGCGATAAAAACCGTGAAGGTAAATAATAGTTAGCTTCCTGGTAATCAGTTGCTTCATAACTTTGCAATTTGTATTCGAGAAATTCGCTTGCCCATATTGTTATTCTTTTTGTTTTTGTTTTCATAATTTATTTAATGAATTTTACAAGAATTTAGAATCATTTAATTACATTTATGTGTGTGGTTTTGTTTTGTTTCTTACACATTTTTATTTGGTATAGCGATTTTCGTTTGGAAGCTGTAAAAATCTACTAAGAAAATATATATAGCATCCATGTGTGTGTGTGTGTGTGTGTGTGTGTGTGTGCCTGTGTGTTAGGTGTGTGTGTGCACAGCATTTTGTAACAAACCGTTTCGTTTATTTTCAGCATCAGCTAACTAACAAATATATCAGCTAAATTACATACATACAAATATGTGTGTATATATGTATATATATATATATATATATATATATATATATATATATATGTATGTATGTATGTAAGTATATGTAGGTAAACAGCACCCAAAGCGTAGTGGCCGTTTTGTTTTGTTGCTTGGGTTCAAACTGTCATAAATTTGCAAAGTTTTTAACTAACAATAATTATTGTTGTTTCTTGTTTGTTGTTAGCATAAGTTCAGTTGCACAGCGCAAAATGTTTTAAACACACAACACGCACCCCATCAATAAGATGATCATCTATCTATCTATCTTTGTCTGCATCTGTTAAGTATATTCAAAAAAGCAAATACACACATGCACATACATACATATGTATGTCTGAATGCGTATGTATGTATGTATGTGCATATAACAGCATGCATATGTATAAACATATACATATACATACATAACGCTTGTTATTATAACATTCACTAAGCTACAGTTACAGTTACAGTTACAGTTACAGTTACAGTTACAAGGTGACACATACACAACGCTTAAGGAATTTTCTTATTGCATAATTAAAAGGTTGCATTCAAATGTTTTGTTCGATTAAATGAATTAATTTAGCGCTTTCAATGTAGCATAGCACATCTAGTATATGAACAGATGTATGTACATACATACTAGCGGATTGTTGTCGTGACTTGACTTGACTTGCCTCATACATATATACATATACATATATGTATGTATTTATAAGCATATAGAACAATTTATTTATTTATTAGATTTGTTTTTCTTTTGTTGTTGTATTTTGTAGTAATTTTTAAGCGAACAATTAGCATTTAAAATCACATTTTATTTCACAAGTGCTCTGACATATTAGCTTGTAGATATTCATGAAAATTCAGCTCAAAAGAACATTCATAATGTACGCTTCAGGATTGATTAATCGAACTATTGAAAGTCGCTCTAGTTACTTCAGTTAGTTCAATCATTTCGTTCAAATCGATTTCAAGTTTCTATCATCAGATGTATGTATGCATATAAGCCAAAGACGCAAGCATATATATCATAGAGATACTATATATACGAGAAGTTGATGACATTCTTCAATAACCATAAACTATTCATAACATGTTTCGAACTTTCCGCTTTCCAAAAATCCAAAATTTGCATAAAATATTATCAAAAAAGAGAGAGACAGAGAGATAGAGAGAGATAGGGAGAGAAGGAGTGGATGTGGGTGCAATTATTGGGGTAAGCCAGTTTTTTGTTGAGGCAACAACAACACTTTTGAGTCATCAACAGCAAATCGAAATCGATGGAAGTGCTTTTTTTTCAGCATACTTTTTTTTTTTTTTTTGCATATTTGAAAGTTTCTTTTCTTTTTTCTTTTCTGTATATATTTTGTTGTTTGTTTGTTTTTTTTTGGTATAAATACGGTTAGCAATGCGTTATCACACATATGTATATGTATATATAGATATATAGATATTTACAGTTGGTTAATGGTAATAATCGTAAATGCAATTTGTTACCAAGTGTGAAACATAACCTTATACATATATAAAGATATCTTATATCATTATCATCATATGCGTATGTTTGTGCAAATTGACATAAAGAACTTTATAGATATAGCACAGGCTTAGAACAAAAATCGAATTTGGATCAAACGAACCGATGTTGACATTTTGCTTACATTTAAAAGGTATCGTTAATAATCATCTGATTTGATTATTTTGGTATGTTTTTCTTTTGTTTTTAATTGTAATTGTAATTGTAATTGTAGTTGTAATTTGTTGTATTAGTTTAACAATAATAACACGTGATGTGAAGAAATTTAGCTAGGATTATTAAAATATTCACGTTTTTCTTAACTTGTTTAGGCTTGTTTCTTTTGTATATATATATATATATATATGTATGCATGTATATTTATCAATCTAAATATATATATATATATTTTTAGCACGTTTGTTGGCCAACATTTGAAGTTGATTTAAGGTTGATTTAGTTCCGAGTGCTGCCCCAAAGTGTCTCAGTTGAGATTCGGCATCTGGTTTTGAGGACAGCATATATTTATATATAGTATATATAGTATATACATATATATGCAGTTCAACTACTCTAACTTGAGACTCCATCTGCCATAGTTATGGAGACTTCGAGCTAGGGAACATCCATAAATCGCACATATATTCAGTCGAAATTGAATAGATCGCATGAAGAACTTTTTTAGTTTACTAAAATTTATAAGCCAATTTCATGAAATTGCAATATATTCAAAGCATCCAAGTAATTTGTTAGTGTACAAATGACACTTATGGAATAATTGTACGAAATTGCTGTTCGAGACACACAAAGTTCGAGTTGTGGAGATAAAATGGTATAGAATTCGACTTATGGATGTTCGACTGTATATATATATATATATATGCATGTATATAAGAAGCTGCCGCTTGCAACTGGGCAGTGTAAGCACACACACTTGTGTATATGCAACAATATGTATAAAGATTGTATATATGTACATATATCGTATATATATGAACGTTTCTCTTTTGCGCATCTGGCATGGATATTATAAAATAAATAACTAACGCTTCAAATACTTGCCACACTGTCTATTAGATGCAAGGTGAGACAGGGACAGAGAGAGAGAGAGAGAGTGAGAGAGAGAGAGACAGAGAGAGTGAGTGGATGTGAGGCAGAGCGTTGTGTTGCCTCCATGTCCATGTCCATGTCCACATTCCCATTCAGATTCACATGCTCAAACCAGACGCAACTTGGCGCTGCGACAGCGTTGCCGCTTCAAACGGCAATCGTTGCTATGCTGACGCTGGCGAGGATTGACGGCGATATGCCACTCCCAAAGGCGTTGCGCAAATGCACAGCAATGCATTAGAATACTATAGAGTTTATATATTAGTTGGATTAGCTGCCGCTTGGCCTGGCGTTTCGGGCACAGACCTGCCCACAATTAGGAATGCAAATTGGCGCGATCTTTGGCCCGCCGCTTGGCCAGCATCGATAGCTCCACGGGGCCCACGTTCGCCGCCTGCGGTATGGCAATGGCGCGAAACGTTGCATCAACGGCGCCCCTCAGCGCCATCGAGATGTGATTGTGCTGCTGCTGCTGTGCACCCAGTGACAGCTGCTGGGCCCCACTGTGGCCCACGCCCGCTGCTTGCGCCGCATACTCTGTCAGCTGGACGCTGCCGGCAAACTGGTCGCGCACCCAGCTGTGCGTTAGGATTTGCGCGACAGTCGGCCGATTCTCGGGCACAATGTGCAGCATCTGGCGCAACAGCTCCTTGACCGGCGCACTGATCACTGACCATCGACTGCTGCTGAAGTCAATGTGCCCCGATCCGATCCGCTTCAGTATCACCTCCGGCGAGTCGTTGGGCGTGCTGGCGAACGGCGTCCGTCCCGACAGCATGATGTACAGCAGCACACCCAGCGACCAAATGTCGCACGCCAGATCGTAGCCCTGCCGCTTCAGCACCTCCGGCGCCACAAAGTTCGCCGTGTAGCAGGGCGTCATCAGCAGCCCATTGTCAGCGCGCAGCTGCTTCGCGAAGCCTGCAAATCAGCAATTGTGATAATGATTATGATACTCATTAGATTCGACTCTCTGATATCTGCACACACTTTTCTTTTGCCATTCAATGCGCTTTTCTTCGCTCACTCACTAATCTTTGCCTATTTCAGTGTCATCTATTCAATAAGACTGCGTAGCCAGTGAAACATTTACACTTGTTCACTATTCACTGCCTACTCACTTTGTCTATTTGATGTCCATCCTTTTATAAGACCATTCACTATTCTATTCTTGTTCTTTCAAACCAGCGCAGTCAGTTAAACGTTTACGAATGCAATACTATACTCAAACTTTAGCAGTGATTTATGTTTTCTTTCTACACTCTTTTCGAAGCAAATAGTATATTCAGTTTGTGCTGAAGTTTGTAACACATAGAAGGAAGCGTCGGAGAGCCCCAAAAGTTACTGTCAGTAGTATGCTTAGAATAACAAAACAAATTTATCTAGCCATGTCCATCTGTCTGTCTGCCTGTATGTATGCAAACTAGTCCCTCAGTTTTTGAGCTATCGCGATAAAACTTTGCACTGATACTTATTATTCCAGGGGACATCACATTAGTCGAAGCCGGCCGGATCGGACCACTATATCTTATAGCTGCCATACAACTGGCAATGAATTCCATATTCTTAGAAAAGTAAAAAAATTTTTTGCTGTACAAAAGCAAAAAAAAGATTGAAAATTGCCTAAAGGTTCGAAAAGACTAAACAAAATTTCGGCCCGCTTTGATACCTTCAGTTTATGCTCTAGGATCGATTACCGCTTTAACTTAATGCTCTTTTATCAATATGGCAATCGCAACTAGACTTTATTATTTGGAGCCTGTTATTAGTTCTTTGAGTGACTGCCATTATTACGAAATTAAATTTGAAATCAAATCTCAAATGGAAAAGAAAAATGTGTTTCGATATCCAGAGCAGCAGTTAGCTGACTTACCCAAATCGCAGAGCTTGAGAGTCTCGGGCGTTTGCCGCATACTCGCATAGATCATGTTCGAGGGCTTGAGGTCGCGATGGACGACGCCGTGCTCGTGCAGATAGGCAACGGCTGCTGCGATGGTGCGGAGGACGGCGCTCGCCTCGCTCTCGCACATCTGGCCGACGGCGAGGATGCGATCGAGCAGCTCGCCGCCCTTGAGCAGCTCCATGACCAGGTATGCCGAGCTGGTGTCCTCGTACACCGAATAGAGCGTCACAATGTTGGGATGATTGCCATAGCGCAGCATTATCTCCACCTCCTCCCAGCAGTCGGCGGTGGCCGTGGAGGCAGCAGCCACCGCTGCCTTCTCAATGATCTTCACGGCATAGTGCTTCTTGGAGGCGCGATGTTCGCACAAGCGGCACACCGAAAACGTGCCCCGGCCCAGCTCCTGCAGCAGATTGTATTCGGTCTGGAAGTTGCCGGGCAGCACGCCGGGCAGACTGCGCGGACCCGCCACCGCTGTGGCAGCCACCACGGGCGCCGCTGAGGCGGGCAGGGCAGCGTGCATCGGACTGGCGTTATTGGAGATGCTGCTGGCGATGTTGAGGCCCGTGGTGATGCCGCTATCCAGCAGCACGGGCGCCACAAAGCTGAAGCCGCGAAAGATTTCGTGCGCGGAGGCGGAGATGGGGCCGCCGGGCGAGTCGCGAGGCGACTTTGACGTGTACTCCACGTCAAAGTAGAAGGCATCGTCACGACTCACCGCTGGTATGAAGGGCGGACGCACCAGCTTCCGCTCCAGCCGCACCCAATCGATGGTCGCAAAGAAACAGTGCGCCTTGATGTCCAGGATGCCCTGTGCGCCAGCACCCAAACGATTCAGGGGATTCCGCTTGAACAGAGCGCGTAGCAGGGATTGCGCCTCCGGCGACAGATTCTCGGGCATGCCGAGCTTGGAGCGCAGTATCTGGTTCATGGTCTCCTGGCGCGTCTGGCCGTGAAACGGCAGATTGCCCGTTAGCATCTCGTACATGAGCACGCCAAAGGACCACCAGTCGGCGGCAAAGTCGTGTCCCTTGCGATTGACTATCTCCGGCGCCATGTACTCGACGGTGCCACAAAAGCTGTACGTCTTGGAGCCATCCAGCGGCTGCTTGGACAAACCAAAGTCGGTCAGCGCAATGTGGCCGTGCTCGTCCAGCAGGATATTCTCTGGCTTCAAATCCCGATAGATGATGCCCAGCGTGTGCAGATGATTGAGCGCCAGAGCCAGTTCGGCCAGATAGAATTTGACATCCTCCTCGGTGAACATGACCTCCTTGGAGAGGCGCGTGAACAGATCGCCACCGCGCAGAAAGTCCAGTATCAGATAGAGTTTGCCCGGCGTTTGGAATGCATAATGCAGACGCACAATAAACGCATGTCCCACATCGGCTAGGATCTTGCGCTCGTTTGTGCTGCGCACGCGATCCTTGACCTTAAGGGTGGCCTTCTTCAGCACCTTCATGGCGTACAGGGTGCCCGCATCTTTGCCCAAGATCTTGCGCACCAGAAACACCTTGCCGAAACTGCCCTCGCCGAGCACGCGCAACAGCTCGAATTGCGAGGGATCCGCCTTGTCGTGACCCTCTTTGACCACCTCGCGCAGCTCGAACTCATCGTAGCTGGCTGCTCCATACGATTCCGAGTCACTCAGCTCCATTTGCTCGGGCGTTTTGCTCGGCGTTATGTGATGCTGTTCGAGGGCCGCCTGCAGCTGTTGCTGCTGCTGCTGTTGTTGCTGCTGCTGTTGTTGCTGCTGCTGTTGGCGGCGCTGCGATGACGTCACTGTGGTCACAGCGCCGCTCTCCTCGTCGGTGGGCGTGTGCTCCATGGGCGTCACCGCGAGGCTGCTGCAGGCGGAGGAGGTGATCTGCATGCGCTGGCGCAGCTGCAGGCCCATCGTTGGTGCTGCTGTTGTCGTTGCTGCTGCTGATGTTGTAATTGCTGCTGCTGCACTGGCATTATCCAGCTGTGCCTGCTCGGCATTGTTGTTGTTGCTGTTGCTGCCGCTGCTGCTGCTATTGATGACCTCCACTTGCTGCTGCTGCTGTCTTAGATCCCTGTTGGAGTCAGCCAGTGGCATGACTGTTGCTGCCCCGTTGGCGTTCAATTGCACGTACACGTTCGTGGGCGTTTTGCTGCCTTTAGCTTGATTGATCTGTTTCTGCTGCTGTTGCTGCTGCTTCTGCTGCTGTTGCTGCTGCTGCTGCTGCTATTGCCGTTGTCGTCTGCGGCGCATCAAACTGGCAACGCGTATGTGCGAGCTTCGAGCTGCTCGCTGCTGCTGCTCTATTGCTTGTGCTTTCGCTTTTCTGCTTTTCACTTTGTTTCTCTTTTTTTATTATTTTTTTTCGTTTTTTTTTCCTCTTTTGGTTTCAGTGCGTGCTAGTGATGTGAAATAACATCGACACAACAGAGCATCGCATTTCCACTAAACTGTGTTCACCGATTGCACCACGATTGGTTTCGCCATTAGCTATCGATTGTTGGTCGACCAATTGCAATCTTCAAATGTTACGCACTTTCAACATTTGCACTTCACGCAACTAAAAAGTGAGCTTCTTGCAATTATTTCAAAATTAAGTAACTCAAACATTGCACATCAAATAACTTAGTAAATAAATGCTTCAGATCACCAAAACTTATTCATTATATAGGCCAAACAAAGTCAACAACTGTGGCTAAAGAGTATTTATATGGGAATGTCGTTAAAATATATTCTGTTAAGAATTAAATGATAATCTAAATCCAATATTGTTTACTTCAAATGCAGCTACTTTAAATAGAAAAATAATTAACTAAGCCACTGCCACAACTTCGTAGCGATATATATAGCAGTGTGCACATCACAATCGATGTATCTACAGTGGCAAGCAGTGCTATCGATAATATCGTTGTCAGCACAAACAGTGGCGCCAATGTGACCAACTTTAAACGATGTTTATAAGGAATTAGGCGAGACTTCTGCGAACCCATCAACTCAGTCGGCTCTTCAAAATAAAAATTAAATATAAATGTTACGGCAATCTGCAAGGCTATATAATCTTCGGCTGGCCAAATATATATATACATATAAATATATATGTTTTGCTATTTTTTTTCTGATCGATCAGTGATTGCGCAACCGATAGCATCGATGACCGTACTTAACACAGCATGTATGTGAACACTTTACAGTTATAAATTGAATTGAAATATAAATGTAATTGTAATTGGAATTGGAATGTACTCACTTTGTGCAAATCTGCAGGGCGCAGCGATAAACGGAAACGATGCTGACTACGAAATGCAAAAAGAGGGCGAATATTAAACCGCAAGCAGCAGAAACTTCGCTATTCGCATTCATCAGGTCAAACTGTAAAAAGCAATAACAATAACAATGGCCAAAGTGAAAAGTTGTGCGCGATCTCACCTGTTCGCCCTTTTGCTCGGCCATGCGATTGAGGTCGCGGGACAGGCCCACGCCAGAAATGGCCAGCGCCAGTGTGCTGCTCGCAATGCAGACCAAACTGAGCGCCAGAAAGGCCGTTTGTGTCTTGCGCATGCTGACCACGCCCAGCGAGCCCGTGACGGCGGCAATCAGGCCAGTCCAAATGCCGCAGCCGGCCATTGACAAGGCCGCGTCGCGCACTATCAGCAGCGAGCCGAGCGCCACCAGCGAAATGGCCAAAACCAGTTGCAGTGTGCCCAGCACGATCTGCAGCGGGAATGCGGAGCAGCACTCATTGCTGGCGCGACGCTTGCGGCGCACCTTGCCAGTCAACGTGCGGCCATCGGCGGCGCCACCGCCACCGCCACCGCCATCGCTGCTGCCGCCGCTGCCGCCCTTGTATTTGATGAGCTCCGGCGGGCAGCGCTGCTTCTTGCTGATGCGCGAATCGATGGTGTTGCTGTTGTTCACACTCTTGGCTGGCTGGCCACGTGTGGCCATCGCCTCCTCCAGCTGCTGCTTGAACTCCTGGTGGCTAATCAGCTTGGGCTTCTGTGCGGCGTCCTTGTCATCGTCGTGCAGCACATTGGCCAGCAATGTGGCCGCCGTTAGCTTCAACGGCGGCGATGGCTTCTCATCGTAGACGGGACTCGAATATATGTGACTCTGTGCATCCAAATGTTGACCTGCATCCTGCTCCAGCTGTTGCTCTTCTTGCTGCTGCTGTTGCTGCTGCTGCTGCTGTGAGTCCTGCTGCAGCATTGCTATCTGTGAGTTGGTCAAGCTGCCGCCGCCGTTGGTCGTATTGGTGCTCTGATCAATGGTCTTGGCCACATGCAGCAGCTCCTCGCGGCTCAGGCTGCGATCCACAATCGTGTCCATGCTGCCCGTTGTGGAGTCGTGCGAGTCAATGGTCCGTGCCGGCGACGCCGAGTGCCGTCCGTTGAAATCGCTGTTGTTCGCCTGCGGCATGTTGCTGTTTGTCTCTGTCATGTTGCTGATGCTGATGTTGCTGCTGCTACTGCTGCTGCTGATGACGTCACTGGCTCATTGACAGCGCGCTGCAGAAAGGGATAGAGGAGGAGGCTTGAGTTAATACCAATGAAATTATTGAACATTTTGCCAATTAGATTGACAAGCTTAGCGGAAGAAACGCCGCTGGCCAGAGCAGCGTTTGTTGCCCAAGTTTTTGTTTTGTCCAAAATATACCCTGCAAAACGGTCGATCGCCTCAATGGGCTTACTACCTTAAGCTCGAGAAGCACTGCACAAAGGAATGTTCATTAACTTGCACTTAAATTGAAAACATGTTTGTCAAAAACTTAAATTCTTTAAATTGTTTGACTTGAAATAGCAAATATTATTATAATTATAGATAATGTATAACAAAAACAGACACTGAGGCCCTATTTTCGACTTATATGTATAGAAAATTCGATAATAAAATGTTTTCAAAAAAATAATAAACATACTATCTAAAGAATAATAAATATATCTTGTTCAAGTAGGTGAAGTAATTACGCACATGCTTTTTATTACAAGGAAAGACTTGTTGCACTATGAAATAAGAAATTGCATAAATTAAATAAAAAACAGGCCGAGATTACCTGACTGGCAGATACCCTGTGCCCTCAAGCATTGAATAGCCGTAACATACCATGTTTAATTTTATTGTCGATTGTTATGGAATGCGATAAACGCCGCTTAATTCATTGATATGCTTGCAAATTGTTATTGATAAGTTGGTTGTTCAATGATAATAATCATAGTAATTATCAAGCCGTAAAGCCATCAATCAACATATTAAGCTTCGGTTTCCGTTTCAGTTGCCATAAAGTGTTCAAGTGTTCTGGTTCTTTTGCTCTTTTTGCTTATTTGCGAACAATACGAAAAAGAAACCAATAACATTTGTCAACTCGTTCGCATTGTGACAGTTTATGGGTTGTTGTTCGCATTGTTACTATTGTTGTTGTTGTTTGTTTGTTATTGCCTTGACATTTGCCAGCCTCCCAGATTTGCAGTTGTTCTAAACAACGAACCGGTTCGCACTTTGTTGGCAATTAAACAAAAAACGAAAACGAAAAAACCAAAAACAAAAAACAATAACGAGGCACTCGCTTTGTGTATGGAGAGAGGTTTCGGTATGTTATGGAGGTCATTTAAGCTGGCTATTTGTTAACTACATTTTCTCTGTACCAATTGTATCAACAAGCATAAAAGTCCTTGATTTGACAAAAAATAAACATCGCCCAAGCAAATACTACATTTTCTAAATCTAAATTTTTAAAAATCTCTCATCTAATACATTTATTTGGTAAACTCGCCCACTTCTATATTATATAGCATATGTATAGGAGTATAACATAAGCAAACGAAAACTGTCCAAAGAATCCAGAAGAGAATACAAGATAATCCTTACCCACTTGCTTTGTTGATAGTTTCGAATCAAAAATCGATAACTCCCACAACTTACATACATCAAAGAGAATACTGATAGGTTCCTTCGAAGATTTACAAGTTTAGACCTAGAGTCATTTAAACCGATATATAGATTGCTAATAACCTTTTTTCTGTCCGTTTATTATGCAAATCTTACATCTTACAATAAACGAACGCAGATCGACCATCGATAGTCGATGATTACAAAGTCTTCTGCGAATCTAAGGCTAGCATTTGCATTGTCATCTTCATCTTAATTCTAATGGCGCTCGTCCAACGCCATGAGACTGTCCATCCATGCAGTTTGCTGCTGTATAAACAGGTCGATGGCATTTTCAAACAGCTTATAGTAATGCTGCCTGAGCGACCGTTGCGCCTGAATCTTATCCAGCTTTGCCTTCAGCGCCGCGTTCTCCTTCTCCAGCAGCTCGTACTCCCATTCGAGCTGTTTTAAGTTCGGATACTCCACAATCGAGGGATGACGCGACCAGCTCTTTGGCGGCGGCGTCGGCGGCGGCGGAGGCATCTGCAGCTGCAGCTGCGAAGGCGAGATCATCTGTGCCTTCGGCGGTTGAGTAGTGGGCACCATCGTTGCGCGCCTCTTGGTGATCTTGGCCGGCGTATTGGCTTTAGTTGCAATAGGAGCAGCAGCCACATCGAGGAATGGACAGCCATCCGGATCCGGCTGGAGTTGCAGCTTCTGGACATCGTTCCGATTGAAAGCCTGCATATCGGGGATCTCCTCGGGAATTGGCTGCTTCAGCGCTATTTGCGCCTGCATCTTATCCCTCTCTACCTTCAGCGCCGCGTGCTTCTTCTCCAGCTGCTCCATCTGCAAGTCGAGTTGTTTTATGGTCGGATGCTCCACAATCGAGGAACGACGCGTGCAACGCTTTGGAGTCGGCGGCGGCGGCGGCGGCGGCGGCGGAGGCATCTGCAGTTGCAGCTGCGAAGGCGAGATCATCTGTGCCTTCGGCGGGCGAGTAGTGGGCACCATCGTTGCGCGCCTCTTGGTGATCTTTGCCGGCGTCTTGCCGTTAGTTGCCATAGGTGCTGGCACTGCAGGTGGAGCACCAGCCCCCTCGAGGAATGGACAGCCATCCGGATCCGGCTGGAGTTGCAGCTTCTGGACATCGCTCCGATTGAAAGCCGGCAAATCGGGCATCTCCTCGCGCATTGCCTTCAGCGCCGCGTGCTCCTTTCCCAGCTGCTCCATCTGCGGTTCGAGCTGTTTTGGCGTTGGACGCTCCGCAATCGAGGAACGACGCGTGCAACGCTTTGGAGTCGGCGGCGGCGGAGGCATCTGCAGTTGCAGCTGCGAAGGCGAGATCATCTGTGCCTTCGGCGGGCGAGTAGTGGGCACCATCGTTGCGCGCCTCTTGGTGATCTTTGCCGGCGTCTTGCCGTTAGTTGCCATAGGTGCTGGCACTGCAGGTGGAGCACCAGCCCCCTCGAGGAATGGACAGCCATCCGGATCCGGCTGGAGTTGCAGCTTCTGGACATCGATCCGATTGAAATCATGCAAATCGGGGATCTCCTCGTGCATTGCCTTCAGCGCCGCGTGCTCCTTTCCCAGCTGCTCCATCTGCGGCTCGAGTTGTTTTATGGTCGGACGCTCCACAATCGAGGAACGACGCGTGCAACGCTTTGGAGTCGGCGGCGGCTGCGGAGGCATCTGCAGTTGCAGCTGCGAAGGCGAAGGCACTGCAGGTGGAGCACCAGCCCCCTCGAGGAATGGACAGCCATCCGGATCCGGCTGGAGTTGCAGCTTCTGGACATCGTTCCGACTGAAATCATGCAAATCGGGGATCTCCTCGTGCATTGCCTTCAGCGCCGCGTGCTCCTTTCCCAGCTGCTCCATCTGCGGCTCGAGCTGTTTTGGCGTTGGACGCTCCACAATCGAGGAACGACGCGTGCAACGCTTTGGAGTCGGCGGCGGCGGAGGCATCTGCAGTTGCAGCTGCGAAGGCGAAGGCACTGCAGGTGGAGCACCAGCCCCCTCGAGGAATGGACAGCCATCCGGATCCGGCTGGAGTTGCAGCTTCTGGACATCGTTCCGACTGAAATCATGCAAATCGGGGATCTCCTCGTGCATTGCCTTCAGCGCCGCGTGCTCCTTTCCCAGCTGCTCCATCTGCGGCTCGAGCTGTTTTGGCGTTGGACGCTCCACAATCGAGGAACGACGCGTGCAACGCTTTGGAGTCGGCGGCGGCTGCGGAGGCATCTGCAGTTGCAGCTGCGAAGGCGAAGGCACTGCAGGTGGAGCACCAGCCCCCTCGAGGAATGGACAGCCATCCGGATCCGGCTGGAGTTGCAGCTTCTGGACATCGTTCCGACTGAAATCATGCAAATCGGGGATCTCCTCGTGCATTGCCTTCAGCGCCGCGTGCTCCTTTCCCAGCTGCTCCATCTGCGGCTCGAGCTGTTTTGGCGTTGGACGCTCCACAATCGAGGAACGACGCGTGCAACGCTTTGGAGTCGGCGGCGGCGGAGGCATCTGCAGTTGCAGCTGCGAAGGCGAAGGCACTGCAGGTGGAGCACCAGCCCCCTCGAGGAATGGACAGCCATCCGGATCCGGCTGGAATTGCAGCTTCTGGACATCGCTCCGATTGAAATCATGCAAATCGGGGATCTCCTCGTGCATTGCCTTCAGCGCCGCGTGCTCCTTTCCCAGCTGCTCCATCTGCGGCTCGAGCTGTTTTGGCGTTGGACGCTCCACAATCGAGGAACGACGCGTGCAACGCTTTGGAGTCGGCGGCGGCTGCGGAGGCATCTGCAGTTGCAGCTGCGAAGGCGAAGGCACTGCAGGTGGAGCACCAGCCCCCTCGAGGAATGGACAGCCATCCGGATCCGGCTGGAGTTGCAGCTTCTGGACATCGTTCCGACTGAAATCATGCAAATCGGGGATCTCCTCGTGCATTGCCTTCAGCGCCGCGTGCTCCTTTCCCAGCTGCTCCATCTGCGGCTCGAGCTGTTTTGGCGTTGGACGCTCCACAATCGAGGAACGACGCGTGCAACGCTTTGGAGTCGGCGGCGGCTGCGGAGGCATCTGCAGTTGCAGCTGCGAAGGCGAAGGCACTGCAGGTGGAGCACCAGCCCCCTCGAGGAATGGACAGCCATCCGGATCCGGCTGGAATTGCAGCTTCTGGACATCGTTCCGATTGAAAGCCGGCAAATCGGGCATCTCCTCGCGCAGTTCAACGTGCAGATCTGCGATGAATTGGTCCATCGTTGGCATCTGCGTCACTTCCGCTCCCGGCCTAAGCAAGCAGTCGATGAGCGGATAGAGTTTCCATTCGGACTTGAGCAGCTGATCACTCTCCAGGCGACTGCGCTCCAATTGGTACTTCTTGTGATAGCCGCAGATGCGACGCTGCACCTCCTGCTTGTTTAGCCGGATGCCATGCTGCTGCATCTTGGCGGCGATCACGCCAAATACGCTCAGGTTCTCCGTGTAGGAGGTTATCTCGCCCAAATGCTCGCGCCACACCTGCACAATTGTCGACTCCTCGATGGAGGTGTAGTAACGCAGGCGTCTGCCTTTGCCCTCGGCGTCGCTTTCCCCAAAGTTCATTGTGGTATTCTAATATTGACAAATTCGCTTAGAATACAAATTTATAATAAGCTGGCTGTCGATTCGTACTTATGCATGCACCAAGCAAATGCCAGTCAGTGATTTTTCTAGAAGAACTTCTGCAGTGTTGTAAAAGCGGGCAATCTTCCGCTCAATACACAAAATTAACGACGAGCAGCGTGACGAAATACGAATGCGTATGCATAAGTATGCGTGCACTAAATAAAGTCTGAATCAATTCCAAAATGAAGATTGCAGCTTTTCTTCTGCGTATGACGTCACAACATATAGCTTCATGCTATCGATCAATGCTTACATTCAATTGACATGTTTTAACAACCTTATCATTTAACCACAATGCCTTAATGCTATTTTAAATGATGTATTAATATATATACCAAGCAACATCGAATTAAACTTATTAGCTGTGACGTCACAAAGCTATCATATCTACGCGACATATTCGGTCGTATGCAATGTGCAACCTTTTGATCGAAAAAGCATGCTAGTTCTACCGAAAAATGCTTGAGCCATTGGCGCCGCATGTCGACTTTTACGCGCTGCTTGTTGTTGTCCTGCACATGGCGAATACGACGGAAAGCGGAAGCCAAAATAAGTGTCAATGTCTCCATCCCTTTTCGTTGCGTGGCATTGGCGCTGATGGTCTTTTGCATATGTCATTGTCTCCTTTCGTTGCATGCTATTGCCTATGCTCCTAATGATTCAAGGCAAGCCCAGCACTTTGTTCTTGCTGTTGAGTTTAAGTGTGTGTTTGCTTTTGCTCTTGTGTATCGTGCTCAAGAAAGAAAAACTTTTATACAGGCGCTGAGTGACTATTCCAATTTACGTACACAGCTTATTTATACATACATACATATGTATGTATGTTGTATGTATGTATGTGTGTGTATTGGCATTTAAATTTGCTTCGTATTAAGTTTGTTTTTACGTTTGTTTTACGTTTGCCGTGTGGGAATCGAGGTTTGCAAAAACAGGGAAATTCTTCTGCGCGAAGATGCGACGCAAAAAAAACAACAGATTGGCCTTTTTTAAAAACAAAAACAGCTAGAAATGACTTTGGCATCACTGATGGCATCACTGACTGCTTACCACGACAACGAATTAATATTATGATTAAGTCCTCAAATAGTTTGACCTAATATATGTATGTGCATACATACATACATATGTACATATGTATTTACCAACACGATATTTTCTAATTACCCTCCAGCTAACAGAATTGCTTTAATTCATGGAATTATAACTACAGTGGATCGCAGCTTATTTTGTGCAGCTAAGAACTGAAATTTCAAATCGTTACATATATATGTACATACATACATATATATACATATGTACATACATGCATATGTATATTTCGTTCATACAAGTATTTCTTAAAGAGCATTCGTCTTTGACATTTCAATCTTAGCCAAATAATATTGACAAAATAATGGAAATTTCGATTCATCGTAAAGCGTTTTCCGAGTGCAAATACTTAACATATGTATATGAACTCAACATATGTATGTATGTATGTATGTATGTATGTATACATACTTTGGTAACTGTCAAGGCTACTCGCTGGTATTTAGCTGTTATTGGTATGGAGACAAACGTTTAGCTTTATATTTGAATGCTGACAATTTTGCCATCACGCAGTTGCAACAACAACAACAACAACAACAACACTTTTCATTTTCATTCTAATGTGCGTTGTTGTTATTGTTATGATTGCCTTGACAGCAATTAGGCGTAATTGACTAGACACACACTCAAACACACACACACACACACACACACACACACACACGATTAGCATAGACAAAACAGTTGTTGTCGCTTTGATTTTGGGGCATGTCTTTGGACACCCCCACTTTGCCCCCACTTTGCCCCCACTCTGCCCAGAATTCCCACACTGCAGCTGCTGTTGCTGCGCTCAAAAGCCGCCCAAGCGTTTAACCACCAAAACCGCAGAAAAACGCCGCATTCAAAATGTCGATAAATCGGCAAGCAAACAACAAATATAAAACAAAGCAAATACGCTCGACTACACGATACCAAGTACAGCTTAAATTTGGCTGTAGAAAAAGGGTTTTCTGCTAATAAACTCTAAATATGTGATTTTTATAAACTCTATAGTTCTTTTGATTTAAAAAATTAAATTTAATTTGTTGCTATCTGTTTTCGCTGTGTAAACTGCAACTTCAAATTATAATAAAAAAACACATGTTAGTAAAATATTTTCTGCTCATAATTAAACTCTAATACTTATTAGCTCTATATGTATTTTAATTAAAAAAAATCGTTTGCATTTAATGCAAACGAAATATTTAAAAAATCCTCTTTTACTATTTTGTGTTTTTGAATACTTATGAATATTAAGTTTTTGGTATTTCTATCTTATTCTAATTGCTCACATATTAATTTAATTTTTTTGTATATTTTTTTTGGCAAATATTGAGAATTATAATGTTTTGAATAACAGCTAGATGTAAGATACTCTAATTTTCTCAATGATAAGCCTGATCTTTATGTCTACACTGGTTGATATACATATACATACATATATTTTGATAAGCTAGAAAATTCTTGTTTTCTACTTTTCTTAAAACCAGTGCTTATGCAAACTCAATACTCAAATATTATATTCACTTTAGGCTGATTTTTAGTTTGAACAAAAGTTTAGTTTCACGAAATAATGGAAAGCCTATATAAATGCCAGTATAAATCACATAAGATATATCCATTTTTGTCTTTATAAGTACATGGTTACAAGAATTGTGCAGCCTCTGCAACAGTCTGACAATTGCAGGGTATACAACAAGAAAAGCAAATAACTCTCTGCAAAGCAAACGACAATAGCAACAAAATGCCAAGCAACAGGTTTACAAAAAAACGGCAAGTTTTCTAGTAAATGTTGTTGCTGTTGTTGTTGTTGTTGTCGTTGTTGTTGTCTTGACTTTTTTCGGCAGCCAAGCAAACAACGAAAGGGCAGACAGATAAGAAAACGGAAACCGCAGCAGCAGCACATTTTGAAAATGAAAATGCAACAAGAAAAGCGCTGGCAAGTGGCGACAAGTGGGGGCCCAGCTGGAGTGGGGCCAGGGGGCGGGGGGCAGGGGGCAGTCGCATACCAATGTTGTGTGTCGATAAGCTTTTCCTGAAACTCAAATTACGCCGGTTTTGGCCGCGACAACAAAAGCAAACGGCAAACGGCAAACAGCAACCAAAACCAACAAGCAACAACTAACAGTCAACAGCTTCATCCGCACAACAACAACAACAACAACAGCAACAGCAACAACAAAAAACTGGACCCTAGTGGCTGTGACGACGCGTCAACACTTTCACTTGTCGCTGGACGCTAAGAAAAAAGAAACAAAATAAAACCGGCAGCAACAACAACAACAACAACAACACCGACACAGAAATTGTTTTCGAAAAGCAAAAAATTGCTGCGCGTAATTTGCAGTAAACAATTTACAAGACTATTTTCGAGTTGAACGTAAGATTTCCTCATATCGATTGGCATGCAGCCAAAAATATGAACAGCAACAGCAACAGCAACAACAACAGCAACAGCAACATTAACAACAATCGCAAGCACTTTCATAAGATTCGTATAAATTTGGAGCGCTTGCAAGCAAAAGACTTAGGCAACGAACTTGGCGCGACTGCCTTAATATTGGCAATTGCCACGCCCCCCTCCTCACACAAATGGGCACGAAAACTTGAAATTGAAATTGTACAATTGGCCTGCCCAAAATGTCTGACTGAAATTATGCATTGAAGCATGCAAGTGTCGCAAACTTCGAAGACTGCTAACCCACGCAACAAACAAACAGTCAACAATCAACAATCAACAGTCAACAAACAAACAGTCAACAATCAACAATCAACAATCTGTGCTTGGCCAGCTGCACGCTACCATTGGCAATTGGGTAAATGCAGATCTGCTGTATCTTTTTATGCCCTGAACCCATTAAAAATGGATAAAAAGGGTATTATGGTTTTGTGCTAAAGTATGTAACAGGCTTAAGGAAGCATCTCCGACCATATAAAGTGTATATATTATTGATCAGTATCAACAGCCGAGTCGATCTAGCCATGTCCGTCTGTCTGTCCGTCCGTCCGTTCGTCCGTCCGTCTGTCTGTCTGTATGAACACACAGATATCAGAGACTACAAGAGCTAGAGACTTCATATTTGGAATATAAGTTCTCCTAATCCCGGGACAGATCAAGTTTATTTCATTTTATCGATAACTCGTACCGTTTCAAAGTTATCGATAAATTTCGATTTCAGACTAGCGTTTTTGGGACATAACTTGAAATCTTTAAAAGCTAAAGGCACCATATTTGGTATGTATAGTCTCGAATAGCATACACATGTAACGACTATTTCACTTTTTGGCTACCACACCCCAATCCCCCCAAAAGTGCATTTTTGAAGGTACAACCTTGCAATTTGTTTTGGTCACACATTTTATTGCCAATTGTATGCCTCACAAATTTCAATAAGATCAGACAATAAACACAGAAGTTATTTAAGATTTAACTTTCCATTGTGTGGGGCTCAGCGAAAAAGCAAGCTAACTGCCTAAACCGCTTGCACTGCTTGCACTGCTTGCACTGCTTGTACTGCAGCATGTGTGTGTTTAGATTAGTATGAATGATTGTAAGGACTGGGCTCAGGGTATCTCGTAGTCGGGCACTCCCGACTAGAGCACTCTTACTCGTTTTTGTTGCCAAGTTGCGCAACTCTTTTGACTTGGTCTAGACTTTAGATAAACAAGAAGCAAGCTTTTGGGTTTAATGATCGTTGATTTGCGTTTTATTTGCCAGCTCGATAAGCATGCAACAACAACAGAATTGGGATATGGGTGGAGCTAATGACTTAATGATATCGAAACAACTTCTAGAAGTTCGGTCTAAGTGACATTCTGGCAACTGCATAGCTAGTATTCTGGTTGATAGTTAAGCAATAAGAATAGTTATAATTATAATAATAAAGTTGCATAAATAATATCAACTTTGTTATCCCTAGTAGCACTGCTATACATTTTACTGTCAAAATAAATTCTAAAAATATGACAATACATTTTGTTGTCAAATAAGTAGTAGTAGTCAAATCAAGAGTAGTGGTAAAACCATAAACAAATTGGCCTAGAACTTCCAAATCGGATCAGTGTTGGCAAAGTTATGACAGCTATAAAGACTTCAAAGGTCTTTACTAGGGTACCAAAAATCACTTTTGAAGACTAAATTGTTATTATAGCCATCGACTCGAAGAGAGTATAAAATCTTCGGCATGCCGAAGTTAATTCTTCCCCACTTGTTTCTATATCATATATATATATATATATATATATATATCATCCAACTCCGACTCTATCAGATTTAAGGCTACAATGACGAAGCTTTGGCTTTATGCGACATATGTTGGTGTCAGATCGGATAACTATATAATATAACTCCATTTGGAAACAATCGGCTGAAACTGATTGAATAGAAAATATTTTTGTATGCCATGATTTTTTAGTGCTTCTAAGATAGATTAGTTTAAGACTCATATTGATAGAAATATGTACTAAAATTACTTACATAATACATTATGTTAATTTCAGATAATTTCTCAACTCAAAATATAAAAAACAAGTCGGAAGATTTTATACTCTTTTCGAACTTGCAGAACTTTCATTAGCTGTACAAATTGATATCATATGAATTTAAATTTTCTATTGAAATATTACATTTATTTCCAGTTGTATGGCAGCTATAAGATATAGTGGTCCGATCCGGCCGGCTCCGATCAATGTGCTGTCCCTTTAAATAATAAAACACTGTGCAAAATTTTATCACGATAGCTCAAAAACTGAGGGACTAGTTTGCATACATACAGACAGACAGACAGACATGGCTAGATCAATTTGTTATGTCATTCAGTAGTAACTTTTGGGGGTCTCTGACGCTTCCTTCTATGCGTTACAAACTTCAGCACAAACTGAATATACTATTTTCTACGGAAAGAGTATAAAGAGTGCCTCCCAAGAGCTTCAAAGCTATCTCAGCTAAACAAACTTAAAGTCATGGCTGTTGTTCGGGCTGCGTTAAGCAAAAAGAATAGAGCAGCTTCTACACATTCCTATCATATCATGTTTATTATTATAGATGTGTGTGGCAAGTAATTAGTATTTCAGAGCTAGACTGCATTGCAATGGATTGCATAATGTTGTAAAGTTGTACAGAGCGCATATTGTTAATGGCATATAGAATTTGTCAATAGGCTGTGAAAATTCCCAGGCCCCTAACTGACTGACTGACTGACTGACTGACTGACTGACGCGAGCAATGAGCGAATGAGCGAATGAGCAAATGAGCGAATGAGCGAATTACTTTCCGCCTGCTGTTTCCTGCAATTGCACCCACAACACACACACACACACCTACAATGTTGCCACACCACATGTGTGTGTGTGTGTGTGTGTGTGTGTGTGTGTGTGTGTGTGTGTGTGTGCGATACTACGAGCATAACTTGTGCTGCATGTGGCAGTTGCAGTTGCAGTTGCAGTTGCTTCGTTCGGGTAATTAAAACGTCGCCTTCCGTGACAGCCAGCGAAGGTAAATTAAAATATATATATATATATAGCAAAAGCACGTGTAAAGACGGCAGCAACAATAACAGCAATAGCAACAAATAACTGTGCAATGTGACACTACAACACACACACGCACACACACACGCACACACACATGAGGCACCCACTGCAGCCATCTCAAGAATGCGTGGGCGTAATGCCAACTAGGCGTGGCATTACAAGTACAGTTAACTGGCAACTGGCAACTGGCAACTGGCAACTGGCTGCACAAATTGCCCAACAAGTGCACTCCAATTGGCAATGGGCTCCGTTTGCCAATCAGAACATTAAATGTTCCAATTGGCATTCGCAATTGTCTTTGTCAAGTTTGTTGTCGAAGTCTTTGGCTCTCTTTTCTCCTCTTAGCTTCTTTCATTTTGTGCTCTGTCAATTGACTTAATGTTATGCTCATTTCATTTACCATTTGCATCGCAGATTAGCAAGCACTGTTAGCATTGTTGTTGTTCTTGCTATTGTTGTTGTTGTTGTTGCTGCACCCCCGCTGTCTGTGGAATCTGGTCGCCCCAGTATTGTCTCTCCGCCTGCATTTTAAGTGCATGCAGACAAATTGAATTGCTAATCAAGCTGAGCCGCATGATTAAAACACACACACACAGTAATATACATACATACATACATACATACATATATGCATACATATATAAACTATTGTCACCATAACCAATGCTGCACTTAAGCATTATATGAATCCAATATTTTGTGTTAAAAACAAGTGGTGAAGGATTATCTTCGGCGTGCCGAAGATTTTATACTCTTTTCGAACCTTTAGGCAATTTTCACTCTGCCAACTGCACCACTGAAATCTCACATGCTGTACAAAATCGTTTTGTTGCGTAACATTTTAATTTTTTTTTCTAAGAATATTTAAATTATTGCCAGTTGTATAGCAGCTATAAGATATAGTGATCCGATCCGGCCGGCTCCAACCAATGTGATGTCTGTTTGAATAATAAGTATCTGTGCAAAGTTGTATCGCGATAGATTCAAAAACATGGGATACATGGCCAAAACCGACTTCGAGTTGTATGGCAGCTATAAGATATAGTGGTCCGATCCGGCCGACTCCGACCAATGTGCTGTCCCCTGGAATAATAAGTGTCTGTGCAAAGTTTTATCGCGATAGCTTAAAAACTGAGGGACTAGTTTGCATACATACAGACAGACAGACAGACAGACGGACATGGCTAGATCAATTTGTATTGTCATTCTAAGCATACTGGCAGTAACTTTTGGGGGTCTCCGACGCTTCCTTCTATGCGTAACAAACTTCAGGACAAACTTAATATTTATTTTAATATTTTCTTCGAAAAGAGTATAAAACAAGATAAATGGACAAAACAATATAACTAAATTTGGAACAATTACTTGTGGTATGAAATGCACAAATGATATAATATTGTAAGTTAATTGAATTAAATATGCGTGTAATCGATGTACATACATATATATAGTATATACATACATATATATGATTGCCTTCAGACATAATTTGTCTGCCTATAAATAACTGCAGTCTCCTTCGACTTACGTTATTTGGTTGCTATTGCTATTAATGATGTCACGATGTTCAGCAATTTTGGCTCTAAGCGTTTGGTGGCTTCTATTTGGCATGTTGCGGCAACAATGGGTTAATGCAACAATCAGCCTTCAAAATAAAAAACGTGCGTCGGATTTTTTTGGGCAGAGATCTTTCGTTGTTTTTTTCACTTCTTCTTTTGATAGATTTTGTTATCGTTGGACTGTTGTTGTTTTCTTAGGGAATTTAGTACGTGGCTGTTAATTTTGGCCAATGGCAACGACACACACACTGGCTTCGACATTTGTATACTCTGTTCCCAGCGCATATTGGAGTTGTCTGCATGCCACAGAAGTTAGCGACTTTATAACTTCGAATAGATGTATACAAATATATATATATATTCTGTAGTTTTAAAGTGACAGCTTATATAACAGAGTATGGTGCAGTCGGTGACTGTCAACTGCAACGTTCGTACTTGCTTGTTGTTCCTTTTCAGTTGTGGTTTGTTTAGTTTGGGGATTTGTAATCTTTAAGGCGCTGCCCAATGACAATTAGTAGCTGCTTTACCTGTACCCATTTGTTGTTGTTCGTTGGGGGGGACCGCTGGGATTAAATAAAATAATATATGTGCACATGCCCAAAGTTCAACGCCAAAAACCGTCGAAATACTGACAGTTTATAATTCGAAACAGGCTTAAAAGTCAACTCGAATAATGAGCTGCAATTTGTCGTTGTTATTGTTATTGTGATTGTTATTGTTATTGTTATTGTTGATATTGATTGGTGTAAACAATCATCAGAGATACTGCGTGTAGTATGCTGATTTGTGGGGATCAACAGACTAGCGAACAAATGTAAGAAACAAAAAACTCAAGTACACTTTGCGTTTACTTAATATTTAGCGATTTAAGAGAAAATTTATCTTAAGTTAGTCAAGCATTTCTCATTTATATATGCTAGTAATCTGTTTTTACATCCAAAAGTATTATCCAATATTATTGTTAAGCAATTGAAAAGAAAACAAGTAAGAAGGTGACAGTCGGACGTAACCGACTGCGTAATACTCTGTGTCCCAGTAGGCGTGACCAGATAATCTAGGTCGCAATCTTTGAAGAAGCTCACCAGCAATCTAAATGCCAAATTTGGTGACTCTAGCTTCAAAATTATGGGATATTTTCACGTTTGATCGATATTTGAGCTTTGAGGTATGTCGACTTGTTATCGATTTGCCAGCCTCCCAGTGGGCGTGTCACAAAAATCTTAGCACTTTATCTGAAGCAGATGACAACAAGTGTAAAAGTACAGGTTTCAAGTCTCTAACTTCAATAGCGTCGATAAACGTTGCATTCATCCGGACAGACATTGCACAAAAGCAGAGTATAGAAACAAAATTAAATTGAGCTTTTCTTGATTATATTGCACTTAACCTTACATTCGTTATCTATAAACTACGAGTAATCAATATGAGACGGCCAATGATAATTATTACAATGTCTCTTAGCCATAAATGATGCTTATGCAACTTGTAACAATTGCAGTTTATTCACATTGCCCATAAGCATCGAAATGCAGCAGCTGCTGTCAAACTGTAATGCCAGCTTGTCTCGCATTCGCACTCGCATTTGTATTCGCATTTGTATTCGTATTCGTATTCGTATTCAAAGCTGCCTAATCTGGTTAGACAACAATCATTCGCATTCGCCGAGTTGATTTAGCTGAGTGGAGATTTTTACATCTGCGAACAATTACAATTAATGGCGGCAAGGTCGTCGCCGGCTGAATGAAATTAACATTTCAAATGACTTAATACAAAATAATTGGCAGGTGGCCCGCAAATGAAGACAATGCTGCACACGCATGGAAAAATGGAAAATGCAATTGAAAATCGCAGTGCAACGCACTGGCAACAAAACTGCAGCAGCAGCAGCAACAGCAACAGCAAAACAAAAACCGGGCACAAGCCAAGTTAACAGTTTGTTGCCCAACTATGCATCATCTATGGCTATCATTAAATTGGCTTTGCTGGCCTCCACTTGTCGGACGCAGTGGCTCCTATTCCCCCTTCCACCTTCCCCCTCCCCTTTCCACCTTTCACTTTCAATTGGCCAGTGGGCAGTTCAATGTTTTCAATGTTTTTCCTTGTTTATTATTGTGCGCACCTCAAGGAAAAACTTTCGCTGCACTTAAGGAAACCATTTGTTTTTGTTTTTGTTTTTTTTTGTTCAGCAGTTCCTCTTTTTGAACGCAAACCTTATAAATAATACAACAAATATCAACATTTTTTTCGTATGCGAAAGTTTTTAGCTTAGATTCGCGGGTATTATGCAATTTCTGGGTAATTGGAAATGGGGCTGAAATTACTATTTTTTTTGGTTTTAAATATGCAACTTTTATTTGATATGCATTTCACGAAATCAGCTTTATGCAACAGCAGCAGCAGCAGCAACAACAACAACAACAACAAGAGCAATAAAAATGTTGCACACGTTGCAAGTTGAAGCAGCGGAGCGCGCAAAAAGCAACAAAAAGAAATATTAAGCTTGCTTTATAATAATAATAGCAACAAATTCACAAAATATTTGAATTTTATTTATTTTTCACGCGCATAAGCTAATTTTATATATAGTAATATTCTCAATATTGCCCATTTAATATAGTGTTTCATAAATTACTTGCTGATATTAAGCGGCATTGCATGGGCCAAGTATTTTTCTTTAAATCGTAAGCTTTGATTAGCAGCCAAAGATTCAAAGACTATGAAAAACAAGTGAGAACGTTGCAGTCGGGCGGAGCCGACTGCGTAATACTCTGATACCATTTTAAGAACAGCTGAAAGCAAGTGAACAGAAAATTTTTGCTGGTGTTTGGGTGACCCGAAAGGCATTCCAAGTTTTTGGGAACGGGAGGGGCATGGTCGATCTTAAGAGGGGTGACCAGAAGTCTATCTACCAATTTTGGTGACTCTAGCTCTAAAACTGTGGAAGATATAAGCTTTCGCGATTTTTGGGGGCGGGAGGGGCGTGGCCCCAAAAAATTTGGCCGATCTTTAGAGGGAGTGACAAGAAGTCTATCTTACAAATTTCTTGACTCTAGCTCTAAAACTGTGGAAGATATACATTTTCGCGATTTTTGGGGGCGGGAGGGGGCGTGGCCCCAAATTTTTTTTACCGATATTTAGAGGGGCTGACCAGAATTCTATCTTCCAAGTTTAATGACTCTAGCTCTGAAACTGTGGAAGATATAAATTTTCGCGATTTTTGTGGGCGGGAGGGGGCGGGGCCCCAAAATTTTTTGCCGATCTTTAGGGGGGCTGACAATAAGTCTATCCTCCAATTTTGGTGACTCTAGCTCTAAAACTGTGGAAGATATACATTTTCAAAATTTTTTGTCCGATCTTTAGAGCTGGCCAGAAGTCTACCCTCAAAGTTTGGTGGCCCTAGCTCTTAAACTGTGCGAGATATAGGCTTCCGTGTTTCGTGGGGGCGGGGTGGCTGGGGGGCGTTCTAGTGGGCGTGGCCGGAAAATCCAGGACGCAATCTTTTGGGCTGGTCAGCCCTAGTCTAAATTCCAAATTTGGGGACTCTAGCTTCAAAATTGCGGGAAATATACACGTGTTATCGAATTGTGCATTGATGTATATCGATTGTCGCGATTACGGGGGCGGGAGTGGGCGTG
Organism: Drosophila flavopinicola; assembly: GCA_035042425.1. Taxonomy (NCBI): domain Eukaryota; kingdom Metazoa; phylum Arthropoda; class Insecta; order Diptera; family Drosophilidae; genus Drosophila; species Drosophila flavopinicola. Next base: position 1,344,525 of record JAWNLL010000473.1, on the reverse strand, counting down.
GTCGAAATTTTGTTTCTGTAATCTGTAGAGGACGTCACCAGTAATATATATTCCAAATATGGTGACTTTAGCTCTAAAACTGCGGGAGATATAAGCATTTCAAATTAATTTTGGAGGGGGGGCTGGTGGGCGTAATAATGGGCGTGGCCGATTAACCTAGGATCCAATTTTTCGGGAGGTCACCAGCAATATACCTACCAAATTTGATTACTCTAGCTTCAAAATTGTGGGAGTTATTCACGTTTAATCGATGTGATTTGAGGTGTATCGACATGTTATCGATTTGCCAGCCTCCCAGTGGGCGTGGCATAAATTTGGAATAAACTTGATCTGAAGCAGATAGCTATAATCATAACGCAAAAGATTTCAAGAGTCTATCTAATATCGTTTCGGAAATACGCGCGTTCATCCAGACAGACAGACGGACAGACGGACAGACGGACGGCCTGACGGACATTCGACAAAACCAATATACTATGAGTACCTTCGGTATCAGAGTATAATGAGTACCTTCGGTATCAGAGTATAACAAATTGATTTGGAAATTTATTAGAAGACCATCGTTTTTTCATTCACTCATTGCAATAACGATGTGTAACATCTTTTTTGAATCATTCATTTATTCCATTCAAATCTTGAATGTGATGTTTATGTTTGAGATTTTCTCAATTGCTTTGGCCATAAGGCTATAAATCAAAGCAGCTATCACTTCTTTAGACCAGAGAGTATTAGAAATGATGTGCTACTAGTATTTATAGACAGTATTCTTAATTTATTAGACTTTGAAATTTAAATCGCTACATTCTACATTCTACTCAAAAGATGTTTGTAAGCAACAAAGGTTATATTTTGTATCAACTCAAGGCTAGACAAAAAGAAGTTAGAACAGTTGCTGTCAGACATAACCGACTGCGTAATACTCTGCTGCTAGTGTAATAGCATATGAAATAATTTATACTTATTTCAAGTATGTTTTTTTTAAGCTCAGAAATAACTTTATTTTAGCAATGCTTAAACTGTGATTTATAATAATTACAAAATTTTGGATACATCAAAGCTTTGTTCACAAGACATAGAAAGCAAGTAAGAGCGCTCTAGTCGGGGGTGCCGGGTGATATCCTAAGCTCAGTCCTAAAATGCATTCAAATATACTGCAAGCAGTGCAAGCAGTTAAAGCAGTTCGCTGGCTTCTTCACTGAGCCCCACACTATGGAAGTTTAAGTCTTTTACAACTTCTGTGTTTATAGTTCGATCTTTGTGAAACTTGTTGGACATACAGTTGGCTAAAAAATGTGCGATCAAACTAAATTTTGTGAGGCTACTACTAGTCATACCCCATCTGAGTATCCGAGTATTTGAATATGTTTTAGCAATTGTTTTAGCAATTGTTAGCATACCAGAAATTGTACATAGTTGCTGGTACTTTCCATTTTGTGGCATGTGCTCATAATGCTGTTGTTTTTATTGTTGCTGTTGATAAACAAAGTTGTACTCGAATACTAATTGTGCTTTACGGCTAGTCAAAAATAAAAAACAAACTGCACCGGTTTGTGTTTTTATTTTTCGTTTTTTTTTTCGTTTTGGCCCAAATTTATGGGACCGAGCTCGAAAAACCAAACAGCATTAAGACATTGCAGCAGACAAGTGACAGACGAAGTGACCAGCAGCTCAAACTCAAATTCAAACTCAAATCTATAACTCAGTGATCGATGACCATTAAGCGACACAGATACAAACACAAATACAAATACAAACACAAATACAACTGCGAATGCAAATGCAAATGCAAATACAAAATACAAACATAGGCATAAATATACCTTTAGCGTTTGCCCTTCCCTTTTGTTAATAACATTAAGATCGACCTGGTTGGCATTCAGTGTTTTTTCGCGTCTGATATGCCCAATCTTAAGAGCTGTATGTAGTATTTAGGCAAAGTGCCTGTACTTAGACAAGATGATCTAGTTTCAGTTAGAAATCATGTTTGCTTTTTGCAAATGTTTGCTCAGCTTTGCTTCGCTTTGCTTTTTTCAAATCTGTATGACCAACATGATGTATACTTGATCTGGGCATTTATCAACACTGTATTATTATAATATATATGTGTTAGTATTATTATTGTATATAGCAGATACTTTATAGAGTAATACTTTATGACTTGACTTGACTTTGCTCATTTATCATTATTATATTATTTTTATATTAAGCAGATACAGCAATAATATAGTAATTATACTCTTTTCGAAGAAAATAGTATATTAAGTTTGTCCTGAAGTTTGTAACGCATAGAAGGAAGCGTCGGAGACCCCCAAAAGTTACTGCCAGTACGCTTAGAATGACAATACAAATTGATCTAGCCATGTCCGTCTGTCTGTCTGTCTGTCTGTCTGTCTGTATGTATGCAAACTAGTCCCTCAGTTTTTGAGCTATCGCGATAAAACTTTGCACAGACACTTATTATTCCAGGGGACAGCACATTGGTCGGAGCCGGCCGGATCGGATCACTATATCTTATAGCTACATATACATACAACTCGAAGTCGGTTTTAGCCATATATCCCATGTTTTTGAATCTATCGCGATGAAACTTTGCACTGATACTTATTTAAAACAAAAAAAAATGTTACGCGACAAAACGATTTTGTACAGCTTAAGAAATTTCAGTGGTGCAGTTGGCAGAGTGAAAATTGCCTATAGGTTCGAAAAGAGTATAAAATCTTCGGCACGCCGAAGATAATCCTTCCCCACTTGTTTTTAATTTATATAACTTTAAATGTAAAATCCATATATATTTATTTTTGTTTTACATTTTGTAAACTATAATTTTAATTAATTATACTGTATTCAATGAAGTCTAAATTATTATAATCAACTATCAATGTCTAATTCATATTTTTAATTTTCAATATATTTTTTTTTATTTTACATTTTGTAAATTCTAATTTTAATTATTTATACTGTGTCAACTGTTATAAGTAAATAAAAAAAGCACATTATCAACAGTTACCATATTTTAGTATTATTTATTTGTAAATGAATATAATGTTGTTATAAAATATACATAACGAATATAATAAAGACTTTAAATCCTTGCAAAGAAACTTCACTAACATTTGTTTTTGATACATTTTTAAAATTTCTTTGTATATTATAACTGCAAAAAAACGGTTGGTTTTTTTATTATGAATCAAATTGCCGCTTTATTTATAGTTTTTTATATGCATGTATATCAGTCGAAAGTTTAAGATTTGACTATTTAAAAATAAGTAGGTGCGGCTAAGCAACTTAAATTCTAAAACAAACAAGTTTTTCTGGCAAGAACAAAACTTTCGAACCATAGATAGCTAGATGATAATATTGTGTGTATTGTCAAAATTTGAAATCTGAGCAACTAGTTTTCATACTGCAACGAGCAATCAAATATCGATGCTGATCAAAAATAAAAGCATGTATACACATTTGTAAAAAAAATAGAGATTATATTTTGCGATTGAGCTTGTGAACAAAATGGTCAACTAAGCTTATAGAATTTTAAGTATAATTTGCCGCATTATCTTATCAGAATGTTTTCACAGTTAATGGAAAACATTCATCTCTTGCGCTTGCTGCTATCAAAGCTAAAGTAAATGTCATTTAATTTTCTTATCTACAGTAATTGGCAAACTGTCAAAAGAAAGAAAGAAAAGAGCTGTGATTGAGCACAGTTGGCTTAAAGCCGGCTGCACAGTTTGACATGCATTGCAGCTGCTTATTTATTCAATTAAACTTTAAGATTTCTTATAAATATGTTTGTTGTTATTGTTGCAACTTACGTTAAATGAAGACTCTGCCGTTTCTTTTGTTTGGACGTATTTCTGTTATTTTGTTGTTGTTGTTGTTTTTGTTTTTGATGTCAGTGTTTGTTTTTGTTATTTATCAGCAATTTTCACCAGGTCGTTTTAGCTGCTGCTGCTGCTGTTGTTGTTTTTCATTAGCAGGTTGAATGAAATGTTTGCTATGCGGTCTGTGTTTTTGCTGTTGCTCTGCTCTCAGCTGAAGCTGCGTGCAATTAAAATTCAACAAATTCCATTTCACTTTAACACACACAACCAAAAAATATATACTATAATCAAATCTCACACACACACACACACACAGATGCACGCATGTGCTATAGATGATGCTGGGTCCGATCAATGAAACGCGAACGCGTGACAGAAGGAGAGAGAGAGAGAGAGAGAGATGCGCAATGCACACACACACACACACTACCGTTAAGCCGCACAGTTTGACATGCACAGCGCGTGGACACTTGTTCGCTTTTGCTTTTCGGCTACGCTCCTACTCGTTTTTTGCCTGCTCGTTCGCCTGCTGCGTTGCGTTGCGGTGCGTTGCGTTGCGGTCGCTTTGCGCGTTCGTCGCTGACTGAGCTGAACTAAACTGAGCCGAGCCGAGCTGCGACTGCGGCTGCGCGAACGTAACTATTTGTTGTTGTTGCTTCGTTCGTTTTTCGGTTTCATCGACGACGTCGCGCAGCCGCTGTTGAAGCTGCGCTTGGAGCTTTGCAATGTTGTTGCTGCTGCTGCTGCTGCTGCGGCGGCTGACGTTAACTTTACAACCTGTTCGCGTAAATCAGCGTTTAAAGAAGTGCCGACAACAAACGGTAATGAGCGTGCAGCGCATGCGCACAGCAACAATGTTTGCTGCTTTCGAATTGAGCATTTTACTTCTGCTGCTGCTGCTTCTTCTTCTGCTTCGTCATTAACATTGTTGCCATCAGCTGCACTCGACAACAACAACAACGGCAGCAGCAGCATCTCTGTTTCTGTCGCTGTGACGTCAGCAAACATTCTTGAGTCGAAATGTGAAACCAATTGAAAGTTGAAGTACTACGTCTTGTGCTTATGGAGTCTCTTGAAGCAAAAACACCTGACGAATGCATGCAAACTGTATCTCAATATCAACTTGTTAACTGATAAATGCCAGCATCGAACTTGAGCTAAACTTTAATTTAGCCAAAAGCTTTTCAGCACGAAATAATCAAGTTTTGCGGCTTTTTAAATTTGTGTTTTTGTTTCTTGCGTTTTTGTACAATTTGTTGAATTCTTAAATATGCTTGATTTTAAAATCAATATAGAATGACTTTTGCTTATTTACTTAATGGCATTATAAATTAGAGAACAATTTTAGTTATAAAATGTATTATATGTAAAATATATTAGGAATACAAGTTATCTGGTCTTATTTAAACTGAAACAATTGTCTAAAATTTGTGGCAAAAATGGGAAAAAAACTGGAAAACCCCAATCAGACCGAATAGCAAATAAGTAAGTCTTGGCATGAGCTAAAAGATCTAAGATAGAGTTTAGTTAGAGTTTAGATAAAGTTAAGCTCTCAAATAATATTAAACAAGTAAGAGTGCTCTAGTCGGGAGTGCCCGACTACGAGATACCCTGAACCCAGTCCTTACAATCATTCGTACTACTCTAAACACACACATGCTGCAGTACAAGCAGTACAAGCAGTACAAGCAGTGCAAGCGGTTTAAGCAGTTAGCTTGCTCTTTCGCTGAGCCCCACACAATGGAAAGTTAAATCTTAAATAACTTCTGTGTTTATTGTCCGATCTTATTGGGGCAAGCAATTGTCGATAATATGTGTTACCAAACCAAATTGCAAGGTCGTACCTTCAAAAATGCGTTTTTTTAACTTTTGGGGGGTTTGGGGGGTGGTATCCAAAAAGTGAAATATTTGTTACATGTGTATGCTATTCGAGATTATACATGCCAAATTTGGGTTCTCTAGCTCTTATAACTTTGAAGTTATGTCCCAAAAACTAAAATCAAAATTTATCGATAACTTTTGAATGCGACGAGTTATCGATCAAATGAAATAAACTTGATCTGTCCCGGGATTAGGAGAACTTATGTTCCAAATATGAAGTCTCTAGCTCTTGTCGTCTCTGATATCTGTGTGTTCATACAGACGGACAGACAGACGGACATGGCTAGATCGACTCGGCTGTTGATACTGATCAATAATATATATACTTTATATGCTCGGAGATGCTTCCTTATGCCTGTTACATACATTTGCACAAAACCATAATACCCTTTTTACCCATTTTTAATGGGTTCAGGGTATAAAAAGATATACTTAATATCCTATTTGTCAAATTTCGAAAATTCAATTAGAACAAACAAAATAAATTGTCAAGCCGCAAACAACTTGTTGAATATCCAAAAAATTTGCTTTTTTTTTTGTATACAATCGAACGTTGATTTTTGGCTTTTAAGGTTTCGTTTTTTGGCTTCTGCATGGCAAATTGAAAGTATTTTGGCTTGAAAGTGGAACCCGTTTTAACTGAAACTCAAAACAACTTTGTGCTTGCTGTTGTTGTTGTTGTTGTTGTAATGATATGCCTTATGTCGCAGCTCTGATTCTAGTTATAAGACATGCGGCACGTGACTGGAGAGAACACAACAAACACATTTATATAAGCAGACAGTATTGCTATATGTGGCCCATTTCGAGCAGCTCAAGCCAATTTTATATAGCGTTATGTATATAAGTACTATTACTATTACACGCTTGCCAACATTAGCTGTGAAACGCTAAACGGCTTTTTTAAGCCTCATAAAAGCACACACAAACAATAAGGTAATATTATAGGCCATTTTGGGGAGCCAAACCCCAAACGAAAATAGAGTAATTAAATGTAAGTAAGACTGCACCTTAACTAGAGCGTTCAACTTCATTTGTGTGTCTTATGTGAAAGCAATTAAAGCAACAAAAAACAAAAACAAAACATAAACAAAAACAAATAAAATCTTGCACGCGTCGCAAGACAAAATTTATATATATACATATTTATTTAATATACATTTTTTTAGGAAATATTTTTAGCTATATATATCATTATTGATAAGTAATAAATTGTGTGGGTTTACTTTTTCACTGTTTTTTTAGTCGGCAATAGATAGAAAAAAATAAACAAGCGCGCAAAGTTTATCTACGGCGTACCGAAGATTTTATACTCTTTTCGAATCGTTGGACAGATTTTATTGGCTTATATCTTAGGCTGTTGGTTTGGAATAATCAGCCACAAATTCGAACCCTGTGTACCTGTTTCTTTCAAAATAGCTTATGATGCATATCTTGAGATTGTAAACATTGATAAGTAATAAGGATGTGAAAAGGTACAGTGAAATTGAATGCGATAGCTTTAAAAATATGGAAAATATGTGTGCAAAGTTTCAGCACGATATATAGTTTTAAGATATAGGAAATATGGCAAAAACCCGATTTCGAGTTGTATGTCAGCTATAAGATATAGTGAACCGATCCGGCCGGCTCCGATTAATATTATGTATGTTTGAATAACAAGCATCTGTGCAAATTTTAATCGCGATAGCTTTGAAAACATGGGTTTTATGGCTAAAACCGACTTCCTGTTATATGGCAGCTATAAGATATAGTAATCCGATCCGGCCAGTTCCGACCAATGTGCTGTCCCGTTGAATAATAAGTCTGTGTGCAAAGTTTAATCACGATAGCTCAAAAACTGAGGGACTAGTTTGCATACATACAGACAGACGGACAGACGGACATGGCTAGATCAATTTGTATTGTCATTCTAAGCATACTGGCAGTAACTTTTGGGGGTCTCCACCGCTTCCTTCTATGCGTTACAAACTTCAGCACAAACTGAATATACAATTTTCTTCGAAAAGAGTATAAATATATTCCCCATGGCGAATCGAACTGCACAATTCGCATTCGCATTCGCATTGGCAATAGTGCAACTGGTGTACAAGAATGCTGGATGCTGGATGCTGGACAGCGACTGCATATCGAAAGTGGTCGCCAAGGTTTACGCAAGTGCCGGATACCCAAAACCCTGCTGTGGCTAGTGGCAAGTGGCAAGTGGTAAGTTGCAAGTGGCCAGCGACTGGTTTCCATTTGTTGTAGCTTTATTTTGCTGGGTGCTTATCCTAAGCACTGAAGTTTGCTGTGGATTTATGTAAGTTGCTGCTGCAGCGATTGCGAGCGACAAGTTTGTGTCTTAAGTCTTTCGCTTTTGGCGCTCATAAATTTGCTGTGCAGCCGGGCGCCGAATTGCGAAAGACGCGTAGACAGCAGCACTGCATGATAAGCAGAATATATAAATATAAATATAAATACAAATATAAATGTATATGTGCGAATCGATGCATCATAATTGCATACGAGCAAATATGCTCTACGACTGCGAGTATTATGAGTTACGTCAGCAATCAATTAATATTTATAAAAATATTAGCAAATAGCTGTATGCGTTGGGCAACTCTCTTGATGCACTGCAATAATGGGCCATGTTGTAAGAGCTCTTTCCTTTTTTTGTTTATTGTGATTACAATTGAAATCGGCACTCTATTTTCAAGTTTTCTATCGTCAAATTTCCTCCAAATTTAGCTATTTTATATACTTAATGTCGTCTAAAAATCAGTCGACACAGAAAATTGTTCAAGATTTAATATACAATTAATTAATTATCAAAAATATATACGTTTAAAGTTATCCAATTGTGGCTCAAAGTGCAAGCAACATAAAATTTTGACAAATTAAAAACTTGAACACAAAATTGTTTGTCTTCATCAGAATTCAAATATCTTACCTAATAGACAGCTAGTTTTAACATTATTTATTTATTTATATTTTTGTATATGAGTTATTATCTATATTTATTGACATTATTTGGAAATAAATCAGTTTCAGCACAATTTCGAAAATTAAGTTTTCAAATTAAAGATAATTAGCTAAACAAGCATAAAAATATTCAAAAAATCCGCACATACATATATAATGTTTATAAAATTAAGTTTGAGCAAAATTTCGAACACAAACCGAGTAAAATTAATAAAATTTGCAAAAAATATTAGGGCTTTATTTATAAAAAGTAAAAGAATAAACACTTTATATAATATTCGTGCTACGTAATGATTGTAAGAGCTATTATGCTGATATATATATATATATATATATATATATAGAAATATATTCACATGCAAGTGGGTAAAAAATGCGATCAAAGCTTATATAGAACATTAGAGAGTGCTCTAGTCGGGAGTGCCCGACTAGGAGATACCTGAACCCAGTCCTTACAATCATTCGTACTACTCTAAACACACACATGCTGCAGTACAAGCAGTACAAGCAGTGCAAGCGGTTTAAGCAGTTATCTTGCTTTTCGACAACAATGGAAAATAAAATCTTAAATAACTTCTGTTTATTGTCCGATCTTTCTAAAATTTGTAGGACATAACATTGGCTATAAAATGTGTAACCAAACCAAATTGCAAGGTCATACCTTAAAAATGAGTTTTTGGAATTTTGGGGGGACTGGGGTGGTATCCAAAAAGTGAGAAATTTGTTACATGTGTATGCTATTCGAAATTATATGCCATATTAGGGGCCTCTAGCTCTTATAACTTGTAAGTTAGCCCAAAAAGCTGGTCTGAAATAGAAATTTATCGATAACTTGTTGAACGGGACGAGTTATCGATAATTCTAATAAACTTGATCTGTCCCGGGATTACGAGAACTTATATTCCAAATATGAAGTCTCTAGCTCTTGTACTCTCTGATCCCTACAGACAGACGGACGGACATGGCTAAATCGACTCGACTGTTGATACTGATCAAGAATATATATACTTTATATGGTCGGAGATGCTTCCATAATGCCTGTTACATACTGCCAAAACCATAATACCCTTTTTACCCATTTTTAATGGGTTCAGGGTATAAAAATACGACTTTCAATAGATAGCTGTTGGATCCAAAAATGTAAAAGGGCGTGGCTTGAAATCAATATATATGTATATATAAATGTATATTAAAATAAAAATATTGAAAAAATTTAAAAAAAAGTAATTATTAAAATGAAAATAAAAATATATAAAAATTGCAGTTTATTACAAATGTATATATAGTTAGTTATATTATACGAATGCTTTATGAATAAAAGCTATTGTTCAGCTGATGTTAATTAATTGCCTAACAATACGTTGAAGCCAAGCCTCAAAATACCAGAAGGCACACACACACACACATAGCCACAACCCACAAACCACACACACACACACACATACACATACACAGTGTGTTGGTAATCCATGAAATATGCCAATGATCTTTGCTGTGAGGCGAACAACCGGCAACAACTTACACTTTTTAACAGCTACGTTTGACTGCTTTCACTCTTCATTGGATTCTTGAAATAAAAAAAGAAAAAACAAACACAACACGCGCACAACAGGTAGGCAGACAGACAGCTTAACAGGCCAACAGACAGACAGAGACAGACAGAGAGAGAGAGAGAGAGAAGCAATTTCGTCCATGGGGCGTATGCAATTTCCAATATCCGTCGAACGCTTTTGTTGAGTCTTCTCATCGGCGTAATTAGCGCACAATTGACAAAGACAAGCTTGCATGGCCACTTTAGCTGATTTATTTTGGTCACTTTTGCCAAATGATTAATGACAGCAGTAATTATGCTTTAACAGGATACGGGCCCCAAAACAGCCAACAATTGTCAATGCCTCCCCAATGAGCTCTGTCTGTCTGTCTGTCTGTCTGTCTGTCCGCTTGACTCTCGACTCTCTCGCACCGAGCAATCATCATCATTAAACTGAATGGGCTGCTGGCCAGCTAAGTTTGAGTTTGGCTTTCCCACCGTGTGGGTGCTGGCACCACAATCAACAAAGAAATCTATTAAATATGCATAGCTACAAAATAAGACGGGTAAAAGTGCTCGAGTCGAGAGTGCTCAACTAGCCAGATTCCCTGTACAGATTCTCTAAATTGTGATTATCGTAAATTTGTATTTTTTCAATATTATCTATATTTGATTTTCTGTGTTATCCCCAATCCGTGCAACAAATATTGGACTAATATTTTAGTTTTTTTATACTCTTTTCGAAGAAAATAGTATATTAAGTTTTCCTGAAGTTTGTAACCATGAAGGAAGCGTCGGAGACCAAAGTTACTGCCAATCTTAGAATGACAATACAAATTGATCTAGCCATGTCCGTCTGTCTGTCTCTGTCTGTCTGTCTGTCTGTCTGTCTGTCTGTCTGTATGTATGCAAACTAGTCCCTCAGTTTTTGAGCTATCGCGATCAACTTTGCACAGACACCTATTATTCCAGGACAGCACAGGTGGAGCCGACTGGATCGGATCACTATATCTTATAGCTGCCATACAACTCGAAGTCGGTTTTGGCCATATATCCCATGCTTTAGAATCTATCGCAATGAAACTTTGCACTGATATCTATTCAAAAAGACATCACATTGTTGGAGCCATTTGGATCGGATCACTATATCTTATAGCTGCCATACAACTCGAATCGGTTTTGGCCATATATCCCATGTTTTTAAAGCTATCGCGATACAACTTTGCACAGATACTATTATTCAAAGAGACATCACATTGGTTGGAGCCGGACGGATCGGATCACTATATCTTATAGCTGCTATACAACTGGCAATGAATTAAATATTCTTGGAACAAAAAAAACAAAATGTTACGCGACAAAACGATTTGTACAGCTTATGAAATTTCAGTGGTGCAGTTGGCAGAGTGAAAATTGTCGAAAGTTTCGAAAAGAGTATAAAATCTTCGGCACGCCGAAGATAATCCCTACACTTGTTTTTATTCAAATTATTAATATACATCTGTAATTTAATATTTTAAATTATATTTTTAAAATTTAAATTTTTTATAATTGTATAAATTCTTTTGTGTCGCCTATCAATAGTCGACAGTAAATAAATTTTAATTTCATAATTCATGAAAAGTTCACTATGAAAAGTTACTTCCCAAATATGCTTAATTTGCTGCCTAAATGTTATATGCGTATACTTTACGAAAAGGAATGTATTCAATTTGGGACTCTAGTTCTCTAGACTCTAGTGTGATGGCATGCACAAAAATATATATATAGATGTATATAGTATCTGAAAGATTGGCACATTTCAAAATCTAATCTGATCGAGAAAATATATACTCTTTCTTTATAGTTGCCTTGCTCTGCCTTGTATACAAACTTTCGCACAGCTTACCTCAATTTAAGTCGTTACAGGGTATACAAAGCAAAAAAAAACAGCAGCCAAACAACAGCAACAACAACTGCTATCGATTTTTCAGTCAAATCTCGAGTGATAAAGAAAGTCAGACTTAAAACTGGTCGCAGTCTGTCCAAACTCGAAATCGGTTTGAGTATTTGGGCTCGCATTTGATCTGTGTTTGTTGTAATTTCTGCACTTTGCAATCAACATGACATGACAAACAAATGCCAAGAGATGTATATATATATATATACCCACTGATGTTTACAGATTTTCTATTATGCAAATGGATGCTTGTCTGAGGCATATGTATTGGATGCCCCATAGTCGATCTATCGTATGTCCAACTTACACCTTAAATATATACATATGTAGTATATAAATTATGTGATTGAACTGTGCAGTTATTGTTTGAAAAAAAAAAATACGAAAATACCCTTTGGAATGAGGATAATTATGGTATAGAATAGACTAAAGATACCCACAGTGTATAAGTAAACAGACAAATTTTTTAGCTGAAAAAAATAGTGTGTAATTAATTTATTTATGAAACATCGAGTAATAACAGTCAAACAGTAGAAATAATTATAAGCAATAAAATACCAAATGTAAAAAAGTAATTTAACATTAACAGTAAAATACAAATGAAACTAATATTTACTGGAGTAATTAAGTTACTGGCTAATATAATTTAACTTACACGATTAATACCAAATTTACACGTAGATCTTAGAAAATGGTTAAGTGCACAATTTGGCAACTAAATGTAGCTAGAATTGGAAAAAATAGTGCTTGTAACTTTTATTATCAATTTCAATAAAACTCTCAAAATTTCTACCGAAGTCAAGATCTTTCTCAACTTTTTCTATTACAAAACAGATTTGAAATCTTAGATTACATATATTATGTCTAAGATTGGGTAAGATCGTAACCATACATATGTGTATGTGTATGTCTCTATTGTCCGATGGCTAATATAAAAAGCAGATATTCATCTCTCTTTTATACTCGCACATACAAACACATGTAGTATATTATCACACATAGTTAATGTGTGCGCTTTTGGTATGCTGTTCGCGCCCATTTGCATAAATTGGCAAAGTCGAAGAGCGCAAAAAAAAGCTAGAACTTTCCCCATGGCGAAACTTTCCAGGCACATCTGGCACCCGCACCCAACCAAATACCAACTAATGCATATCCATATTAGTAAAAGTGTGTGTGTGTGTGTGTTGTGTGTGTGTGTGTGTGTGTGTTGTGGGCACACTTCTACTCTTGTTACAGCTGGACTGCGTCTGGCTTTTCACTTGGCGCGAGATATGCAGCAAAAAACTAAATTGAGTGGAAACTTTGTTTTCATTTGGCGGGCAACTTGGGCAAAATGCCTAATTACAGTTGTTAAACGTGAGCACCAAATATGAAAATTGCTGATGCAAATGAAAACAACAAGTACAACAATACGGCCGCAGCAGCAACACAAAAACATTAGCAATGCCAGCAGCTGTTTAGTTGCGTTCTGCTGCATTGAGCAATCGAAAGACTTAGGCAACGAACTTGTGCAGCATCCAAGCCCAAAGCCAATAGCACGGCATGTGTACAATGGATATACCCTATAGACATAGAGTTATTTTTGATTATGTCTTATATTCATAGGACAACTTAAGACCGCTTTAATTGTTCTACACTGAAATGAACGAAAAGATCGATTGGGAATGGGATATTGATTTCGATTATCGTTGCTTTATCGGAATATAATTATTTATGATCGAATCCAAGTTTGAAACTATATTGTTGTTTTGTATTTACGTCAAACATATATACATTTGGGCCTATAGCTCTTATAACTTTCAAATTACGGCTAAGAAACACTGGTCTGAAATCCAAATTGATCGATAACTTTTGAACGTTAAGAGTGATCGAAAAAATGAAATAAACTTGATCTGTCCCGGGACTAGGAGAACTTATATTACAATTATGAAGTCTAGATCTAGATCTTATAGTCTCTGATATCTGCGTGTTCATACAGATAGACAGACGAACGTGGCTAGATCGACTCGGCTCTTGATACTGATTAAGAATATATATATATAATTTATATGATCGGAGATGCTTTCTTATGCCTCTTACATACACTATATATACACTTTTTACCCATTAAAAGTAGTAGCACAACCACTGTTCAAGAATAAATATGCCATATGTCATCTGCTACCTTCAAAGTAAAGTCACACAAAATACCAGAGCATATTTTGTATCTGTGATCTTAACTGCACATATTCATGGGTAACTACTAGTATGCTAGAGAGACTACGTTGAGACTCTTATTGCAGCCAAGTACTAAGTACTAAGTTATCTTTGCCGCTCCATCAGCATGCAGTGGAACGTTGCAGCTCATTACTCGTGCTCGTGCTCCCATTCGCTACATACATACACACATACATACATACATACATACACACATACATACATACATACATACATGCATAGCGAGGGCCACATTCATCAGTGGGTGGCATGCCTTGCATACGCAATTTAGAATACAAACACGAATACAAATTGAAGCACAAATTTGCAATCGAATATGTGAACGAGGTTAATGCATGCGTCTACATAAGTATAGTCACCATAGCCCGACAAGTGAAAACGTTGGCCAAGTAGTAGTATCTCGAAAACCGGCTGCCTTCTCACTCATTCTCAACTCGACGCGACTCCCACAGCCATTTTTGGGGTCTGGGCAAAGCGGTCAATGACAGCGCTTGCTAATCGCATTGTCTCACTTTCACTGAGCACTGAGCACTGAGCTCGGAGCTCAACAGCATCACCAGACATCATCTCATTCAACAGCAAAGCACCGCATAGATATGTCCACAATGTCGGAAGAACCAAGCAAATATATGAACTTAGCTCTAAGCCAAAGACGACTCATTTCATTGCAAAGCAACCATTTGATTTATTTATGCTTACATGCATTCGATTTAAATGCAAAACTAATATTGAGCTCAATCCATTATCCAAACAAATCGGATCAGTTTTGACAAAGTTATGGTGCTTGAAAGGCATTTCTATTCATTTTGCAAGCTAAAATTGTTGTTAATTTAAGCCTGTTTTTTGGTCAACAAAATTAACCAGCCTAGAATCGGTTTTAAAGTCAATTTCTTATACTAATTGTGACTAACACAATCGATTAAAAATAAAATGTTGCGATTATTTTTTAACATGTTTTTTTTTCGAAAAACAGTACTAAATTTTCGAAAAAAAAATAAAATTTAAAAAAATTTATACAACTTAAATTTAGAATACAACTAGAGTAAAAAACCACGAACAAATTGGTCGGGAGCATCAAAATCGGTTTAGTTTTGGCAAAGTTATGGCAGTTTAAAGTCTTCAAAGGGCTTTTCGAGGCTACCAAAAATCACTTTTGAAGACAAAATTGTTATTATACTCGCGTCGAAGAAAATAATTTATTAATTTAATGCATAGACTCGAAAAAGAGCATAAAATCTTCGGCACGCCGAAGATAATCCTTCCTCACTTGTTTTGGCTTGTGTTGAGCATAAAATCGAAAATTCCAAATGCCTATAACTTAAAAGCATAAATATTATTTATGTTACCATGATCAAAAGTTATAAGAGTAATCCCCCAGGACCTATTACACTTGACGCCAGTTGAGTTGATCAACATTTGTGTCAATTCAGTTGCCATAAGATTGACTTATTGTCTGCAAGACAAAACCTCAATAGACCCATCGAAAAGAAAGAAAAGTTTACGGACAGAAAAATAGACTCGTATTTTATTTACTTGGGCTAAACAACAATGCGACTGCAACAACAACAATTCAAGCTAGAGCTTGAGATAGATTTGAAAAAAATAGATTTCGATAATAGTTAGAGGCCAATTAGCCGCCCCGATTCATTTGGGCAATGGGGCGTGGCCGTGAGCATGCACTTCCCGCTCCACATCCAGCTCCTCATCCAGCTCCATTTGCAGCTCCGCAGATCGCTCCTTGGTTGGCTCCGGCACAATGGCCGGCAGCAGCAGGAACTCGTTGCACAGAAAGTCGGCATCCATGGACTGCGTTTTGGTGTGATAGCCACGGACTATGCCACGCATCGGTGGCTCTATGAACCGCTCCTTGACAATCAGTGCACCCGGACGTGGACTGGCCATCATTGCCGATGACTCCGCCACCGACTCCGCCGCTTGCAATTTGCTGCAGCCAGCATCCGTGTCCAGGGAACAGCAAACGGACAGCGCATAGGGCAGCCGATTCAAATTGGTGCTGTTGCCTCCTCCTCCTCCACCTGCTCCAGCTCCAGGTCCAGCTGCAGTTGGGTGTTGATGTGGTTGATGCTGCGGGGAGCTGTAGTTGAGCGAACCGGAACCGGAGCCCGCTTCGCTGCTCTTCAAATTGATGCAGCTCTGCGTGTGCGAGACATTCGCATAGTTGTCCTTGGTGCTGACCAGCGGCACTCGCTTCAGCGTGTTGCTCTCGAAGGGAAAGTTGGAGTTCGAGGTGGACTGCGTCAGGTTCTCGAACTTGCGCAGCCGTGCATCCTGCCTCAGCTGCTGCGCCGCCGCCGG
The DNA here is from genome assembly GCA_035042425.1 of Drosophila flavopinicola. Classification (NCBI taxonomy): domain Eukaryota; kingdom Metazoa; phylum Arthropoda; class Insecta; order Diptera; family Drosophilidae; genus Drosophila; species Drosophila flavopinicola. Next base: position 1,327,856 of record JAWNLL010000473.1, on the reverse strand, counting down.
CAAATTGATGGACGCATGCAGTACGCTCGCCTCCGGACTGGTGGCGCCGCCCTCAAACAAGCTGATCTGCCGCTGCATGCGCGGCGAGATGGGATCGTGGGCACGTCGCACGCTCGGACGCGAGTGCTCCGGCGACGCCTGCGTGATATGCACGGGCAGTGCAAAGCAGTACTTGGGATCATCGGTGGCCACTTCGGGCGGCGCGACGGCATGGCTCGGACAGCAGTAGCACGTCTCCAGCTTGGGCTCCGTGTCGGGGGGCAGCGATGGCGTCGTTGCTGCCGACAGTGTTGCATCCTCGTCGTCCTCAAAGCCCTGCCAAATTGAAGCATTATTATTTATTTCTACTCTTATCAAAAGAAAATTTCGTCCTGAAATTGTTAATACATAGAAGGAAGCGAAGGATATTGCCCAAAACTTACAAAAGTAAATTGTTCTGGCCATGTCCGTCTGTCTGTCTGTCTGTGTGTATGCAAACCAGTCCCTCAGTTTTTGAGCTATCGCGATGAAACTTTGCACGAAGACTTATTATTCAAAGGGACAGCACATTGGTCGGAGCCAGCCGGATCGGACCACTATATCTTATAGCTGTCATACAACTGTAAGTCGGTTTTGGCCATATATCTCATGTTTTTAAAACAATCGCAATGAAACTTGGCATAAAGACTTATGATTCAAAGGGACAGCACATTTGCTGGAACCAACCGGATCGGACCACTATATCTTATAGCTGCCATACAACTGGAAGTCGTCTTTGGCCATATATTCCATGTTTTTAAAGCTATCGCATTCAATTTCCTGGTGCACTTTACTATCCTTATAACTCATCATTGCTGCAAATTTCGATTGAGTCAGAAATCAATTGATCACTCACATCCACGGATAGTGTCATGGAACCCTTGTTGACCACCATGCTCAGATCCAGGTCGTTATCCATGCCACTGCTGACTGGCGTTAGACAGGCACTGCTCGGCTCCAGCTCATCACAGACGCTCAGATAGATGGCGCCGCTGGCGCTGGCCAGCTGTAGTGTATCCTGATTCATGGGCAGAAAGGAGCGCAGCTCATCCAACTCTTCCGGCTCATCCATCACAATGTCGACGGTGCTCAGTAGGCTGGAGTGCGATAAAGCTGGGATTAGCAAGTGAACGAGCTAAAAAGGAGGCCGACTCACCTGTTCAGCTGCTGATTCTCAGCCATGTCCTGTTGATCTCCAAGAATATCCTGTGGCTGCTGTTGCCAAACAACTTGTTTGCCATTCGTTGTTGGGTTGTATGTTCAATTGTTCAAGTTGTTAGATTATAGGTTTCATTACAGGGCGGTGAGAGTGAGTGTAAAGGAGAAACACACACACAGAGAGAGAAAGAGAGAGAGCGGATGGGTGAAGAGGGGGAGCAAGAGCGAGAGAGTGCAAGAGTCAGAAGCTCTCAGTGCGTGGAAGCTAAACGTAAGGCGAGGCAAACGATAAGAAGACAGAGAGAGAAAGAAAAAAGAGAGAGAGAGACAGAGGCAGAGCCAGAATGGCGTGCGATAATGAAACGTTTACCGTTATAGCAAAGATAGCGCCGCAACGGACACTCGATTAGTGCATGCAAGAGAGAGAGAGAGAGAATGAGTGACAAAGGTAGATATATGTAGTTTGGCGTATGATTCAAAATTTATTAATTTGACTAATTACAATTAATTGCAAATCAAGAGTGATAACATCATAATCTTTTATCAGTATACAGTGATTGAAAAAAGCGAGCTCTATAAATATAAAACAGTGATAAGTCACTCAAGCAATAATCAACAATCGATAGTTTAATCCTCTGAAAAATTCAAAAGAAACAAAAAAGAAGAAGAGAACAGAAAAAGAAACCATATATGTATTTAATATATTCGAAATCAAAATCAATATCGCTATAAATGGCTTATAAAATAGTTGATGGAATGGATTTAACACTTTTAACACTTTAATTCAGCATAAGAAATATATATAACGAAAACAAAATGAAACGTGAACACACACATTGTACACAAATTTAGAACAGAACGCATTTAAGTATGTATATTAAGAAGTCTTATGAGCATGCTGAGCATCATCATCATTGGCATCAGCTGGGTCGATGATCTCACGTTCGCCAGCCAATCCTTGACCTACGATCAGAGAACTTACGCTGTTTTTGTGGCGTTAGGATCTCTCTCATTGCCGCATCGTTGGCATCCTCGAATTCCGATGACTGCACCGGCTCCTCCTCTTTGGCATTGCACTCGCCGATGGCCGACGCCGCATTACTCGTCTCGGACGGACGCCCTGTCGACATGGCGGCTTCGTCCTTTTGCTCCGGTTCCAGCATCGAGGAGAAGGCAGCCATGGAGTCGGTCGGTCGGGTCACAGACACCATGCTCGGCGCCAGTATGGAGGCCGAGTTAGTCGCGGCACTGCCCTCAAGGACACGTGGCGGCGAGCCCGTCGGCGTCTTGAAGATCTGCGCCAGTATCATGTCCTGCAGGAAGCTGTCCAGCTTGCGCAGCGACAGCGCATTGTGCAGCGTCTCCAGTGGTCGTATTGGCGGTACATCCCCAAAGCCTAAGCGCAGGGGGGCACACACACATATATATACATACATATATACATATATATATATATACACATACATATATTGAAACCAATTATTCAGGATTGAGCATCCAGTTATGTTTTGTAGTCGAAAGAGTGAGGGAATTGGAGATGGAGATGGAAATGGAAATGGTGGCGGATTCAACGTTAAATACGAGAGCTACATTGATACATGTGGCCCATATTTAATAACAATATGATTAGCATTGAATGGTTTGATTGATTGAGTGACATACTATACTATACTCTACTATATAAACCATACGAAGTGGTATTAGACAGCAAGTTTGAGAAACTTGTCGTTTGAAAATCGTATAATATATTATTATATAATGCCAAAAGAGATCTCTACATACGAATTATTGACCTAGTTGTTGTTGTTTTGTTATGCAAATAATTGTGCTTATATTTGGTTAACACTTGGTAAATTACATTTATTTACGGTTTCTTTTTGTAATCAATACAATGTTTTCTGTTGTTGTTTAGTGTCTATAACATAAGTTACAAGGAACATAAGTTGTGTAAGGCTTTTTTGTGGTTTTCACATTCTTTTTCATTGAATCGAGTATTAATCTTTAACTAGAAAAAAGGAAAAATAAAGTTAAGAATGAGAAACACATAAATTTGTCTATATCTATTTCTACCAAAAGTATAACCTGTTCCAGACCTGAGACGATTGTGTCCCTCTGTTAAAGCAGCCCAAAGTGGCAGATGCTTAAAAACAAAACGAAACAATGTGAACCACTGTGCTCTTCTAATTCACAACAAGTTAAAGCACAGATTCGTTTGAATTGCAGCAGATTTGTGAGATAACATCATGATAATGTCTGATAATGTTTAATCGATAGTTTTTTGCTTAAACTGAGAAGAAGGTTTTTCATATGAAATATTGAGCAAGAGGAGAATTTGTGATTCAGGACAGGGGAACAGAGTGGAAAGTAAGTACTACTTAGAACCAGCGTCAAATTTTCTTTTATATATATATATATATGAAATATAAAAATGGAATTTTTCGTTTTGTTTTGCATAATTTGGATTGTAAATTCTTAGCAGTCATGCAGTTTGTGGTAATTGTGTGTGGGTGTGTGTGACAGGTGGTTGTGGGTGTGACGGTGTGAAGGTGTGGAGGTGTGTGTAGGTGTACGTGTGTGTGTGTGTTTGTGTGTGTACTCACCGGATGATGATACCGGTATCATATCGCGTAGATTGGGCGCCGATGAGCTGCCGCTTATGACAGCCGTACTGAAAAGGCTATTTGCACTGGTTGCCATCTTTTTGCTAAAACCACCGAAACCCAACATTTTCATATAGGACATCTGGCCGGCAATACTGTGTCTTTGGCGACGCGACGATGTGGACGAATTGGCCGATGATACCGATGCCGATACCGAGACCGAAACGTTGCTATCTGTGGCGATGGTATTGGTACAACAAGACGGGGACGTTGTGGTGATGTTGTTGTTGTCCATTGTGGTTGTGGTTGTGGTGGTTGTGTGTGTAACGAGTGTGGTTGTGTTCGTGTTGGTGTTGATGGTGTTGGTTGTATTTGTGTTGTTGTTTTTGGTGTGTTGTTTTGGTGCGTCAATTGAGGAGGGATCGATTGGTTTAAATTGGTTAGTATTAGTTTGATTAGAAGACAATGTTGCTGTAGTATTAAACAAAGCTATTGTAGTTGTTGTTGCTGTTGTTGTTGCTGTCGTTGTTGTTGTTGTTGTCTCTATGTTGTCGCTGGTTGCTGTCTTTGCTGTCTGTTTGCTGGTCACACTGGCGCTGGCTGTTATCAGCACAGTGGGTATATTATACACTAGCTGCGCCTCCAGGCACGCCGCAGTGGGCGTGGCCAAGGCTGGGGGCGGCACATGCTCGGCAATGGGCGCAAAGCAGCTGACGAAACAGTTGCCAACAGTTCCCGCTGATGCTGCGCCCGCGCCCGCTCCCGCTCCCGCTGCTGCAGTGCAGCCAAAGCGAAATGGATTCTCCGGCATGGACAGCTGGCCACACGAATGACTGGTGGCCTTGCGCTGACGCTGGCGGCGGGATGAAAGCGATGCGGCTGCCAAGGCCGCCGCCAACACGCTGCTCTCCATGTCCACGCACAGACGCAGCGTGGACGCTGTGGGCGAATTGCTGCTGTGCTCGTCCAGCGGCTGCAGTGAGCAGGTGCCAGAGTCATCATTGCTGTTCTGGTTGCTGTTGCTGTTGCTGTTGCCAACACGCTGCCCGAAAGTGCCGCTCAGCAAGACTGCTGGCGCCGAGCTGGATAGCTGAAAGTCATCCTCAAAGCTGCGTGGCGCAGCAGACGCAGCAGGCGAAGCATCCGCATCCGCATCAGCAGCAGCAGCAGCAGCTGGCGGACTTGCCTCAACTGTGCCGAGCTGCATCAGACTCTTGGAGTGCGCATGCGCCGTGGCCAGCGGAAAGGAGCTGCTGGAGCTGCAGTTGCAGCTCAGCGGTCGCTCATTGGTGGCCAGCGTGGAGATCTGCAACGGCTGCTGGCTGCCCTCAAAGCCGTCGGCCTCCTCGCCACTCACCATGCGCCGCATGCGCAACAAATTGTGGCGCTTGTGCGTCCGACTGGCATTGCTGTTGGCGCCACATTGCGGCGTTCCCGGCGTCAGGGAGAAGTCAATGTCGGACAGTGGCAGCTCATTGGTCGACGAGTCGATCTTGAAGAACGACAGTCTGTCTGTCACGCGTATCTGTATGGCTGTGTGATTGCCGCTGCTGCCGCTGGCCACGCCCCCACTTGGGCCAGCGCCCACGCGCGCACTGGCGATCTCGTCAAAGGTGGCCGAAGGTGGCGCTAGCGGAATGGCCGCGAGTGTATTCGCATGTCGAGTTGTGGTTGCATTTGGTTCGGTGTCAGATGAGTACGGTGAGTGTGTTTATGCATGTGTGTGTGTGTGCGTACGTACGTATCGTATGTGTGTGTGTGTGTGTGTGTGTGTTTTGTATGTGTGTGTTTTGTATGTGGTCGAGAGTAGATAAACGAAAAACTAATTAGCCGAGATACTCATCAAAAGTACATAGTTGAATGACAACAAGAAACGAAACGAATACGTATTTTCAGCTGCAGCCGAAAACGGAACGCGACTGCAAGCAAACCATATGTATACACTATCTTTTCGGCTCCAAATGGACAGGCCTCAATAAATCGCATTTGATTGGGAAATAGTTATTTGGTTTAATAGGCTCTATCTGTAAATTTCATCAATAAATGCTATTTTTCAGTTTTTCATTACTTCTAAGGTTAGGCTCTTAATGCTCTTGATTGTTATTTTTTTGTTATATGTACTATATACATTGCTGACATTAAATTACTTGGCAGTCCCAATGTCAAGTTACAGCAGCTTCAAATGGTTTTCAAACTATTTGTTGGCAACTCAAACATGCACAGGAGAATTGAAGCATTTTTGCTCAATATATATACACATATGTATATATTTAAATATTAACTATATATTCACAAATAGCTTGGCCTCATTATGTTTAATAATATATAAATAATTGATTGAATCTAATGTGCTTTAGTCGACTTGATAAGCCTAACAAATATATTTCTCCAAAATTTCATATACTAATATTAAACAGCCTGATTTGTCAGTCAAAATCTAACGTTTTCTTTTTTTTAGAAAATATGAATTTAGCTAAATATCGAAACAAACGCGAAGAAAAGTCTTCAGAAATTCGAATCGTATTGATAATCTCAAATATTCTCGCCAGCTGTTATAATGCTTTAAAAATTGTTTGAAAACAATGACAGATATTATGCAAATAAGTTTTGACAAGCCTCTTTGAAAATCTTTCTAATAAAATCTATCTCTGAATATGCAAACAAGTTCGCTTATATGAGTCTGGAGAGTACTAAAATAATGGAATGTTTCGATTTCCGTCTGTCAAAATATTTAAACATATAGCCTATCAAATATTAACAAATAAATATATTTATATATTTTATTTATAGACATAAAAATGCTAGCTAAATTATGTGGCTGCCACATTCATAAGTAATATTTCAGTGCAGTAAATTATAAAAATTGCTAAAATCGGACTATCTTGATATATCCTAATAGACAAAAGTAATCTCATATTTGTTCTAAATTTCATCACAAATCCCCAAATGATATTGCAGTCAACTATAGAATATTGCTTTTGGGTTGATTCGCAATGCCTTGCAGACGCTTTTCATAGATGAAGTGGCTGTTTAGCAATTGCAGGCAATTATGGATAGTAATTAGTTATTGGTCGAAATGAGTCCGGTTAGCTGTGAGCTGTAATCAGTTAAGGTGTCGGGTTTAGCTGGAAGTTACAGTTAGTCTGGTTGGGCTCTTAATCAAAACAACATCAACAACAACAACGGTTAGGAATAACAACAAACAAAGTACATTCATTAATTAGGAATGTGACCAACGCAAAAAAAAAAAAAAACAGTAACAATTGTTCAGTTCTGATCGTATCATGCATTAAACATATATAGATAGATAGACAGAGACAGACCAATAGTAAGACAGCGATAGACAAAGAGAGAGAGAGAGATAGAGACGCAACAAAACGACACAGACGAGACACATATAGAGATGAAGAGAGACAGCGAGAGTAGGAGAGAGAGAGAGAGAGAGAGGGAGGAAGATAGGTATTATAAGCCAACAACAGTTGGACGCCAGCAAATGTTGTCACAATGCAGAGACCATCTAATCCTTATGATGGGATGGCCAAGACAGCATTCCCTGGCGCTCAGCTGTGCGGCTTATAATGGATGGGGCAGGGAGTCTACGGGTGGTTGGGGTAGTTTGGGTGGTTTTGGTGGCTGGATGGCTAAGTATGTGGCTAAGACTGCGTATTGCTTGATTCAGTTTGGCTGCATTGCCAAGTACACGGGATTCCGCGGCCAGATGCCTATCGATTTTCATTCATTTTCCCAAACAGCTTCAATCTGAGCTCCCTCTCTCTCTCTCTCGCTCCCTCCCACTTTCGAGTCGCAGAAATGAGAGGGAGAGAGAGCGAGACAGAGAGAGACCAAGAGAGAGAGAGAGAGAGTGCTCTCTCACTCACACACACAGTGGCTTCTGGTTGTGTGTGTATTTATTAATTATTTTTTTTTTAATTCATCGCACTTAATTAACAATATTATAGGTTGTGTGGAAAAAATGAAAATCAAAAATGTTGGGCTCAGTTTAAGGTAAATCTTTTGTTTTTGTAAGGCTTGAAAAATAAATAGGGTAGAAATGTAAAAAAAAAAAAACATTGAAATTATTGCTGAGCATTCAGGCACATTATCAATGGCAGTGGAATTAAATCATGACAAGAATTAAATAAACCAAAATTGTTTGGGAAGATACAACAACAAACAAAAAAAAATACAAAATTGTAACAAGAACAGTAATATTCGGCTAGCCGAAGACTTAATACCCTTTCAGACGTGTATGCAGTAGAAGTACGATATATTTCTGATCATAGGCAACAGTCAAAATGCCTTTAGCTTAAAATCAATAAAGGACGCTAATAAAAATAATTTTTAAATTTTAGCTTTGAAAAAACTATCTATTTCTTTTTTGTTTACTTTTTATATTTGACTATAAGTTGTAATTAAACCGATTTGAAATAAACCGATATCAAAACAAACAAAAATTAGTGATTTTTTTTTAAAATTGCTTACAAAATATTGACTTTACTATTCCTGGAAAATTTGTGAAAAGAATTCCAAGTGGTATTTTCATAACTGGTTTAACACTAGAGCTATTGTTTCTATACAAGCTATATGTAAGATAAATCAGTCCAAAGTTGATAGTTTTTTCGGCCAACATATAGTTGGCAACAAAACACTGCTGTAGTCAAAAAGTTGTTCATGTCCAAAAAGCTTTAAAGCTGAGCCAGATCAAAATACAGACAGACAGACAGACTAATCCTGATTGTTAATTTTGATCAGTGATAGTATGCATATATGTGTATATAGTCAAGGGAATCGCAGGTGCCTTCTCTGCAAGGGTGTAATATAGTATTCTGGGCGTATTCCGTGGAAAATGCTTATCAAGATTCTGCAAATATTCGTCAATTCGTCATTGGAAAAGATATGGTTATTTCTGCACCCCTTGCAGCAGAGATATGTCAAGTAGTAGCTATACAGCAGGTATGATTGATTAGCATTATCCTTGAAACTCAGCCGATTCCTGCTAGAACTGAGGTCTATGGACTGTGCTTGGGTTTTGGGTGGGGTGTTGGATTTGCTTGTTACTTGGACTGCTTGAGCATTAGAAAGAATGTGTAAAACGGCCGCACAATTGCCATGCAGAACAACAAATCAAAATACTAATAATAATAACAATAATAATCATAATAATAGTGAATCAAAGTCGAAAGAAACAAACACATAAGTCCAATGGTTTTGGTTAACCAACTGAGCAGCGACATAGCCAAGTTAGTTGAGATAGCCAATTGTTTGGTTTGGTTTGGTCAGTGTGTTAAGGAAGCCAATTGTGAAATTTAAAAAGATTTGTACGAGTGGAGAAAAAAAAGGAAGGTAACAACAACGATCAACATAACAATAATAAATAAATACTAAATAGACAAAAGTATTAACGCATATCGAAATTAAAAAGTTGGAAATTGAAATGGAAATTAAAGCCGTTGGCCAATGGCGGCCCAATGGCAGCTGGACAATTGGGTCAGCGGCCAGGCAGCGATTATTGTTGTTGGTGGTTGCATTGTGGTTGGGCGCACCGCTCACATACATACCCGCCTCCTTGCCGCGATTCGACGACGGCGATCCACGCTGCTCAAAGCTGCGCGAACGCGGCTCACAATCAGGACTCACGGCACGCATATCAGGACTAATGGGTCGCAGCTGCTGATGCTGATGCTGCTGCTGATGCTGCTGCTGCAGCTGCTGTTGCTGCAGCTGTTGATGCTGCGAGGCTAGCTCCTCGTTCAGGCGCTTGGCCAGATCCATGGCCTCATGCCCGCTGACCGTGTGATGGGCGCCAATCGGTATGGGCTTGGACTTGGCCTGCTTGGAGCGCACGTCCAGGCGATTGAAGCCAAACGAGTTGTTGGCCGTCGTGTTGCGCGGATTCGATAGCAGCGGGCACTAAATAGAGAGAGAGAGAGAGAGTCGATTAGCATGAGTGTTTTAGATGCGACACAAATTGCGTTTGTGGAGTTTACTGCGGTGCGTCTTTTGCCCAGCTGCTCCTCGTTAGCCACGGTATCCTGCTCCTCCTCGATGCGTGACGGATTGGCCTCCTCGCTGGACTGCAGGCTGACGTTGCAGGAGTTGTCGCCATGCGAGTGCGGCCGAAAGCCGGGCCCCGGCGGCAGATTCTTTTGTACGCAACAATTGACGCCGGGACTGAAGTGCAGCTCGACGTGGAAGCGCTCCTCGGAGGTGGGATCCTTGGTGGGATCCTCGTACAGCATGATGACTATCTGCGACATGTAGTTCAGCTCGGACACCATCGATATGTAGTCCATGGCGCGACGCCACTGCTCGTCCGTAACGACATTCAGCAGTCCGCCGTAGCGCAGTACGGTTAGCAGCGAATGGACATGCGACTCGCTGGTGAAATAGAGCCGGGTGCGCACATGGCGCTGTGGACTGGCCACGCCGTGGCTGTAGTGCGGATTCAGGCGGTTCATGAACTCGTCCTCGATCTCATCAATGTTGCGCTGCAGATCGCCCTTGATCTTGCGCAGCAGCGGCGAGCAGATGCCCTGGCCAATGGCCAGCTTCTCCTGCGGCGTCAGGCCGTACTCCTGCGGTATGACAATGTCGGCCAGATTCTTGGCATAGATGTACAGCTCCTCGGCTTGGTCGTACTGCAGCGTATGCTGATTGTGCTGCAGATCGTATTTGATGCAATCGTATATGTCGGGTATTTTCGAGATGTCGAACAGCTTCGACTTGGTGCTGAAGTCCTTCTCGATCTTCTCCCAGCGGCAGCGCATTAGATCCCACGTCTCGCCGTGATACAGTATCGCGTCCTTTGTCTTTGGGTCGTCCTTCTTGATGCTGATGATGTGCAGCAGCTCGCGTATTAGCAAATGCACATGCTGGCAACACTCCACCGGATTCTTAACAAAGTCCAGAGCCTGCGTTATCGATTTGCTGTTGCACGGATTTATCAGTTCGCGATCCTCCGGCGTAAACTCGCGATCGTTTTGCATCAGCTCGTGCAGTCGACCCTTGGCCCTGTTTAGATTAGAAATATCCATTGAAATGCCTTTCAAGCACCTACAACTCCAATTACTTGGTCAAAACTTATCCGATTTTGGATCATTGCTGATCAGTTTTGACCATGGCTTGGAATCTTTATTAAAACTGCATTTAAATTTTAAGCATTTTCGAATTTTCGATTTTTAACCAAAGACAAGCCATTGTAAGTCTCCAAAGTGCCTAGAAATGCCTTTCAAACATATAAAACTCCCATAACTGTGTCAAAACTGATACGATTTTCGATTTCAAGGCAGTTTAAATAAAATAAAACAACAAACGACTTCGAGTTGTATAGCAGCTATAAGATATAGTGATCCGATCCGGCCGGCTCCGACCAATGTGTTGTCCCATTGAAAAATAAGTGTATGTGCAAAGTCTTATCGCGATAGCTCAAAAACTGAAGGACTAGTTTGCATACATACAGACAGACAGACACGGCTAGATCAATTTGTATTGTCATATTAAGCATACTGACAGTAACTTTTGGAGGTCTCCGACGCTTCCTTCTATGTGTTACAAACAGCACAAACTGAATATTTTATTTTCTTCGAAAAGAGTATAAAAATTAAACTTTTTTTCCGTTACCATTTTCAAAGTAGCTTTTAGAGTTTTGAAAAAGATACCTTCGGAAAAAATCGCAGTTGACTATCTCAAAAGATTCATATTGAAATACTTATGTTGACTATGATTATGATTATGATATTATGTTGATTAAAAAATAAGAATTATAATTTCCACGCTGTCTTTATCAGAAGCATTATCCTATGAGAAAAAGACGAATGCATCCCTATAGCTATGGCAAATTGCAGCATAGCTCGCAGTTGCAAATCTTCAATCGGGCTTTGATCGTCTTGCAATAAAACTGGCCACTTATGATGGGGTAATTATCGCATTGGAGATAAGTGATCAATCGAGATCAATTATTGAACACTTACAGATTCTGGTATTTGCTGGAATCGCAATCGTTGTCCAGCAGTCCGTTCGTATTGGCGCTCTTCACCATCTGCACCAGAATGGGCGTCAGTTCGCCCTCCAAGGCCAGCAGACCCTTGGCAAAGGCAGCGGCGGTCATTTGCACGCGGCCCTCATCGGAGGCATAGATCTTGAGGTCGTGCCGGAACGTTGAGTGCAAACTGGAATGTTGATGTCAATTAAGCTTCAATTGCAGTCGAGCTCTTGAGCAACAACATACCGCAACAGACCCAGGCCCTGTGTGCCCGAATAGTCCGAGCGTCCCTGTCCGCCCGGATACATGCAGCGGAAGATGCGGCCCAGCTCCTCGGCCTGAATGCGCCCGGCGGGCGTTAGTTCGCCACCCCATTTGAGGATGAGCACCAGCGAGGGCTCGGCGGGCGTGTCGGCTGAAATGGTTAGGACTTAGCTTGTGGTTAGATTAGCGCAACGGAACGACAAGTACCTACCATCATCGGAGCTGGAGCCGCGTGGTCGTCCCTTCGGCTGGTATTTCATCTGCACCTTGCGATTAATGCCCGAGAAGTGTCCGTACATCTCGAGCACGTTCTTCAGCTGCTCCAGCTTGCTCTCCTTCTCCTCGATTTCCGCATGGGCCTTCGTGTGTATCTCGCTGAGCAGGAATCGGGCTATGTCCAGTATCTCCTGCAGCTGCTTGGGTCGCTTTAGCTTCACATGGCCCAGTTTGTAGCCGTCGTATTTCTCGAAGATCTCAAAGAATCTGCAAAGTTTCAAATTGATTTCGGTATCATTAGCACAATTATCTAACAATATTCCGAGGAAAGGAAAAATATTTATAAATTGCATAGCAGGTCAAACAAATTGCAATTCGTTAACCAATAATAAAGTACTTAAAGCTTTTGTGTGCCTTTAAAAATGTCTCAAAATAAAAATGTATCCAAATTTCACTCAGCTCATCTTTAATATTAATTATCTTTAATGGCGCTTTTGGATGCTCAAGACCAAAAATGGGTTTAGTTAAAATATAACCAGCTGCAAACTTTGTAAAACTGACAAAGTTGTATTTATGATGAAATAAATATATATTAACTACACAAATAAATTATAATAATTAATACAAAATAAATAAAAGTTTTACAAAAATATATATACAAATATAAATAAATCCTTAGAATTATATAAGTAAGTATGAAAATGAAAATATATTTTAATCTATGAATACATATTAAATTATAGAATAGAGTGTCTAAGAAATTTATTTATTTATTTACTATCGACCATTGACAGTGGACACAAAAAGTGAAACTAACAATTATAAAACAGCTCAAAAGTATAAATAATATTTGGAATATTTAAGTTAAGAATATAAAGTAATACGTAACAATCGAATCAATAAATAAATGAAAACATGGATGGAAAATGATATGACTTGTAATTGAATACACTACTAAAAACCTAAATTAAAGGCTAAATTAAAAGCATTCATTGGGCATTTAAGTATTATGAATTGAGACAGTTTAAACAATCAGCTGAGTTTTGAGCAAGACTGGACTGGAGTGGAGTAATGGAGTAATGGAGTAAATGGAATGCGACTCACTTGGGATGGCGCACCTCGACCTTCATCTTCTGTTTGGGCGTACGATCGCCATGCCGGATGACAGCGACAACGCAGCGCAGCTCCATCATTTTGCCAAAGGTGGTGGGCACGATGGGGGGATCGTCCAGTTGGAAGGGCACCGACCAGGGTATGTGCAGAGTGGGTGTCAGCTCGCGCAGTATCATGTTGCCCAGTATTTTGGCGCAATCGTCGTAGTACTTGTTGGAGTTCTTCACAAAGCTAAAGCCATTCACATCGCAGACATAGCTCTTGCCATTGGCACGCAGCAGATCGAAGCCGCAGACGGTCTGCTTGAAGGCCAGGCACACTTTGCGCGAGATTAGCTTCTCGGAGTGATTGAGTATGACCGGATAGCGGATCTCCTTGCCCTCGCTATCGCGCTCCACTTTGCCATCGAGCGCCGGACTCTTGCGCGCCTCCGCATGGGCATAGTCCGGGCCAACCGTGTAGACCTTGACGTCGGTGCCTGAAAAGTACACTAAGTTGTAAAGGTAATGCTGGATTCAGTGCGTTCGACTGGCGGCCAGTTTGTTTCTTGGGGAGTAGTTGCGGCAATGAGAGCGCGAGCAGCGAGCAGCGAGCAACGAGCAACGATCTGCGGGCGAACGGGCGAGCGAGACGCAAGACAATGGCTATGGCAATGGCAATGGCATAATGACATAATGGCATAATGATATCACGGCTGCCACTTGCAACAATATATATCTATGTATAGAAACATATATCACACATTGACTTCCTCAATTCTATTTCATTTACATATAGCCAAACATATGTATATTTATACTCTTTTCCAAGAAAATAGTATATTCAGTTTGTGCTGAAGTTTGTAACGCATTGAAGGAAGCTTCGGAGACCCCCAAAAGTTACTGCCAGTATGCTTAGACTGACAATACAAATTGATCTAGCCAAGTATGTCTGTCTGTCTGGCTGTATGTATGCAAACTAGTCCCTCAGTTTTTGAGCTATCGCGATAAAATTTTGCACAGACACTCACTATTCAAAGGAACAGCACATTGGTCGGAACCAGTCGGATCGGACCACTATATCTTATAGCTGCCATACAACTGGAAGTCTGTTTTGGCCATATATCCGATCTTTTCAAAGCTTTCGCCCTAAATGTCCTTGTACACTTGAACATCCTTATAACTCATCAATGTTTAAAATTTCAAATCGATTCAGCTATAATTAGCAAAGATATGCGTCATTAAATATTTCGGTTGTACAGTTGGCTGAGTGAAAATTGCCTAAAGGTTCGAAAAGAGTATAAAATCTTCGGCACGCCGAAGATAATCCTTCCCCACTTGTTTTTGCTTGTGTTACAAAACCAAAAATTTAAGCATTGCAAAAACTATCATGTTTTTCAGTCTTAATTGTAAGCTAATTGAATAAGCTTAAGTATATTAAGCTTGCTTGACTTTTGTTACTAACACGCGTAACACGTTTTATATTTAAAAAAAAAATTATTATAAAAATTTAAGCAAAACACAGGTTTTTTTTGTATTTCATCAAACTAAAACCAAAATTTTTTGGTAATTTTGGCTTTTGCGCAAAAATATGCGATGATTTTCAGTGTTAGTTATAAAGAATTTTAAATACGCTTTGAACAGAAAAGTATTTTAAAAGATGTACCACATTTTCAGTTAATTTATAAGAAATTAACAAAATAAAGCATATTTTTCTAAATTATTTTAAAGTCAAAAATAATAGTTTTTGCTTATGCTTAAACCACTTCTTTGGTTTTTAATTACAACTTTTATTATTTGACACAAGCATGAATATTTATATAAATAAACTATTGAAAAGCTTACCAAATTTGTATATTTAATTTAATTTAAATAAATAAAATAGCTTTTTTTTGTACTTCAAGTAACACAAAATCGTTCTTCTTTTGTTTTCTTGAAATTGAAGAGGAGTTTCTGTATGATCTTTTTCGTGTGTTAACTATAAAGAAGAATTTAAACTATTGTTTCTATTCATTTACACTACCATGAGTATTTAAATAAATAAAAAAAAAACGCTAAGCATAACAAAAAGTGTGCCACTTTGAAGAAATGTATGCAATGTACCTATTTTGGTACAATTGTACCAAATGTGGCAGCCGTGAATGATATACATATGTATGTTTCTCTTGTGTTTTGTTTTGTTTTGTTTTGCTTTGCTTTTCTTTTGTGGGCGTTGGTAGGTGGTAGGTGGTGTAGTGTAGGAGGGGGGCGTGGCGTGGCAAGCGTGGAGGATACGCTGACTGAATTCGGAAACAGCTCTACAACTAAATTGTATCTTTCTGAATATCCACAAATAAATGTATGAGCATATGCACATACATACACACGGACACACATAGATAATGGGGATATTGAGATAAGTATGGATTACTATGGAGTGTCTAGACCAGCTGTTTGGCTAGAGCGTGCTAGAGCAGTACCTAGTGCAGTATATTTGAATTGCATTGAGAGTGGAGGTGGAGCATAGAGAGCAAGTTAGCATACCATCGGTGGGCATAAAGTCCTCGTAGATGAAGGAGCCCGTTTTGCGGACACGCGACTCCGGCGAGTAAACGCTACTACGGCTACCGATTTTGCGGAACAAACGCTGACTGCCACCGCCAGCGGATGTCGGATAGTATATATAGATGTTGTGATCCTCGGCTGAGACGGGCTTCTCAACAAAGGGCTTGTTGAACGTAATACCATTGACCTCCACATGATCCTCCGACTCGATGAGCTCGTGGTCTGCAACACGATGGAGAGAGAAAGGGAGAGAGATAACCACAAGATTGTTGCCATGACTGATGCACTTACGCTTCGGATCGGGCGAATCGCGATCGAGGACAGCATAGCGCGGTATCTCGATGCCCTCCTTCTCCAGTATGGCATAGACGCGCCTTCTGTCCTGGATGTCGTACTGCATGTGCAGATTGTTGAGCACGAAGGGATTGCGCAGCTGCGCATACTCGATCGCCTTCTCCAGCGGAAAGCCCTTCGAGTGGAAGGAGACAAGGCAATCGCAGACGGGCCAGTTTTGAACCGGTTCGCGCAATATCACATTCTCCTCGAAGGTCACCAGCTTGATGAACTCGAACTCGCCGAGGCGCGTCAGGATCTCCTTCATGGGCTTGGATTGCGTCTTCTTGGCCATGGCACAGATGCCCACAACGACCTGTTTGCTGTTGCTGGACGAGGTGCTCGTATCGGAGTCCATGCCGTCATTGCTGTCCCCAAAGTCCGTGTCACCCTTGGGAATATAATGGCATTGCCTTGGATTAGATATCCGCTTGAACACAGTTAATGGGTTCGAGCTGCAGATAGGAGCCCTCGGAAACATAACGGTAAACAGTTAACCAGTAACAAGAACACAATTTACAAATTTTCGATAATTTTGTTAAGCAAATTGTTAGTTTCTGCCTGGGGCAAAAATGTCATTTGGCATATTTCAGATCCTTAGATAATAGCTTTAACTTAATATCAAATCTTGAATACATCAAAAACTTCTAGAATGACCTTCTTCTAAAAGACTGCTTCCTTCCGAAAGCAATTTATTCTGACCTCATATCTTTTTTTGATATCGGAAATATATCTCTTATTTGGCTAAAGTCAAATATTCCGAATTTCAGAAGTTATTTTGTTATTTGCTGTTATTTTTATGGTATTTTTAGAATTCGTTTCAATTATTATTATTGATTTTTTTAATTTAAGACATAAACGCCGACTATAAGACACAAGTTTGTTTCGTATTTAGGCAAGTCGAATATAATTATTACAATTGTTATTTACATTTAAAAATCATAAAGAAAAGGCAATGATTTTTGTTTTCAAGATATCAAGATAAAAATCGTGGTGTAATTTTTATAAATGATTTGTAAATACAAAAATCAATCGAAATTCTTTTCTTTAGAACTTTATAAATCATATCATTGTAAGTAATTAGGTATTTCGGAAATAATCCCAAGATAAACCAAAAATGGAATCTGTAATTAGTTGAAAATAGAAAAGCACAGCAATAAAACAAACATAAATGCGAACATGCATTCAAATCAAAGATCAACAAATATTAAATCAAAAGCAAAACTATATTTCAAGACTTTATAAAGAATACGTAATACCAATATGAAACAAGTGGGGAAGGATTATCTTCGGCGTGCCGAAGATTTTATACTCTTTTCGAACCTTTTGGCAATTTTCACTCTGCCAACTGCACCACTGAAATTTCATATGCTGTTCAAAATCGTTTGTTCTAAGAATATCTAATTCATTGCCAGTTGTATGGCAGCTATAAGATATAATGATCCGATCCGGCCGGCTCCGACCAATGTGATGTCTCTTTGAATAATAAGTATCAGTGCAAAGTTTAATCGCGATAGATTCAAAATCATGGGATATATGGCCAAAACCGACTTTGAGTTGTATGGCAGCTATAAGATATAGTGGTCCGATCCGGCCGGTTCCGACCAATGTGGTGTCCCGTTGAATAAAAAGTGTCTGTGCAAAGTTTTATTGCGATAGCTCAAGAACTGAGGGACTAGTTTGCATACATACAGACAGACAGACAGACAGACATGGCTAGATCAATTTGTATTGTCATTCTAAGCATACTGGCAGTAACTTTTGGGGGTCTCCGACACTTCCTTCTATGCGTTACAAACTTCAGCACAAACTGTATACACTATTTTCTTCGAAAAGAGTATAATCAGATGTGTTTTCGAAAAATGTGCGTAAGCAATTAATTTCGAATTTAAATAATTGGATTCCGGTTTGAACAGTCTTAATTGAAATTTGTTTAGTACGAAATCGAAATGTGTTTTGTTTTTCGTAAACGAAAAACTGGTAGTATCTCCCTCGCGGGTGTGGGGGGGTCAACGAACACCTAATACTCTGTTCCACTTGAATGCGGCTTAAAACGCTCCAAAAACGTAGCCAAAACGCTGATGGCGCATTGAATGTTTCAATTAGCAGCGCTTTTCTGGCTCCGCTGTTGTCACAACTGATTAACGGGCCATATACACACACACACACACACGCACACACACATATGTATATATGTGTATATATACTTTAGACCTGGCCAGTTAGTTAACGATAACACCTACATTCAGGCACTCGTCGCAGTAGCAAAAATCGTCGCTGTCGTCGCCGCTGGCATTGCGATAGTCATAGTCCGTATAGTCGCTAACGTTGAATGGCCCATACTCGCCATCGTCCTCCTCCTCCTGCTCCTTCTCCTCCTGCTCCTTTTTGACATCGCCATCATTGGCCTTCCCAGTCGCTGGCTGCTTCTGTGCGCCGGCGCTTTTCGCTCGGCGCTCCCGCCTGCGTCTCGTTTGCGTGTCCAGGCTATGCCTGCGCTCCTTGCTGCCCAATGCCGCCAGCTGATCCGCGCCAGCTGGCGGCTCAGCGGCGGTCAGCGACTGATTGACGCTATCGGTGCCGCCAGTTGCTGCCGCTGCAGCTTCCCGTTTCATTTTGTGTCGCTGATGACGCGAGCGCAGCTTTTTGAGGCGCCACCAATCCTTGAACCATGTCCACTCCATGTGTACCACAAGCTCCAAGCACTAATAGTTTCGCCTTTTTGTACCGCGGCGTATTTGTTTTGTTATGGCTTTTGTTTTGCTTTTGGTTTTAATAGCACATGCATAAATGCCAACAAGCAACAATCGCGCGTTTTGTTTTTTTTTTATATTTTGTTTTCTTTCTCTCGTGCTTTTCGTAGTCTTTTCATTTATTTATTTGAGTGGCGTTTCGCATCGTGGAACGCTAGCAACTGAACATTGGGCCACAACACGACTTCGACTGCGACTGCGACTGCGACTATACGGCTATCGGCTATCAGCCGCACTCCGTTCCGGACTAGAGCGGGACACATTGTAGCGTCACGTGACACGAACCGCTCATAAACTTACAACAACTCATGTATTGCGTGCCTGCTCATGGAATACGACAAATACTTAACTCAAGGCACGCAAGCACTTAAACAAATAGAAGCGAAATAACAAAAAATCTATTAACAAATTTATTGTTATATAGAACGATGATCACTATTACATTATTATATACATACGTAATATTTGAATCATTTGTAATACAGAGAATTGGAGAATTGGAATGTCTATATTTGTCAAAACCTTAAACCTGACGTTATAAATACGGATTTTAGCAACAAAAAATATAAAGAATCCTGTTTTCATAATATTAATCAATAATAACAATAATAATCTAGAGCTTTCAGAAATTAAAACGTCCATAAACACAAAACTTTATGCCAAAAGTTCGAAATTCCGAATGATTTGAAATTTCAGTAAGCAGAAAATATTCAGAATAATGTTTTAATAATATAAATCAATAAGAAACTAAAACTTTTAGAAATTAGTTCAACATTCCGAATGTTTTTAGCTGTTTTTTTGTTGTTTGTTTTTTTTTTCAATGCATTTTATTAACCGAAAATATTAGAGTAAAATAAAACACGTTCAGGAATTAGAACTATTTTGAAACTAGAACAATCTCTAAGACCAAAAGTTAACATTGTGGAATGCTAAAATAGTTTTGAGATTGCAAATAAAATAGATGCTTTGTCAGACAATAATAAGATAGTAATATTTTCCCGCATAATCCAAACTTGTAACTGTCTAAACAACAGCTAAGACTAAGGCAATATCGATAGACTCGAACCCTGTTCTTATTTATTCATTTACCTGATTGGCCGAGGACTGCATATTGTGGAGCTATTTTAAATATACATTAATTAAATGAAATGAAAATTAATAATTAAATTCAATTCAATCTGACTGGTAAAAGTTTGCAATTTTAAATCTAATTGCATCGACTCGATTTTGGTTTATCATCATTAGTTTATTAAATCAGCTTCATTGCATTCATATCAGCTTAATTTTTACATATTTTACATGCAAATATAGCTGTAGAGTTTGCACCTTGTAATAACACTTTTAACACTTGACAGTTAAAAGACAATTTTACTATTCTACAAACACTTTTTACTACTGTTGATATAAGCAGATGACAGAGTATATTTATCCTCATGGTAACTGCCATGAACTTTACAATGAACATGATATGTGGCGTGCTAAAAAACCTCACCACTTGACAGTTAAAAGACAATTTTCCTATTTAACAAACACTTTTCGCTACAATTGATGTAAGCAGATGACAGGTAGAATGTATCCTCATGGTAACTGCCACGAACTTTACAATGAACATGAGGTGTGGGCTAAAACGATGTAATATCGTGCCTAAAGAAATTTCTACACGCACTCATCGCTAATTTGAAGCCATTTAGTTATAAGCATAGCAGAGTCGAATTCAAACTCGTGAGTTTTGAGCAGCGTTAAATAGTTCATCTTAAGTAAGCGCGTAAGCGAAATCAAAAATATTATACTAAGCAAATTCGGCGAGCGTTAGCTTAGAATTCCCATGCAACGAACAGAGACAGCGAATGAGAAAGCGATATTGCCGTCCTCTTCACCAACATCTTCGTCTTCATCTTCAGCTTCGTTTGATGTTCGGGATCTTAAAATCAGCTGAGCGTAATTACTTCTCTATGTGATTATAGCTCAACGTTTTCTTTCTGCGGTTCTTGCTTTTGTTTTTATTGCTATTGCTGCTCTTTCTCCCTCCCTCCCTCCCTCTCTCCCTCTCTCTCTCTCTCTCTCTCTCTCGGTCTATCTGTGCGTGTATCATTGTTTTAATACGCTATCTTTGTTGACAGCGACAACGACAACGACTACTACAACAACAACAACAACACAAATTTTGCCAACGTCGACGGTTTTAAATACGATTTAATTGCTTGTAACATTCACGTCCGGTGCGAGAGAGACCGAGAGAGTAAAAGATGGACAGCAATAAAGTAAATTTAAGCATCGCTCTCTTTGTTACATTGAGTCATAAGCATAATGAGATGACACTCTACTCACGAGCTTATACTTGGGAATAGTTTCGTATATGCGCAGTACTTGGTTTGAACTGAATTGGTTCGAAAATTGATTTTCTTTGGAACTTAGCTAAAACTGAGCTGCTATAAATATATATATGTATATATTAGCTTGCCTTACTCATATCAAGTATTCTTGCTTGAAATTTATTATTAATCGTTTGCGATTGGTCGAATGCCTTCTATATATTGTGATGATTGATGACGAAGCAACAGTAATTTGTTATTGAAAATGAAAGTATTTTCAATCAATATCAATATACTTATGAAGCAAATGTAATTTATTATTGAAAATGAAAGTAATTTCAATCAATATCAATCAATAGACTTTATCAATAAATTTTCGTGCACTTTTAGGAGCATCTCAAAAATGTATTTCTTCATATGATATGAGGTTAGATCTCTTTATGTATTTAGCATTAGTAAATTAAAGTCTTAAGTAACTAAACCTTACTAGCTTTAGAATTTTCAAATTTAGTTCTTATTGCTTAGCGCACAAAAAAATAGTAAAAAGTCTGTAAGATTCTTGCCTTAAGCGAATACAAGTTGACTTTTCAAAACAGAAAAAGATTTGCTAAATTTGTAATAATATGAAAATGTCGTTAATTTAAAAATATAGATAATTTATATATATATATATGTATATTTAAGCAAACTTACATATATACAATATCTATACTCCAACATAGGCAGACATATTAAAAAATATGTAAGCATAAATGCCAAAAATGCGCTCAGTTCAATATAACGGTTTAATTTTTACGGAAAATTGGCGCTCTTACGATCGATTGGATGAAAACGCTTGATTAGTTATGTAGTAGCTTTGTTGTTATTCACTTGTTTTCGTTGTTCAACCATTGAAAAAGTGCCAGCTTTGATTGTACCAGCAATATGCAAATCGTTGCGCACTCGAACGGTAATCAAATGTAACTGGATTTCTGTGCGCCACTCAAAAGTATGCAACGCTTTCGACGCACAACAGCTGGCAGCAACAACTGTTGCGTCTCGACGTCACTCACAAATCGCAGAAGCAGGATGCGCAACGGAACTTGCGTTAAGCAACTGCACACGCTTAACGCCAACACCGAAATGAGCTGTCGGCCAACGGCAGTTTGGCAACTGAGTGCGAATGCCCAAAAAATCGAAATGCAAACGAGACGAGAGCAAACAAATGTAAAACAAATAAAATGCGATAATTAAGCGGCAATATGCAAATGCAGGAACACACACACACACACACACATGTATGTACACACATACTATACTCATATGTATGTATGTATGAACAGCGAGTGCTAACAAATTAATTAGTCTTGTCGCGAAAAGTGCAAACAAATGCAAAAGCAATTAATAAGAAAGCAGAAGAAGAAAGAAAAAATGCGAAAATGCGACAAAACGATAACGATATGAAAACGCGGGCGCAGACACCAAACTGGCTAAGCTAAGAAACAAAAACACAACGCAAATAAAAAAACCAAAATATAGAACACGAAGAAGCCAGAATAACTGTAAGTATGTAATAAATGTTCACCGCATAAGAAAATGATGATGAACGCGGCTCCAGTGCGTCATTTGCGGTTGTTTCTGAGAAAGAGAGAGAGAGAGAGAGAGAGAGCGACAACAGCTGATTGACGTGAACTGACACACACACACACACACACGGACGCACGCACGCCTACACACATACACACGCACCACCCAAGTTTGGCGTTGAGCTAACGTGCGTCAGCCAGCGACGCGAATTGACGCCGTCGCCCATTGAAGAGGCCTCAGACTGTGCAGCTATTGCTGCTCCTGCTGATGAGTCTGCTGCCGCTGCTGCTGCTGCCGTTGTTGTTGTTGTTGGCATGCGACGTGGTCGTCGACGTCGACTCCAGCCGCGACGCGTGCCCGCATTGTAATCGGCGTCGCTGCCGCCCGCAAACTTCTCGAAGCTGTTGCCCATTCTTCTTTTGGTTTTGTCTTCTATGCTTTGTCTTTCACGTATGCACAACACACATGTCTAGCACACGTGCATAATGCACATTGTGTGTTTGTTGAGCGAGGGCGATTGCGTAAATAAAAGCGCGCAGGACACATGTTAATTCGTTACAATGACAGACTTCACACAAAGTGAGCATGGTTGCATGTGTGTGTGCGTGTGTGTGTGTGTGAGTGTGTGTGATCAGCAGCAACTAGAGCAAGTTTAATTGCATTTCGCCACTACAGCATATTTTCCCATTAGCCATCCTTACTGTCCATCGCACAGTGGTTCAGCATGATTTTGCCTTGGACTGTTAAAGCGCTCAAGATTTTATGAAGCACTTATACTCTTTTCGAAGAAAATAGTATATTAAGTTTGTGCTGAAGTTTGTAACGCATAGAAGGAAACGTCAGAGACCCCCAAAAGTAACTGCCAGTATGCTTAGAATGACAAAACAAATTGATCTAGCCATATCCGTCTGTCTGTCTGTATGTATGCAAACTAGTCCCTCAGTTTTGGAGCTATCGCGATAAAACTTTGCACAGACACTTATTATTCCAGGGGACAGCACATTAGTCGGAGCCGGCCGGATCGGATCACTATATCTTATAGCTGCCATACAACTCGAAGTCGGTTTTGGCCATAAATCCCATGTTTTCAAAGCTATCGCAATGAAACGTTGCACAGATACTTATTATTCAAACATACATCACATTGATCGGAGCCGGCCGGATCGGACCCTAATATCTTATAGCTGCCATACAACTGGAAATAAATTAAATATTCTTAAAGCAAAAAAAAACAAGTGGGGAAGGATTATCTTCGGCGTGCCGAAGATTTTATACTCTTTTCGAACCTATAGGCAATTTTCACTCTGCCAACTGCACCACTGAAATTTCATAACCTGTACAAAATCGTTTAGTCGCGTAACATTTTTTTTTTTTCTAAGAATATTTAATTCATTGCCAGTTGTATAGCAGCTATAAGATATAGAGATCCGATCCGGCCGGCTCCAACCAATGTGATGTCTCTTTGAATAATAAGTATCGGTGCAAAGTTTCATCGCAATAGATTAAAAAACATGGGATATATGGCCAAAACCGACTTTGAGTTGTATGGCAGCTATAAGATATAGTGATCCGATCGAGCCGGCTCCAACCAATGTGATGTCTCTTTGAATAATAAGTATCGGTGCAAAGTTTCATCGTGATAGATTAAAAAACATGGGATATATGGCCAAAACCGACTTCGAGTTGTATGGCAGCTATAAGATATAGTGGTCCGATCCGGCCGGCTCCGACCAATGTGCTGTCCCCTTAAATAATAAGTGTCTGTGCAAAGTTTTATCGCGATAGCTCAAAAACTGAGGGACTAGTTTGCATACATACAGACAGACAGACAGACAGACAGACAGACAGACAGACAGACAGACAGACGGACATGGCTAGATCAATTTGTATTGTCATTCTAAGCATACTGGCAGTAACTTTTGGGGGTCTCCGACGCTTCCTTCTATGCGTTACAAACTTCAGGACAAACTTAATATACTATTTTCTTCGAAAAGAGTATAAACAAATGCCACGCGATACAAATAAATTTTACAGCATATGAAAGTGCTGCAGTTGGCAGAGTGAAAATTGTCTAAAGGTTCGAAAAGAGTATAAAATCTTCGGCACGCCGAAGATAATCCTTTCCCACTTGTTTTGTTTGATTGGGATTTGATAAAAGTTGCATGCAGTGAAAGTCATATTACTTATTTGATTTTCTGATCACCTCTTCTTCGCAGTAATATTGGTAATGTATAGCATTTGCAAATATACCGTATTTTGTTTCTATTCGAGGTAGCTTAAAAGTTTGTACCTCACCCTAAGTAATCTAAAACTCAAACGCGCTCAAAAAGTCGTAATATGAATTGCCTTTTTCTAAGACTTTTGAAGAACATAACAACATAGGTGTACTCAAGGAGTTTGTCATATATATTCTATTGTTTTATAATTAGCAAAGAAGATTTGATACACCTATTTGATGAATCAAATTCCAAAAATAAACTCAAACTATTGAATTTTATTTAGCATGCAAAACTATGACAAAGTTTTCAGAGACTACAACATTTACAATGGTAAATATTTCTTCAAAATATTGTGGGAGCCCAAACTGATGATTCAGCTATCGAATCAAATTTGGTGCAAGGCGTGCCGCAACTGAACCACTGTGCGTCCTTGACTTGGAAATGCCAAGTGCAAATTAAAAAGCTGATAAAACGAAGCGGAGCGTTATTGCATATTAGCATTCATATTTAAATGAAAAATGTAATTAATGCAAAAGCCGACAACAAGATTCGTTATAGTGAATCTTTTTGATGACATTAAATTTCCTTAATAGAAAGCTGCTCAAACTGTACGAATTTTGGCATCTGTCAACTGTTGATACTCACTGAGAATTCTCTCTGAGTTTCAAAGCACCCAAGACTCTAAGCTGAACAAATGTATGTACATAAATAAATGAACCAGCTGCAAAGTTGTCGAGACAGCTACGCGAATTCCACTAATCAAGTACTTATGTATATGAAATTATGACTAAGCAATTTCACAATGAGTGCCCGACTAGGAGATACCCTGAACCCAGTCCTTACATTCATACTAATCTATCAGTGTGCATACATACATGTAATGGAAAGCCAAATCTTAAATAACTTCTGTGTTTATTGTCCATTCTTTCTGAAAGACATAGGACATAGCGTTGGCTATAAAATGTGTGACCAAACCAAATTACAAGGTCATAACTGCAAAAATTGGGTGGTGGTGGTATCCAAAAAGTGAAGTATTTGTAATATGTGTATGATATTCGAGATAATACATGCCTAATTTGGGGCCTCTAGCTCTTATAACTTTCAAGTTATGGCCAAAAAATACTGGTCTGAAATCGAAATTTATCGATAACTTTTGAATGGGTTGAGTTACTGATAAAATGAAATAAACTTGATCTGTCCCGGGACTACCAGAACTTATATTCCAAATATGAAGTCTCTAGCTCTTATAGTCTCTGATATCTGTTCATACAGACGGACAGACAGACAGACGGACATGGCTAGATCGACTCGGCTGTTGATACTGATCAAGAATATATGTATATAGTTTATATGGTCGGAGATGCATTCTTATGCCTGTTACATACTTCTGCATAAAACCATAATACCCTATTTACCCTATATTTAGTGGGTTCAGGGTATAAAAAGGCGAATGCAATTCGATATTAATTTGTAAGCGAATACCGATACCGAAACAAGGCGCAGACACAAAGTTCGTGCCTGTTTGCAATTTGTGGCTCGTGTTCGTGTCTGTTGGCCTAATTATGCCGCTGCAGACGGTAATTTACTGTTGTCGTGAAATGGTGGATTCAGTGGCGTAGGCAGGATTATGTTCAGGGGGGCTTGCTGTAAACATTAATTCTTCAAATCGAAAAAGAATATGATTTCTTCTAAGTTCAGCAATTTGGAGGAGTTTTTACGCCAAAGGGGCTTTGGCATAAAAACTCCCTCCCTTTTATCCTCATGCCTACTCCACTGGCATATTCAATATGACCACATCCGTCTGTTTGCTTATATTATACTATTGCAAATTAAAAGTTTTTTATCTTTTTGCTCTTTTTATACACAGAACCCATTAAAAATTAGTAAAAAGGGTATAATGGTTTTTTTTTTTGTTAGTTTGTATTCATGCTTCGCTTGTCTTTTTGACAATTGGATACTCTGTCGCTCAAGCAAAAAAAAACATTGTATGCATATATGTACATATGTAAATATGTACATTCGGGTGGAGTGAAATTGCGAAGAAAAACAATTTGTTAAAGTTATACGACTCTATATTGAGGTGAACGTTCTTGTTTAATATTTGATACCCAAAAATATTCTTCTTTTCGAACTGAACATAAAATTCAACTGCTAAGGAAGGCTAAGATCGTTATAACTGCTATAACATTTCTAGAATAATGTTTATTTCAATTAATAGTCTGAATATAGCTAAGTTTCATTATTACCACTTATCGAAGGCAAATCTCGTTTTTCTTAACAAGAATCTGATTCAAGCAATTCTGATTAGATACATCATGAGTTTTATTTAATGTAAATATGGTTTTTTCTTCGTATTTTCTATAGTTAATGTTCAACTAAATTTGCACCAAACATAACAACTTGAAGAAAAAAACTGATTCGGTGTAAAAATCAAGTCTGAAGATATTGCTTAATAAAGCTGCCATTTATCGCAAATACATTAAGACGAGGAAACACCAAATACAAAATAAGCGCAAAAAGTGTTTCGCTCCACCCTAATGTATGTATTTTGGGAAAAAGCTCAAGTGCGACAGATAGAGTACTAACTAGTTAGAGTGAGAGAGCAATTCGCTGTCAGCTGTGAAATACGCATGCAAAGCTGCGTTGCTGCCGCTGCCGCTGCTGCTGCAACAACAACAATGCTGGCAAAGTCAGGGTCAGCAGCAGCAGCAGCAGCAACAACAACAATAGGAAACTATTGATTTTTGAACATGTAAAGCTAAAGGAAAGCTCTGCAATAGTTATGCATGTATGTATGTACGTATGTACAGATGTAGGTAATAGTAGCTTAGTAAACCATTCGTTAGCCGCATACATTGCCGTCTTGGCCCAAATAGAAGCCCACGCGATGCGAATGCGATGCCAGCGGCGGCTGCTGCTGCGCGTGCTGCTGCTGCTGATGATGCTGCTGGTTCTGCGGCTGCTGCTGGTGCTGCTGCTGATGCAGCTGTGCGGCGCCGCCGCTGCCCTGCGTGGATTGGCGCAGGTCCTGGTAGCCCGACTCCAGTTCCGTGTAGGACATTTCTATGCTACTGCTCCTGCTGCTGCTCTTGTTGTCGCCTGGGTTAGTTGTGTGTTGGATGAATGCAGAAAAGCAAGCGGCGACAATATTTTTACATTATGACACGCACACATGCACACACACACACGCACACGCACGCACACACACACAGAGTGATGGCGGGAGCGGGGCGCTCAAAACGATTAACTTGTCTAGTTCACTTGCTATTTGTTACATATACACATGTGTCGAAGTCACAACTGGAGGCGAGCAACAAACACAACACAACACAACACAAAAAAATTAAATGTCCTTCGCTTTACTGCCAGCCTACGCGAAAAACGCGTTTATATTTATATCAACAACAATCCGGATTACGAAAGATTCAATCGGTGTGACCGTGGCAGGCGCGCAAAAAAATGCCAAAAACTTAATTCGCAAAATACTAAAATACCAAGTTAGGCAATGACAGCAGCACTGCACAAAGAAATCGCACATTATCAGTGCTAATACAAAATGGAAATTCATAAGTTTGTTTTTAAAACTTTCAATATTTTTGTACTAAAGTCAAGAAGTAATATTTAAGAAAGTTATAATTTATTCGCCGCAGCAAATACTTATTGGTTTTTTTTTGTTTTTTTTTTTATACATTTTGAAATATATTGCTGTTTAATATTTGTTACATTATCTAACTTGCACCTTTCCAATTCAGATTTAAACGATTATCAAATGGTAATTTAAACTTTTTTAAATGTGATATATTTATTCATTTAGTGAAATAACAAACACTTTTTATGTTGACATAAATTTAATAATAATGCAGCTATTTTATCTAAGTTATAATAACGAAAAGCTGAATCAAACCCATACTAATTTATTCCCAAAATTCTTCGAGCTTAAGCAAACCAAAATGAAAATGAAAACATTTTTTCATATTCACACAATATACATATTTTTAATGCTTTATTAAAGCCTTTTTAACGAAATTATGTAAAGTTTTCTTGCATCTTTTTCAGTACGTTTATTAATAGCAGTTGCATTTTTGTTCAGTAAATAATTAAGTGTAGTCTATTATTTGACACTTATTTAATTGAAACAATACGCTAAGCTTATCAAAAAGTATTAAATAGCGATTCAATGTACCAATGCATAGGAAATGTACACTTTTCGGTACAATTGTACCACGCGTTTGGCACCCAATATACGTTTGTTATTGCATGACACTCACCCTTGCATGACAGTCTGTTATTCGCGCATGCCAGCCTAACAGCGCTTGGCGCTGTTGTTGCATGACACTCACCCTTGCATGACATGCACTAGACGTGTATGCAACTTTAACAGCTGTTGCCAATTCTGCCGAGCAAACTAAACAAAACAAAAGGTGAGCAAAGCGATATTAAGCAGACGAGAAGCGAACGCAAACAAATGTTGCGCAACCGATTGCTGCAGCCACTGCAATATGCAACAAGCACGGTGCAGATGCTGCCACTGAGCAGCCGCCAGCGGGCCAAGAGCAGCAGCAGCAGCGCCGGCAGCACAAATGCAACGCGTCAAAGCAAAATCCTTGGCAAGCTTTTCGGCAGTCGCGTGGCAGGTACCAAGAAGCGCTGGTATCCCAGCCACGAGGCAAGTGGCAGTGGCAGCGGCAGCAGCAGCGAGTATCAGCCGCCCAGTGTCGTCTTCCAGGCCTCACAGTTCGGCAAGGGCAACTCGCACGGCTCCAAGCAGAATACGCGACGGATGTCCGTGCTGAACAAGCTGTTCATGACGGCGATTACGGATCTGCTGGCCACCGGAGAGGCGGCCGAGACAATACTGGGCCGCGGCCTGCAGGTGACGCGCGTCAAGATCTCGGCGGACTTTGCCGGCATCAATGTGTACTGGCTGGGTGGTGACGCGTCTCTGGAGGCGGAGCTGCAACGCTGTAGTGGTCAGTTGCGGCACGAGCTCTCCCAGCTGCGGCTGATGGGCGAGGTGCCGCGCATTCGTTTCGTGCGTGATCGCAGTGGCAGCAACTCCAACAGCATTGAGAGCATTCTGCGCACGCTTAATCTCAGCAAGCAGCCGGAGCAGGAAGAGCTGGAACAGCAACTGGAGGCCAACTTTGATGTGGCCCAAACAACGCGACACGAGTTCTATGGCAATGCAGCAGCAGGAGCAGCAGCAGCCGCGCCGGCAGACGAGATGCCCGCAATGCGACACGATGTGCTTGGCCTGGATCATCGCCAGATCCTAGACAGGATACTCGGCAAGATGCGCAAGTCGAAGAGCGCCTGGGAGCAGCATCAACAGCAGCAGGAGCTGCAAGCACAGCCAGAGCAGCTCTCACAGCAGCCACAACAACTAGACCAGGCGGACAACAATAAGTTCGAGGCGTTTCTGTTGAAGCGACGCGAGCGGAAACAAACGCCGGAGCGCAAGAAGCATCGGCGCGAACTGGAGGCGGATTGGACAGCGCTGGAGGCAGAGACCGAGCACGCTGAGCTGCAGGCACTGTCGGAGGAGCAGCGCCAGCGATACACCCAGGAGGACTACATTCTGGACGAGAGCAAGGACAATCTGCACGGGCGTCGTTTAAAATAGTTCATATTATTGCTGTTGTTTGCTTCAAATTGTTTGCAATCACAACATTTTGGAGTCGTATTAGTTAGGAATCTGTTAAATTTGATTTATTGCATAGTAATTATAAATGCAGGTACATCCTGTGCTTGAAAGCACATCCACAAATAAGTTATTTGCTGTCCTGCACTTCGCTATGACTTGAATCTTATTATAAATGATCTGCCCATTTCATGCACTGTATCTACTGTGACTAAGAAAACTATTCGCATGAGTGCTCATTTTTGACATTCGAAATCTGTGCGATTCTAAAATTACTTACAAGCATCTAGTTGGATGTATCTGATATCTGTACTCAAATCAGATAGTTGATAAGGTAAACTAATACTGCGCCTAACGAAATCCCATCGCATCGAAAAATTGGCTGTTAAACTAGTTCGAACAAGAATACTTACTTTACAATTTGATTACTTTTCTACTTCAGCAAAGATAAACGTTTATCAAAACATATTTCGGGTTACAGTTGTGGAGAAATCAAATTCTTGCAAACGCTTCTTGCCTATATTTAGTAGTCGGAATACTATCTATCAAAGATAATCTCTCGAGAATCCAGTTCATGTTTTCTTTGATTTCATAGATATCTGCAAAATCCTCAGCATTCGAAAGTTCAACTATAATTTCAACATTATGATATCAATAATGTGTGACGACTGCACGAGTAGCCGAGAATTTATAGTTTGTTACTATAAATGCTATACTATATATGTAATTAATATACGTATAATGAAAAATTAAGCGGACGCAAGTTTTTTTCATAAAAAGAAACTTTTAAAGTTGGGCAAATGCCATAAAGCACAATATACATATATATATCGGATCAGGGACTATAACAGCTAGACACCATATTTGGAATATAACAGCAATTACCTATAAATTAAGCTGCTTTCTTCTAAAGAGCGTCAATAAAGTAGTTTCGCTCCACTTCGGGGACAGAATGCATAATACTATTTTCTATATTGTACAAACCCGATATTGATTCAACTATTTCTCAACATATGCAAATACAACAAAAATAAAAACTAATAAAATTAACCCGTCGCAATGTTCAAACAAATAAACTCTGCGGTACACCAAATAGAAGAGAGGTACATATCTACCAGCTATATCCTTCTCTTTCGCACTTTCCTCCCAAAGCACGTGTATTTCAAGTGAAATACAGTGGTTCACTATATTTAAAAAAAAAAAGAAGAGTAAAACGCATAGTTGCTAAATCACTTGTTCCCTAATGAAAAGAACAACCAATATCGAGCTGAATTCCACTAATAAAAAAAATAGAGCCCCGAAAAAACACCAAGCACATATACAGTTATGCTCTATAGCATGACTCTACTGTACCATCCAGTTTTGGGGCTGCGCGCTTTCGAGCAATACGGGCAGGGGTTAAATACGTAAATCACAGTTAGTTTTATTTGAAAAACTAATAAAAAAAAAATAAATACATTTTTAGAATTGGTAAAAAAAAAACACTACATATTGTATGTCTGATACGTATATGAAGAGCGGTAAGCACTGCAAATGTTTATTTCACAGAAATAAATGTTTCAACTTTTTTTCTTTCGGTTTTTTGTATTTGGATTGATTTTTGTTGGGTGGTAAAAACAATTTCAAAGCAATGTTGTGCCACTGTGCAATGCACACGATGATGTTGAATGCTGCTTGGCTGTCCTGCAAGTGGGAAAGAGAAACAAAGCATTAGTAAGATGGAAATCGGAAAAATCGAGAGAATCATGTGAAAACACTCTCAAGCCAATGTGGTGTGGCGAAGGATCAGTGAAAACTTATATTGCATCAACGTTTGTGTTCAGTCGAAAGATGGTGTAAGTTTGGGTCATCACACACATACACACACGCGCACATTTGGCCGCGTCCAGAGTTGCTTTCGCATAACGGAATATTTAGCTTACCTCACGTTTATATACGAATTGGCGTCAAAGGAGGAAGCGTAGTTGACATTTACTCGAAGAGAGCAAAGCCCATATCGTCATCCTCAGACTCGGACTCCTCCTTCTTCTCCTCCTTTTTGGCTTCCTTCTTGTCGCCACCGGCAGCAGCGACAGCCGCAGCGGGAGCAGCAGCAGCGGCAGCACCGCCGCCAACTGGCATCGAGGAGAGCTTCTCGCGACCCTCCTTGATCAGGTCGTCGATGCTCTTGCCCTTGAGCTCCTTGATCACGCGGCTGAGACGCTCTGCGTCGGCTTCGATGCCCACGGAGCTGAGGATCTTCTCCAGATCGGCATTGGCAGGGCTCTCCTGTCCGCCGAGGACAGCCAGCAAGTATGCAGCCACGTAACGCATGCTAAAATTGAAGATATACAAACAATTAATTTCAACACGCAAAACTTAATCTGTTGATATGATTGAAATCATTTGTGCTTTTCATTTAATTGGATGCACAAACACTTTGTATTTGGTTTGTGCACAATTTGGGACAACACTTACTTTAAGTCTTTAGTTCTTGACACGAAACGTGAAATGCACAGAAAAACACAACTTTCGCCTAGGAGACCTTTAAACGAAAAGAACTCTGCTTCGCTTTGACACAAGCAAGTCACTTCCGTCTGTCAGAAATGACAGATGGCGTCGCATGCAACCCTGCTGTTTGTAGTAGATGGCGCTTTAGTGCCAGAGTTGCAATTCAATTAACAGCTGGAACCAGCACTAACAGCGCCATGTTATGCGCAGCCACAACGATGTCGATAACAACGCGCGTTTTCAAATCAATGTTCAGATGGCATCGATATGTCAGAAGCAAAACCTAAGCCGGTCGAGGCGGACGTGTGACGCTCGGTGCGCGAAATTGTGATTTGTATCTGTGCGTTGTCGCTTGCTGTGTGTGTGTGTTGGGATTTTATTTTGTTGGCCGTCGCCGTCGCTTGCAATTATACTCTTCGACCACTACAAAAAGGGGACGAGTGTGTGTGCGTGTGTGTGGTAACAAGTACAAATTTCAGTAATACTGTAAATTAAATACACATATTTTTTTTTGTGCATATTTGAAGCGACTGAGCGCGCGCTCAAAGCAACAACAAACAAATAAACACAACAATACATACTTGCGTACCTGGACTACAACTGCACTACTCTTGCTAACATACTATCTCATGTGCACACAGCAGCAACATAACCAAGAAGAGCGCGTATAAGAAGAACAAGAAGAAGAAGCAGCAGCGACGATCCAACTGTAAACTGTAAACGGTTTCGCAATCGAACAGTGAAGCAAAGAGAAATACGAGAAAAAAAGCCTACCACGCGTCGGTTCGTAACTGTGTTTCTTCGCCGCGTCTCCTCTTCGCCCTCCCCCTCACCAACAGTAGCGCAGCAGCAGCAGCAGCAGCAGCAGCATTTCGCCGCCGTCGTCGTCGCCGCACAGCAATAGACAAATATTTGAAAGAAGCAGCGCAGTCGACGTCGTCGCTCTTCGTGCGTGCAAGCGTGCGTGCCTGTGTGTGTATGTGTGTAGATTAGCGTATGTGTGTGTGTGCGGTAGAAGGTGTGGTGTGTATACAAAATCGATTGAAGCAACTTCGCCGCATTTTTGTTGTTTTTTTTCTTGCTGCTTCTGGATACTCTGCAAATTGAAGTTGTTGTTTTTTTTTGAAGTGTTTTTTGTTTTTGTGTTGTTGCGTGAAAGAAGAAACGATTTTTCAATGATGGATAAGTCAACAACAACGAATGCGGCAAATGCAAAAGCCGCAACGGATGAGGCAGCAGCAGCAACAACAACAACTGGCGCTGGGTGTGGCAACAAAGCCAATAACAGCAGCAACATCAGTAGCAATAGCAACAACAACAGCGCTGCCAACGCCAGCAACAGCGGCAGCAGCAACAATGGCAGGCAGCAGCAGCAACAACAACAGCAGCAGCAGCAACGCTATTCGCAGGCAGCGGCCATGGCAGCAGCAATAACCACAACAAGTGCGCTGCTCAACAGCAGCAGCAACAGCAACAACAACAACAGTAGTTCCACAACAGTTGCCACAACAACGGGAATGGGAATGGGAACGGGAACTGGCAACAATGCGATGATTAACCTCAATATCAACACCACAACCGGCGGCAATTTCGGCGTCAGCGTTGAGCCGCACATCACCGTCGAGAGCCTCAAGAAGATTATAGCCAAGAAACTGAAAGTGGCCAAGGATCGCATCTGTTTGCTGCATCGCGAGAAGTGAGTACAAAAACAAACAGCAACAAAGCTTCTCTTAAATTTGCTGTTCACCATTTCGAGTATATCGCGCTCTCTGCGCTCTCTCTCTCTCTCTCTGTCTCTATGTCCAATTGCCGTTTCTAAGCGACCATTTTAAAATGTTTTGTTGCTTATGAGCTCAGCTTGAACATGCTGGAATTGTTAATTATAATATTATACAAATGTATACATACATATATATTTGTATAAATCTACCATGAGCTTGAGATCTCGATGTGCCGTCGGCTTTTGCTGCGCAATCAATGACGCAACATTTTGGTCACTCGGAATTTCACGCTGATTAGTGAGTGATAATGATACGGTAAATGGTGGGTGGTTGGTGTGGGGTGTGAGGTGAGGGGCAGCAACAAGTGTTGACTTGTACACCAACACCAACACACACACGCGCTCTCTCGCTCTCGCCTCGCTCTCACTCTCCACGTGCTTTCGTTGCCAAGCAACTGTTGAAGAGCGCAGGCAGCATAGATCATGGTGGAATATCATAATGTAGTGTATAACAATGTAAATTCACCATGGCATAGATTCTGCGTCTGCCGTCGGTAAATGGGAATTGTGCGTTTTAAACGTGCCCCTTTTACGGTCGCTATATAAGTGTGTGTGTGTGTGTTTGACCGTTTTGTTGCTTAGGCTTTGTTTAGTTTACTGCTTTTTATGATCGTTTCATTGTGATTGTGTGTGTGTGCGTGTGTGTGTGTGTGTGTGCGTGTGCTGCCTTTGTTATGCTTTGTTGTAAAGTGTGTGTTGCGTGTGGTGAGTATGCCAGCGATCGCGAGAGAGAGAGAGAGAGGGAGCGTGCGAAAAGTCGCTCTTATGCTGAGTGCTCTTCGCTCATTCAACATGAACAGCTCACATACCCTCTAGCGAAATAATCATTTTCTTAACGTATGGGGGAGTTTCAATTTCAGAAATTAAAGGGAATAAATAAAAAAATAATAGGAAAAAACATAATTGTGTTTTTGTTGTTGCTTCTCAGCTGCATTTGCGCTCTCTTGTCGTCTCTTTCTCTCTCTCTCTCTCTCTCTCTCTGCTGCACAAATGCACATGCTGTATGCATTTAAAGGGTTTCCACAATATGTTATGCAAATGAGAATACCACAGAGCCCATGTAAATTACAAAAAAAAAAAAAGATATGGGTAAACTTTAAATTGTAAACATTTTCTATTTTAATAAATGAGAAGTTTTCTAAAAGTGCTTAAAATGTTCAGAAATGATTACACATTTACTACTTATGATTATAAAAAAATATAAGCTATTCTTTGTACATGCTCTTATTTTAATTAAAACATTAAATGTATTTAAAAGAAAACAACTCTAGACAACTCTAAATCGTTTTTTATTTTGCAGAAAAAAATTAAGTAAAAGTTAAATTTGAAAAAAAAAAACTTGGCCGATAAGAATTTTGCTGTTGGTTTTGTGTTTTTTGTTGTTTTTGCTTTCGGTTTTTGCCTTTGCTGCGTTTTGTTGCATCTGTTTAATGCCGCATGCCACTTTACAACGAACAACTTTAACATTTTGTTGCTTTGTTGATGTTGATGTTGTTGTTGTTGTTGTTGCACTTTCGCCTGCCACATGTGGAGATTTCATTTCTCAGTTCTTTGTTCTTGGTTGCAATAATAAATTGTTGCTATTGTTGTTGTTGTTGTTGACGGCGCTTATCGGCATCGATGATGATGATGTTGTTGGTGTTGTTGTTGTTGTTGGCCGAGCCGAGCTGAGCTCTCCTTTGTTTGCTTAAAGTTCTACGACCACCCAAATGTCAGATGTTGTTTAACCCGCAGAAGCCATAAAAAGCAACGATTTCTTGCCTTGCCCACCGCCCAAAGCCTCCCCCCCCACCCGCACTTCCCCCGCCGGCCAAAAGGGGGCGCTGATAACGTGGCAGAAATCAACCACCGAAAGCTTCGTCTTCTTCTTTCTCAACCACCACGCCAACTGAGCCGAGCCCATTTTCTGTTGTATTAATTTCAAGTGAAGAAAGTTGCATAAATTAATAGATATTTTTCGTTTTTTTTGGCATTTTGGGCACTTGTGTTTGTTGTATATATCCATATGAAAGTCACCACCAGCAACAGTCAAAGGAAAATGTATAGGAAAAGCAGCAACCACCAAGCAGACACCACCAACAAATCCATTGACACCATTCTTGTGCTGTGCAACATAACCACAAAAGACCAAAACATCATACATATGTATATTATATATACATATATATGTATATATATATATATCTGTGGGTTGTACAACCCTTTATTTAGTTCAGCTTTTCTTCTTAGCCTGCAATCTCTTCTGGATAATAATAAAAGCCATCTGATTGGAAAATATTGATTTGTATTATAAATAATATATAGACAAATGGAGTTGGTTTTCAAAATCTATAGATATACAGTCCGGGCTTACAGCTACAAAAATAACAGTGAATGCCAATAAAGTATGAAAATCGATATGCCTTGTATCGTAGAACTTGAAGAGTATATGAGCCATATTGTATCTATTAGATACTATCTACTATGTGCAACTAAACTATCTACTACTTGATAGAGATAGTGTCTATTATATATTGATTGCAATCTGTTGTTTAGCTTATCAAGAAGTTTTGTCTGCTATATACAAACATATATACATATGTATATATAAATACTATGTTCATCATTTGATTTAACATATTGAATTAACCTAAAATGGCAATTTTACTATTCTAATGCATTAATATTAATAAGCGATTGCTTTAATTTATCCGATTTTTCCACACGCGCTTGGGAAATCAACTTGTATTATATATGCATACATACATACTTACATCTGTACATATGTATATTCAATACAATAGAAAAAGTATAGTTTTTCAAACGCACACACACCTATGTATATACTATATATATTCGTATGTACATACAAACCTAGATACATATGTACATATGTATGTATGTGCGATTTCTTGAGATTATTGCGCATATCGCTGCGTTCCTCGCCCCCGCCCTTTGTCAAGGTGCTCTGCTTTGGTTTTAGTGCTGCTGCTGCCGCTGCTGTGCGCCAGCATCGACAGCGACGTCGACGCCGGCAGCGACGCCTATGCGACATAAGCTGAAGCTTGCCCACTTGTTGTCACTAACACACATGCTGTATGTTCTTCACGAAGAGAACGAGAGCGCAAGAGAGAGAGAGAGAGAGAGAGAGAGCGCGCGCAAGGTGACACAACACTACAAACAGTTTTACGTACTGTGCTTTCTCCTCCTTCGGCGCTTCTTCCACGTTTTGTGCTCATTTTTTCTTTATTTCTATTTCTATTTAAAACGTGTACAAAAAAGGTACAACAAAAAGTTTGACAGCGCAGTCGACGTTTGCTGTTGCTGTTGCTGTTGGCGTCGTCGTCGTCGTCACGGTCAACACGCCAAAGGCAACGACAACAACAACAACAATAGCGACGCAACGCCAACGTCATCTATTGTGTGTGTGTGTGTGTGCCTGTATTTTGTTGTTGTTTGTTTGCATGTTGAGTTCCAGTTGAGCGTGTTGACTTTCCTAATTTGCTTTGCTTGGCTCTGCTCGCGTGTGTTGAGATTCTTTCGCCCGTGTTGAGTTATGCCGCCTTTTAGTTTGGTCATTTTTTTGTTGTTGGCGCTTGTCGCTTTGCTTGGCCTCAGGTCTCTTGTCGCTCACTCTGCAGCCTCCGCGCCACTGCTCTCTCTCTCTCCCTCTCTCTTTACGCCCAACTAGTCTCTCTGTCTATCTAGTCTGCTCTGTTATGTCTGTTTGTTGAAGCGTGCAGTGATAGTTTTTGTTGTTGCTTTCAACTTACAGTAATACCTTGAAAATAATACGTACATACACATAATTATATACATACATATGTACATACAATTTAATATTGAAAATACATATGTATATCATATACCGAATGTGTGAATACTTCTAAAACATATTGTTTATATTACATTTTGAACAAATTCTGTTTATAATATTCATTATACTCTTTCGAAGTAAATAGTATATACATACATACATATGTATAAGCTGGCGTCGGAATCTGCCAAAAGTTTTGATTTGGCCATGTTTGTCTGTCTGTCTGTCTGTCTGTATGTTTGCTTACTAGCACCTCAGTTTTTGAACTATCGCCATGAAACTTGGCACAGCGTCTTATTATTCAAAGGGGCAGCACATTTGTGGGAATCAGCTGGATCGGACTACTGTATCTTATAGCTGCCCTACAACTAGAAGTCGGTTTTAATCATATTTGGCATATTCTTAAAGCTACCGCCTTCAATTTCCTTATTACTTATCAATGTTTCAAATTGCAAAGAAAACCGAAAATATGCTGAATATTTTTGTAATAGAAGAAAAATGTTAACTTTAATTACTAGTTTCTTTGGCTCAACAAGAAAAAACTATGGTTCTCAACCAAAATTAATAAAATAGCAAATATATTGTAAAATTAAAAAAAAGTAAAAGCTTTGACTTTTGTTAAGAATTAAAGCATACCATGGGACAAATATGCTAAAAGTGAGCTGAAAATATTTGTTAAAATACCAGGGTATTGTGTCCTCAGGCCAGTGGACCTTTGTGAACGGAGATCTTCTTTGAGCAGCGCTTTGTTCTGGCTTATTGTCTCCTCTTGCTGTCTTTCTATGCCTGTATGCGTGTGCGTGTGTGTGTGTGTGTGTGTGTGTGTGTGTGTGTGTGTGTGTGTGAAGATCAGGTTACACAAGCGACGCTGCTGACGTCGCCGTCGAAAGTCGTCTGCTCGCTGTCGCTGCGTCTCTGCTTCTTGCACAACACGCGGCGAATACAAGAGAGAGAGAGCGAGAGAGAGAGCGTGAGCTAGTAAGAGGGATGGATGAATGGTGTGTATGAAATGAATGGGTAGACTGTGAGAGCGAGAGCGAGAGAGAGAGAGAGAGAAACTCGTTTAGTTGCAGCTGGGAAAGTTTAACTACAGCAGAGGCAGAGGCAGAGCAAACCGAAAAGAGACAGCAGAGCAACCTGTGCCACACAAAAAATAGCTAAAAACCGCCAAAAGCGGCCAAAAAACGTACAGCAGTGTTCTGCTGGCCGCTGTTGTGTTGTTCTTCATTTTGTCTTACACGTGCTGTGTGTGTTTTGTGTATCTTGTAGCTACAACTAGCGAGTAGATACGAACACACACACACACACACGCACACACACACATGTAAGGCTCTTTGTTTGGTGTGCATCTGCAAGATACAAAAATAAATCGACTCACATTTGTAGTCGCAAATCGAAGGCGAAAGGCACGTTTGCGTGTTTTCGGCTAACGCTATCTGCCAGATATACATACATATGTACAATTATAAATATGCCAAAAATTACACTAATTGCCAATGCATATGAACAGATGCATTCAAATATACATACATACATATGTATATATAGAGCAGCAGTTTTTGAAAATTGCTTGTTTTGGACTTGAGGAACTAGTTTCGACTATTCGTCGAGCCCCTTAAAAAAAGAAAATGCTACCTACGCCACTGCAGATGCAGCATCATCTGCTTTTGGTGGTTGGTTGTATCTGAAGGTGTCAATGCACCGGCAGCTGTTGATCTCCCTCTCTTTCCCCCTCCACTCGCACTCGCTCTCCCTCTCCCCCTCTTGCACATGCACAAATATTTGCAGTATTTGCAACACAACTGTTGATAATTAAAATATGAAGCAAGTTGAACATGCACAAATTTTTCGCTTTTTCGCTTTTTTGCTTTTTGTTTCTGTGTGATTTGAGCTGTTCTGTGGCAACAAAGACAATCAAAAGCAAACAGCGCTAAAGCTGTGTGCATCTAGCAAGCAGTGCAAAAAGTGCCGTTAACATATGTATGTATATACATGTGTATATGTATGTATGTATGTGTGTGTGTGTAGGCAAAAGAGGGCGTTTTACTACATGCAAAAGCTTTGCACTCGAATGAAAGAAAGGATTCGTATCAGCAAATGAATTCAGCCAGGGCAAACATTGAATGAAATGACAACAGCAGCATAGATAGATAAATAAATTAAATGAATGAGCTAAGCGATCAATCTATTGACTTTACTCATACATACATACATATGTATGTACATACATACATACATACATATGTGTTCACTCATTCATTCACAGCACAGCCGACAAATGCATTCATAACATTTGCTAATTCATTTGGCATTAGTAGTTCATTTGTTCTTCTACTCTCTATCTCTGTCTCTGTCTGTCTGTCTGTTTGTCTGTATGTAAGTGTGTATATATGTATGTATGTATGTACATGCATACATATATGTATACTTCAAATATCCAATTGCTGCCTTTCTACAGTGGA
The DNA here is from genome assembly GCA_035042425.1 of Drosophila flavopinicola. NCBI lineage: Eukaryota > Metazoa > Arthropoda > Insecta > Diptera > Drosophilidae > Drosophila > Drosophila flavopinicola. The sequence goes on along the minus strand of JAWNLL010000473.1, from coordinate 1,286,632 downwards.
CACTCGACAAACCGGAATTCTACGCAATTTCAATTGCAAATTTGCAATTTAACCTATTTAAATGCTTATTGGAATCTGCTGATTTGAAATGTTACATTTGAAAGAAACAAAGTTTTTGCAAATATTCAAAATATGAATAATTTGAGTTTATAAAATGGATGTACAAGATAATCGACATATGAATTAACCTATAAATAAATTCCATAATAAAATATTTATACATTTACTGCACTTAGTATTTTTAGGTTAGTTTCTATTTTGCTATTTCGAATTGCAACAAATTTGTGTGTGTTTTTAAGACACTGTAAGAGTATCCATAATGTACGACTAATAAATGATAGAGCAGCTTTGTTTTTGGTATGTGCATATACCAGCAAAAAAATAGAACATATACAAACATGCCTAATTGTTTTTGTTTTTGTTTCTGCTAATTTGCGCTGCCGACGCCAACGCTGAACGCTAAAAACGCCTCCAAAAACGCCTTTGTCGCATTTACTTTCAAAGCAAATACTTGTGGCAAACGAGAACGTCATTCAGCTCGCTCTCTGCTCTCTGCTGTCACTCTCTCTCGCTCTCGCTCTGTGTGCACTGACGACTGCCACCACCCCCACCCCTCTCCTGATCTTGTCGTGGCCGGCCGGCAATTGTGTTTTGCGCGTCATTCACTCACACTCTCCCTCTCTCTCTTTTGCTGCTGTGTGCCTGTGTATGCGTGCGCACCAAAAGCTGCTCGGCAGCGCAGCCGCGTCGCTGCCGCCTATCTATTTGCATTTTCAATGTTTGCCCTTTCGCAAAAGCGCCTTCCGGTGTCTGCTGCGCTGCTGCTGCTGCTGCCGCTGTCGCTGCTGCTGCTGATGCTGTCAATTTGTTGATTTTAGCAACAGCGACAGCGACTGCGCTGCCGACGTACATACGTACGTACGTACGAATCGCTGAATCAATAGCTTGAAATTAGAAGCAGTCGCCGTCGCTATTGCTGTTGCTTTTTGGTTTTTTGTTTTCGTCGTTAGGTGGTCGTCGATGTTTTGCAGGAGGTGTGTGTGTGTGCCTGTGTGTGTGTGTGTGTGTGTGTGTATTGAAGTGTAGGGTGCGCGTGTAGGCGGTGTCGGAGGTGTATGTTTTGCTATTTTTAGTTGCTTGCTGTGATTTCTCATTGTTGTTTGTTGCTGCTTGGCGGCGGCGGCGGCTGCTGCTGTTGTTGTTGTTGTTGTTGTTGTTGCTGCTGCTGTTGTTGTTGCTGCTTTTGCTTTTGCTCGTTGCCCTCAGCCCGTTGATTTCTTTGTTTAATTTGTCTTTGTTGTGGATGCTAGGCTAGCCAGTCGACAGAGGGCAGGCTTGTTGTGGGTGTGGCAGGGGGCGGGGGCGCTGCTGTACGAGTCTCTCTCTCTCTCTCTCTCTCTCTACACACACATTACATTCATTTTTTTTTCACTTTTACTGATTGAGAATGATAATTTGTGCTGGCAATCTCGAAAAAAAGTACCCCCAACCACTCTGGGCTGCGCCACTGTCCGCCCTGTCCGCCCACCGCCCACCGCCTGTCGGTCATCGATTTTCTATGCAACCCTTTTTCGTGAGCTTTTAGCTCGGTGGTTGCTTTTGTTCTCGCTGCTGGTCGAGTGGGTCGAGTGGGTGGTTGGGTGGCTTGCTCAGGTAGCTGGACAATTGCACTTGGCCATCCCCTTAGCTGACCCCGCCGCCCGCCACTTGCCCTAAAAAGATACATACATATGTATGTATGTACTTACATATATGTATATACATATGTACATAGATATGACATCAGTGCCTGGCAACAAGACAGTTGACCCAACATATGGCTGAAGTTCAACTCGGCAGCTTTTTAGCGCCGCAAATTAATGAAAGCCAACAGCTTGTTGTTGTTGTTGCTGTTGTTGTTGTAGCTGTAACTGTAACTAATGCAGCAGCAACCCCCTAGCAAAAAAGCTTACCAACCAAAAAGCATTTTGCAGTAGGCTTTCACATCACAGATTTGAAGCGCAGACAGAGACTAGAATTGAGACGCACAAGCAATACGGAAAAGGAGCAGAAGCAGGAGACAAAGACTAGAAGTTGCTCTCTGCTCTGGGCTGTTCGAGCCCTGGGCAACTACTGATGGTGGGTGGTGTTGGGTGTTGGGCTTTGGTTGGTGGTGCTGGTTGATGGTGGTGGCCAGTTGTGTTGCTGCTGCTGATGATGATGATGATGATGATGTTGGTAATGGTGGGATGGCATTGGCGTCTCATGGGTTGCATCCATTTGGCTTGTTTTCTTTTGGGTGTGGGCATTTTTCCTCTCTCTCTCTCTCTCTCTCTCTCTCTCTCTGTCTCTCTCTGTGTATGTGTGTGTAATCAACGTTGGGTTAAGCTTATTTTAAAGCTGCCCATTTTCCACACGGGGGTTGCAGCAAACTGTTACCTTCAACAACTTATTTGCTGTGTGTGTATCTAAAGGCCACTGATATATATATATATATATATATATCTATATATATATATGTATATCTATGCCGTCAAACTTCAAACTAACACAAACTTCCATCAGTCGAGTCGTACCAAATTTAGGGCCTTTAACATTTAACATAACTTTAACATAACTCGAATTTCTCTATAAGCTTGTTATGTTAACTTCATGCATAAGTCGCATTTTTGCTCTGCAAATCTTGATTATGTTAGCCAAAATGACTTTGAGCTTAGTTATCGATATCAATATAGCTGGAAAAGAGTTACAGAAGTTTGCCTGTATGCTTAAAATCGATCAGTATTATGATCTCATATCCACAATGTTATTTCAAAGATTTATTGTTGACTTAATGCATAATAAATCAACGAAATAAACAACTTATTAATTAGCGAACGACACCAAAAATATAACTGAAACCATGACTGTTATGGCTGTCGAAAGTATCTTATAGATACATACATTTCAATGAACATGCTCAGAATACCTATGCATGTATCTATAGGTACATATATACACAAACTATATACATCAATATGTATCTATCAATAATAAGTAGCGTGAAATATGTGCAAAATATTTGCATTCTAGTCGCTGCATCTTTAGCTGTATTTGTATCTTTAGCTGTATTTGTATCTGTATCTCGAAAATGTGTACAAACAAAACAAAACAAAACCAAACATATTCATCATAACTTGCAATAATAAATACCTATTGAAATTGCTTCAAATTTATAGAGATTGGAAACATTTCGAAATTTGAAGAATATAAACTAAAAAATATCCTTTAAATATGAACTATTGAGCTGACTATTATATTATATAAAATATATATATATATATTAAAATATATATTATATAAAAAAAACGTTCTTGGAAGCAACTTTAACACCTCATTGCCCAGCTCGTTTATTCTTTAACCCCTTGTTGCCATATAGAACTCTTTGTGTTTTGTCATCGGTGCGCTTTCAGGTTTGGTTTGTGATAGCAAACTAGCCCCCCAGTCCCCAGTCCCCCAGTCCCCCACCTGCCTTCCAATCGCTAAAAATTTACACGGAAGTCTCGAGCGCATAGTTGAAATTTGTTTTCTAATCTGGTTTTGTTTTTTTTTTTATATTTTAATATCGCAAATACAACAAACAAAGACAGAGAAATCTGGTTTGATTTTGCTGGCTAATTGAATTGTTTTGTTTTGTGCATTTTTTTTATGTTTTATTTCTCTTCACTTTTATTGTTTATTTTGTATTAGTTTTGTTGCTATTGCGCTGTTTTTCCCCCCATTGTTTTGCCACTTGCTGCTGTGTGTTTATCACCAAAAGCAGTAACAACAATTTTCGATTAGACAAAAGGCATCTGGAAAAAGTTAAAGAGTTGCAGCAAAGTTGCTGGCCGAAGACTGAATACTCTACAATATACTGAATACTTATACTACTTTAAAGAACGACTAAACAGATAGAAACATTTTTTTATATTTATTTTCCCGTTTTTTTCCTTCAAATTTTTAGCAATGTCTACAATGATAAATTTTTTCTAAAATTGCTAGCTGAACTTATAAATTAATGAGCTAGTCACGATTACATTTACAAAATTATAACAAATTATATTTATACAAAAAAGATGAATGCGTATTTTTAGATTTTTATTTATTAAAAATTACTTTACTAAATTGATTATTTAATAAAAAAGTTAATAAAACAAATTATTAATATCATTAAGTTTTAGTTTTAGTAAATCAAAATGTAAGTTCCTTTATATATAGTTAAAAATAAAGCACGAAGAGAAGGAGAAAGATAAAACAAACCACTTTGTTTATTATATATCAGCTAAAAGCAATTAACCAGAAACTGCAAATATTTATTCTTTCAATATTAGCTAAAGTTATTAGAGGACGTAACCAGTAATATATATTCCAAATATGGTGAGCTTAGCTCTAAAACTGCGGGAGATATAATCATTTCAAATCAATTCTGGAGGGGGGGGGCGCTGGTGGGCGTAATAATGGGCGTGGCCGATTAACCGAGGATCCAATTCTTTGGGGAGGTCACCAGCAATATACCTACCAAATTTGTTTACTCTAGCTTCAAAATTGTGGGAGATGTTCACGTTTAATCGATTTGTGATTTGAGGTGTATCGACATGTTATCGATTTGCCAGCCTCCCAGTGGGCGTGACATACATTTGAAGCAAACTTGATCTGAAGTATCTAATATCGTTTCGGAAATAATTTCGTTCATCCAGACAGACAGACGGTCTGACGGACAGACATCCGACAAAACCAATATACTGTGATCACCTTCGGTGTCAGAGTATAACAAGTGGGGAAGGATTATCTTCGGCGTGCCGAAGACTTTATACTCTTTTCGAACCTATAGGCGATTTTCACTCTGCCAACTGCACCACTGAAATTTCATAAGCTGTACAAAATCGTTTTGTCGCGTAAAATTTTTTTTTTTTAAGAATATTTAATTTATTGCCAGTTGTATAGCAGCTATATATATAGTGATCCGATCCGGCCAGCTCCAACCAATGTGATGTCTCTTTGAATAATAAGTATCAGTGCAAAGTTTCATCGCGATAGATTAAAAAACATGGGATATATGGCCAAAACCGACTTCGAGTTGTATGGCAGCTATAAGATATAGTGGTCCGATCCGGCCGGCTCCGACCAATGTGCTGTCCCCTGGAATAATAAGTGTCTGTGCAAAGTTTTATCGCGATAGCTCAAAAGCTGAGGGACTAGTTTGCATACATACAGACAGACAGACAGGCAGACAGACAGACAGACAGACAGACAGACAGACAGACAGACAGACAGACAGACGGACATGGCTAGATCAATTTGTATTGTCATTCTAAGCATACTGGCAGTAACTTTTGGGGTCTCCGACGCTTCCTTCTATGCGTTACAAACTTCAGCACAAACTGAATATACTATATTCTGCGAAAAGAGTATAAAAATGACCATAGAAAAAGGAACTGTAAATTTAAACCACAAATGTATGAAGAGCACAAAGCTTATCAGATATGAATATGTAGATACATATGTATATATACAAATGTAGATGTATCTATGTATGTATGTATGTATGTATGTATGTATGTATGTAAGTCAACTACATACAGTGGCAACTATTTGCAGCCCGCTGCGCCTTCGTCTTTTGCTCCAGTTACAATTACAGTTATGTCCACAGTACAGTTGCCTTTGCATTTGACAGTCAGCGCAGCACACCACCCCCCAACGCCCCCCAGAAGAGACCCCCCGCATGTTATTTGCTTACCATCAGTGGCAGGCAGACATTTGGACGTCACTGGGATTTCTCAGGATTTGGGTATATGTATTTTTACTCTTGCTTTGCGTTGCTTTGCTTTGCTCCTCTCGGCCACGTGAGTTTTGCTGCTGCGCCACTTTTCCGGTTGTGCGTCGCCAGCATCGACCCACATGGAGAACATGAAAAGCATGGGGCAGGCAGGAAGGACTTTCGGTGGTTGCTGCCGCCTGGTGGTGGTGGTGGTGGAATTTCTCACTTTGTGGCAGCTTCCTTTTCCAAAAACTCAGCTCAAGTGTGTGTGTGTGTGTGTGTGTGTGTGTGTGTGTGTGTGTGTGTGATTTTCTTCTGCTGTTCATACGCTTCAATTGCTTGTATCCGTCTTGTGCACTGGCTCGTGCGTCCTGTGTCCTGTGTCCTGGGTCCTGTGTCCTGGGTCCTATAATAAAGATGATAATATACGCAGCGAACAGTGCACACAAATACCAAAGTCTCTTCTCGCTCTTTATGTGTGTGTGCGTGTGTGTGTGTGTTTGTGTGTGTGTGTGCACAAGGTGGTGGAATTTTATTGTCGTCTTGCTGTTGATTTGGGTTTGAAATTACATACATACCTACATACATACATACATACATACATACCTACATACATACCTACATACATACATACCTACATACCTACATGCATACATACCTGCATACATACATACATACATACATACATACATACCCACATACATACATACCCACATACTTACATACATATGTATCGCTTGAAACTGTTAAATGCTGCATTTTAAGAGACAAAACCCACAAATTTACAGTGGTTCACAGCTTATGTTTTGGGCACATCCTAAACAAAACATGGCTACTAAGTTAGTTATCAGAAAAAGAAAAAACAAAACAATACTAATAAAGTTGCCTCATAGGCATTATTATGTTTTTGTTCTTTATAACTTCAACTGCCTGAAATACGCTGTGAACAAAACTGTACATATACGTATGTATGTACATATGTATTTATGCATGTGAAAGATGTTAAATGCTGCAACAAAAGTTAAAGCCACTGCGAATACATATATATATATATATATATATATATAGATAAACACATACATACATGTATGTATATAGCAAGAAAGATAGTCAGAGATGCATTGAAAATGCCAACATAACCTCAAAGTACATACAGAAGCAGCTAACTATATTCACATGTTAATGTAGTAATGTAATTGCATTGCAATTTGTTTGATAACACTTTAACTGTTTGAAATTGTAACTTTATTTTACAAACAGCACGAAACTTAAGCTGTGAACCACTGTATGCAAAATGTAAATGCAGCATTTGAAGCAAGCAAGCAAACAACAAAAATTAAAGCCACAGCGCGCATATATACATAAATGTATAGAGAAGAGGAAGACAGTCGGAGATCAATTGAAACATAACCTCAAAGTACATACACACACACACACACACACATGCACGCCTGTATATGTACGCCATGTGCTGCGACTTTACAGCGCGTCTAGTTTGAGAGCAATAGCAGCAGCAGCAGCAGCAGCAGCGCAGCTGACTGTTAACAGTTGTAGAGCAACTGGTGACCAAGGTACATTTCATTTGTGGGTGGGTGGCAGTGGGTGGTTGTCGTCGTCTGCTAGCTAAATCTGTCGCTCTGTCGTCTGGACATTCGCCGGCAACGCCTGGGCCGCGCCACGAGCCTCGTTTGGCCTTCGTTTCATCTGAAGTCGGCGTCGGCGTCGGCAGCGGGCAGCAGCAGCAGGCAGCAACAGCGTCGTCTGCCTATTGCGTAAAAGCAGCGAGGCGACGCTAACGCAGACACCCTCGCAGACAAAAACCGACGCGCACACACACAGACGGCAGACGCTCGGCAGCCGCCACACCTTCGTGTGCGTGCGTGTGTGTGTGTGTGCGTGTGTGTGCATATATGTATGTATGTACGTACATATGTCTGTTGTATGCTGCCTTAAAGCTCTTTAAAGCTTGAGCAACTTTAAGTCTCTCAATGCGCGTCTTTGACTCTCAAGTGTGGTGAGTTTTGGCACCTGCTGTGCGAGTGTCTGTGTGTGTGTGTGTGTGCAGGCAGTGGCATATAGGCATTATTTTGTTAAGCGGCAAATTAGGTAGTTCTTGTAGTCAAAAAGGAAGTTAATGATTTCATTTACATATTTGCCTGAGTACTTTCTTTCGCCATTACGTTATGCGTTGCGTTGCGTTGCGTTACGTAGCATAGCGTAACGCATATCTTCACATCTCACCACACACACTCTCTCTCTCTAGCTATCTTCTTCTTTCTCTGGATCTGCGTGCATGGCATGGCAGCAATGTATGTTTGCATGTGTGTTGTGCAACAAAATGCCGCATGTTGCCACAAGCAATTTACGTAAGCAGCAATGAATGAAAATGAAATGTGCGTGCGTGCTAGTATGTGTGTGACGTGTGCGTGTTAGTATGTGTGCAACAACGTGCGCCACGCCTCTTGCTGACCCAAATATTGCTACGCTTCGCGTTTTCGTCGTGCGCCCAACCAAAAGCAACAATACAAGACAGACAGACATCTTATCAATTCATCAATCATGCATGCAGTCAGTCAGTCAGTCATTTAACGTTCGTACGTTGCTGTTGTTGTGGTTGTTGCCTCTGTTACCGCATTGACAGCAATTCGCCGCAACTCGCTCGCTCCGTCTCTGTCTCTGTCTCACTGGTTCGCCCTCGCCGCAGCATAAGCAGCAAAGTCGCTGCTGCGCCAACTGATGCAATCAAAGCGACTGCGACGCTTTTCCTTTGTGACGGTGTTTGTTGGTGTTGTCTGCGCTCTGCTGCGTTCCCTCCACCAACTTCAACTCCTGCTTCTCCTTCTCCTTCTCATTCTCCTGCTCCTTCTCCTGCTCTGCCTTTGCCCATCGTCTGGTCGCTAGCATAAAGTTAAGTAATGAATGCTGTGACGCTTCGCTGCTGCAGCTTTCGTTTGCGCCCCTCCCCCCCACGCCTTCACGCCCAGCCCACTTTAACATGCGTATGTATGTATGTGTGTGTGCATGTATTCGCTGCTAAGCGCTTGGTTGAAGTTTTCAACATAATGTTAATTGTTTTGAGTTCAATGTTAAATTGCATTCAACTGGGAAATTGTGTATATGTATGCATGCATGTACATATGTACGTATTTTAGAGTGTGTATGTATGTATGTATGTATGTATATGTGCATGTGCTCTTAAAATGCTTCTCCCTTGAACTGCCGACGGGTTTTTGGCTCGCGTCGCTTTTAACGGCTTTTAGGGCGTTTTTCTTTCGATTCGACTTTCCGTCTCGCGTTGCTAGCCAAAACAAATGCATATATCAATATATCAATATATCAATATATACATATATACAGTCGCATTGATTATATGGAATTAACTGAAATAGAAGAGGGGCATACTAAATCCAATTGTGAGGCAACTGTACTCGATTTGAGCTCGGCTATTAGGAATATTATTGTCAGTGTCACTTTGTTGCACAACTTTGTGTGGCAATTGAATGTGGATTATAGCGGTTAGGCTTAGTTAGTCTTATTATGCTTTTATTGATTTGTATTTGACATATAATTGCATAGATTATATTTAAGTAGGAATTTTGTAGCTGTGATTGCTCTATGTTTTGTTTATAAAACAGTTTAATCTGATTGCCTGACATATTACATATGTATCTGCTATATAGTTCGTATGCATATACAGTCTTACTTCGCTAAAGGGAACACTTTCAGTTGTAGAAGTTCATGTTAGAGATGTTCGAAGGTTCTAGTTCAAAAAGTTCGTTTATCTGCTATATAGTTCGTATGCATATACAGTCATACTTCGCTAAAGGGAACCCTTTCAGTTGTAGAAGTTCATGTTAGAGATGTTCGAAGGTTCTAGTTCAAAAAGTGCGTTGTATGAAACTCATTTTTAAAGCTCATTTCTGAGGAAAATGGAAATTGCATGGAAAATTGCATAGAATTTTTACAAAATATATTCTCTTTAACATTATTTCCAATGTTGTATGTGATCTACTGATTTTAGAAACTTTAAAAAACATATCATCATTTCGTAATATCTTAAAAATATAATATAAAATGTTTTTTTTCTTAATAGGAAAAGATAAAAAGTTAATTCAAATATAGTATATGAAATGTAGAGCCAAATAGTGAGAGAGAGAAGATAAAAGATAGAGAGAAAAGAGAAAATATATAATTGAAAGACAAGGGTGTAAATGAAAGAAAAAAGCCGATAAGAAGAGGCAAATGTAGAGGAAATATGTAAATAGAGATGCTACTAAATGCGGTCAGATCAGAGAGAAAATTATGTTAGGGTATCTCTAGTCATGCACTCTCGACTGGAGCACGCTTAGCTGCTTTTGTGTTTAGTTTGCTGTCGTTTCGTAAGTCAACAACAACAACAGCAACAACAACAACAACAACACTTTCAAGAAACAAAGCACAATTGCTTTTGTTTTTGTTTCGCTTGTTATTGTCGCATTTTTAACACCTGCACGAAAAAAAAAATGCAGTGCCGAAAATGACAACAACAAGTTTTAATTAAACCGAAAAGTGTCAACAGCGTTTAACTTTTGACTTTTCGGTTTGCCCGCGCAGCAAAAGAAAAAAACAAGTAAGAGTGTGCTCTAGTTGGGGGAGCGCGACTAGAACATACCCTGTAGTCAGCATTGAATTGCAAATTGAATTCATCAAAATCGATTCAACTTTTGATGCAGATCAATTTTTATTGTATAAATATATATATATGTATATATATGTATATATATGTATATATATGTATATATATGTATATATATGTATATATTATGTATATATATGTATATATATGTATATATATGTATATATATGTATATATATGTATATTTCAGCCACAAAATTGAACTCATTTGTAAGGTTCTTCTGGGCTTTTAAACCGGTCGAATGTTTGTGAACTTTTAATTTGTATTTAATATTTTACTTGTTATTGCGCTTATAAATTGTCAATTAATTTTATACTCTTTGCTTTTGCCATTTGTATTTATGTCTGTACAGATGAGCATATTTTAGTTATTTATTAGGGGTTACTACCAGCTAATTGTGCCCCCTAATCTGATCTAAATTACAGTTGCTAAATTATGGCTTTAATTGTCTTCAGTTGAGATACATTTGAAGTGCGTTTATCTGCCTCTGTTTGTAACGCAAAGACTAGAGCACTTCGGATTATATCTCAGCATTGTCTTTGTGGTTTCTTTTTTAATAAAAGCAAGTGCAATTAAAAGTTACATAAATATAAAAAAATGTTTAGTAAAAAATTAAATATTAAGAAGATAAATGTTGTTATCCCATCTGTCAGTTGTATTGGGGAATTTCGACTGCAAATCACAATTAAAAATTTACAAGATCTTTGAAAATCCGGGAAAAGCGGCTTACTAGTATAAAAAAGGTATATTTGATTTGTGCATTTGATCAACAACAGCCTAGTGAAACTTTAAGACTTTTATTACTGATAGCACTTATCGATAACTATGAAGATAACTTATCGATGAACATTAAACGATAACAGCAAAGATGCCAAAGCGAAAAAAACAAAACCTCACTGATCGCATGTTGCAGCTCCTCTCTCTCTCTCTCTCTCTCTTTCTCTGTCTCCACCTCCACAAGTTTGAATGCAAATTGAAGTCATTGTCTTGTTTATATACATGTTTTTGTATTATACCTATATAAATAATATATATATATGTACATATGTACATAAAATAAGAATACAACTTCGTTTTCCTTTTGTCATCGATTTTTATGCGCGTGCACATTTATTTCGCTTGCTGCTTATTCTTCTCTTCTTTCTCATGCACTGTTTTTGCTTCGTTAAAAAAAATAACAAAACTGTCGCCAAAATTGCATTACGCATGCAAATCAACGAATTCACAAATTTCAATTCAGTTGAAAGAATTCAGCGACACAAATGGTACAATTAAAAAAAAAAACAAAAATCGTACCTTTTTGAAACATTTCGTTACAAATCTCCAGTTTAATTATATTATCCATATGCCATAAATAAATAAGCAAATATTTATAATGTTGATGTTTCGATGACTGTACGCCTTTTGTATTTTTATTGTTGTTGGTCTTGTTTTCAACTGTTTTTAAAAAAAAAAAAAATCATAATAAGCTCTCTTTTTTGCTGATCTGCGATTCGAATTTCAGTTGAGTTAACAAAGTTCTTTTTTCGTGACATTAAAACAAAAACAAGTGTGCTCTGGTCTAGACAATCTATACCTTATAAGTATAAAAAAACTTAAAATTTTTTTTTTAGAAATGTTTAATAATATCGTATAATATTATATTTGATGTATTCTTTGTGATTGCTATTCATGTCAAATATTATATTACCACACTAATCTATCAATTATATATGTTTTTATATAATATAAACATTTTTTGTATTATTAATTTTATATATTGTATGAATAGCGATAATATGCTTAAAATATTTTGAAGACCAAACTTAGACCTATACTAAAAACGTATTTTGAATCGGTTAATTTTGGAACTAAGCTCAAATTTCCAATAAGTTGTGAATACAAAAAATAAATAGAAAAGACAAAAAAAATTAAATAAAAACGTAGCTAATTTATTTATATTGCTCACAAAAAATGCTAAAAGACAAAACATGACTACTTTTATTCTGAAGCCTTGGCCTACATTATGTGTATTATTCAATTTCACACTTACTTATACTATCTCCTATTTGCTCATTCATTAATTACAGAGAACTTCAGGATGGAACGCTCAGAGAACACAACTTAATGGACGGTTCTAAGATCATTTTAATACCAAATGTGGAAACTGGTTTGCTGGTGAGTGACAGAACGATTAGTTCGTAAGTTATAAGCAAGCGATTAAGTCTGATATGCATTTACATATATATATATATATATAAATATAAATATTTAGTATATTTATATATATATCGAACTGCAGTTCAATAGAGTTCAATGTCAGGGCTAACAAATGTGTCGCAAACAGTTTATATATATATTTCCGATATCTTATAGTAACTCCTAAATAAAATACTAAAGTTGCTTAGCACTGCCTAAAATGAAAGGCTAAAATATCCAATTTAAGCATTAAATTGTATTTTAACCTGAGAAACTGCTGCCTATCGATAAATCGATAGAAAATGCATATCGGAATGGGCTACATTAAAATGCAACATTCAAAGTAAGCAGCTATTAAAATGAAATCTGAAAATCTCAAATCATATCGATAAATCGCTAATTTAACAAAAATTTCAACTAACAAAAGTCGACACAGAAAATCGGTAACAAGGTGTTCCAAATATTCCAAATTACTAATATTGAACTAAAATTTTTAGATAACAGAAATTGATAGTAAAGGTTTCTGATCGTATATACATATATATATATATCAATATTGAACAAATCGAGAAAAAAACAATGGGGAAGGATTATCTTTGGCGTGCCGAAGATTTTATACTCTTTTCGAACGTTTTGGCAATTTTCACTCTGCCAACTGCACCACTGAAATTTCAAAAGCTCTACAAAATCGTTTTGTCGCGTAACATTTTTTTTTGTTTGTGTTCTAAGAATATTTAATTCATTGACAGTTGTATAGCAGCTATAAGATATAGTGGTCTGATCCGGCCGGCTCCAACCAATGTGATGTCTCTTTGAATATTAAGTATCTGTGCAAAGTTGTATCGCGATAGCTTTAAAAACATGGGATTATGGCCAAAACCGACTTTGAGTTGTATGGCAGCTATAAGATATAGTGGTCCGATCCGGCCGGCTTCGACTAATGTCTGTCCCCTGGAATAATAAGTGTCTGTGCAAAGTTGTATCGCGATAGCTCAAAAACTGAGGGACTAGTTTGCATACAGACAGACAGACAGACAGACAGACAGACAGACAGACAGACAGACAGACAGACAGACATGGCTAGATCAGTTTGTTTTGTCATTCTAAGCAACTGGCAGTAACTTTTGGCGGTCTCCGACGCTTCCTTCTATGCGTTACAAACTTCAGCACAAACTTAATATACTATTTTCTTCGAAAAGAGTATAGAAATGAAAAGCAAATAAAGCAAAATCTTAATGCTTTTGTATTTATTTTTTATTTTATCAACTAAAGCGAAAAGCGAGGTTAACTAACAAAAGAGAGAGGAAAGTAAAAAATAGTATCAAAGGTAAAATACGTATCAAAATGAGTTACTAATTAAATTTGAAACTCAACCTCAGCTGAGGCTCAATGACAATTCATCTATCAAAGACGTGCAACAGTTTGAAAAACTGTTGCCAAGCGCCTATTTTTAGCTCTCCCATTGCCGCTGTTTCTTCTCATCTCCTTTTTGGCTGGCTACGCATACAAATGCAGACTTGACCTTTACTTTGTCGTCCGTCCGTCGACTGAATTCAAAGCCAAATCAAAACTTTCTCATTAAAGCTCTGGCGAACACACAAGCAAACGCACACAAACACAAACAAACACAAACAAACACACACATATGCGAAACCTTCAAAAAAGGCAGGCAGAGAAAAGCGAAAAGTCAAAAAATGTTTTCAATGCTAAAACCCAAAATCGCTTCGTGCCATTTGACTGCAAAGACACCGACGAGGGGCAAAGAAGGGGGCGTGTGGTGGGCGGGTGGTGGAGGGGGGGATGATGGAGTAAGGCAGGAGGGAGACCAACGATTGATTGTCATGCAAAAGGGGCCCAGCAACAACAACAACAACAACAGCAATGACAACAAATACAAATTTCGTGTTGGCTTCATTTCGATTTTTGTTCAAAAATGTTGCTTAAGTTAAATGTGAAAAGAAATACATACATACAATACATACATACATAGTAGTATATACATATACATATATATATATATATATATAGCGGCCTGCATTTTAAGTTCCAATCGCTAACCAGTTTCTCAGATGCCACAGTAAAAAAAATCAAAAATCAGAAGAAGAAAAAAAACAACATACAAACAGCAAATGACCAAAAAATGTGTATGTAATAAAATAAATATGTAAATAAATTAAAATTTAATTAATGCCAAATAACTTTGCCAAAGACAAATACAACATTAATAATGACAACAACAACAACAACAATAATAATAATTATTGACTACAGCGCTTAAATCACAATTGATATCACGATTGTGACTCTGACTATATACTTTTTCTGTATGTTTCTTATTTGCTCAAATTTGTAGATTGTCTTTGCAAACACATTTTGTGCATACTATAATACATGATTATATGTATCAAAATTGTTTAGACCGTTGTCATTTTCTGTCGCTTCTTCTTCGAGTCTATGTTTGTTAATAATCTTAGTTTGGTTTTCAATACAAGTTTTCTTAATTGTTCTGAATAATTAATTAGATCCCGAACATATTAAAAATGGTAAAAAGGGTAGAATGAAATTGTTTGAAACTATCTATTCTATACTTAATCATTCTTGATCAGTATCAACAGCTGCGTCGATTTAGCCATCTTTAAGACCTAGAGACTTCAGATTTGGCATAAAAGCTATCGTAGTCCCTGTCCAGATCAAGTTTTTTTTTTGTTATTTATCGATAACTCTAACCGTTTAAAAGCTGTCGATAAATTTCGATTTCAGACCAGTGCTTTTGGTTATAACTTGAAAGTCATAAGAGCTTGAGCCAACAAATTTGGTGTATTTATAATCTCGAATAGCATACGGATGAAACAAAAATAGTTGATTATCCTCCAAAAAGTGAAAACACACACATTTTTGCAGTTACGACTTAGAAATTTGGTTTGTTAGCACATTTTATTGCCATTTTGATGTCCAACGAGTTTCAGTAAGTTGGGCTAGTAAACACAGAAGTTGTTAAAGATTCAACTGGCCACTTAGCTTGCACTGCTTGCACTGCTTGCAGGATGTGTGTGTGTTTGTATGTATGCGGACTGATAAGATAAGGAATGTGCGCAGGGTATCACCTAGTCGGGCACAGCCAACTAGAAATGTAATTGGAATTAATTTTCCTGTATCGACTGGGCATTTATTTAAAATTAGTAAGTTCTTTCAACAGAACGGACTTCAAATAGTACTTCTAAATTGCATATATTTATGTATGTATGTCGGAAGTGTAATAATGTGCTAAGTGCACTGCTTAATTGTGTTACACTGTAAACATAACAACCATACTTAGTCGTCTCTTTTAGCATACATTCTGTTCTTTATGGCTTCCATCATCGTCAACTTCTTCTTTGCCATTGGCCTCGTTTTTAGTTGTTGTTGTTGTTCTTTGCGCTTGCTCCAGTTTTGCGTTTTGCGTTTTGCTCACCGTTTGACTTACCGTTTGAATTTTGAGTGGCAGCGGACAGACACGTATTGCTGTTGTTGTTGTTGTTGCACTGCAACATGCTGCCAAAGAGGAGCCGTGGAGCAACGCAACTAGTTGCCCCAAATTCGCCATTTGCTATTGGCAACATTATCAGCTGTTGACACGATTTAAGCCAGTTGATTGTTGTTAGTTGATAGCTTAAAGCCATCTCACTGTTGAATACTTATCATCTACTCAACTCGCTCGCACTTTCTGCGAAATATGATCTCAGTTAACAATATCTTTGACTCTCTAAACCAAATGATATGCCAATCGATATAGTCGTTAGCTCTGTTGCTTAATGAAACTTGTTGCTACATATCTACATACATACATACATACACATACAATGTACAATGTACACATACATGTGTTTATATTAGCTTAAAGCTTGTTGCCAATTTAATTTCATGGAATTATCGTGAGGCGAACAAAGAAATATTTTGGCGTGCACGAAAAGCCATAGAAAAAAGCGAAGAAAAAACACAAAAAATGCAATTCAACAAGTAAGAGTATTCTAGTTGGTGAGTGCACGACTAGCTGATACCCTGATACCCAGTCCATACGTTCATTCATAATTACCACCTATCAGTATGCCTACATAGTACAGACATTCATTTAAGCAGTTAACTTAAGTTAAATGTTAAAATGTGTTAACAATCCAAGGTCATACCTTCGAAACTGCGTGTTTTATACTTTTAGTGTATATACAGTGGCTCACAGCTTATTTCAACCAGCACCTCAAAAAATTTTTAGGCATGTATAAAATCTAAACTAAACGAGATATCAAAATAATTTAAACGCAGTTTGTTAGTCTGATGCCTTAACTTATAAAATATGACTTCATTTATTTTTCAAATATTTTTAAATCATTTCATATTAATTAAAAACTAAAAAGTCAACCAAAATCAATGTCACAGCTTATTTCAACCACTTTAGAAATTATATTGTTTAAACTATGTTTTTCATCAAACAACAAAAATTAATACTTGCTATGACCACCCATTTGGTCAACCACCATTTTGAGCCTTTTTGGCATGGATTCGACCAACTTTTGTGTAACTTGTGGTGTAATCTTGGCCCTTTCGTCAAGCAATGCAGCTTTAAGGTCAGATTTGTTAGAAATATTGCGTTTTCGGATATTTGTATCCAAAATGGCCCACAAATTTTCAATAACATTCATGTCTGGTGACTGGGCTGGTGGTTTCATAACATGCGGACAGTTGCAGATCAGCCAGGTCTTCCCAATGTCTGCCGTATGTTTCGGGGCATTGTCCTGGTATAATCTGTTGACGTCCCTAAAGCTCAGTTTCCCAGCACTTTCAATCAAATTGGACTTAAAAATTTCAAGATGTTTAGTTTTGTCCATTGTCGTCTCAATAAACTTCAAGTTTCCGACACCGGTTGCCGACATACAGGCCCACACCATAACGTTACCACTGCCATGCTTAACTGTAGCCCATAAATTTGTTGCTTCCAGTTCTGTGTTTGGCTTATGCCACAGATATGAGGCTCCATCTGACCCAAAAATATTAAATTTAGACTCGTCACAGAATAACACTGTATTCCAGAAACCATTATCCTTGTGCAAGTGCTCCTGGGCAAACTTTAGGCGACACATCTTATTTTTGTCGCTTTTAAAAAACTTCTTGCTCGCTATTCTGGCCTTGAAGTCATGCTCCCGAAGCACACGGCGAATCGTTTCTGGGTGGCATGACTTGCCCAACTCTGCCTCAACATCACTGGCCAGTTTTGGAGCCGATAGCCTTGGATTATCTCGTATTTTCCGGACAATATAGCGCTCGTCCGTAGAATTGAAAATTTTGTTCGGAGCAATTCTACCCTTATCATGGGTTCTATTTTCTCGGACAAATCGGTAAATGATGCTCTGGACTGTGGAATCACTTAGTCCAACCATCTCACCAATTTTCCTGCGCGAGCAGCCCGTTTTAAAATGCCTGAGAACAAGTTCTCGCTGCTCATTAGTTGTGCGTGGTCCCATTTCGATAAATACACTTTTCTGCAAGATCCACTGTCAAAATTCAGCAGAAATATATTTCACCATACTCCGAAAACAATGACTAAAGCATAGAAAAAGATACTACCGTTGCATAGTAAAATAACGGATCTTTGCTCAGCTGCAAAGTATGTGGTTGAAATAAGCTGTGGCATTGATTTTGGTTGATATTTTAGTTTTTAATTAATATAAAATGATTTAAAAATATTTGGAAAATAAATGATGTAATATTTTATAAGTTAAAGCATCAGACTAACAAATAGCTCTTAAATTATTTTGATATCTCTTTTAGTTTAGATTCGATACATGCCTAAAATTTTTTTGAGTTGCTGGTTGAAATAAGCTGTGAGCCACTGTATATATATATATACATATATATGATATGATATATGTTACATGAGTTTGCTATACGGGCTTATACATATCAAATTTGGTGACTCAAGATCTTATGACTTTTAACTCATGTTCAAAAAACGCTTGTCTGTAATCGAAACTTATCGATAGCTTATGCACGGGACGAGTTATCGATAAAATGTAACAAATATGCGGTATCGAGCTTTTATAGTCTAGGATATTCGCCAAACCTTTCTTTCCAATTTGTAATGGGTTCGGGGTACATAAATATGTTAGTGATAACGCAATACTCTGGTTTAAGTGTTTTAAACGTTTATTTATTTTGCATTTATTAGCAATAAGAGCTGAAAAGCCAATATACTATTTTGTCACTTTGGGTGCAGTGTAAACAATATAATGATGATTGCTTTCTTAGTGTATTCTTGCATTTCGTTGCTGACTAGCTGTTTGAGTGTTGTTTCTCTTTTTTGTTGATATTCCTAAGAGAAAAAAAAACCATTAGAACAACAAGCACTATAACAACAATATAATTAAGTCTAAATATATTGCCCCTGACAAAATGTTTAAACATGTTATGTAATATACACTTATGTAATATATATATATATATATGATTAGTAAAAATATAAAACAAGCCAAATTAAATTATAAATAAATAAATAATTAGTATTAGAAAACAAAGAGATAATTTGTTGTGCTATGTTGAAATTATAGTTCCTGAAATGATAGCAACCAATAATTCTGAGCTTTCAAAGGCCGAAGAGATTTTGTATATCGATTTCTCAAATATCATTGTAGATATACCCATTGTTTGGACAAAACAAGTTCCAAATTAGTACACAAATATAGTAGAATAGATCAGTCTACAATTTCCAGTATTTATCAATATTGAATATTGAATAATGTTCTTATTTACTTACTTACTTACTTTTTCATATATTTCTAAAAATATATGCCGAATTTTTAAAATTTATGTATATACAAATTTAATATTATTTATATATATGTATATATGTATATACGATTTATTTTCTTTTTGTCTGCCAGCAAACTGGATACTCTTTTCTCTCATCCACCCAAGTTTACTATTCAATTTAGACGTATACTTTTTTCTTCGTTAATTTTTCAAGCGACTGCTTTGTTCTGTTCCGATCTCTGATCCGTTTTGACTTTTCGGACTTTGAGTGAGTGGAAGTGTTTTGTGTGTGCTGAGTCAGTCATTTGGATTGTCATATGGAGCATTGCTCCTAATTAGCGAAAAGGAGGTGTAAATACAACCAGCAGCATTTATACATATAAACGGTAGTCGGACAATTTGGACAGGTGGCGATTTCAGTGTATACCCCCTCCTACCTGATCCTCTCCATTCTGAGATGTGTGTTAACAAGTGATGGCTCTTGACTTGATTTATTGACAATATGACTAATGACAGGGTAAGCAAGGTGATCGCTGTGGGTCAGCAGTATAAATGAATGCAATTAATGAAAGCATCTCTTCTCAGTCTAAGCAAAAGTAAAAGTGCTCGTGATTCTATATATATACATTTATACTCATAGCAATTCTCCCCTATATAGTATATACATATATATATATTCTCTTGTCTGTCACAATATTTGCATATTGTTCCAATTTCATCTCGCACATTCGGCGTGTCACTTTAATGCAATGAAAAATAAAAGAGGCAACAACATGTCCGAAAATGTTTCAGCCGCTATTAAATGTAATAAATAACAAGTAATAGTCGGCAGCAGATAATCCACAGACTTGTCACAATGCTGATCAGCCTGATGAGATATAAATGCCCTACTCACTACTACGAAACGAGTGGAATGGAACGTGGCAAATATGAAATGAAACAAGCAATTACACACAAGTGTGGAATGAATGCAATCGAACATTTGTTTTATTCAAATTCATTCAAATGCAACATTGTAGGCAAATCAACAAGTTCAGTTGGCCGATCGTTTATTTCGCATCACCAATTGTCTTTCAATTGGCTTTCACTCTTATCATACCTCCCCCCATCCATCCGCATCCCCCCTCCCGCTCCTGTTGCGGCTTTGTTTTGCTTCATTATTTCAATTTTATTGTATACTCTTGCTGTGGCCTATACAGTTTAGTTAAATGAAATGTGTTTTGACAAACTAAAAACTAAAACCAAGAATATATTCTTAAATTAAGTTGATTCAATTTTGTTTTTATACTCTTTTCAAAGAAAATAGTATTTTGATTTTGAAATTCGTAATCCATAAAAATAAAAGTTATCGACCCCCATAAGTGACCTCCAGTATAGTCTGTCCGTCTATCTGTCTGGAAACTAGTCACTCAGCTTTTGAGCTTTTGCGATCAAACTTGGCACATAGACTTATTATTCAAAGGGTCAGCTCATTTGTCAGAACTGACTAGATCGGACCACTATATCTTATAGCAGCCATACAACAGAAAGTCGGTTTTGGTCATAGATTCCATTTTGTGAAAACTATCGCTTGCATTTCCCATGTACACTTGAACATCCTTATAATTTAGCAATATTTAAAATTTCAATTGAGTCATAAATACGGAAGATTCGAAATTCCACACTTGTTTTCTTTTCGCTTTTGGGCTGAAACCATCTAAAAAAGATCGAAAGCAACTGCTATATAGTTGATAATATTTTTTTTATTATTAAATAATTTAAAAAAATTCTAAATAATATATTGAAATAAATTAACGTTTTCAAACGCAAGTTGTACACATCATTTGAGCTCAATTTATTTTATATGAACTATTTTCTTAAAAAAAAAATAGTTTATTCCCATTTTTGGGCACTTGAGACAGTTGAACAAATTCAAATTAAAGAATGTACATTGCTCTTTTGAAATTTTTTCAATATTCCCATTTTTTGCTTTGAGTATCCTTAGATTTAAATTTTGTGTTAGTATATTTAAAATCTTCTTTTTAGTTATAAACCTTGTAATTAATTTATTTATAATATAAATCTTATTTGCTGTAACGACTGTCATTAGTCGACAATGAATATAAACAAAAAACTATTGTTATATTTAAACCAATTATTATTTAGAGATTATAAGAAGCTTAGAAGCAATATGTCGTGATCAATCAGTCTATAAGTGAACAGATGGACTCTGGATTGTTAGGGTATACATATGTATATGCATTTTTTCG
The DNA here is from genome assembly GCA_035042425.1 of Drosophila flavopinicola. Classification (NCBI taxonomy): domain Eukaryota; kingdom Metazoa; phylum Arthropoda; class Insecta; order Diptera; family Drosophilidae; genus Drosophila; species Drosophila flavopinicola. The sequence goes on along the minus strand of JAWNLL010000473.1, from coordinate 1,264,994 downwards.
GCGCGTTGCAGATGACTGTTCTTTGTTTTGTTATTGTTTGGCTCTCTGTTTTCTTGTTGTTGTTGTTTGTTGTTTGTTGTACTTGTTGTTGGAAGTCAAGTCAAGTGGGTGGGCGTTGTCTTCAGCGTGTCATGCACCATGACCGACTGCGGTGACCCCCTCATCCCCAACCTCACCGCTTAGTTGGGGTATTCCGAGCTGGCATTTATAATTGATGTCATTTAAATGCTGCGATGCCAACGCTTGTCAATGTAATGACTTCTGCTGTTGCACAGTGCGTATGCGTAATTTGTGGATTTTTTTTTTTTTTTTTAAATGATTTTTCTACTGCATTTCGCAAGCCAAACAAAAAAGTGCTTAAACCAAAACGCAGACAAAGGGCCAAATTTTATAATAATAATTATGACAATGATGCTGCTGCTGCTGATGATGATGATGATGATGATGATGATGATGATGATGATGATAATGATGATGCTGATGATGATGATGATGATGAAGATAATGATGAAGATAATGATGATGATAATGATGATGATGATGATGCTGATGCTGATGATGATGATGATAATGATGATGATAATGATGATGATGATGATGATGAAGGCAAGTGTAATGACGATGATGCGGATGAGCTGCACGCAGACAAAGCAAAAAGCAGCAGCAGTTAACAACAGTCGACGAACGCGGGGCAATCATAAAAAACCAAAAAGCCAAAAAAAGAGAAGAAAAAAAAGAAAAGACTACGACGTAGGTGTGGCCAATCGAATTTATGTGTCCTTTGTAATGTTGGCCAAAAAGATATGTATATATATATGTATATATATATATATATACTATATATGCATGCATGCATATAAAAATCGAGTGAAGAAAGCAGCGCCAAGGAAGTCCGCTATAGAAACAACAAGTAAACGAAATAAAAACAAAGATGCCAAAACACACAAGTTAACGAAAAACGCTTCTGGCCATTCACCTGTTACTATTGGCCAGCTCTTAGTTCTTTGTTATCATTAGATGAGTGTAAGAAAGGAGTTGGCTAAAGTCGATGAGAGACACAATTAGAGCTGAGTGTAAGTTCTTTGATACATTTTAGAGATATAGATTTTCTAAATTTGTTGCAAGCATTTGGGAAAACCCACAAAAACCCCAATTAGATCACTTAGAGTTTGGAACTTTTATATAATTTTTAGTTTTTGTTTATTGTGTTACATTTGATTGTATAAAAAAAAATAATAATATAATAATTTAATTTAAAATATTTTATACAAGCTAAGAATTTTACTTTAAAAATAAATTATTTAAACTATCGATAAACATATATAAAATTATCGAGATTGTTTCAAGATCAAAATACTCATAGTTCATAATCTGGAAATAAGAGCAAGTGATACAAATAAACATAGACTAAATACGTGATAAATATATCTTAAATATATTATTATATAACTTGCTAATGTCAAAAGAATCGTATGGTAAGACATAAAACTATTCTTCAATTTGTTGTGTATGGCTTATCAATGAAATATGACGAAATTGACAAGATAACAAACAACATGACTACTCTTCGATTCGGTAACCTTATCAATGCAACAGCTTCAATATCATCATGTTCATCATTATGATCATCATCATCCTCATCATCATCATAATGATCAGCAGAAGCACAACTCTTACTGGAGACGATAATTCTGTTGATGATGCCGCAACGGAAACGCACCGTTGATCAATTTCCGTGTATCCGGTTTATCATTGCTGCAACAACGTCAACTTCAACTACTTGTTCGAAATGAAATGAAATGATATGATATGATATGAAATGAAATGAATGGTTGCTCATTTCTCGCAATTGCCTCATCTACAGTAAATGAAAATATTTACTCGCAATACGAGTTGAAGTCGCTTGTTGTTGTTATTGTTTTATAGTCTATAGCAAACACGTTTCTTTTTCATTTCTCGTGTATTTCCCTCCCTTGTTTATATATATAACAAAAAGGAGAATTAATCCATTGATAATATTATACGATTGCACATATTTTTCTTATGAGTGCACCAATAATAGATTATATGCATTTTTGTTTGTTTGTTTATATTTGCTGTTTAATCGATTCTTTTGCATTTGACCACTGACAAATTGCTATTATTAGTTGATTATAAGTAGAGTAGATGGAAGAATTTGCGAGCACTTTGAGTATCGAATCGATTTAGTTTCCTATAATTGCTATCGTTATTTTAGTATTATTTTCAAATCTAGCAAAATCAGATACAATATATTTGCAAAAATGTTTCTGCAACGAATAAACAAAATAATCATAATTTAAAAAAATAGTAATAATTCATTGTAAAAGTAATAATTAATATATAGAATAGGTAAATTGAAAAAAAAAAAATTTATATATATAAAAACAATAAATTCAATTAAAAATAGTTAAAAAAAAACACGTAAGCTGAACAATAAGCTTCTATAGTGACGCTATTATTTATTGCTCATACGATGTAAAAAGAGCAGGTTTTTTGTTTTTAGTGTGGAACAGAAAGTTCCCCTGTGCTGGAAATTCCGCTCAAGAGAGAGAGAGAAGAGAGAGAGAGAGAGAGATGTATCGTTGATGGTGATTGTGATTTTAATTGTAATTTGCTTGAATAACCAATATGGACGCTCTGATAAATGCAATAGTAAAACTTTTGATTTGAAACATTTTGAAAATGCTCACAAATTGGTTACAACAAAATGGAGATGAACGCAAAACAATGGCAATTTGAACATGAAAGTGCTGTCATTTAAGCTTTGCGTTGTTGCGTGTGAAACAATTGGAATGGAACCCTTGCAAATTGCTGTAAATGTCTGTTTGCAAATTAAGCACAAATCCAGCTTAGTTGCTTAAACAGTTGGCTATGCGTGTGTGTATGTGTGTGTGTGTATGTGTGTGTGTGTATGTGTGTGTGTGTATGTGTGTGTGTGTATGTGTGTGTGTATGTGTGTGTGTATGTGTGTGTGCTGCAACTATGCACAAGCTAAGTGTATACCTGTAAAGATGATCAGAACGGGTATACTGAACTTGCGCAAGAAATGTAAACAAAAAAAAACAGCTAATGCCAAAAAAAAAATATATATATATATACAGAGTAAAAAATATCTTCAAAAAATCACTAAGAAAACATGAAAATAATTTAGGAAAAAATTGGGCAGCTTCATTGTTTTAAAATAATGGCAAAAATGTTTATATTTTCCAGTAAGAAGCAATTATCAAATATTTATCGAGATATCGATGTCGATACTTATTTCAGTGCACCAAGCCCTTTTTCAAGTTACAGGGTATTAGCTGCTACGGCAACTGGTCGACTGGAGCACTCTTGCTTGTTATTATTAGACGTATTGCAAGCTCGGCCAATTGGTAGGCCAATAAAAACCGGTTACGTAGCCGCCACTACATCATTATTATTATTTGCCGGTCGGTCAGTGGCGCTCAAACTGTGCTCGAACAAGTGCAAAGCAGCAGCAGTAGCTGTGACGCCGGCAGCGACGCCGGCAGCGACTGCGACGCGTCGTTAGATAACGGAGGCAAACAAGCAGAGCAGAGTTGCGATCGATGGCGCCAGCAGTCGTCTTCTTTGTTATACCCTCAGCCCATTGACAATGGCTAAGCAGGGTATGATGAAGTTGTGCCAAAGTATCTTATTGGCATGCGAAAGCATCTCCGACCATATAAAGTATAGATATATGCTTGGTCGATTTAAATCTAAACTATTAAAAGTTATCGATAAATTTCTATATCATACCAGCATTTTTGAATTTTATTTTTGCCATAACTTGAAAGTTATAAGAGATAGAGTCATACAATTTGGTGTGTATAATGTCGAATGGCATATACATGTAAAATATATTTGACTTTTTGGATACCATTATCCCCAAAAGTGTAAAGCACGCATTTCTTAAGGTATGACATTGTAATTTGGTTTGTTAGCACATTTTAATGCCTATTTAATGTCCAACAAATTTCACAAAGATCGTACAAGAAACACAGAAGTGAAGTGTATAAGCAAGTTAACTGCTTAAACTGCTTGCACTGCTTGCAGTACACTAATATGCAACTATAGATGAACGGTAACTGCTAGTCGAGCACTTGCGACTGGCGCACTGTTATTTGTTGTGTGTTTTTTTTGTTTATTATTATTGTATACTTCGACTACAAAGTCGAGTGGGCGATGATGGGACGAAAGGGTTGCTCGAGCAGTTCTTATCGATCAATTAAATGTGCATATGTATGTTTTTGTATATGTGACGATCGCTAAGTGGCCAAGGGACTGCGGCACATATTTGACAGCTACGCAATAGAAATATTTTCATGGTCGGCAAACACACACACACACACACACACACTCTCTAATACACACACTAGCGAAAAACTAACATAAACCGAAAACAATTTGCTTTGTCCCCAAATGCGATTTGCGATTTGCGATTGGCGATTGGCGAATTACTTTGTTGTGTGTCAGGTGGGGGGCAGAGTGATGATGATGATGATGATGATGATGATGATGATGATGCCGCCTTTGATTAGTCGTCGGCAGCTTCACAAATTTGAGCACGTGCAGAGCAAAGTGCTTGTCAAACTGTGCGCCAAACAAAGGCAGCAATTGCAAGCGAACAATTATAATGAAACAATTTAGCTAAATATAGGCAAACTAGCAAGCGTAAAAATAATACTTATGAATCAAAATTGAACAGTGGAAGAACATCAACTAGTGTTTCTTTGCGTCATTCACAACAGTTTTGCATGCATTCAAACTAACCATTCAAGATAAGTGCTTATCTTTTTTTTATCTTATATCCAATCTCACTCTATTACACATGCATGTTTATCATAAGCAATTTGTATTAAATATGCATCAGATGGGTTTTAGTTCGTCAATTGAAATGTGTAACATTTCAATCGGTGACACACCCGATAACTTTGTTATGGATAAGTCAAGTTTCCCAATCTATTAATATCTTTAATAGTGAAAATAGTGCATTTTTAAACTGAGATCAATTCGTTACTTTTCATCTAAATCTCTTTTGTGAGACTGCCCTCAACTCAAGCACAAAGGTCAATATTCGCCAATCCTAGATACGATAACGAAAACTCCTATTTAATCTAATGTACTTTTATAAATTGGTCAAATTTGTTCAACATTTTACATTTGTTTTGAATTTTTGATTTTGAGATCAAAAACGATTAATCGAATATTTAGAAAAGCAGTTTTTACGTGCAATTTTAAAGAACAGATTGTTAGGAATGGTGCTCCGATTGAATATTTGAAATTCTAACTGCGTTTTTCGCTGAGAATGAGACAGAGAGAGAAGGCAAGAGAGAGAGAGAGATAGAGAGAGAGAGGGAAAGAGATATAGTCAGAGGGATATATAGAGAGACAGAGAAATTGAAAGAGAGACAGAGAATTGAAAAAGAGAGAGAGATATATATAGAGAAATATAAAGAGACAGAGAACTAGAAAGAGACAGAATTAGAAAGAGACGGAGAACTAGAAAGAGACAGAGAACTAGAAAGAGAGAGATATATATAGAGAAATATAAGGAGACAGAGCACTAGAAAGAGAGAGAGATAGATATAGAGAGAAATAGAAAGAGACATATAGAGAAATAGAAAGAGACAGAGAACTAGAAAGAGACAGAGAAATAGAAAGAGACATATAGAGAAATAGAAAGAGACAGAGAAATAGAAAGAGACATATAGAGAAATAGAAAGAGACATATAGAGAAATAGAAAGAGACATATAGAGAAATAGAAAGAGAGACATATATAGAAATAGAAAGAGAAAGAGAACTAGAAAGAGACAGAGAACTAGAAAGAGACAGAGAACTAGAAAGAGACAGAGAACTAGAAAGAGACAGAGAACTAGAAAGAGAGAGAGATCGATAGAGAGAGATCGATAGAGAGATAGATAGAGAGATAGATAGAGAGATAGATAGAGAGATAGATAGAGAGATAGATAGAGAGATAGATAGAGAGATAGATAGAGAGATAGATAGATAGAGATAGAGAGAGAGATAGATAGAGAGAGATAGATGGAGAGAGATAGATGGAGAGAGATATATAGAGATAGATAGAGAGAGATAGATAGAGATAGATAGAGATAGAGAGAGATAGATAGAGAGATAGACAGAGAGATAGATAGAGAGAGATAGATAGAGAGAGATAGATAGAGAGAGATAGATAGAGAGAGATAGATAGAGAGAGAGAGGGATATATAGAGATATATATAGAGAGAAGGAGACGATGTTGGCACAAAAGTTGAAGCCGCAAACCAAACGCTTTTGAAAGCCAAATGTCAGACAGCTAATAAATTACAAAATTGGTCGCCTTGTTGTTGTTGTTGTTGTACGCGTTGTCATCGCAGTTGTCGTTGTTGTTATTGTTGTTGTGCATTTTAAAATTTTCGATTTAAACGTTGCTGCTGCTGAATGACGTAAGATGCGTGCGCCGTTGGCGACAAATTGCGACAACGACGTCAGCTGACCTTGGAACACTTGACAACAACAACAACAACAATAACAGCAGCAGCAACAACAACAACAACAGCCAAATAGGCCTCCAAGAGTCACAAAAATTAAATGGCATTTGTTGCCAGGCAACCGTTGCGAACAGAGGGGAAAAACTTTCAAAGACGTTGCATAACACTTGCTCAACTCTTTGCCCCTCCCCCTCTTTCACTCTGTCTCTCTCTCTCTCACACACACACACACACACACACACACACACACACACACACACACACACACACACACACACACATACACTGTGTCAGCAGTGGCAACACAAATTAACCAATACATGCACACACTTGATCAGTCAATCTACAAGTGTTTGTCGGATTTTGCAATGAAAATGATTAATTAACCCAGACCTTTAAAATACATATCGAGCTTCAGAGTTGTCGCTCGACGACGACTCGCAATCGTTTTTTTAATTGTGATTTTGTTGCTGTTGCCTTTTGTTCGCATATGCAAAAGCAAACGCTTTTTAAAATAAGTACGTTGCAAGAATTGCAAGACGCAATTAGAATAATCCTTAGGGAAAGCCCCATTTAAATGTTAATTTGGTTTTTCAATCATTAAGAAGCAAAGGTAAAAGGCATAAGTGTGGAAAGCCAACTAAAGACAGAGAGAGATAGAGAGGAAGAGAGTGAGAGAAAACTAAATAGACCAAATTGAAAAGAAAGAACAGGGAGAAGTTGCAAGAGAATAGAGAAAGACAACAACTTGAAAGTTTTGAAAAAAAAAAAAACAAGTGGGAATGATTATCTTTGGCGTGCCGAAGATCTTATACTCTTTTCGAACCGTTAGACAATTTTCATTCTGCCAACTGCACCACTGAAATTTCATAAGCTGTACAAAATCGTTTTGTCGCGTAACATTTTTTTTTTTTAGTTCTAAGAATATTTAATTTATTGCCAGTTGTATAGCAGCTATAAGAAATAGTGATCCGATCCAGCCGGCTCCAACCAATGTGTTGTCTTTTTGAATAATAAGTATCAGTGCAAAGTTTCATCGCTTTAGATTCTAAAACATGGGATATATGGCCAAAACCGACTTTGAGTTGTATGGCAGCTATAAGATATAGTGGTCCGATCCGGCCGGTTCCGACCAATGTGCTGTCCCCTGGAATATTAAGTGTCTGTGCAAAGTTTTATCGCGATAGCTCAAAAACTGAGGGACTAGTTTGCATACATACAGACAGACAGACAGACAGACGGACATGGCTAGTTCAATTTGTTTTGTCATTCTAAGCATAGTGGCAGTAACTTTTGGGGGTCTCCGACGCTTCCTTCTATGCGTTACAAACTTCAGCACAAACTTAATATACTATTTTCTTCGAAAAGAGTATAAAAACAAAAGAGAAAAGGAAATGCAGTAAAAACAGTTTTGGTAGTCGAATTTGATAGAAAATGCTCACTCGGAGTTGTTAATCTTGATTCTAATTACTGTTAGTAGTTAGTAAGAGCAATCTATTTTCTATGCTTATGAAGTTTTTCTAGCATACACAAATGTGAATGAACATTTATTTTTAGTTTATGTAGCCATTTTCATATGCATATGAGCTAATATGTTTTAGCTTGGGTTAGGTTATGTTGATCCACTTTTATCCTATTGCACTAACGGCAATGCAATTGGCAAACTCTCTCGCTCTCTCTCTCTCTCTCTCTCTCCTACCTCTCTCTCCTCCCTCTCTCTTTTACCTATACAATCTTGAGTGATGTAATGCAGCAGCGCTGCTTGCGTTGTTGTTGCTGACGTTTTATCGTAACACAAAGGCGTCGCATTCAATCACGTACGACAACAAATAGGTTGAGCGAGAGAGAGAGAGAGAGGGAGAGCGAGAGAATAGTTCGTTCGTATAGTTGGCCTAGCTCTGAATTTGACTCGATTGCGTTATCGTAATTCGATTTTTGCACAATTCGTATTTTGGTCGTTCGTTTCTGGGATTCATTTACGATCGCGATCGCTGTTACTATTACTGTGCCTAACAGTTCGCTGTTAACTGTCTAACAGAGACTTAACAGTCTATCTTACTTTCAGCTGCTCATTTTGTATGCTACTTGCAATTTTTGCTTCATTCGATTGTAATAATGAAATATTAGAATATTAGAATTCATTTCAAACATACATAGGCATAACAAAGTATTCAAGCAATTTGTACTACCTGAACCCATTAAAAATGGGTAAAAAGGGTATAATGGTTTTGTGCAAAAGTATGTAACAGGCATAAGGAAGCATCTCCGACCATATAAAGTATATATATTATTGATTAGTATCAACAGCCGAGTCGATTTAGCCATGTCCGTCTGTCTGTCCGTCTGTCTGTCTGTATGAACACACAGATATCAGAGACTACATGAGCTAGAGACTTCATATTTGAAACATAAGTTCTCCTAATCCCGGGACAGATCAAGTTTATTTCATTTTATCGATAACTCGTACCGTTTAAAAGTTATCGATACATTTTGATTTCAGACTTGCGTTTTTGGGACATAACTTCAAAGTTATAAAAGCTAGAGGCCCCAAATTTGGCATGTATAATCTCGAATAGCATACACATGTAACAAATATTTCACTTTTTGGATACCACCCCCAAACCCCCAAAAGTTAAAAAAACGAATTTTTGAAGGTACGACCTTGCAATTTGGTTTGGTAGCACATATTATCGACAATTGCTTGCCCCAAAAATTTCAATAACATCGGTCAATAAACACAGAAGTTATTTAAGATTTAACTTTCCATTGTGTGGGGCTCAGCGAAAGAGCAAGCTAACTGCTTAAACCGCTTGCACTGCTTGTACTGCTTGTACTGCAGCATGTGTGTGTTTAGAGTAGTACGAATGATTGTAAGGACTGGGTTCAGGGTATCTCCTAGTCGGGCACTCCCGACTAGAGCACTCTTACTTGTTAAAAATTATGATTTTAAATATTTCGGGCAAGGCAAAAAGTTGTGTTTTAATAATTGCATATATATGCAATATTTTTAAATTAGGCAACACTGAATAGTGTTTGAGTAATATATGCTGCTCTTCCTGTTCATACTTATAAATGAACGAATGAATGTCCTTATGCTATCAGAAATAATAGTATATATAATATAATAATATTAAGTAATGTAATCAATTTCAATACTGCGACTATAGCTAATTAGTATAAGTATCGATTGATGCTTGTGTATGAAACATGCTAATGTCGTTTCTCTCCTTGTTTTCCGCTTGCAGGCCCAGCGTCCAGAGAATACAGTGATGCAGGCACTGGAAACGCTTAACGACTCGCAGGTGAATGACTTCCTCAGTGGAAAGACGCCGCTCAATCTGAGCATGCGACTGGGCGATCACATGATGCTCATACAGCTGCAGCTGAGCACGGTGAATCCGGCGGGTGGCACTGCCGCCGCCGCCGCTGCTGCCACAGCTGCCTTGCCACCGGCGACCAGCGGCAGCGGCAGCAGCAGCAGCAGCTCCTCATCCTCCGCCAGCAGCAGCAGCAGCTCCTCCAGTTCGTCATCGTCGTCGTCGCTGTCGAGTGCCGTCATGAGCTGCAGCAACTCGAGTGTTGCTGCTACTGCCAATGCAGCTGGCAGCAGCTCCTCCGCCCACACGCGCACACGCTCCTTTAGCCAGCGGACGGCAATCGGACGCATTGGCAATGGCCATGTGCACAGCCACCAGCATCCGAGTCTGCAGCACAGCCACAGTCACAGCCATCACCACCATCATCATCATCACCATCACAATGCGTCGGCAGTGGCTGCCGGCACAGTTGCTCCCAGCACACGCAAGCTGGACGTGGAGCGTTCCAGTGGCTCAGGTGGCTCAGCTAGTCGCATGCTGACTACTGGAGCAGCAGCAGCAGCAGCAGCGTCTGGCAGTTCGGGTCATGGTCATGGGCATGGACATGGTCATGCCATTAAGAACTCCGATCTGAGCGCGTTTCTCAGCAAGCGCGACTACGAGAGTCTGCAGAATATTGTCAAGAGCATTGCGGCTGCCCAAACAACAACAACAACAACTGCAGCAGCAGCAGCAGCAGGAGCAACAGGAGCAGCTGCCTCAAAGCCATCACTGGAGCAATCGCCCATCAAGTCGCTATCGAATCTCGTCTCGAGCCCAATTAAAACGACGGCCATTAAGAACATACACATTGGCAGCACTACCTCCAGCAGTGGCAGCTCCAGTTCCTCCTCCTCCTCCTCCTCCGCCAGCAGCAGCAGCAGCAACAGTTGCGCCGCCGGCTGTCACCAGGATCCCATAGCTGCTAAGCTGACGTCCTGCCTCTGCACGCGCCTGCCAGCAACAACAGCAGCAGCAGCAGCAGCGCCACTTGCAGCAATAACAGCAGCAGCAGCAGCAACAACAGCAGTCGTTGCCACTCCCAGCAGCAGCAGCAGCAGCAGCAACAACAGTGTTGTTGTTGCTGCAACGCGTGCTTCGACAGACAGCTCGCTGCACAAGACGGTCAACAATCCAATTAGCATTACACGCTCGAAGCATCGGCATCATCATCACCACCACCACCATCATCATCACTATCATCATGCAGCAGTTGCAGCCGCTGCCGCTGCAGCAGCACTCAAGCCGCAGTTGGCGGCACCGCCCACAAAAGCGGGCACAGCAGCAACAGTTGCTGCCAGTAGCAGCAACAGCAGCGGCAGCAGCAGCAGCAGCAGTGCCGAACTGGAAGCCGGCTTGGCCGTTTCGGATACACGCACCCTTGCCGAGGCATCACGCAATCTGACCCAAACTCTGCGCAAGCTCTCCAAAGAGGTCTTCACCAACAAGATCGATCTGTCTGGGGGCGGTGGGGGCGTCGGTGTCGGCAGTGCCGGCATTGGTGGCGCCACTGAGGAGGCACCGCGCAAAACCGGCTCCGGTGCTGTCATCGAGTCAATGAAGAATCACGGCAAGGGCATCTACTCGGGCACCTTTTCGGGCACACTGAATCCGGCGCTGCAGGATCGCTTTGGTCGTCCCAAGCGCGACATCTCAACGGTCATACACATACTGAACGATCTGCTGAGTGCCACGCCTCAGTACAGTCGTGGTGCACGCATCAGCTTTGAGGCACCAGCCAGCAGCAGCAGCAGCAGCAGCAACAACGCCTCCACAACTGCCAGTTCCGCAAGCTCTTCCAACAGCAGCAGCAGCAATGGCCTTGCTGCCATCACAGCAACTTCAACTGCAGCAGCAGCAGCAGCTGGTGGACTGCATCATGGCGTGCGCAGCAAGCTTGTGAGTCTCGGGCTATGAATTACAGTTGCGTACTAGCATTGCATTAATCAGGCAGAGAGGAATATGGGTAGTGTTGTGTAGCGCTAAAAAAAAGAAATTCGGGCACTGTAATTTTTTTAAAAGGAGTATTTTCGACATTTTTGCCACATGTCATCTAATTGTGTTTAGCCAGTCAGCCACATCAAACAATGTGTTGTATAGCGCTGAAAGAATAGTGTTGGTAAAGTAGAGGATTAAAAGCAGCCAAGTCTGGCTTTAATCATCTAGGCCGCGTATAATAACAATAAAATCATAATACAAATTAAATTTGCTAGATAAGCAAACAAGAAAGTTATTTGTTAGGACTTCAAATTATTTTGAATCTTTAAAGTAGCAAAAACTAAAAAAATATGAATGATCAAAATAATAAAAACTTAAAATAATGAGTTGAAACTAGCACAAACATAAAGTAAATCAGCAAATTCAGCTTAATTTGGCGCTTAGTACATTCAAATTCAAATATGTTGCATATTATATTAAATAAATGTTGCAAAATGTAATTTTCAAAAATCAAAAACGTTTTTTCTAACAACGACAAAAGCAATTTGCAAAGAAAACAGAAACATAAGAAAATCAAGTCCAGCTAGGGTTAATAAGGAGTGAGAGCCAGTTTTTGTTCTTCTTTCAAAATAGTGTTGTGTAACGCTGTAAGAGAATTTCAATCGTATTTAGCTAGCTTTGGTCCAAGATTCGTTTTCTTTAATCCAATGTTAAAGCGCCACTGTAAGTCAGTGTCTTTGAGTTGATTGTGCATTTGCCTGCTAGAACTAAACTAATCGATCAATTCTGTTTGCAGTACTCGACCAAACATCACAACTGCGCCAAGTGCAACAGTCGCGCACAGCAGCAGCAGCAGCAACAAGCAGCAGCTGCGGCAGCTTTAACTGCTGGCAGCTGCGCCTATGGCGAATGCAATGGCCATTATTTGAGCAAGGCAGGAGCCACTCACACGGCAGCCGCTGGCAGCAGCAGCAGCAGCAGCAGTAGCAGCAAGTCAGGCGCACTCGGCTGCTGCACAGATGTGGCAGCCAGCAGCAATGCAGCAGCAGCTGCAGGAGGCGGCTGCGGCTGTCGCTATCGTGCGGCAAGCAGCAGCGAGGAGCGTGAACGGGAGCGCGAGCACATGTGCCAGAAGTGCGTTGTGGAGCTGGCCAATTTGAAGACCAAGTCCAAGCTCGACCAGATCCGTCTGGTCATGCAGCAGCGCAAGCAGAAGCGTGAGGCACGCAAACTCAAGAGCTCACCGTATGCGGCGAATGCGGGCACAGTGGCAGCAGCTGTTGAAACGGTGGAAGCTGGGCCGCAGTACAGTGCGGTAAGCGCCCTGGTGGCCACGCCCCTACAGACGTCCAAAACAACGCTAAGCAGCAACAGCAGCAGCAGCAGCAACAACAGCAGCAGCAACAGCACCACAACAACAACAACAACAGCAGCAGCAGCCACAACTGCACCACCCAGCGAGGTGTCACCCAACCACATAGTCGAGGAGGTGGATACGGCCGCCTAATTCTAACTGCAATTGTTTACCCCTTTGTAGCATTTACTAGTTAAGAGTTGCAGCAACAACAACAACAACAATTAGTGTCCAATGTTTCTTATGTGTTTTCTTTGTTTGTTTGCTTTTAAAATGCGGAATGCGGCAGCGCCAGCAGTCCTTAACCCAACATTTACTCTGTAATTGTATCACTATTGCCACAAACCATCCGCCAACCCCTCCCCTCCCCCTTTCCCCTCTCCCCACATCCTCCAACTCGGAATTGTTTGAAACAACAGAGAGAAAGTCATTGAGCTGTTAAATTAATTTTAAGATACTTAACATCAACATGATCATCATTGTTATTAACATCGTTATTGTCATAATTTACCAATATAATCAGCCGGCTGCCCCCCAATTCTAGAACCCTTAAATCTTCCAAAAACTTCCCGCACTTGTGGCATCAATCATTTATGTGAACTTCATTTAGTTACAATTTTAAAATTAAGCTTAAATTTGGAAAAACAAAAAAACAAAAAGAAATGCAAATGCTAATGAATCATTTTTGATGTAAGCCAAAGCGGCGGCAACTAGCGCAACAGCTAGAAACTAGAAAACGTATGTAGGTTTAAATTTTAGACACAGGGACACTACACACTACACACTACACTCACACACACAGTAATCCCAAGCACAATACACACATACACACACAAAACACTCGCGAATCGCGTTTGCATATGCGACTTTAGCAGCTTTATGTTATGTTAACTTTTTGGAGCAACGCTCGCCGTTGCCTTTTAACAGCGCTTTTCGATATCGATAGGCGCGCTGTAAACCTAATTTGCCTTAATAGAAAATCGTCTTTTTGTTTGTGTTTAACTCGCGCAACGTTCTGTCATTATTATTATTACAATTATAATTACAATTACAATTACAATTACAACTACAAATATCATCACCAACATTGTGTTTCTTTATTAATATTATTATAATTATTAATATTGTGTCTATAAATCAATTATTTTATTTTTTTTTTTTTTGAATACAAGCTGAAATTAGGCTGAAAAAGAAATACGAAGATGTCAACATTGAATTACTTGCAATTCTTTATGCTATTAAATAATTATAAGATTTCACAATATACAACTAAGTTTATTTTTTTCTTTTCGAATTCACCTAAATTTAAGCGCAAAACCTTGCATCATTTTTTCTTTCAAACACATCAATATTTACTACTTACATACATATACATATATGTCATAACAAGGATTATAACGGTAATGAACACGTAATGCAATTAGTTTGTAGCTAAAGTTAATTATTGTTTGAGTTAATATTTTTTGTGTGTCCTAATTAACTTAATGAATATAAATGCAATTATCATTATTTTATTTGAATAAATACTTAGTTAATGGTTTAGTTCAAAACAAGCTGACTTTTATTTTGTTTTTAGATATTCGTTTTTTTGTATTCATTTCCAATTTCTTCCAAACATATTGTTAACGCTTCATTAAATGTATATCAATTAAAACGTCGCAATTTTACATCATGTGCAATACAATACAAAAACCTAGTAAAACAAAAACAAAAACAAAAACAAGAAACGAATACCAAATACCATGAAATTTATATGATTAATTTGACTTTGTTAGTAATTATGTGCCAATTGCAAATATTACTTACATATATGAAAGCATACTTATACGAATATGAACTGTAGAGTACACACACACACACACACTACACAATACACACACAACACACACACACACACAAGAATGCACACTTCGACGGCGTCCTTGACTTGAGCTAAAGTTAAAGCCCAAGCAGACGCATCTATATAGTATATGATATATTTGTACATATATATATATATATTGTATTGTCCTATATATACATATATACATTACTATGTGCTAAGTCAAAATCATGTGCAATTTATACAAATGCATTAATGCATTGAAATGGGTTTTTTTTTGTCTCTAAATTTACACGTAAGTTGTATGTACGATAACACGTAAGGATAAGCATAAATATATAATCGATAAGAAAATTTGGAAGGCTTAGGTGCAGTGACAGCACTAAGCATACAATATATGGAAGTCTGAACTTAACTGTTTGCTCTCCATATATTGTATGCTTAGTAGACAGACACAGGATTAACGATAACGATTACGATTAACGATAGCTTGGTTGGCATAGCTTGTGGGACAAGAATAGTGGGGCTTGAATTAAGAGAAGTATGGCTCAAGTTGGAGGCTATAGAAGATTGGTATTGGAACTGGTTGGCATTTCGTTTACTGAATGGGTTTGTTTTATGAGGCAGTAAGAACTCGGTTGGATAATTTCAGCATATCTGCATGAATTTCTAACAAAGTACAAACACAAAAAAAAAAACAAATGAGATTTATTATACATACTATATAGTTCAAATATTTACACACCAATCACAACTTCTCAATTTTTGCAGAAAAAAAAAACTAAACAAAACATAAATCCCCAAAACATATGCGCAACATTTGCTGAAAAAAAAAACAAAATTAAATTTAAATTTAAATACAATTAAATTAGATTAAAATTTTTGCATTTATTTTTAATAGTTGAAATTTATTAAACGGATCGAAGCAAAAAGCAAAGACAAAACAAAACTCGAAAACATATTTTTTGAATTGAGATTTTGAGTATTTCTGTTGAAACCGAAGTCGGAACTTTTCATTGATCAAATTTAAGTATACAAAATTAACAAATGACAAACTAAATTATTAGCTCAATTATTAGTAGCTCTTGAACCAGCAACTTGGCCAAGCTTACACAAAACGAAAAAAATATACAAATAACAACCAATTTTTTTCAGTGGACCCACAAAATTTTGCAATTGTAAAAATCAAAATTACAATGCTTAGCCCAAAAGCGAATATAAAACAGAAAATACAAGATTATGAAATCAAATGATGCAAAAGGCATTATATCGGTTCTAGTTTTAAGTAGGTCCCCCATAACGTACTGGAGGGGGGATACTGGGAGTACTTAGCAAAATGTTATGATACATACATACGCATATAAAATGCATGCAAGCTCTATAACATAATTACATATATATAACAACAAGTACATATATTCTATAATAATAATAATCGATGCAGAGATATAAAATAAATATATATTGCTAGTGTAAGCCTATTCAAATAAGTAGTAGCTGGATAAAACCATTTAAACAATATCGATAAACTATCTGAAATGCAAATTCAACAATGAGAAATCAGAAACTATAGAAACTCTATATATATATATATATATATATATATGATAACATATAAATATGGGCTATACGTTAAGCATGTACTCAATTCCATTTCGATCGAATTCGACAATTTTATGTAGCATAGTTTTCAGACTCGATTTGTATATCTAGCACTCTCCTAAAGGTATGCTATATAAGTTATTAATTAGCTAAATTGATTGATAGGTGGAATTGTCTATATGCCTAAATGTGAATGCCCCTGACCGACCCCTTAACTATTACGGCTACAAAAGCACTCACGTTTACACACATCCTTCATGTAGAACCCAAAAATTCTCTTTCACACACACACACACACACACAGACACATACACATACACATATTAACATACTACTTAATCATATACATATATAAACATACCAAACCAATTAGCTGCATCAGTTTTATGCATATTTAACAGAAGATTTGCAACAATATGCCAAGTTCGTTTAATTTTGATTGTTGTATGTATAAAAATAAATAAATATGAATACACGAGAAAAACTATTTCCATTGATTGCATGTATAAACTTCTTATATAGAATGGCAAATAGCATAAACAAAGTAAATTATGCGATAATAAAAGTATTCATCAATAAATATTAATTTAAAACACAACTATTTGTATGTACTTTTTCTTAATTTGTTTTTGAGGATTTCCACAGCAATTCAGTGACCGACTGGATATTCATAGTAACTTATCTATATACAATTAAAAAAAACAAGTGGAGAAGGATTATCTTCGGCGTGCCGAAGATTAAATACTCTTTTCGAACCTTAAAGCAATTTTTACTATTTTTCCGTGACTGCTTATTTAATTCGCAGATATTAATGTCGCATACATATACCCCTACATATAAAATAAAATATATAAAGGTATTCATGTAAACAGGGACGTTTCACTATCCGTAGCTCGTGGACGCGTCCCTTAGCATTCATAAGTGCTACCGAATTGAACAATATACAAGTTTCAGTTTTTCCAAAAAGTGAAAACTACATTACATAATATACATACCAAATTTTGTGCCTGTTGCTCTTATACCTTTCAAGGCTGCTGTCGGAAATTGAATTGTCATAAAACTTAATCTGAACATACGAGAGCTTATATTCAGAATTTGAGATCCATATTTTTTTTCGCGTGGCATTGGTTTTGCCAATGAATTTAAATTTTTCTTTTGAATTATTCTATTAAAGCTACTTTATGTATGAAAAAAAAATTAGAAACAATTTAGGAAATTGAAAATAAATGAATTTGACTACAGCTATTATATATTTGAAAAGAAGAATAAGAAAAAATGAAAATAAATGACCAGTCGCCGCTGGTTTCGAACCCGGGACCTCTCGCTCACCAGTTCGCAACTTTACCCACTACGCCACAAGCCGTTTTGATGATCGTGGCTGACAAAATCCCTTGAAGAGCAGACTGTCAAAAGCTTTCTTGTTTTGCTTTGTACTGCTTACACCAAGCAGTTTTAAGAATCGCTAACAAACTCGATTTATACTGAGCTTTTGTTTTTTCGCGTGGCATTGTTTTTGTTCTAAGCCATTGAAAGCAAATGAATTTGATTACAGTTATTATATATTTGAAAAGAAGAATAAGAAAAAATGAAAATAAATGACCAGTCGCCGCTGGTTTCGAACCCGGGACCTCTCGCTCACCAGTTCGCAACTTTACCCACTACGCCACAAGCCGTTTTGATGATCGCTGACAAAATTGCTTGAAGAGCAGACTATCAAAAGCTTTCTTGCGCTTGACTTTGTTTGCTCAGACTATCAAAAGCTTTCTTGTGCTTGACTTTGTTTGCTCATATGCACCTGTTTTTTCAAAATATTTAATGACGCATATCTTCGCTGTTTATGACTCAATCGATTTGCGATTTTACCCATTGATGAGTTATAAGGATGTTCAAGTGTACAAGGAAATTTAAGGCAATTGCTTTGAAAACATCGGATTTATGGCCAAAACCGACTTTGAGGTGTATGGCAGCTATAAGATATAGTGGTCCGATCCGGCCGGCTCCCGACCAATGTGCTGTCCCCTTGAATAATAAGTGTCTGTGCAAAGTTGCATCGCGATAGCTCAAAAACTGAGGGACTAGTTTGCATACATACAGACAGACAGACAGACAGACAGACAGACAGACAGACAGACAGACAGACAGACAGACAGACGGACATGGCTAGATCAATTTGTTTTGTTTTTATAAGCATATTGGCAGTAACTTTTGGGGGTCTCAGACGCTTCCTTCTATGCGTTACAAACTTCAGGACAAACTTAATATACTATTTTCTTCGAAAAGAGTATAAAAAAAAACAAAACAAAGTACTTCTTATGTCCCTCAAACTAAAGTTTTCAAAAAATGAACCAAATAGTCAAATATTCTTTACTTTTGTATATCATACATACCAAATTTGGTTCAGCTAGCTTTTGTAACTTTCAAGTTATTTGCGAAAAACGCTGGATTGAAATATAAATTTATCGATAACGTTTGAACCTGAAAAGTCATCGATAATATTCAATAAAATTGATGTGAGTTGGGATAACAAGATCTTATATTCGAACTATGAAGTTCCCAAGCCTCTGAGATCCATGTATTCATACAGAATTGCTGCTAGTGGCGGGCCTGCGGACCAGCGACTATCGTTTGGTCGAATGTCGGTTGTGTTGTGAATACAAAATTTGATAGTAAAAACTAGTTAAAAAGGCATCAATATCTCTCTTTTACATCATATAGCTACAATAAGGAACTATCGGTTGAGAGTTTACTTCTTTTGTGAGCATCTTTTTTGCATTGGAATAAATCCTGATCAAACTACTATGTTATATAACGGGCATTGGAGCTGACAATAATATTTAAAAAGAAGTGGGAAAGGATTCGGCAAGCCGAAGATTTTATACTCTTTTCGAACCTTTAGGCAATTTTCACTCTGTCAACTGCAGCACTGAAATTTTATATGCTGTACAAAATCGTTTTTGTTTGTTTTAAGAATATTTAATTTATTGCCAGTTGTATGGCAGCTATTAGATATAGTGATCCGATCTGGTCGGCTTCAACCAATGTGATGTCTCTTTCAATAATAAGTATAAAACATGAGATTTATGACCAAAACCGACTTCAAGTTGTATGGCAGCTATAAGATATAGTGGTCCGATCCGGCTGGCTCCGACCAATGTGCTGTCCCCTGAAATAATAAGTGTCTGTGCAAAGTTCCATCGCGATAGCTCAAAAACTGAGGGACTAGTTTGCATACATACAGACAGACAGACAGACGGACATGGCTAGTTCAATTTGTTTTGTCATTCTAAGCATAGTGGCAGTAACTTTTGGGGGTCTCCGACGCTTCCTTCTATGCGTTACAAACTTCAGCACAAACTTAATATACTATTTTCTTCGAAAAGAGTATAATAAGTCAATATTGCACCATCATCATTAGGCTAAGAATGAAGTGCCTTCGCTATATAAAGTGTGCATGCGCATTGTCAGTTACGCATTTGTAGCTAGTGGTGGACTACCTTGCGACTATCGTATCGTAGAATGGAGATGCGTAAGTCTTGTATGAAAAACATCGGTCAACCGATATATAACCTTACTCAACTATTAATACCTGAAAAATTAACTATTATATGACTCCATTGATTTTCTAGATATATTCATAAAACTTAGCAGCTAAAATGTTATTATGCTGCCAATACAGATTTGTCAAAAATCCATCAATAGTGTACTTTTCCAACATATAACTCGCACAGGAACTATCGGTTGAAGGATGAGCTTGTGTGTAAGCAATTTTCTTGTATGACGTGTTAAAATGCTAGTAAAATCAATATCGAATTACTATATCATATAGCTCATGGGAAATATGTGTCCATAGCTCTCACTTTACTCTTGGGCTGGTGCCCGATGACAATTAGTGTTAGTGGTGGGCTGACTGAAACAAACCGTTTCGTCGATAAATTCAAGTTTGGCAGTCAGAGCGGCCCAGTATATGATAAGCCACATATTTGAGCTATCGGTTGAAAGATGAACTGTTCATGATGCATTTGTTTCTCGCTTTAAATGATCCTGTGACACTTTCTCACGCTTAAAGGCAGACAGGCAGTCTGAAATTCAGTAGATATGACTTCGGTTCCAAAGTATGTTTTGAGCTGCCTGCACTAGAATAGAGTTTGTCAGCGATGCTGAGGGAGTCGAGTGGGTCGGCGTTCAAAGGGGAGGGATCTGTAAATTGGTCGCTAACACTTATATAGCTTTTGAAATCAAAGCTATTGAAATCTATCCAAAGACTTGAAAAAAGTATACAATTTTCTACTTGTCTTAAATACTTTGCCTTCTCCCTCATGCTCACTCACTCTTTCTCAATACTGCTTATTAACAGCTCGCTCTCTCTTTCTCTCTCTCTCTTTCCTTTTTCGCTGTCATGCTTCGAGTGTTTTCTTTGAGTATAAAAATTGATTTGACCATGTCTGTCTGTCTGTATGTACGCAAACTAGCTCCGCAGTTTTTGAGCTATCGCAATGAAACTTGGCACAGAGGCTTATTATTCAAAGATACTGCACACTTGTCGGAATCGGCAGGATTGGACTATTATATCTTATAGGCGCCATACAGTTGAAAGTCGGTTTTGGTCATATTTTCCATGTATTTTGAGCAATTGCCTTCAATTAACTCGTACACTTGAATATGCTTAAAATTTAAAGTGATTGAGTCACAAAAAAAAGAGCCCAATTGTAGAATCTGTCCAAAGTCGAAAGAGTGTATAAATAGGAACATCACGAAGAAAAAAAAGTACACATTGATGTTGTTTTTCTTCTCTTTATTATGCTCAATTTTCGGTTTGACTTTTGTGTATATATTTTGTTACGCATGCGATTATATGTATATCTTTTCATTTCTGTTTACGTTTGATGTTTGGTTTTAGTTGCTGGGTTCGGTTTTCTGTTTTCTGTTTAATTAGCCTTTACAAATAAACATCATCGCTTCTCATACATATACTTATGTAATTTCTATGTTATTTATTCAATAAATATTTGCATATACTCATTAATATTATGCATACACATACATATATTTATATAATATATATATATATATATATATATATATGTATATATATATATGTATGTGTAAATAATTTACACCACAAAAAAAACTAAACAATTATCCTCTTATATATTGTTGTGTTTTGCTTTTGTTATATAATTTGCTTGCTGCCTTGTATTTGACTTTGTTGTTGTTGTTGTATTATTATTGTTGTTGTTGTTGCTGCTTTGCATGGCTTTTAGTGCTGATCCAAGATTGGTGCTGGGGCCCATTGCTGGATGTGCCTTGGGCGGCTGAAGCTGTTCTTTATGTCATATTATAAATATGTTTACTCTTTCTTTCCGATTCTCGATCATTATCTTTATCTTTATCTCTATCATTATTTAAGTTTGTTTTATGTTTATTTTATTTTGGTGGGCGTAAGCGTGGCCAGTGGCGCCCCATCTACCGGATCGAGCCTAAATGCGAACATTTGACATGCAATTTTGTTTATGTTTTTTTTTTGTGTATTTATTTTGTTTTTGTAAGCACATTGTTGTTGTATTTAACACTATTAATCAATTACGAGCAATTCATAATTAACTTTGTATTCTTTTTGGTTTTAGTTGCTGTGTCAAGCGAGTATTTTACATCGAAATGCAAATAAGCATACGTGTGTTTGTGTGTGTGTGTGTATGTATATATGCATATATGTATGTATGCTGGGCTTTATAATATGTAATGTTATAGTTATAGGTAGTATATGTATATATATATATAGCATGTAGTATATATGTATATATACTTGCATTTTGCATTTGCTTTGGTTTTACATTTTTCTTTTGTTTTGTTTTTTCTCATTCTATCAACGTGTTTAACGAGTAGTAGCACAATTTTTGGACGAAGATGGTTGTTGAAATCGAAGCGTCTAAATGAATATAGGTAGTATATGTCTGTCTGTGTGTCCGTGTGTAGTGGTTGTTGTTGTTGTTGTTATTATTGTAAGCTAACTTGAAGCTGACAAATCAAGTCAAAAGTGTTCCAAAATCAACAAAAAGAAGCCATTTGCCTCAGGGTATCTGGGATATTAAGTAATTTATAGACGCGTCTCAATTTACATAGTAGTATATAACCTTATAACCTTTGGCCAGAGCACATACATGGCTATTTATGGGACTTTGTATGCAACGCAAATATACCCTAGCATTTGCCTGTAGGACCTCATGTTCTTTTTGATCCTATTCATTTCCTTGTTATTGATTAGAAAGAGAACTAGCATACAATTAACAAGTTTCCATTCAAGAATATATTCAACAATATATATAATCATTTTGTTACATTTGAAAATATCTTATTGATTATATGTTGAAATGATTATAAAATCGTTGAATGAGAACTTGTTGAAGCGACTAATTTCGCTGAGTGTAACAGGAATGTGAGAGGTCCTGCAATGAAATGCTTTGGTACATTTTCGTTGTCAGAAGTGTCCCATATGTACATATGTATGTATGTCTGTATGTATGTATATCTGTGGTAAGTGTTCTTGTTCTTTACATATGTATAGGCTTGCGTGTAACGGTATATATGTATAGAGGCATATATGATAGTTATATAAAGGAGAACGGACGGTGTGGGGTGGAAGGGTGGAAGGGCGACATAGGCATTATAATTGTAGCTATTCACTAGTTGTGACTGTACGCTGTTCATCTAAGCTAAGGACGTTTTCGCAAAAAGGTCATCGTGTTAATATAGATATATCGATATTGTTATTTTAACCCGAACAATCGCATCGGAGCCGCAGTGCTCCCTGCCCTCCCTGCACATTATTAACTATTAGTACTAAACTTTGCAAAAAGGCGTGCAATTTCTTTCATTTTATGTTTTTGCTTTTGTTTTTCTTTTTCCCTTTCTCGTTTTGGTTTTTATTTATTTTTTGGTTTCAGTTTATGTATTGGAACAAAAGGTTTACGGTTGTTATTTGTCATAGCTTCCCCATAATCTACTTCCTTTTCTCTCTTCCGATCTGTAATAGCTTTAATCTAGTGTACTCACAAAAAGAAAAAAAAAAAAAAACAAACAAAATCGATGGCTAAGTAAAATGTTGTCTATGCATTTTATAAGTATCAGCGTTATATCAACCTAAGACTATACACATATGCATATTTATTCACATATATATTATATATATATATATATATATATATATATTTCTATAGATCATTAGAATTCTGCCTAATACGAACTCGCTCCCACTCTGTCTGCCTCTTGCTATCTCTATCCAGCCTATCGATAGTTATCGCTTAAATATAAATGGGATTCTCCTGGCCAGTCAGCAAGCGGAACATTGAAGTGGGCATCGTTTTCATGAGTATCTGTTGATTACACAAGGGTTAAATACAGATTCGACTTGGCGCCTTCGACTGACTCACCTCGCCCACCGATGTGGCCAGCAAATTGACGATCTTCTCGTGCGGCACAGCCACCACACTCTGGTTGTTGATCTCAATGATGCGATGACCGACCCGAACACCTCCCCGCTCCGCAATGCCACCCCGCAACAGACTGCAGATCTGAAAGAGAAAATTCATTACCGTGTTAAGTAACTAAACGGACTTGTCCTGCTTCCAAGTTGGAGAAGAGTATACTATAAGTGACACTATTGAATTTAACTCGGAATTCTCTTATACGTTGAATGTAGATTTAACAGTGTAGGTCTTGGTCAGTATTTCATCCAGTTGGAACTAAATTAATATAGTTCTTAACTGGCTTTCTTACAATTAAGATTATTTCAAATGGATATCTCAAGATTCTGTATATTCTGTTCAACATTTATTCCTGGCAAACAAAACAAGGGGAAGGATTATTTTCGGAGTGCTTGAGATTTTAAACTCTTTTCGAGTCTATGGATAGATTTCACTAGCTTATATTTGTTTTGCATACTGGAGGTAACTTTTGGGGATTCTCAACGCTTCCTTTTATGCACTACACACTTCAGCACTACACTCAAGTGTACAAGAGAACAAAAGGGATTTTTGGTACACTAGAAATGACCTTTGATGACTTCAAAGTGCCATAACTTTGCCAAAACTTAAGCGATTTTGAAGCTCTAAACCAATTTTTTCATGATGTTTCCTCTTCTTTTATACTACATTTAAGTTTTATCCATTTTTGAAAATATCATATCATATTTTTTAAAAAAAAGCATTTACCTCCCACTGTTAAAAAAAATATATACAAAAAAAATATAATCGCGAAATTTATTCTTTAATCGATTGTGGGTATCGCGATTAGTGTAAAAATCCACTTGAACGCAGATTCTGAGATGGTGCATATTTTGGCCAAAAAACACGCCGAAATTAACCAAAAAATTTAGCTTGTCAAGTGATTTATGGTAACCTGCCATAACTTTGCCAAATCTGAACCGATCTTTTAGCTTGATTTTGTTCATTTTTTTTTCAATTTCAATTTCATGGGCTATATACATATATGAAAATTCAACGGGATAGCTGCAGTGAGTCTATCAACACTCAACACTAGCCGTCTCAGTTTGCTGTTCTTGAAACTTGCAACTTGCAACTTGCAACTCACCACGCCGTTTTGGACGCTGAATCCGAGCTGGTACTTGGTCTCGGGCCGCTTGATCTTGACCTCGACAACTGGGGCACAGGGCACCACGGTGAACTTGACGACCGTCTGGTTCTTGGTGTTCTTGATGTACGTCTGGCAGGTGGAGAGCGGCAGGCCGACCAGGCTCAGTCCATTGATGGCGATCAGCTGGTCGCCAATGTTCAACTGACCGCAGCGGGCTGCTGCACCTGAGCTCATCAGATTGGCAATGACGACCGTGGGCAGCATGGAGCCCCAGCCGCTCTCGACGATGACGACGCCGAGTATTTCGCCCTTGGCCTTCGGCACGACGACCTCCTTCTGCAGCTCCTTCTTGGCAAAGATCTCGAGCTCGTCGCCGAAGATCTCCTGGCTGTTGAGCACCTCCTGGTAGTCCATTTCCTTGACAAAGCGGTGATCCTCAATGCCGTTGGCCTTCAGGAACTCCATGTAGGCCACCTGGAAGGCCTGGCCAATCGACTGTGCTATAAACTGTGCCTCGTCGCTCTCGAACACGTGACAGATCATCTTGGGCGTGCGGTTCGGCTTGGGTGCATCGTCAATGTCCTGGGGCACGAAGCGGCGTCGAGCCATCAGGACGACCAGATCCCCAATGTCCGCTATATGGGAGATGGTGCGCAGCGCGTGATCCATCATGATCTCCTTGAGGTCGGTATTCAGCACCATTATCTTCTCCGTCGATATGAACAGGTCCACCTCCGTGCTTGGCTGCACATCGCCATCGGGTGCCTGCAGAGCAGCGTAACACGAGTGAGTACAACAATATTAATAATAATACTAATAATAATAATAATAATAAAAGCATTATTTCTTCATTATTAAATATGCATAATTTCAAGCTTGTTGCACGCAAAACAAACATAACTGAAAACATGTCTTCAATTCGCTGGCAAATCAGATACAACTTGAAATTGGATGTTCAGTAATTGCTAAGTACTACTTACCAGCGCCTATTATATGCTAATTGTATATATATCGATTGTGTGTGTTGTTCGGTTTTTTTTTTATTTTATTATTTCGTTTTAGTTTTTTTCGTGTGTTTTTTTTTCGTGGCGATATGCGGATTTTTTTGAAGCGAGTTCATCACATTTACGGAGCAGATCAGTTGTTCAGTTTTAGTTGGGTTGATGTAGATAGATGGTAGCAAATTGATGCATGGAAATATATATAATAAAATTGGCATGAGTTAACTAATTTAAGTATGTGTATCTATCTAGATTGTGATAGCTTAACTGGGAATAACTAAAAATAAACCTTAACAGAACATTTAACTTTTTTATACCCTGAACCCATTAAAAATGGGTAAAAAGGGTATTATGGAGTTGTGCAAAAGTATGTAATAGGCATAAGGAACCATCTCCGACCATATAAAGTATATATATCTTGATCAGTATCAACAGCCGAGTCGATCTAGCCATATCCGTCTGTCCGTCTGTCTGTCCGTCTGTCTGTATGAACACACAGATATTAGTGACTACAAGAGCTAGAGACTTCATATTTGGAACAAAAGTTCTCCTAATCCCGGGACAGATCAAGTTTATTTAATTCTATCGATAACTCATACCGTTTAAAAGTTATCGATAAATTTTGATTTCAGACTAGAGTTTTTGGGACATAACTTCAAAGTTATAAGATCTAGAGGCCCCAAATTTGGCATGTATAGTCTCGAATAGCATACACATGTAACAAATATTTCACTTTTTGGATACCACCCCCTTACCCCCCAAAAGTTTTGAAGGTACGACCTTGCAATTTGGTTTGGTCACACATATTATCGACAATTGCTTGCCCCAAAAATTTCAATAAGATCGGACAATAAACACAGAAGCTATTTAAGACTGAACTTTCCATTGTGTGGGGCTCAGCGAAAAAGCAAGCTAACCGCTTGCACTGCTTGTACTGCTTGTAGTGCAGCATGTGTGTGTTTAGATTAGTATGAATGGTTGTAAGGAATGGGTTCAGGGTATCTCGTAGTCGGGCACTCCCGACTAGAGCACTCTTACTTGTTTTAATTATTTATTTAGCTAATCCAAAACTTAAAGAAAATGTTAAGTTGACGTTAAACTTTCAATAACATACATTAAATTGTCTAACATTCGAGTTGAAGTGAAAATGAATATATATATATATATTTATACAGTTAATAAATTTAAATGGAGATTTAGCTGCAATTGAGACTTTGAGAATCCCATAGAATTAACCTTGCAGTGTGAACTTTAGTGAGTTAATTGTATTTAAACTCAAAAGTTGCATAATAAATGTAATACAAAGTGGGTTAATGTGCTATAGTTAATTTTGTGATTTAATTTGATGGGCATAGCGTCAAAAAAATGAAAACTGCAAATGAAAAATGTTATTAAATTGAAAGTTTTATTTATGGTAGAAGAAAATATGAAATATTATAATTAACAATATTTAACGATTGGTAAAAATGCTTGGAGAATTTCATCTGTCCACTACAAATGATAACGCTAGCTACAAATGTGTTTCCAGCCACACAAATCAAAACAAATCAAATCAAATCGAGTTCTAGCAAATTGCTGTTCAACTTCACCTTGATGCGAGAAACGGCTTCCTCAGCCTGCATCATGCGTGTCGATTTGGTGGGTTGACCCTCGCAGACCAGCTGCGTGGATCCCAAGTATTTGGCCCGGAACAGAACGCCTTCGATGAGCACTGCGCCGCCTTTTGTTGTTGATGTTGTTGTTATTGGTAGAAAGCAGAGAAACTCGATTAGTAACCCAAACAAATGATGCGAGCATTTTGTGAGTGTATTCGTATATCAGTTGTTGTTGTTGTTGTTTTCTGTGAGTTGTATGTGCGTGTGTGTGGAAGCTCCAAGGAGTGCCAAGCCTATATACGAGAGCGCTTTGATACTTTGATAACAGCATGAGCTTTTAACAATTTATATATATATGTATGTATATGTATATGGTATTCTACATATTAATACATAGTGAAAACAATTCGATCTTTACTCGTATATACAACATTAGTGGCAACCCTCGAACTCGAATTTGGACTGTAGCGTGTTATTGTTGTTGTAGCTGTTGTAATATTGTTAGTGTCAGTTTTGTACTTAGTTACGGCTACATATTGGAAATGTATCTTACAAAGTATTTGACACACACACAGACACAGTAAAATGAACGAACGAGGCATGCAATAAACGCAAATTTTGTCAATAAAATATGCGAAAGAATATAGAAAATACATATATAAGTATATAAATATATATATAAACACGATTATTAATTTGTGTACAATTACAATTACAATATTAACGATTTGTACTGCTGTATCATATCCGTTCCATTTCATAAGATTTCAAATCACATTATATGGAATATCCCCGCATGAGTATACAAATCTTCATACACATATATACATATATATATATGATCTGCATATAAAGTAAGTAAATTTTGGGCACATCGGATATCAAATTTTGATTCTTCTGGGCTGTATTTCATATAACGCCTCTGATTTTCCATCCAAATTTGGGCTCTCGCAAAGCTTATGTTTGATACAATAAAATCAGTTTGACACTATATTATCTAATCTAAGAATATCTAATATATATTCGTGTATATATCTGGCATTTAAGTAGTGCTAACTTCTTCCTTACTGAAACATTATAGATTGGAAATATGCCAATGTTTTATCTTTTACTTCCCATTGTTTACATATTTCCTATGTCTGAGTAGAACTTTCTTAAACCGATAAAACCTGTATCGATTTACATCTTTAGGCAGAACTTTGAACATACGTTCAAGATCAATCGGACTAATTCCTCAAAAGAAATCGGACAAAAGCCCAAAAAATATCTTAAGCTAAAATGAGCACAAGGAGATTATTTCTACAAATATAAATAGAAATATATATATATATATGCATATTTGGGATATATAGGAACTGCCTGCAAGGGTATTGCAGCTTCGGCATGCCGAAGCTCGATTTTCCATCTTATAATTTGTTCGAACTTTGTTTTCGCTATCGCATTACTGACGCACCGGTTGCTCTTGACAGCTCTTAACAGCTCTAGTCGAGAGTACCCGACTGGAAGACACACTGTAACCCTTTAGCTCTAGTTCTCAGGCTATGATTTTCAAACTGCGACAGGAAATTTCCAAATTGAAAGTGTTCTGGATCAGAAAGTTCGTCGTAATTTCTAGTTATCGTATTGATAAGCTATAATAAGATATATTAAGATTGAATTTTCCTGCTGAGACTTTCAACTTGCTACGTAAATCTCATTTTCACATTTTTCCCAGTTTACTCATTCATCGGAGTAGCTTTTGAACTGTTAGCTGAAATCTTAATTTGGTGAGACTGCCCGATGCGATGGGTAAAAGGAGCAGCTAGTTATGCTCTTTGCTTGGATATCTAAATTTGAACGGTCACATTGTTTAAGGCAGCAACTTGGCATATACATACATTTGAGTAGATTTAACGAGTAAATATATTTCGGAATCAGTGTGAACTAACTAGAAATGTTTCAGTGAAAATCTCCCCAAAAACAGATCTAAAGAAGACTTCTCGACTATGCCATACACTGGCCGGCACTTATATTTAGATATGCTAGAAATTTCCTTTTTGTTTTAGTTTATTTCGAGCCTATATTCAAGCTCAACTTGTGAGTTGATATTTTGTTGTTGGATTGAAAAGTAAGTTTCGTTCGATGGTCATACAAATAATGACAAGTCAAATGATGCTGACCAGTGTATGTGTGGCACTAAAGTAATCCGAATTATGAATCGTTTGAACAGAGAGAGAGAGAAACCGCAACGACAGTAAAGGATAGTTAGTCTATGTTATATACGGCATATACATATATAGATAGCACTAAGACTGCAACAATTGAACGAAGGATAAGCCCAAAGCATTTACCTTCTTTGCTCTTACTCTTTTTCACTTTTTTCTCGCCACTGTTGCTGTTGCTGCCCGCTCCGCTGCCGCTGCTGTTGTTGCTGCCGATGGCATCATTGCTGTTGCTGTTGTTGCCATTGGTGTTGCTGTTGTTGCTGTTGTTGCCATTGGTGTTGCTGGCGAGAGGAGCGGTGCCAATGCCGCCGGCAACACCGCCGACGCCCTCGCTCTCCACCACGTCCAGCTTGCCCACATCCACAGGCACCGAGCGCTCGGAGTCGCCGCCGCCGCCGCCGCCATTGTTGGGACTGCCCAGAACGGGCAGAGCGGCGGTGGCAGCAGCGACTACGGCGGAGGCGACCACATCGGCGGCTGTGGCGGCCGTCATGCCGCAGATGTCCAGGCCGCCACTGGGCGGCTTCTCGGACCGCTCGCTGTGCTCCTCCGAGGAGCTGCGCGAGTGGCTGCGCTGAGCGGCGCCGCTGACCAGATCGAGCAGCTTGCCGGCTGCGGAGCCGCTCAAGCTGGCCACGCTCTTGGGCGGAATGGGCGGCGGCAGCTCGGGCGTGGAGCGGAGCAGTGCGTTGTAGCCGTTGCGCGTCTTGGTGCTGGGCAGCTGCTGCTTGGGCGAGATCTTGGAGAGCAGCGAGCTGCGCGGCTTGCGGTCCCAGCTCTTGTTCTCGTCGTAGTAGCCCTGGTCGTCCAGGCGCTGATGGCCCAACAGCCGATCCGTCTCCAGATCCGTGTCCACGTCCTCCTCGTCGGCGCTGTGGTTCTTCGAGTGGTTGCCCGATCCCGACTCGAGCAGCCCCTTCCCGCCACATCCACCGCCAACGCCAACGCCACCACCACCACCACCACCACCACCACTTGCCTCCAGATGCCGCGATAGCCATACGGGTGAGTTCATCATCACAGGCGACGGTGATCGCTGCACGGACTGCAGCGACTGCATCGGTTGCATTGGTTGCATGGGCTGCATCATCGGTTGCATCATCGGCTGCATGTTGCTGCGCTCGGGAATGGGTGGTGGTGGTGGACCACCCATGACACCAGCACCACTGCTGCTGCAGTTGCTGCCAGCACTGCGCGGCTTGGAGCCGAGCGGCGTCTGCTTGCTGCCCGATCCGACCGCTTGCAGCAGATCCACATCGGCGCTGCAGTTGGGCTTGCGATGTGGCGCAGGTGCTGGCGGCGGTGGCGTCATCTGCACCATGTCCGGACGGTGGAAAACACCTAGAAAGCAGCAGCAGAAGCAGAAGAAGAACAAGAACAAGAACACGCAATTAGAATCATTTGCTTTCACAGGATTCGACTAGCAAATACCCTGTACCCAAGAAGCCGTAAACACAATACAAGTCAAAGTTGGGGATCCTTGAGGATCAATCGGATGGAACACCCATTTAGCCAGTAAAATGCGAAATTTTTTGTACTTTGCTTAGGATGACAAACCAAATTGATCTGACCATGTACTTCTGTCTGTCTGTCTGTATGTATGGAAACTAGTCCCTCCGTTTTTGAGCTATAGCGATGCAACTTTGCACAGATACTTATTATTAGAAGCGACAGCATATTTGAGGAAATCTATAGCTGCCATTCAACTTGAAAAGGTTTGCTGACTACCCTAACGGGACTACCCTAATAAGGTACGATCAGAGAGTCATTGTTCTAGTTTGACAAAGATCGAGCCATTATATAAGAATAGTTGACAATATAAAGTGGTATATGGTTGAGAGCTAATCTTTACTTACTGATAGAGTAAAGGGAGTCCAATTCTGGATCTATGTTTTTGAACACTTTGCTGTTGCTGTTGCTGCTGGGACTCTGGCCGAGCAGTTCGCGTTGCTGTGGCAACTGTTGTTGCTGCTGTTGGTGTTGCTTGAGCAGCCCGTTGCTGGGGCTCGTATGGTTGAGCTGGTGGACTCCGACACCGACACCGACACCGACTCCAACTCCAACTGCGACACCGTTGCTGTCCGTGGTGGACGCAGTCAGGTTGTGCATGCTGTTCAGGCTGTTGTTCGTCGAGATGCGCTTCATGTCCATCAGCATGGAGATGCCACCACCAATGCTGGTGCTGGTGCTCAGATTGCCCTGGCCCTGGCTCACTTGGCTCAGTTGGCTCACTTGGCTCAGGCCTTGCAGCTGGCTGGGGTCCAGCTGTGCTGCCAGCTGGTGCAGGTTCTTGTTGTTGTTGTTGTTCTCGGTGTCGCTGGTGTGGCCAGAGGAGAGGCCATCCTCCAGCACGGGCATGGCCGATGCATAATACTTGGCGTAGTTGGAGCACGAAGTCGACGCTCCGCCGTTCATCTCGCCGGAGAGACCTGTGGATGAGGATGGCAGGAGAGCGGATTAAGTTAAGATCTTTGAATAGCACAGCAACTTTCAACTTTATGATATAATAGTACAAATGTGCATAACATATAATAACATTTCTGTTTGTATTTTGATTTTAAACATAAACTATTTTTGTTGTACAGTGTACGTTTGTCAACTGGTACTCACTGTCCAGATCGCCGCAGTTGGAGTCGTAGTCGGTTGTCTCCGGTGAGTAGCGATAGTTGTGCCCGCCCATCAGGCCTCCACCGACACTCTGGCCCACGCTCTGGCCCAGGCCGCTGCCGCTGCCTGTGCTCAGCAGCTGGTTGTGATTGAGCCCATCCTGTTCGCCCTCGCGCTCTCCGCTGCTGCGACTGGCCGAGTCCAGGAAGAAGTCGAAGTCGCGCATGAGCGGACTGCCGCTGTAGTGGCGTGCCAGCTGAGCTGGTCGCGACTGTGACTGCAACTGCAGCTGCGCCTCCAGCTGCAACTGTGACTGCAGCTGCAGCTGTTGTGGCTGCGATTGCGTATACGCACCGTATACGTGACGCTCCAATGCAGGTGGCTGTTGCAGCTGCTGCTGCTGCTGTTGCTGCTGCTGCTGAAGATATTCCTGCTCGATGGGCTCGTCTTCGTCCTCGACCTCATCGTTCTCGTCCTCGTCTTCCTCCTCTTCCTCATCCAGTTCCACCTCATCACGCTCAAAGTTGCTGTGGAACTCGTACTGTATGTCCTGCAATGATCAAGAATCGTTTCAATAGAAGTCAGACAATAAGTATGTTGCAGGTTTTTCAAGGGCAGTGCACCAGTGTTGCCAAAACCATCACCCGAAAACCGGAAAATTGTTTGAACTAAATTATTCACAAATATTTGATTCAGATTACAAATAAGTGTACGGTTTCCAGATATGTTTGTTTCCGAGTACATATTGTAATTTCCTTGTTGTGTTAATATTGTAGCTTTGAGGACGAATCTCGACGGAATGGTCAAAAAACGTTTCAAAATAGAACAAACATTTTTTATATTTTCACTAGTTTAAGTGAACCTCAATTCCACCAAGCTTCAACTTCCTATTTCTAAGCGCTTATTAAATATTAGGCGAAAGGTTTTCTAAATAATAAGACGAATCTTCGATTTCTTTAAAATGTTCTGTATTTCTGATCTTCATGAAGTCACTGCCCCTGACAAAGTCTATCTATGTGGCATTGCAAGCGATGACACAATTTTTGTACCCAATAAAAATGGGCAAATAGGTAATGAAGTTGAGCAAAAGTATGTAACAGGCCTAAGGAAGCATCTCCGCCGATATAAAGTATATATATTCTTGATCAGTATAAACAGTCGAGTCGATCTAGCCATGTCCGTCTGTCTGTCGGTCTGTCTGTCTGTCCGTCCGTCTGTCTGTATGAACACGCGGATATCAGAGACTATTAGAGTTAGAGACTTCATATTTGGAATATAAGTTCTCGTAGTCCCGGGACAGATCAAGTTTATTTCATTTTATCGTCCCGTTCAAAAGTTATCGATAAATTTCGATTTCAGACCAGCGTTTTTGGGCCATAACTAAGAAGTTGTAATAGCTAGAGGCCCCAAATTTGGCATGTATAATCTCGAATATCATACACATGTTACAAATATTTAATTTTTTGGATACCACTTTGGAAGATATGTCCTTGCAATTTGGTTTGGTCACACATTTTATAGCCAATGTTGTGTCCTAAAAATTTCAGAAAGATCGGACAATAAACTCAGAAGGTATTTAAGATTTTAGAGCAAGCTAACTGCTTAAGCCGCTTGCACTGCTTGTACTGCTTGTACTGCAGCATGTGTGTGTTTGTATGTATGCACACTGATAGATTAGTATGCATTTTTGTAAGGACTGGGTTCAGGGTAACTCCCAGTCGGGCACTCCCGACTAGAGCACTCTTACTTGTTTAATGTTGAGGGACACGAAAATTGAATTTTTAGCTTTATAAAGAAATCTCAAAATAGTTATTTTCCTTTTTTTTTGTTCGAACTTGAAAAACCTATAGCTTAAGTAGTTTAAGGTCGACCTGAACCCAGCCTGCGCACTTAACCCAAAACACTGCTACTTTTTACCTTCACAAGCCCCACCCATAACCCATAACCCACAACCCAGCACCGTCAAGTATTTGACTTACAATGCTGTCGACGTCACTGCCATTCTCCATGATGGGCTGTTCATCGTTTGAGGGGCACTTGAAGAACTCCTCAAGCACTTTGCGCGTCTCTGAGAATTCGTAGAGGTAATCAAAGGTCGAGGATTTGGTCTGCAGGCTCAATGGGCCAGGAGCCAAAGCAGTGCTCGCTGTCGCTGAGGAGCTGCCTGTAATTGCAATTGCTGTTGCTGTTGCTGTGGTTGCTGCAATCGTTGTCGCTGCTGCTGCTGCTGGTGCGGTTGCAACTGTTGTCGGGGGCGGAGTAACAGCAGTAACAGAGGTCTGCAGCTCATTGGGTGTAGCCGTTGACGTTATGGGAGCCTCGGGCGTGGTCAGGTCGGATATGGTGCCAATTTCGGAGACATCGTTGCTGGTGTCCTCGGCATTGTTGTCGCTGCAGGCTGGCTTATTGTTGTTGTTGTGATTATTGCTGTAGTTGCTGCCGTTGTTGTAGTGCAGCTGCTGCTGCTGCTGCTGTTGCTGCTGCTGCATTGGTGAGCTACTGCGTATCTCTCGCGGCGGCGAAATAATGCGCTGTGGAATCGAATGAATCAATCAAATGGTGAGCGGAACAGTAATCTTTAGAGCTTGCAGCTTTTGGAGCATTGCTTTGGAATTGTAGGGAAGGTATTTATAGGGTTACCAGGTGGCCACAATCAGTTTCGTTTATTTAAGTTGTCTTGCTTATGAGTTTATTAATAAAATAATAGGTTTTTCAATGAAGAAGTAAATTAGGGGAACTAAGTAACAGAAAAAAGAATAATACTAAATTGCTGATATCTGTGAAGTTTAGCCCACTCTTATTTAATACGCCGAAGTCAGAAATTGTAGCTCGGAAGATGCACAGATTAGTCAAAACATTACTAATGATTTTATTCCAACAAAAAACTTATATAATATTTACGTTACAGAATAATTTAAATCGAATGAAAAATTGTTGAAACAGCTTTCCATTTAAATCCATATTTTGGGGGTATTCGAAACTAAACAGACGAAAATTCCAAGTTTCGATCTTCAACATTTTGAAATGCAAAACTCCCAATGAAAAGAAAGAGCTAACAATAATGCTTGCAGTTTGGTGAGGAGCGCACAACTGAATTAATTCCAAAGACTGCTTTCATCAAATCAAATCTCCCATTGAGATCTCTGTGGCAACGAACCGAACAGTTCCGTTTTACCCCTGAGGGTGTATTCAAATGGCTTACAAGTCAACCGGGAGAGATGTGTGCATGCATATGTGTACCTGTGGAAAGCCGGGTCGCACGGGATACGTCTGCGGCTGCTGCAGTGGCTGGCCCTGGGCGAGTGCAGCAAATGCGGCACGTGCCGCCGTCTGTTGCAGCGAGCTGGCCGCTGTTGTATTGTTGCAGCTCATGGGCAACACGGCAGCCTTTGGCTGAGCTTCCGCTGCAATTTGTGCTGGTAATGGTGCTGGTACTGGTACTGGTGCTGGTGCTGGTGCTGGTGGTGCTGCTGCTGTGCCAGCTGGTGGTTCGTTTTCGTCCGATGGAATGCCAACAGCGGGACTGCTGCTGCTGGCAGCGACGCCAATGCGTCGTGGTGAACCCTCATATTCTACAAGAGACAGAGAGAGAGAGTCGAGTTGTTTGAGATGATCGGAACAGAGCAGAGCGTAGCTTTTGATAAGCGAACACACTCACCAATGATGCCGTGACGTGACTCGACGGCCAGCGAATAGTTGCGCTCCAGATGCCAGGCGTCCAGTTTGTGCTCCCGATAGAGGGCAACGTCATCGAGCAGGCGGCGCTGATGGGGCTCCAGCATGAGATGCGAACGGCCCTGGATAGCGATTGGTGGCTTCTCCGTGATCAGCTGCTGCTTGTTCTCCTCCGTGTTGTCTGTTGTCACGCGCAGATCTGCAAGATGAAATGAATCAGAGTGGATTGCAATTGCTCTTGCTCTTGCTCTTGCTGTTGTTATGGCTACATGTAGCTTACAGCTTACAGCTTACAGATTACAGCTTACAGCTTACAGATTACAGCTTTCAGCTGTCTGTCTATCTGTATATCAGTCCGTTTGTCTGTTTGTCTGTCTGTCTGACTTGGCTTGCCAATTAATTGCGAACAATTAAATTCAATGCCGAACACCAACACTTGCCTCTGACCTTTTGTTGCTGCTGCTGCTGCTGCTGCCACTACTGCTACTGCTGTTGCTGTTGTGACCTGTTTAATGCGCATTTATATTTACAGTGCACTTCATTACGCATGATTTGCAATTCAATTACTCGGCCCATGGCCATTGCCGTACAATTCAGGCCAGCTGCGAGGCAAGCCGAGGGATAGGGTAGGGGTAGCCACTCCACAAGCATCAGCCAGTTAACCGAGCAGCCCTAACTAAAAGCTCTTTAAACAACAATTTGCAACAGGCGCAAATTTGAGCCTTTGAAGGATTGCATGCAATTTAACGCAATTATCAAACACATGCACACAATAGAGCTTTCAGCACTGTTAATTTTGATATAAGCTTTAATGTTTTGACAACAATACAACTGAAGCTCACTCATTAGGCTTAAAGAGTTTTCACATTTTCTAAGGCAGCTTAAAGCTTGAATATCCTTGCATATCTAGGGCTATAAGCATTTCTTTCATACAATTTAAGATACCATGTAAGCTTAAAGCTCAAACGATCTGTGCGCTAAAGCTTTAAGCTACGAAACAGGCAGTAACAGTTAGAAACAGGCACTTTTGAATCCTAGGCTAGTTTCAGTTCTTGAAAATATTTCACTTAGAAGCCTAGGGGGAAATGGATTAATGATCATGAGGATGATCATCAGCTTATTGGCCGCTCAAACTTTAAAGCTATAATCTAATTGAGTTTACGAGTCAAATAGTCAACTATTTGTTTCTGGCTAGCTTCAAGCTCCTAGCTTCAAGTTCTCTACTTACGCTGCCAACTTTCGGCCGCTTCGTCTACTCCATAGCCGCCCGTGGATGATGACTCATTGGCAATGTTGCTGATCAGCCGATGGGTTCGTTCCTCATTGTTGCCATGTCGCTTGCGCTGCTGCTGTTGCTGCTGTTGCTGTTGTTGCTGTTGTTGCACCGCCGACAGATGGTTCAGGTGGTTATCGCGTGTACCCGGATGTACATCCTGTAGCTGCAGATGCTGCTGCTGCTGGTGTTGTTGCTGCTGCTGTTGCTGCTGCTGCTGTTGCTGTTGCTGTTCCAGCAGCAGTTGCTCCTGATCCCGTTCCCGCTCCCTTTCGCGCCGCTGCTTCCGCTGCTCACGCGGCTCCCATTCAGCCGCATGCTGATCCATCGAAGACCGGCTGCCATACAGATATTGACTGGCCAGTGGTGTCAAAGCCTCTCCACACTGATCGCTGCCCACAGCCGATGGCAACTGTTGCTGTGGCTCGATTGTTGGGTAGTTGCGACTCACCGGACTGCGTCCCACTCGGAGCACATGTGGTGCCTGCAGCGTCTGCGTCTGCTGCCGTTGTGCTATGCTGTACAGTTGTGGTGCAAGCTGTTCCCGCTGCTGATGATAAGCTCGCCTCGCCGAGCCGTGCTGCAAGTGTTGCTGCTGCTGCTCCTGCTGCTGCAGCAGCTGCTCATCGGGATACTCCGTGGGTGAGTGCAGCAGCGTGCTGGCACTTGGTGCTGGTGACTCCCAGTAGTTCTCCTTGATGAACGGATTATGGCTGCCATTGGTGTTTGAGTTGCTGTTGCTGTTGCCGTTGAGCAGCGCATAATGTTGTTGCTGATGATGATGTTGGTGCTGATGCTGCTGATGTTGCTGCCTGCCTGCTGATATGGCGCTGCTGCGTTTGCGCGGCATATCCGTATAGCTGTGGCCACGCGGCCGGCTATCGCCCGTGTGGTAGTAGAAGGATGCTGGATAGGCCGTCTGGGGCACCGTCTCCTGCTGCTGTTGCTGCAAGGACTCCACTTCGTCGTCTTCGTCTTCGTCGTCGTCGTCGTCGTCGTCCTCCTCCTCCTGCTCCTCGGCCAAGACAATGGCGTCTATGTCCGTGTCGAGTGGCCTGGCTGTGTGGCCGGGTGGCGTTGGCGGTGTTGGTGGTGTCAGCGGTGCGCACAGAAATGGATTTGTGGATATGCGCGGCGTGACCGAAGACAGCGATTCCGAGGAGTGTGACGAGGCCGAATGTGGCGGCGGCGATTGTGTGATAATGTTAACGCTCTTGTAGTAGCTGCTGGGCGTGGCAAGCGACAGGCTGCTGCTGCTGCTGATGCTGCCAATTGTTGTATCTACAACACCAGCTGCTGCTGCTGCTGTTGCAATGTTGCTGCTGTTCAGATTGACATCCTCATGCTGCTGTCGGATGCTATTGCTGTTGCTGTGACTGTGACTGTTGCTGCTGTGCGACGGCTGTCCCAGCTGAAGTTGCTGCTGCTGCTGCTGATGTTGATGTTGATGTTGATGCTGCTGCTGCTGCTGCTTGGGCCGGCACTTGGGAAAGAGCAGATTGATCTGATCATTAAGTGGTGGTGAAGGCGATAGCACCGCTTGCGATAGGTTCAATGACTGCTGCTGTTGCTTCGAGTTGCTGTTGCTGTTGCTACTGTCGCAGTCGTGCTCCAAGCCGTTGAGCGTGTAGTAATTGCGCTGCTGAGCAACTGCTGCTGCTGCTGCGGCTGCTGCTGCTACTGCGGTTGTTGCTGTCGCTTGCAGGCGTTGAAAGCTGCTGCTGCTGCTGCTGGCTGTGGTGCTGTGGTGGGGCAGCTGCTGCTGCTGCTGTTGCGAATGCTGCTGCAACTGCTGCTGCTGATGATGATGGTGATGAGAACTGCTACTAGTTGTGTGTCCAGCAGCCAATGTCGTCAATGTTGTGCTGACCATTATTGTTGCCAATAAACTGCAAAGATACAAAATGGGAAAATAACGGTTGACAATGGCGGCTTTAATATTGGGTGGCTGGTTGGCTGGGTGGCTGGGTGGCCAGTGGCGCCTCCTTTTCTTTACACCCCGCCAGTTGTTTTAATAAATTCAGGCACAATGTCAACCTTTGTCATGTTGGAGCAGCAACACGGGGCGTGACAGTAACGAGTGCTGTCCAACGATGTTGCTGCTGTTGCTGTTGTTGTTGCTGTTGTTGTTGCTGTTGTTGTTGTTGCTGTCACTAACAGCCAACAGTCGATTGCCAATATGGCAAAGTATTTGCAAATTAGCCAAAAATAGCTGACTTCGCTAACAATTTAGTCTCCCACAATATTCACTATATGATTAATCTTTATAAATTTAAAACATTCGTTAAACTGAACACAAAACGTATAATGCTTAAATTTAAATTCAGTTTCTTAGCCTCACTGACAAACAGCACAATTTGTCAAGTGTTAAAGCTATTCCCACCAAACGAATTTTATATGGTCCTGTAAGTGCTGTCAGCTAATTAATTGAATACACTTTCATGCTAAACATACCCTGATGTTTTTTTGTTTTTGCTAGCATGTTAATACACAAAAATATCATGTAAGAGTATTCAAAAAATTAAATTTTGTTTACGTAAAACTCAAGAATTGCAGACACCTGCAACTATAATATATTCGGTTTCATAACAACATTGGCTCAAGCATTAAGATAATACTACTTTTGAAAAAAGAAAAATCCATGTTGTTAACAAAAACACACCAACAATATTCTGATACAGGAATTTACAAAAATAGCAATTTTCCTTTTTTTTTAGCAGTTAGAAGAACAGTCCAATGCAAAATCGAAAATGTTTAAAGCTCATGACTATCAAAATCAGCCAGAACTGACGGGAAAATAGCTAAATGTGAGGCGATTTAAAATTTAATTGATGATATCAAAAAACAGTGGACTTCTGTTTGTCATTCGGTTGTATTCGGTTGAAAGCTGATCAACTCGCTAGTGGCGCTTGTGGAAAGTGACTGGCAAATGCCATGTGGATGATATGTGGAAAGCAGCAACGTTCTATGACCTTAAGTCACATGAGCATCTAAAGGATTTAGAAACATGAAGCACTTATTCAGGCTTCGCTTTAAAAACATCCCCCACACTAGATCACTCGTGCCCCAATTTTGAGTCCCTGGCGTTATGCTAATGCTTGTGGCACGTAGAGTTTGTGCCTGGGGCTTAAAATGTTTTCCCAACAATCAAACTAAAAATTTTCCCAAAAAGATTAACAAAGCACGAATAGGCCTTATATTGCAGATACAGAGACAGAGAGAGAGAGAGAGAGAGAGAGAGAGAGAGTGAGAGAGCGAGAGAGAGAGAGACAGGGCTCGACTAGTAGATACTACTTATTGCACACTTTTGCACTAATGCACTAATACACTAATGCATCGTATAAAGTTGTTTTGCATTTAAGACTATACTCAAAGACATGTTGTGTAAGCACAATTAAAATTACTAGTTAAGACTTCGACTTGTGGAATAATCATTCCAAATTTTTGTTTGAGTCTTATAGGAATATGAGATATGGAGACCAAATTGTACAGAACTTGTACTCTAAACGAAAATTCAACTAATGGAAGTTCGAGTTAAAGAAATTCAACTGTAGTTCTTTGTTCCACATTCGATTTAGTGCCTTCAATATATGCGCAGAACTTATGTTTGGTGGGTAGACATACAGGAAATCATCTGCCGACCTATCGATCTATCCAAGAAAATTTAACGATATTTTGTGAGCAGGTCAACACAATTCAATATTGTTCCTGAAATCGCCGAAGAAGTAGACGAAGACAAAGCGTCCTTCTGTCTGTTACATACCTTGCCACGACTCTACGATACCCATTTAAGCACAGTTTCAATGAGTAAAGGGTATAAATAAAAAAAGAACTGACAAGGCAAAGGCAGAGCAAACGGGAATACCCACAAGGCAGCATCGGGGCTAACCGGGTGAGATACATACTATATATATAGTATATATATATGTATATGTATAAACATAGCTGCCACTAAGCCATATCGTTGTTGCTGTTGTTGCTGTTGTTGCTGTTGTTGTTGTTGCTGTGCGTCTCGCAACGCTTTGTGCACACATATGGAAAATATGTTTTCGTTTCTGGAATGCCACACACAACAGCAGGAAGCCCACAAAGGGAGAAGGACCCAGAGCCAGGGAGGGGGTAAAGAGGCGTACGTAGAGTGTTTGAGTGTGTTGCACGCTTCGTTTGGCTTTAGGATAGGTTTAAGGTGGGGGGGGGGGGGCACGGGGTGTAGTTGATGCCCAAAAACCTACACAACAGCTAACAAGGTATAACATCAAGGACAGCCAGCCGGAATGGGGAGCCAACATTTTGTTAGCGGCTCCGACACAAAGCACGGCTAGCTGGGCAAACATTTTCATTGCCTGACATTTATGCGCCGTGCTCGGTGTGCTCCGTGTCCGTGTCAGTCCCACTCCCACTCCCGCTCCCACTGCCACTCCCTGTGCCTATCCCTATCCCCGTCCATGTCCATGTGCCTGTATCCTGTGTGCTGTAAGCCATCTATCTGCCACTACATTCATCTGCACATCTTCACATGCTCGCATCATCTTCACATCTTCGCCTGGCACCTCTCGCATCTCGCATCAACATCAATCTGTCGCTTCAAATCCGTTTTTGTTTTCTCTTCTTCCTTTGTTGTTCTTGTTGTTGCTGTCTGTCTGTCTGTCTGTCTGTCTGCCATCGCTCAGCAGCTGCCTGTTGCCATTTGGCCATTTTGCCAGGATGTTTTTGCCCGTCACTGTTGCCGAATCTTTGTTCCTTTGTCTATCTTAAGCAGGCGGTGATGGCCCCGTGATTGCAATTGTGTGTGTGTGTGTGTGTGTGTGTGTGTGTGTGTGTGTGTGTGTGTGTGCGAGTGTGCCACAATTGATGGCATTGAGTCTGCCTGGCTCTGACTCTATCCCGCTGTGCAGGATCAGCACTTGGGCATACTTGCTGATCTCCAAACACTCCGTCAACTCAACTCAACTGTTAGCTGCTAAACATTGAAAATAGTAGTATATTGCATAGTATTTGCAGAATCACCAATGACAGCTTGTCTCATTTTTCAGCGAAAGAATTTCCAAGATTTCTTAACAACTAACAAGTTACTACATTCTAAAAACCGAAATATTATTTTAGAATTTTAAACTAGGACAATAATATAAATAGATTACAGCAATAATATACAAAATGCTTGAAAACTGTTGAATTCAATATATAAAATTTAAATGTAGACACTATATGTATAGATGTAGAAGAGAGTAAGTATAATCTTTTGCAATTTGAAAGAAAGTATTATTTAAAAAAAAAAGAAAATATTTCGAAAATGTTGATGTAAATAACAATTGTTTCTAAATTACCAAAATTTGGATACACAGAAATGTTTTTTTTTGATTTAACGGGTATATATAAAAGAAAATATATTATTGTTTTGACAAAGAAAATATGTCGAAAATGTCCAAATAAATAATACATATTTTTAAGTTGCCAAAAAAAATTAAAAAAAACAGAAATAAATTTTTCGAATTGATGTATATATAAACGAAGACAATATTCAAATAAAAGTCGCATGTTAAAAAAGCGAATATTATTGAAATGTAGAAATAAATCTGATACTTTTGGAATTTTCGATTGTTAGTGAAATTATGAAATACTTCCAAAACTCTAGATCTAGTTCTTTAAATGTTAAAGCTAATTTACTTGCTTAAGAAGCACGGGTCGACCGATTCCGTGCCATGTCTATATTATCTGTCGCTAGTTGTCAGCTCAATGGGAAGAGCTTAACGCATAGGCACAGTAACAGACTT
This sequence comes from Drosophila flavopinicola, assembly GCA_035042425.1. NCBI lineage: Eukaryota > Metazoa > Arthropoda > Insecta > Diptera > Drosophilidae > Drosophila > Drosophila flavopinicola. The sequence continues at coordinate 1,221,697 of JAWNLL010000473.1, read as the reverse complement.
GATGGATGATATCCTACTTAGCTCACAGGACAATTGGGTTACAGCAATCAACTTGGTCGTGAAGATAAGGGGTTGGTCTTGCAGTGATTGTGGGATACAGCTGCACATCCCACAATTATCTGCTTTCAATGTTTCTAGCTGCCACACAAAGCACACACACACACACACACACACACACACACACAAGCACAGACATTCTCATCGTTGTGTGCTCGCCTAGATTTCCAGCCAGCTGCATAATTAAGTTATAATTTCAACACGAGTCGCTGCCGTTAATTTGGCGCACAGGTGCAGATTGCAGGCAGGTGTAGGTCTCTTCTCTCTGCTCGCTTCTCTCTTGTCTCTGGTCTCCTTGGAGTTTTATTAATTTAATGCCTGTTTAAGTGACGCATCGCATTGCTCTTTAAATATTTAAAATTAATTTCACTGAGGGCAACTGAAGTGCTCAGCTGCAGAGTCAACTCAAGTGCAACGAACTTAAGTTATCCTATGCATAAGGAAAGTACACATTACATATACTTTGTATATATTGTATATGTAGAGTACCACACCTTTGGATTTTTCATTGCATTGATCTTATAGTCAGAGTTTTGTATTTTCGTAATAGCAGTGACAATAACTTTCAACCTATAACATTATGCCTAAAGAGTTAAAAACCAATTCTTATATATATATATTTAATATCTTTGTTTTGCTATAAATAGTATGGATATAGGTTAATTTCTAAGCAAGTTATGGCCAAATATGTACAGTTCCCAAAATAAAAGAAAACATTATAATAGAAAACATTTTTGTTTATTAAAAAAGATTGATTTAAACCTGTGCACAGTGTAATCAAATGCGAAATACAAGTATTTTGCAATGATAACAATTATAACTGTATCTTTAGGCTAGTTTTCTTTAATTTCCATAATTTTCTTTTACCTAACAAGTATAATTTGAATACACAATGTACTCAAGAAAAGATACTTATTAACGGCTCACAACTTATTTTACTTATCTAGCTTACAATTCTCAAGCTGTTTAACTGCAGCCTGCTGCTTGACAGTTGCTCTTAAATGCGTACGCACACATTGGTATATACATATATGTAGACATTAAGGTTGATAGATTTGATTGCGAGCGGAATGACAAAGTCATAATAGCCACTAGCTAAATGCAGCCAAACTGTGATGGCCCGGGCAATAAATCAAAATCAATTGCAACAGCCGTTAGAGGCATGCAGCTGACCCCAAGAGGGACGTCAGCAAGCGCCCCCCCTTAGGGGAATGGGTGTAGGGGTGGGGGTGGGGGTGGTGGTGATTGAGGCTATGTGGGGCTGCTGCCGTCATTACGGTCACGTTGCGGCAGGACAACGATGCCGGAGTGGTGCGGTAGACGGTGCGGAATTACGGCCGCCTATGATGACATTAATTATGCAAAAAACAAAAAAAAAAAGCTGGAGAGTGTTCGGCGAGTGAGCGAGACAGACAGATTGAACTCGAACCACTGTGCGAGAGTGAGATACATTTTGTGCAGACTGCCGGTCAAATGCACGCGAGGGTGGCCAGCCATACTTTGGAGCATAGCGATGAGTGCGTGACACGAGCGCGTGACACGAGTCAACGATGCGAAATGGAAAGGAGCAGTGAACTCTTGGAACATTAAATAGATCGTAGCAGTTTCGATATGTTTTCTAGATTTGCAACACAAACTACATTTATAGCGGATGGTTGCCTATGAAAGCGTCAAGATATACAAATACATAAACGCTAATAATGTATCTTTATTGATAAGTGCTGAGGTGTTGGCTGCGAAATAGCCCAAGCCAGCTGATTTCGGTAATTTTGCTTCATTTTGCGTCTTCTTTTTTTTAAATAAGCTATATTACAATGTTTCATAAACATAGCAAATGATTTTAATTTTTTTAATTCCAACTATCAGCAGACAAAAACACAACTCTTGCCCTAAAACTGTACTTTTTGTGAAACACAAAAGCTTATCAAGTGAAAGACAACTTCAATGAATTCCCACTTAGATTTTTCAAATAAGTTTTGAAAATATTACAGCAAATTTTTACTCAAGCTTTCCCCAGGATATTAGCTCACTTCGCTTACGTCCCAAAAGTAAGCTACTACATCTGAACAAACCTTTTAGTAGTGTCTAACAATCAAATGGGGGCCATCTCTATTCGGGGGGGGGGGGGGGGGCTGACTCAGGCGATTGCATGTCGGGACTCGAGGAAAATGAAACATGCAATTTATTTTAACCTAAATTGTTGTTTTGCAATTACTCGAAATTCAGCGTGCATGCGAGTTAACTGATCCAATAACAATCCCCCTCAATTTACATATATATGCTTACGTACATATGTATATATATATATATATATATATATATATATATGCATATTCATATGGGTGTTAACTGTAGACTTGCGTATATACACATGTTTGTATGTATGCATATCTGTGGCACCCCCATATCGTCTGTCTGGGCCCACTTAATGAGTTTAATACAGTGTAAGAACAATGTTGTGTGCTCATAACGTGACAATGGAATCCATTTCAAGTTTTTGCCGCTTAATGAAATTCAAATTGGCTGCACTTGGCTGCAAAGGTTTTAACCAACTTTATGAGCCAGCCAGCCAGCTGCATTAATACTTTTGTTAAGCCGCAGGGTTTTTTCATTGTTTACAGTCTAAAACTTTCAAGTGGTAATCCTTTTTAACGCCCACCTTCAGAGATGCGTGCGTGTCTGTCACGTCACGCACAAGCTTTTATCATGCAAACGGTAAGTATTTGAAATGTGTTGATTTTTTCTGTCGAAATTGTACGCAATATACTTTAATTAGTGCAATTACATATCATAAAATAATTTAAGGTTTCGTTTGCTTGATCCATTAAGCTAAAAGCGATTTTGCTTGAACATATTACCATTAGCATTGTCATGGATATTAAAATCTATTCGATGCACTGGAGATAAAAAACAAATAAACAAGAGTAGGAGATATATATATTTCCTTTACTATATATGTGTGTGTATGTTAAAAAGTTGAGAAAATTTTTTTTAATATTATTTATTTAGTTTTTACCTTTCAAACCCTACTGGGAATCGAAGCAGGGAATATTTCACAAGACACATATCATATAAATTGGAATGAATTCAAGATATGCACATTTTGTTTTGTTTAAGCCACGAACTCATCTCTAGGCAATGGTAAGAGGGGCTTTAGAAGGGGCACATTTGCGGTAAGCTACTCTGTAAGGAGATTTGAGTGCAGCGCGTGAAAATGCTGCAATTTAGGTTAAAAAGCATTTTGGCTAAAAGAAAAGTCAACAGCAGCAGCCGCAGCAACACGTACAACAATCGCAGTTAGCGAAAGATGTTGGATGAGTACAAGTGGAACCAACCAAGTGCGACAGCATAATGCAAAGTGAAAGTGACTTCTTGTGTATGTATGTATGTGTGCATGTGTGTATGTGTGTGACTGTTGTTGTTTTTGCTGTGCAGGTGTGCGAAGCGTCAAACGACTAGCGTAATAACGGTTAAAATGTAACGTTTGCCAAATGAAAAAGTGGGGAGCATGCAAAAATGACGAAAAACAACGAGAAATGAATAGAAATAATAAAGAATAAACTGAAAGCATGACGACGCGAAAACAAAATGGAGTAAACAAACGCACGAACACGAACACGAACACCCAAGCCACCAACATACATATGCATGTGTTTGTGTATGTGTATGTTTCAGTGTCTGTGTCTGTGTATATGTAAAGTATGTATATGTATGTATGTGTGTATGTGTGGCTTGTAAGTGTGGCGAAAATGCTGCGTGAAAAGTTTCGGCGAAGCGTTTGACATTTTCAAAAATCGTTGAGCAAGGCAAAAGGAATACAGAGATAGAAAAATATATAGAAGAGAGAGAGAGAGAGCGAGAGAGAGATAATAAAAAAGATAAATATTAGATATATAAAGACATATATATGTATATATAGAGAGAGAACGATGCGTAAGTAGGTAAGTATCCGACTAGCACATATCCTGAATCCAGTTCTATCACTCTACATACACAACAAACACGTACACACTGCAAGCAGTGCAAGCAGTTTAAACTGCTTTTCACTAAACGCCACACTACGGAAAGTTAAATCTTAAACAACTTCTGTGTTTATTTCCCGAATTGCAATTCATACTCATAAGTAAATAAAAAATCGATCAGATTAAATTTGCTCACTCTTAGAAATTGTCTTACAACTGAACAAATGAAAAGTGAGGGTTCAGCTTTGACAATCTGAACTGCATTTAAATTATTCGACCTGCATAGAGTCTAAGATGACGTTCAATAAAAAAACAGATGAATAGAGAAACAGATTCGGCTATTGAGCTTGTCAAGATTGCCTTGCACAATATTATAAAATGCTCTTCAAGAACATGAAAAGAGATACATTACGTTTCTATACCAAATTTCAGCACACCCAAAAACTAACTTTGTTAGGAAATTATGAAAAAAAAGAGTCTAGCGTGAATCTCGCATGCCAGTCATGAAAGTTAAAAAATCTTTCATTCGCTTACATATATGCCAAGTGCTGCTCCACTCCACTCCTCTCCACTCCACTGCACTCCACTCTACACCCCTTCAAGGAGTGCTTAAGGCTGTCTGCACTCTACTGCTATCGTTTGCACTATATAGTATATAGCAAAAGACTATAAATACAAACTAAACATCGAGCGAATGGAAACTTTATGGATTGCATGCGCCTAAGGTGAGTGGCAGCTGCAACTGCAAGCCCCACTGATAATGGGCTGACAGCTGCACTGAGCTTTGCACACAAACACACACACACACACACACACACACACACACACACACACACACACAGACTGACTCAAGTCTGAGTGCTATTAACTTAAATGCTTAAAGCTCAGAGCTGCATTATACAAAGCTAAATCCAATGATTTGAAGGATGCGTCCTGATGTAAGCTTCTAGGTGGGAGTATCAGGATCAGCACAGTTAACCAATTCACGCAATATAATTGAACTAATAAACTATTCAGAAGAATCCCATTTATACAATCTAATCTAAATTTACTTTTCTATTATTGCCAGACCTTTATTTACCGTTCCACATTTGTATGTATATTTTAGCCATACAGCTTTTAGGCTGATAAGCAACAGCTTGTAATTATTATCTTACTTTAAGCAAATAAATATATAAAATGTTTCAACGAAGGTGTTGAAGGTCCAGACGCCATTTGTGACAGTCCTTGCAAGATTTGCTTATATACATTAGTATACCTGAGAAAGGTAGCAAATGTAATCCGCTGGATTGAAGACAGGCAGAGACAGAGACAGAGACAGAAGGCTGCCAGAGCTGCAAACGAACACCAAAACTAATCGAATCAGGCAACAGCAGAAACATCGCGTGAAAGTCGTCCACTCAAGTATGCAGGATGTTATTTTCCCAATGAACTTGGGGTCCTATTATAACGACCATTGGGAGAGCAGCGGATTGGGGGCTGGGGGCTGGCCGACTGTGCCCCAAAGCCGCTTAGAGATTTTGAAGAAATGTGTGTGTGTGTGTGTGTGTGTGTGTGTGTGTGTGTGTGTGTGTGTGCGTCCGCATTGGGCAATTTCGTGTGTCGCCGTAAACCTTTATTTCGCAATCGATTAGGGAAAAGTTAAAGCTCGTTTCCTCGTCTCTTATCCCTTGACGAAATTCTTGGTATTTATGTGTGTTCAACTTAGTTTATTAATATCAGTATGTCTGTAATAAAAGGCATTGGCAACAATTGGAGAACGTTCTGGATGCCTTCACCTGACTAGAAATGACTCATACGCCCAGTCAGCCATTTAATCAGTCAGTCAGTCAGTCAGTCACTCAGTTAGACAGAGACGTTCTGTCTGTCAATCAGTCAGTCAGTCAGTCAGTCAGTCACTGGGTTGATTAAACAGTTACTAGTAAGCGCTCAATGCCTCAAACGGTAAGCAGTCGACAGACTTTACAGACAGCCACTAAGCCACCAAATGATTTGCTGGCAGCACAAGCATAAGGTAAGGTTTTTTAGTTAAGATAAAAAAGCAATTGATATACCATTTTTTATATATACACCTAATTTCAAAACACGGTTTGAAAATACAATTTTCTTTCAATATTTTAGATTTTAATCTTTTAGGCTTACGTTTTTTTGAAAAATGTTATTTTTGCGAAATTTGTTCAATGTTTTTTTTTTACACTGTTTTTTCTGGACCCAATCTGCCGTACAAAAAGAGAATTAGATGTACACGCATGCTGTCATTTCCGAATCAATATATTTGGATGCAATCCACATGCAAATGCCAATGTGGATTGCAAAGTAATCGGCAAAAGTCCAATGAAAGCAAATACTTTGTATTTATTCTGTAATATTTTCAACTTGTGTTGCTGTCCTTAGTTTTAATAAACATTTTCTGACCCTCGCAAAAAAAATTACAATACATATTATTTCTAGTTAATTGGGAATTCATTGTTTTTGCATCCTGAGAACTCGAAAAGTTTAACGACTCTAGCTTTAAGATTGTGGTCTTTAGGCTATCGAAATGTTATCGACTCGCCTTTCAGCACTCAGCACTTTGTCAGTTGCAAATATGAGCGAGTCTATCTTTTCAATACTTCAAATCAAATCAAATCATATAAAATTGAAATTGATTTGAATGCAACACAACATTTTCGTATTTATTTATTGCTTTAATGGCGAATTAAAAGAACTGTTTGAGATTCGAGAAAATAGTAAAAAGCACAAAATGTACGCTTAAATACGTATACGCATCGTGTGCTCTATACGGCTGTACTTATTGCTTTCGCTCAATCATTGCAATGCTATTCCAGGCACATCTCTGCTTGTTTGTTGTGTGTTTTAGGCCAATCGTCGAAAGCGATTTTAGCACAAAGTTAACAGCGAGAAGACACGCCCAATGGCCCCTAAAACTGCAGCACCCACTGTCCAAAGTGCACACTGCATATGTATGTATGTATGTATGTACATAGATACATAGAGCACATGTGTACATATGTGCATATGTAAATTACGCCATGCATTTAGTTTTTGTGGCTTTTGTCTGCTCTGCAGTTGGTAGCAATACAAAGTTTCAAATCAACATTCTACTACTCGATGGGAGTGGAAATCAAGACAAACTTTACTATTGCTTATTTCTGTTAGTTACTTTAAGGCTCTTTAATTCATTCCTTATGGGAAACTCGTAGTGACCCAGTTTATAGAGCACAGAATTAGTCAGCTCATAAATTTGCAGTACAGGCAACCAGTTGATGATGTTGGTCAGGACCAGCGGTTGGGGAGGGAGAAGGGGAAAAACTGGCAGGCTGGCCAATTAACCAGAGTGAAAACTGCTGGAGAAATATCCATGCAGCAGCAGAGAGAGAGAGAGGGAGAGAGAGAGAGAGAGAGAGAGAGAGCAAAACATGAAGCTATAACTCAAAGTTAATGAAATGTTCGGCGAAGCGACGTCCTGAATTGGTATAAATAGCATGCAGTAAGCGCTCAAGTGGTTAGCCACTAAAAAATGAAACCGCCAACGAGTTGGCAAAGTCGGGAGACGCCTCAGACACATCAGCCAGAAAGCCACTTTATTCTATTTCCGTTTCCGGCTGTTGTCGCCAGGCGTTCCTTGTTCTTGTTGCTACTGCTGCTGCTGCTGCTGCTGCTGCTGTTGTTGTCAAGCTGCCGAGTATGTAATGTGTTTCCGCTTGCCACAAAATGTGGCAAGGCGTAGGCGTCGCCGTCAGCTTTGGCGTTAGCTGCGTGCGTGCCAAAGCAATGCAAAGCGACAATGAAGCCAAGTAAGTAAAATAAACTGCACGACATGAAACAAAACAAACGAAAGGAAGGAAGGAAACAAAGACGAGAGGGCGAGGGGGCAGTGCGAGCGCTGGCTGCGAAATGACACTCGAAATGTCAACGTCACCAGCCGCCAACGGGGCGTATGCGCAACGAAACAAGTCGAGCTCCGCAACTCGAACTTCTAGCTCAATCCCAATCCCAACTCCAAGCCTTTGCACGCACTTTTATTTGTTTGATGGCAAAGAGCGGGAGTGTGTTGTGGATTGGGTTGGGGTGTTGGCTGCTTCAATTCGGAAAGGCGGCGCCAAGATATATAGCCATTGTTACACGCGCTGCATAAGTAAAAAGCAACAGCGAACTCGACACGAAAGAGACAGAGAGAGAGAGAGAGAGAGAGGGAGGGAGAGCGAGGAAGCAGGAAGACAGTGCGTCCAAGTGGCCATTGCGGAGATTTCCACTGGAGCAAGGAGTTTGGGATTTATGCAGCGGCATCAATTGATTCTGCTGCTGCACTTGCTCGCCCAAGACGATAAATTCAACAATAATTGCCACAACGCAATCGACCTGATAAAATATGGACACAATATATTTTGTTAAAGTCGTGGCAAAGCAGTAATATGTACTTCATTTGGCGATACACTATGTGTGTTTATACATACATATATACATATTTGATTCATAACTATTTTTGCCTTATTGCTTAATGATTCAAGATTAACTAATAACATACAAACAATTGCAAAGCGTGGCATTTGAAGCCATTTTGTTTTGTGCAGTTGTGTCTTTTTTCAACTTGGGCCATTTTATATCTTTTGTTGAACTTAAAATGACTTATAATCTGTTATCAGTTGCAATTGTTAAAGAATAGCTATCAATTGGTCCCAATGGGTTGGAATGCAGACTGGCGATGAGTTTTTATATTTGTTTTAGCATTGAAATAGTTTTTGTTTTTTATAAATAAATATTATTATTTATTAGGATGAATTAAATTACCATTTCAATAATATAATGCGCTTGCATATATTAATATGTTAATATTAATTTTTAATGTTTTTTATTTCGCACCAATGCACATTATTTAAATGAAATTGAGTGTATGCAAAGTTGCATTAAATTTAAAAATAAAGCAACGAATAGTTCATAGATATATATATATATATATATGGTGCGAAATAAAAAACATTAAAAATTAATATTAACTTATTCATATATGCAAGAGCATAGCTATTATATTATTGAAATTATACTATTATTTATATACATATATTTCTAAACACTCTAAACTATTCGTTGCTTTGTTTTATAGGTCTTAAATTCTTGCCCATTTTCTTCTAAAATCGAAATACAAGTAGCTAAAATATTACCATTTTGTAAATTCACATGACAATTTTTTATTCTCTTCAAATTTTGTAACGATAACAGAAGTTATTTGATTTACTTATGTTTATCTCAACTAGGACAGTTTTGCTTTTCTATGCACAGTGATATAGTATTAGCAGCTACTTAGTTAGTGCAACTCTTGAGACTCGCAAGCAGAATATTTTGATCCTAGTTGCACATGAACTTTTGACCCTTTGGCCTGGGTAAACGTTTAGCTTGCAGTTTCATAAATTAATGAGAATGGCCGCAAAATGGCTGTAGAGCAACTGCTGCCAACTGCTTAAGCGACGCGATGTATACTTTATGAGCTGGGTTTATTGTCATTAAGGTGTCACACACACACACACACACACACACACACACACACACACACACACACACACACACACACACACACACACACACACATATGTTTATGCCCGGCAGCAGCAACAGTTGGGGCTGTCTCTTGTTCTAAATCTCTCTCTCTCTCTCTCTCTGTCTCTCCCTCTCTCTCTCTCTCTCTCTCTGTCTCTCTGTGGTGGTGGGTGGTGGTTGCCTTTGGTGGCGTTTGGTGACATGTGGCAGACCACAAAACGTTTAGCGAAATGACAGCAGCAACAACAACAACAGCAACAACAACAACAACAGCAAACACAGCAGCAAAGCTCAATTATACTAGCTGCTGAGTCAAATGACTGGTCACCTTAATAGACTGGTAGCCATTTGGGGGGCGGTACTACAGTTGTGTCTCCCCCTTGCCCCATTCCCCACATTTGGCTGAGTGGATGAGTCATGGCTTTAGTTTTGTTAGCTTTGGTTTGCTTTGCTTTGCTTTTGGTTGCTTTTGCCCAGGACAAGACACACGGGGTAAAGCTTTTAATTTTCGATTACCTGGCCAAATGTTTGCCTTTTGGGCAGAGCTTTGTCGATGTAATGATAATCGATAATCGATAATACACTTAGAGAAAATGCCATTCGAAATTCGCGTACAACTGGAGTAGAATTGTGACTTGGAAAATAGAATTAGGAAAATCTTTTCAAACTTTGGGATGAATAAATATTCCATGTCAACGATCAGAAATTAGAATATTTGGCTATTATAACTTTCAGACTTAGAACGTACATTTTTGTTTTTCTAATTTCTTTTTTGTCAACAATAATGAATAATAAGTCAATGTGATAGTTTTCATAAAAAGCTATTTCGTAAGTAAAAATCATGTCTACAAGTTAGAACTAGTCAGAAAATAGAACCACTCCAAAACCACGAGGTTCTAATTTCATTTATTTATTTATTTGAGTTTATTTGATCATCTCTCATCATACCAGTAAACCAAAAACAACAGATATGCTTATTGTTAGTTTATATTGCAATTCAAATTACAAGTTTTTAATGTTTTCCATCACTATTCAAATTTACTTTGACATTGTGCTAAAGTTATAAGTTATTAGAATTGATTTATACAAGTTTTGTTCTTAAATTGTTGTTTTACTATAGTATATTGAAGAAAGTTAAGAGCACACTCAACATTTCGAATGAAAATGTTTTTATATATACATATTTTTGTTGACATATTTACCATTATGTTATTGCTAATTTGAAAATAGTATTCTCGCCCACGAAACTTTGTTCATTTATTAAAATACGCTCAATAGCAATTAGGCGCCGGCATGTGTATATGTAGAAATAGTTTGGCAAGTATAGAATGCTAACGATACAAACAGAGCGGAGAATGTGACAGAAGCAGGAGCAAAAGGTAATGGGCCAGGACAGTGGGCGAAGGGGGAGGGGGCGTTTTGTGTAAGGAGCGAGCTCTAAGGGTGTGCAGCCAAGCCACCCCCGAAAATAACGGCACAAGACGATGTTTCGATGATGAGGAGGACTGCGCTGTGTCCTGCTGGCAGATCAACAAAGACAGAGAGAGAGAGAGAGAGAGAGGGGGGGGGTGGGGGTGGGGGGGTCGGGGAGTTGCTGGGAACATGGATGACAACGTTGCTGCCTACTTAAGTGTTGGGGCAAGTTTGGAGGGTTGACTGTGACAGTTCTGTCACACTTCCCCATCCCAGCTCTTATTTTAGTTCCCCTCGCCCTTTGGTTGATTGCTCTCAGCAACAAATCGATTTCCATTGATTGATTATGTGTCGCGGACGGAGGTGGAGGTGGAGGTGGAGGCGGGGGGCGGGGCGGTGGCGGGGTCTTTGGCCTCCGCTGCTGACTTTGCTCCACTGCCAAATATTGCTCGACAAATACACGTGGCATAAACGAGCCGGATTGTTGGGTCCAGCAAAGGTCAAACAGTGTTGTAAACAAATGCAGAATGCGTGACGCCAATAAATCAATATTAAATAATACAACAAGAAGGCAAATTGAAATTGCTAACTGAAAATGGAAGAGCGAAATTGTTGTGCAAATATTGAAAATACATTTCGCATTCATTAGGCGCACAAACAACAGATGGACAATCCAAAATATTTGCAAATTAATAATAACAGAGTATCTATCTGACAATTTCGGCATGTGCGGCAAATATGCAATGCAAACAAAATCAACTAATTGTGATTTGGCTTGTGCGAAGAATCGATATTTGCAGCTCGAATTTTTTCTGCCTTGCTTTCGATCAAGAAGTGATTTTTCATCCCCAAACTATAGCGTCAAGCTTTAAAATAAATAAAAACATATATATATATATATACATGCATATTTATGTTGGCAAATGATACAAACGTGTACCATAAAAACTAGATAGTTGCATTTATTTTTAACAATTTGTGGTAACTTTTTTTTGTTTATAGAATATCTCCACACAAAAGCCGTTAACAAAATGAAATATTTTCGTCTAGGATCCAAAGACTGGCTGTGTGAATGGGCCAAAATGGATTTATGCTGGCTAAAAATTGTTCTCTTGCCAGACGACAGGCAGCTTAAAGAAGAGCCAAAGACACGTACCGGCAAATAAAATCAATGGAAATATACGTTTCTATGTGACTCGAATATAAAACAATTTTTATCTCAGACCATCCTTGGCCGAGTCCTGCACAGTGTGATATGTTTACTATTTTTGCACATTTATCTGACGCGTCAATGCAGCGTGCATTGAAATTCCCCAATCGAGCCAACAGCAGAAAGGTGGCTACAACAGAAATTGAGCGAGTCTTTGGGGGAGGCTGGTGGGGGGGGGGGGATTTGGGGTGTGGTGTTGCAAACGGAGACAGCAAGTGAAATTTCGTGTGCACTGTGCATGCTTAATTGAGCTGTCCTGCTCCCTAGTCTGCAAGTATTTTGCTTCGATGTGTGTGTGTCATGTGTCAAACGGTTTATTTAAACGCCACCCCCCGACCCCATTCAACTTTCTATCTATATATATATATATATCTATATCTATATATATATATATATATATGTATATGTGTATGCTGCTCTTCTGGCAAACGTCCTCGGCCCGTAAATCGCTGGCGTCGCTTCAGTTGATTTTCATGTCACTGACAAAACACATTTTGTTTTCGCCCTTTGTTTACTCTTGTAAAACCGCGCAGGGACCATCGTGGGTGGGCATACCGAGAATTGAACCGAAGTTTGGAAAGTGGGGGTGATTTCGAATGTTGCTTGCTACGAGCAATTTGCTGCCCAGCAAATATTATGCAACTGTCATATTCTAGTGAAACTTTAAATTGCTATGTAGTTCTCAGTATGTATTGTTATATTGCAAAAGAAGTAACATGCAGTTATTTCATTTGAAATATTATTATTAATGTAACACTTACTTTCCGAGTAATTGCATTTTTGACAAAATTCCGAGAAATTAATTTAAATTACTGTATTATATTGCAAATGATTTTATTTTCATTTCCAGAAACTCATTAAAAATATATTTTTGATCTGATTGGGGTTTTCAACCGTGTTTTTTCCAATCCATGCACAAATTTTAATATTTTTAATAATATATCTAATATTTTTTTAAAATTTATGTTACATACTACGTAACTACGAAATTATAATTTTAATTTGTTTTTCTGTATTGACAGCTGCCAGTCGACATTAAATAAATGGCACAAAAAACCATATCATATATGCAGGAAAATGTAAGCTCAGAATTTTTGATATGTAATTATTTGTGCACGATATCCGAAACAAATCCCTAAAGTTGGCCAAATCGAAAGCATTAGCACAAGTTTGGCAATTTGACTACCGTTGGCTTGGCTTTTACTTTGCATCCACAATTGATAATGGGTGATTAGAATGCAGTGAGGTGTGGCAATCAGATAAGTAGAGCAAAGCGACTGGCAAACTAAGAAAGTAGTTTCTATTAATATATGCGAAGTGAACAAACATTTCGATTGCCTTTCCGCCCAATATCAACATCATTACTGTAATCACTATGCAATTGTGGCCAGACACAAATGCGATTGGGTCGCGCTGATAGTGTGACCATCCAAAATACCAATACCAATGCATAACTAAATCGAGAGCAGGGCAGAAATGGGGTATGACCACAGATCGCACTTTCATTATACTCTTTTCAAAGAATATAGTATATTTAGTTTGTGCTGAAGTGTGTAATGCATTGAAGGAAGCGTCGGAGACCCCCAAAAGTTACTGCCAGTATGCATAGAATGACAAAACAAATTTATCTAGCCATGTCCGTCTGCCTGTCTGTCTGTCCGTCTGTATGTATGCAAACTAGTCCCTCAGTTTTTGAGCTATCGCGATAAAACTTTGCACATAGACATATTTTTCAATGGGACAGCACATTGATCGGACCTGGCCGGATCGGACCACTATATCTTATAGCTGCCATACAACTGAAAGTCGGTTTTGGACATATTTTCGATATTTTCAAAGCAATCGCCTTAAATTTTCTTGTACACTTGAACATTCTTATAATGCTTAAAATTTCAAATTGACTGAGCTATAATTAGCAAAGATATGCGTCATTAAATATTTCGCTGGTGCAGTTGGCAGAGTGAAAATGGCCTAAATGTTCGAAAAGAGAATAAAATCTGCGGCACGCCGAAGATAATCCTTCCCCACTTGTTTTAATTTCCTAAATTGCATTCGACAGCAACATTTATTCGATTCACTCGCTGACTGCGGCACAAATTGGCTTCCAGCTAACGATGGCGATGGCGACATCGATGTCGATGTCGATGTCGATGGCGACAGGTGGAATTGGCAGGTTGCTGCTGGCTGTTTGTTGATGACAATACTCGTTTATTAACCACTTACTTCACAAAAAAAGAAAGCCAACCAATACTGCTTGCTGCCTGCTGCTCCTCTGCTTTTGCTCTCGCTTTTCGCTTCTCCACTAAACATTTGCAGTCCTCTAATCGATTTTTGATGAGATTTTTGTATTCAATTTTGGTTTTGATAGGCAAGCAACGCATCAACTTCTGGCTTGGCTTCTGCTCCCTCTCTCTCTCTCTCTCTCGCTCGCTCTATCTATCTGTCTCTCTTTCGTTTACTCAGACACACACTGTGTATATATGTATGTATGTAAAGTGAAAATAGCTGACGATAATGGCGGCAACGATTTTCGCGATTGGGGACTTAAGGCTGTTAGTCAGGGGTGGCTGTAGGAGGTGGGTCTCTGAAGGTAAAGCAAACTCGCAGCAGCGTACTCCATAAAGTAAACTGTTTTCATAGCGTTGGCCTTTTGTTTAATTTTCATTTCCTTGAGCAAGTTTATTCAAGTTATTCAAGTAGTTGGCTGCTTGGTCGAGTTTCACATAACTGGGCTAAGGTTTTATAGCAGTTAGCTTTTGCCAGTGTGTACGTGTGTGTGCCAGATTTCATTGTGGCAGTAGTTGTCAATATTATTGCAAAGTAGTGTTGCAAAGCGCTTGGCAAATTATAAAGCTATTGGCTTCAGGAGTGGTTCTTATTTCTGAATAGTTTTAATTTTTGAAAGTGTATTTTTGTATGCCTAAAGGAACTACTTGATAGTTGTCATAATATGTAATGAGTTTTGATGCTTTATGTCTTTTATTAAACACAATTCTAAATACTTTTGATTTTAAAGATGTTCAAAATAAAAATAGAAAACATTTGGAAATAAGAGTTTTTAGTTTAAATTCTTGACGTTCAAATTTCTGGAAGTTCTAAATTACAAGAAAATGTATTGTTGTACTAAATTGCAAATTATTACCTATCTATGAATCTGATTTCATTGTACAGGTGAGAAATGTTATTTTTAAAGAATATTTTATAAATATGTAGGTATATATTCAGGAAAGCTTTCAATTCCGAATACACTTATATTTTGTGAACGCGGATTAAATCCACATGTAAATAAAATGTGGATTGAAAAGTAATTGGCAAAAATTGAATGAAATTCAAAAAGTATGTCAAAGATTATTTTGTATTATTTGTGAAATGTTTTAAAATTATGATGCAGTAGTAAGTTTCTAATACTACGAAGAACAGAAAAAGCGAATCCACATGATCTTTTCAATCCCAATGGATTCTGAAATGATGCTTGATTAGTATAATAAGTGTATTATTCAAATAATGATAGTTCGGCTTGTCAATGAAAAATGACGGATGGACAAATATGAAATGATTTCGAGTAATCCTTTAGTCACAATTAAAACGACATTTCTGCCATGTCCTTAACAGGCTTCATCACGAACATTATGTGTGGGTATTGTTGGTGCAACTGACTGCTCCACATCAGTCAGTTGCGAATGGCTCATTGAATGCTTATCAAATCACAAAATCACCTGTCGCACCTGTCGCAACTGTCGCAACTGTCGCACCTGTCGCTGCACAGCGTCCCTTGTCCATAGTGAAATTGGCAATTTCGTTTTCATTCAGCGCTGACGAAATGCATTTCCTGAAACGAATGGCGACAGCGGATGCCCGGAGAATCGATGGAAGCGATGGAAGCATGGAAGCGATGGAAGTGCTCACGCCTGACACACAAATCAAGTGGACCGTAGCATGGCGAGATTCTCGTCGTCTTCTGGTCTCTGGATTTAAGCACCACCTGCGGCTCAGCTGGCTCTGTAAGGGTCCTGTACGGTTTGCGTCCTATTGAGCAGTTGCAAAATGGCAAACGTTGAGGCAACGACAGCCGGAAGTGCAGCACGGCCAATGGCGGGGCCGGGGCGGACTCTGGACCACTGGCAGCCACAGTAACTCTCATATAGACTTAAATGCATATATGTATCTGCTCTGCAGTATATTCGCTTAAGCAGATGGCGACTCAGGGACCACATATGCGTGATGGCAGAAGGAGAGCTGCCTCAGAATGGCAGCGGACAGCGGACAGCGGCTTATGTCCCTGGCTAAATGGCACATGTATGTGTGTGTGTGTGTGTGTATATATGTATTCATATCTGGCTGTGCAAGGACGAGGCGACTGACTAAGACGTCGCATTTAATTCCCTGCAGCTGCAGCACTTTTAATTTGCTCACCGTAAATGAGACTTGGCAGACTGAAGGTCATTCTGTGCCTTGATTTAATGTTTGCCTTAATGTTTTTGTTCTTTCAATTATCGCGTAGCTGTGCCATCCACTGTATACATTCATCAAGGAAATGGACTTTTGAGTGCCATCAACAGCAAATACCAAGAGGATGTCCTGCAGAATGCATGGATGGGTCAAAATTAAATTAAAACCAAAGCAAGGTTTGACCGGATTTACACCAGATTTGTGAACCAAGCCAGTTGTTATATGCTATTAACGCTTTTAATTTATTTGCTTTTTATTTATTCAATTAAATTTTTAAAAATTTATTTTTCTAAAATATATTTCGAAAACGCGTTTTGATTTTATAATTGTAAAAAGAAATCGAATAAACCAAAATTCGAACCAAAACCTAAGTTCACGAACCGAACGTCAAACATTACAAACTGGTTCAAGCAGTGAACCGAATCAGTTCCACCAGTCCGCAGAAGGTGATTAAAACACATGCTTCCATCAACTATCCTTGCCCAATCGCAATCGCATACGTCGATTACTGCTACAAAGTGAGAGTAACTTCTGTTATGTAATCAATAGCCCAACCTTTCAAATGAAACAATTTTCCCATTTCTGTTTGACGAAGCCAAAATGAATTTCACATCCATAACTTAGGAATATCACTTTTCGGGGTCCCATAAATACTTAGGGTTTTTTTTTTAAATGTTGGCTTGAAATACTGACTTTAGTGCGGAAATCGCTTTCGAAAAGTACCAGCTGCCTCTCATATCGAGAACTTAATCCGTTTTACTCAATATCCTGTCAGTGAGCATTCGATTCGGACGTTGCTCCTTCGATGTATTTGCCTCGCTGCATTGCAAATCTTGTTCAGCCCCTTAGCTTGTATGTTGTAATGACATGCATTCAATATTTACCCCAAATTTCAATCTAGTTTCCATTGAGATTACCCAGAGACTCGGACAGTCCGTGTGACCCCGTTATCTAAGCAAACAGTCGCCAGTTGCCAGTTGCTATCTGCTATCGAGATATACTATAAGAGCAAGGACAATACAAAGTCCAAGTTGTGCTTCTGCTCCTCGCCCCATTCCACTTACAACTTGGCCAAATTTTGTTGCACACAAATTGCAAACAGAGAATGCAAATTCGAATTTCAATCCAAATTCAAATTCGAATTCCGTATCCGCATTTAAATGACCGAAAATTTCTTCTTTTTTATGTATCCTTCGGAGTAGGTGTGACTCTTAAACTTTTGCCATAGTCATATCTTTGGGTTACTTTGGGTTATAAACTTATTCTTCATATTTGCTGGACTACTTACCGAAAGTACACGAATTACAACATGAAACAAGTCGATGGCGTAGACACCTGCAAAAAGAGAGCGAGAGAGAATGTCATTAGTTAGGTTCTTGGGTTCATTAGGACATACCCCCCATCCCGCCCAGCCATATTTATACTCTTTTCGAAGAAAATAGTATATTAAGTTTGTCCTGAAGTTTGTAACGCATAGAAGGAAGCGTCTGAGACCCCCAAAAGTTACTGCCAATATGCTTATAAAAACAAAACAAATTGATCTAGCCATGTCCGTCTGTCTGTCTGTCTGTCTGTCTGTCTGTCTGTCTGTCTGTCTGTCTGTCTGTCTGTCTGTCTGTCTGTCTGTCTGTCTGTATGTATGCAAACTAGTCCCTCAGTTTTTGAGCTATCGCGATACAACTTTGCACAGACACTTATTATTCAAGGGGACAGCACATTGGTCGGAGCCGGCCGGATCGGACCACTATATCTTATAGCTGCCATACACCTCAAAGTCGGTTTTGGCCATAAATCCGATGTTTTCAAAGCAATTGACTTAAATTTCCTTGTACACTTGAACATCCTTATAACTCATCAATGAGTAAAATCGCAAATCGATTGAGTCATAAACAGCGAAGATATGCGTCATTAAATATTTTGAAAAAACAGGTGCATATGAGCAAACAAAGTCAAGCGCAAGAAAGCTTTTGATAGTCTGCTCTTCAAGGTATTTTGTCACCGATCATCAAAACGGTTTGTGGCGTAAGGCGTAAAGAGCCGCGCTAACGAACGCAAGTTTCGCAAGGTCTCGCAGGCGGCGACTGATTATTAATTTAATACTTTTTTCTTTTTCTTCCTTTCAAATATATAACTGTAATCAAATTAATTTGCTTCCAATGGCTTAGAACAAAAACAATGCCACGCGAAAAAACAAATGCTGACAAACGCGAGTTGCTGCAGGTTGCAGGAAAACCAAACAAGGAAATTTGTAACAGTCGGCTCTTCAAGCAATTTTGTCAGCGATCATCAAAACGGCTTGTGGCGTAAGGGGTAAAGTTGCGAACTGGTGAGCGAGAGGTCCTGGGTTCAAGACCAGCGGCGACTGGTCATTTATTTTCATTTTTTCTTATTCTTCTTTTCAAATATATAATAACTGTTATCCAATTCATTTGCTTTCAATGGCTTAGAACAAAAACAATGCAACGCGAAAAAACAAAAGCTCAGTATAAATCGAGTTTGTCAGCGATTTTTAGAACTGCTTGGTGTAAGCAGTAAAAAGCAAAACAAGAAAGCTTTTGACAGTCTGCTCTTCAAGGGATTTTGTCAGCGATCATCAAAACGGCTTGTGGCGTAAGGGGTAAAGTTGCGAACTGGTGAGCGAGAGGTCCCGGGTTCAAGACCAGCGGCGACTGGTAATTTTTTTCATTTTTTCTTATTCTTCTTTTCAAATATATAATAGCTGTAGTCAAATTCATTTATTTTCAATTTCCTAAATTGAAAGGTATAAGAGCAACAGGCACAAAATTTGGTATGTATATTGTAGTATACATATGTAATGTAGTTTTGACTTTTTGGAAAAACTGAAACTTGTTTATTGTTCAATTCGGTAGCACTTATGAATGCTAAGGGACGCGTCCACGAGCTGCGGATAGTGAAACGTCCCTGTTTACATGAATACCTTTATATATTTTATTTTATATGTAGGGGTATATGTATGCGACATTAATATCTGCGAATTAAATAAGCAGTCACGGAAAAATAGTAAAAATTGCATTAAGGTTCGAAAAGAGTATTTAATCTTCGGCACGCCGAAGATAATCCTTCTCCACTTGTTTTCTATTAATGATGCAACTGTCAAAGTGTGCAGCTCCACCTGTTCCACCCGATTCGCTTCCACTAATTACGTATACTTTAACAGGCAGCTGTTGTGCCCCTGCAAACAAACTGACAAACAGTTAATAGCAACTGAAGCGCTGACGATAATGGCAAAGGTAACGGTTAAGGTAAGGGTAAGGGTAACAGTGCTGCCAAAGCACAATCCGGTTAATCAGTCAAATTGACATAAGCGAAACACTTGATGCCTACATGTTGTATACGTGATATTCGGAAAAGGAACGCTTCTTCAACTTTAAGCCTAAAATCTTAAAATATATACATACATATAAATAAATAAAATATGAAAATCAAATACTAAATACATACTGATACTCTAATCTATAATACAAAAATAATACTAAATTATGAATATACATTTGTATATTTCCATAAATTTTTAAAAATAAAATGATAAATATAAATATATCAATAGAATTTTCATAAAATAAAAATAGTATTATAAATGAAAGAAATTTATTGTTTACCATTAAAGAACGCATTAATATCGATGTACCCAATAGTGACTAGCACTAACGATATAAATATTACTTGATCTCGTAGCACTGGGAACATTAAATAAATAAATATAAAATATAAACCGTTTGTACTGACTGAACTGATTACAGTGTATCTATTTTCGAGTAGGTCATTTATGTCTTAGTTTGCTACCCTGGACGACTAGACTTTTATTACTATCTATTTTTGCGGTTAGGCCTTATAAAAAAACAGTTTGGTATTTTGATAAACTTTTCTTTTCCAAATTCTATGGAAATAAGTGATTAGAATTGAAGCAAGTTAATGCTAATAACAATTGGTCTGATTGTGCTTTTTCCTTGCACCACATTTCTTATTGCTCAAATTTTTTGTAATATTATACTTTATTATTAATTTTACTTTAATTCATAAAGCTTTCAATTCCATTTGCTATGAACAAAATATTATTGTATTAGATGTGCAAGCTCAGTGAACAAGTTTTCATACAAATACAGAAATATTGTCAAAAAGCATAACACAAAAAATAAATATAGATATATATATAAATAGTATGTATATATATGTATATGTATAGTATTTAGTGGGTGCCAAGCCAAAAGGCATTTGAACTCTGCTAAGCACAAGCTGACACCTCACAGCGAATATCCTTGGTGGGGAAATAAGGCAGAGAAAGCGATTCAAAGAATTTATTACCCGAGTTTAATTAATTTTCAGCTTGTTTGCATCCACTTACTATATACAGGCCAAAGGGTGGGTGCTGCTGCTCTCAGCAGGTGGTGGTGGGGCAGTGGGGTTGGGGGCAGTGGGGTTGGGGTGGCAGCAACTAATGGAAGACAGGTGCACAGTAATTTTGATGAGCGAATGAGAAACGAAGCGCCACAGGTGAAAAAGTAAATAAATCTCTTTACTGAGATGTGCGTGTGTGTATGCGTGTAAGTAAGTGTGTGTGTGTGTGTGTGTGCCTGAAAGTAACTGTTATTGCTAAATTGTTTAGAAAAGGTTTTTTTCCTTTTATACCCAGTACCCAGTAAAAAGTGATTGAAAAAGGGCATCATGAAGTTGTGCAAAAGACACAAGGAAACATTTCCGATTCAATAAAGTAAAGTAAATATGTATTCAGGATCAGCATCGACAGTCGAGTTAACCATCACAGGGTATCTTCTAGTCTGACTTGTTGTATTTACATATTGTGGAGCACAGCTGCTCGCTTTAACCTCATGCTCAAAGTATGCAAAGTATGTCAGTGTTTTATGAGAGCGCTTTTCACTTTAAGTCTGGTCGATGAAGGTGAAAACTGGTCTTAGTCAGAGATGAGAAAATAGCTGAGAGTACAGGTAAGTAAACTGAAAATTATGATTCAAAAGTCAGAGTTCGTACAGTTTTAATACCGACTGTAATTAATAATAATAATAATAGTAATAATAAATAATAATAATTCTCA